>OZ024866.1:34288886-34291386 GCA_964017155.1 Oasisia sp. SBJ-2009 | reverse complement strand
TGTCTGTCTGTCTGTCTGTCTGTATGTCTGTCTGTCTGTCTGTCTGTCTGTCTGTCTATCAGTCTGTCTGTCTGTCTGTCTGTCTGTCTGTCTGTCTGTGTGTCTGTCTGTCTGTCTGTCTGTCTGTCTGTCTGTCTGTCTGTCTGTCTGTCTGTCTGTCTGTCTGTCTGTCTGTCTGTCTGTCTGTCTGTCTGTCTGTCTGTCTGTATGTCTGTCTATCTGTCTGCCTCTCTCTCTCTCTCTTTCTCGCTGTCTCTGTTTCTGTCAGCTTCTCCACTCTCTCTTGCTCTCTCTCTCACTCTCTCTCTCTCTCTCTCTGTCCTTCTCTACCCTCTTTCTCTCTCTCTCTCTAGCTCAGTCTCCTTCTCCACCCGCTCTCTCTCTCTCTCTCTCCCTCACTGTCTCTCCCTCCTCTATCTCATTCCATCCCTCTCTCTCTCTCACTTTCGCTGTCCCTTTCAGTGTTCCTTTCTATGTCCCTTTCCATCATTGTGCCCTTCCCTCCCTCTCACAACCCCTTCTGCCCTCAGTGAATAAAAGTGATGTCACACTGTCAGGAAGTTGTTAACTGTGGCTGCTTCCAGCCAGTGCAGTGACAGAGTGACATGGTGTGACACAGTGTGACACGGTATGCTGTACTATGTTGACCGATGAATCTCGTCTGTGTTTGTAGAATGTGTGAGTACTGGAGTATAAACCCCACGGTGCCCCACGAGAACTCGTTTCTCTCGAACAAGAGAAACAAACAAGGTAAATAAGAATTGTCACATCTGCAGCTGGTCAGTCTCTTGACAGGGTTGACACCGACAGTGTGACCCTTATGAAGACTCTACTTGATGCATTTCTACACTGATCCTATTTTAAATTGGCTATTGTATTCAAATACTCTTTGTATTATTCAATCAAGCAATGTCATGGTATTTCACATACATATACATGTACGTCCATGCACACACTCATACATATACCACACCACACCACACAAACACACACACACTCACACACACACACACACACACACACACACACACACACACACACACACACACACAAACACATAGCCACACTCACCACACACACCACACACATACACATTCACTGTGAAGAGAAATGTTTGTTTCTGTCTAAGCATGTGGTATGGTAATGCAATGTTAAAGATGCACTCAGTCAAGCCTGATAAAGATCTCACATACTGTAATGGACCAACCAAACCTAATTTCACATACACAGATGTAATTATTAACCACACGTGATACTAGCATTGCCATAGGTACTGTTTTGATACATGTAATATAATATCTGTGTAACCTTTGTCAGAAAACTTGATCATTTCATTACAAATTTCATTTTTGCAGAATCATTGATTTTATAGTCAGAGAAAAAAGTTTCGAAAGTAATTCATGACATACTTTGTCGTATCCTAACCAAACATTCACAGAATCAAAGGGTCAATGTTTGTAAGTAAACTGATGAGATATTTTGTTGTTGTCCACGTGTCTCCACCTCAGCCAGTCTTTGTGTTTCCTCTTTCTGTCATATTACTGCATTACTGGTCTAATGCCAGCTTCTTTCAGCTTGGAGACTTTGAACCATTTCAACAGCCTAATCGGTGTTACTGTTCTTTTAAGCTTCAGTGTGTTGTGTGCAACAACAAGGTGGTGACTGCTGCCAACATCCACTCCACTTCTAAAATGTACATCTTGTAAGGGTCGTCGCCACTTGCCACTGATGAGAAGGTGGTCAATTTGTTTCTTGTCTCTTTGGTTAGGTGAGATCCAAGTAAGCTTGTGTATTTCTTTGGGTGGAAATAGGATGACAAAGTTGTTTGTATCAGTAGAGTATGGCACAATGTAAGTACAGCGTGTGACAATAGCATATGACACAATGTAAGTATAGCATGAGAGAGTAGAGTAAGGCACAATGTAAGTACAGCGTGTGACAATAGCATATGACACAATGTAAGTATAGCATGAGAGAGTAGAGTATGGCACAATGTAAGTACAGCGTGTGACAATAGCATATGACACAATGTAAGTACGGCACGTGACAGTAGAGTGCGGCACAATGTAAGTCTTCATGTGACAGTAGAGTATAGCACAATGTAATTATTCCTTGTGACCGTAACATATGGCACTATGTAAGTATGGCGTATGACATTCGAGTAAAGCACAGTGTAAGTACAGCACGAGTCGGTCGAATATTGCACAATGTAAGTAAGGCATATAACAGTCGAGAAAGGCATAATGCAATTATATCATGTGACAGTAACGTGACAATGAGTATAGTCCAGTGTGAGTACATCATGTGACAGTAATGAGACAGTAGAATATGTGACAATGTCATGTGATGATAGAGCGAGCAGCACAGTACGAATTCATTATGTGATGACTACTTATTCTGTTATTTTTTATTCTCTGACTTTTCTTGTATGCAATATATATGTCTGACCTCAGTCTTTTTGTATATAATCGACAGGTTTGTCCGATATAAATATAGTTGT
>OZ024866.1:34276386-34283886 GCA_964017155.1 Oasisia sp. SBJ-2009 | reverse complement strand
TAATTGCTATGCTCTCATGGATTGTGTCTCACTCCCTGTCTCTCACTCACTCTATCTTTCATTATCCCTTGCTCCCTCTCTCTGTTCCTACATGTGTATATTTTATGTTGCATAAAGATGACATGTTGAAGTGACTACAGAAAAACGTTGGCAACTTAACTCAGAAAATGTACATTTTTATAAGTGTATAAAATACGTGTATCAATTGCTTGATACCATGGGTGTGCACCGTGTGACGTCTAATGTGCCTATTACATACTATTTCCCATCTGTGCACAATATGTATATGTGCCAGTGGTTGAATAGTGACTGTAGTAGTATAGGTTTTTGTGTGTAAAAGTACGACATCAATGCTATGTTCCATTCCCAAGGCAGTCTAGATGCCATAAACAATGCATATCTGGACAGCTAGAAGCGTTGGCAGGAGTAGTGAAGTTAGTATTATACACAGATCAGTTATATATAAAGATGGAGGGAATTTAAGAATGTATGATGATGGTTTCATTTATATACATATTTGTTATTAATATGTATCATAGAATAATTAAGAAATTAGATCAACCGTAACATATTACTGTTTGGTTTATATTTATTCTCTAACCTCTGCTGTGAAGGTTTACGTGCTATTTACACAAATATTTCCACTCCATTGTAAGAAAGATTCAAATTGACTGAAATATAATTGTCAAAACATTTCATAAAAGGCAAACGTTACCTTGTAGATACAAAAAGGATTATTAAACGCATACCATAGTGCCACACTGCTGTGTGATACAACCTTAGTAGCACGAAGCAACATACATATGCACTGAAAAAACTATTCATACTTACACGTCCGTGCATATGGACGGTTTCAGAAGTTGTCGGCAGATGGTTTAAGCCAAGTTAATAAAATCGATATTCATAATCTGTGCCATCACTGTCGCATTCACAACGTCTTTTACTTTAGATGTGTTCACCATCTGATTCTCCCTCCCTTTCTCTCACTCCTGCTTTCTCTCTTCAGCCACACACACACACACTTTACTCTCTTCAGTTGCAGATACGGCCTCTCTCTGTCTATCTTCAGCTACGTTAACCGTCACTCTTCAGACACGTACACTACCCCCATATCTATCTCTCTCTCTCTCCCTCCCTCCCTCCCTCCCTCCCTCCCTCCCTCCCCTCTCCCTCCCTCTCTTTCATTAATGGAAGGTGCCAGTTAGTGCAATATGATTATATAGTAAATTTCTAGAGCTACTTTCTATAGACAATTACTCAAAGTCATAATATACATAGCATAGTTACTTTAGATCCCTGTTAAGGGAACAAAACTTGGAGCGAAAACACTGTTAGAAGTTTTTGAATGGGTTCCGTCTTTAAGTGACTGATACATTGAGAGCACAGTTTGGGAGCTCTCAAGCATTTCATTCTGACGCCCCTGTCTGAGGGACTGAATGTATCCTGGACACTCTTAGGGACCCTGTCAATGATTTCACTGTCTGGTACACAGATTACACATAGGGACCGTCTCGTCATTCTCTGGTGCACTAGTAACTCTTAGGGACCATCTCGATCATCATTCTATAGTACTGGGCTAATGATTCTTAGGGATTGTGTTGGTCAACATCCTCTGATGCACTGGTGAATGATAGGGATTGTCTCAGTCATCATTCTCTGATGCTCTGATTCTCTTAGGAACCATCTCAATCATAATTCTCTGATGGACTGGTGACTATTAGGGATCATCTCAGTCATCATTAACTGGTGCCCTGATGACTCTTAGGGACCATCTCGATCATAATTCTCTGATGGACTGGTGACTATTAGGGACCATCTCAGTCATCATTCACTGGTGCCCCCACTCCATCTTTCTCTCTCTCTCTCTCTCTCTCTCTCTCTCTCTCTCTCTCTCACACACTGTTTTTCTCTGTCTTCAGCCATGCTCATACAATTTACTCACTTTTGTTGTGGACACCACCTCTCTCTGTCTCTCTCTCTCTCCCTATCTGTTTTATGTGCACCCAACTAATCATGATAAGATGGATAGAAGTCTCTATTTTTCCAGTCTTCAGCATATGGTATGCTAACCTCAACAAGAGTTATAATTGTTGTACTTCACTTGATGTCCTGGTAGAACTGGCCAGTATGATGCTGCTAGCGAGAAACATGCTATCTGCCTTCTTCTACAGCCCACTTGTAGGTCTTACGTTTTATTTGTGTGAGTTGGATATTAATTCCTCTTTGTTTGGCAACCAAGATGCATGACATTTATGAAGAAATAATTCATATTCCTGCTGATGTACATGTACATGTACATGTATATATATATATTTATATATATATATATATATATATATATATATATTATACATATATATATATATAAATTCTACATATATATATATATACATTTTATATATAAATTATACATATATTATACATATATATATACATTATATATATATATATATATATATATATATATGTATATATATATATATATATATATATATATATATATATATATATATATATATATATATATATATATATATATATATACATATATATATATATATATATATATATATATATATATATATATATATATTATAATGATATAAGTAGTTTAATGCATTTCACAAATATCACAAAACCAGCTAAACGTATGAAATGGAATCAATGTGTGTGCACACAACATGTAGTGTTTGCATAAGGAACACCAGCAGGGTATGAACCTGCCACACACAACACTGAACCGATATTACCCTAAACTGTGCAAGTGAACAAAATGGTTTAGAGAAACATTTGACAGTGCTTTGCGTTAAAACACAGTATTTTAACTGCAACCATTCACAACTGTATTGTTAGAAAATTAATATACATGGTCTGATAGATACATAATTAACAGTACACGATCTGTAAAAGCATGCACAAACTGATTTTTCTGGACAGGACTGCTAATTGTGGTTTTGAGCACTTCATATCGCGGCACTAAAGTTGCCCAACAGCCAATTTCAAAGAATGTTTTGCCAGAAAAATTACAAAACAAGTAAAATTGCGTCCTACAAGCATGAATGTTTAGTGACGGTTATTAAACCAGAAAAGGTTTCATCGTCTAACAATATCCAACATATTCTCAAGATCGTTATCTTCAATAAATTTTCATTAGGTGTGGGAGCGTGTGTATGTGCAGTCTAGTTGTCTATGTGTGTCTAATAATTATGAATGTATGCACAATCCTATGTTTTATATAATAAAAAGGAAAATGTGTAAGTTCAATATATGTTCGATAATGTCATAATTTTTTAATAGTTGTTTTATTGATGCAGGTACTTTATCACGTGTTGTGTACACGTATGAAAGTGTGGTGATGTATGTACGCGATTATACTGATTGAGTAGTAGTACTTCTATTTACTATGTTTCTTAAGTATTAAGAAAAATATTAATTTAACATGAATGAATATCTCTTGGAAAAGAGTATAACCAAAGGTTATAGTACATAACATATACATGTATAAATAAACGCAAACAAATGTTAACAAGTATCTTAACATTGAATGATCGCAGTTATTTATATATACATTGAACGTATTATTGTTAACATATAGTTGCATTTATTTAGTTATTGACGATTAAAGACATAGCAGTATATTTAAATAGTAAAAATGATTGCATCTGAGCTATTTACTACGAGTAAAATAGATATGATTTAATGCATGCTATTAACTCTTTCACAATTTAAAATAGTTCCAGCATTTGTGTAACTTTTAATAATATAGTTTTCCGTACGTGCAAAAAATTAAATAAAGCTTGTCGTGAAGCTGAGATGTTGTGTACGATTAAAACAAAACAAAATGTGTTTTAAAGTTAAACGTAAAAGCCTTGAATTTAGTTAAATTAATATTGTTCTTAATACCTTCAAAATAACAGTCAATGTCACACATTTACTGTTTTAAAGAAAAACTTTAAAAATGAAAAAAAAAGAGGGAATGGGGAAGTGGTAGACACTGTGTACATAGCCTGTAGTACAATCTAATGTAACTAGTACGGCCAGAGATACCTCATCGGTTGCTACTCATAACGTTCCCTGGCACGGTTGGTCACAATCCTTACTCCCTCACAACTGACCGACTTCCGCCGGGAGTGTTCCTATGGGAGGAAATTACCTGGCCCAAACCCCTGTTCGCCAGACAGGTTGTGACCTCCATAGGATGAGCGTCACTGGTAACCCCTTCCGCCACGTGCGGTCGGAAACACTCAGTTGCAATGGAGGTAGCCATTTTATTTGCTTATAAACCCATGTCGAGCCTTATCTGGTGAAATTCTGGTGTCAACTTGTAAGACACGTAAGCTGATATATCTGATGTTATTTATGTTGTAACATTACATTAAAGTATCGCTTATATGTCATGCTCTATCATGTGATACATCAAACATGTTAACATACATAACTATAATTATTAATGTTGACTTATGCAGATTTATGGTTCGGAAGCGGAAGTTTGGCAACAATATGGCGCACACATCGCCGTCGTTTTTCCGTCATAAAATTAAACAAGACATTATTTCTAAACGCAGATACATAATGCAGTGCATCCTACAGTGAATAATATAACTCGCATTGATATACGAGAATTCATAATTTAAGATAATAAACCGAGGTGGATTAAAACATTTGTTATTTGCTATTTTATTGTATTAATAAATACAATGCTTACCTAACATTTATATCGACGAAATTAAGCAAGTGGATCCATTCATTACATATCAAATATGTTGCCAAATAATGTTTTGATTAATGAGAAATGGATTATCTGTGCAATTATATTCACAGTAGAACGACGCTAACAGTTATGCATAATGATGATAATGCCTTGCAGGTTTGACTATGCAAGTTAGCAATACATAATGTCGACACTGTACCTCATGGCAATATATGTAGTGTACTACCACCAGTTGCAGTTGCCGTTCTAAATAACACAACAACATTACACACATAGCCTACCTTAAAGCAACTGTCTGTAGCAATCGTCGCTCTCTTTTTTGGCGTCTAGTTGTATATCCCAAGGTCTGATGACTGCCACACTGCAATATGTGCAGCTCATTCGAGTCCAACTGTCAAACCACGTAGAGCGTCAAATGTGTATTGTTTGCCGAATAGCATGCGATACGCTGCACCCGACCGCACACGAAACATCCATAAACACGCGAAGTTGGTCTTGTACTGAAAACCGGGAGAACTGCATTTCGATTACAACTGCATTTTGACAAATCCATGCTTTCGATCGAACGCTTAAGTCATTTGTTTGTAGCAGCTGTCATGTTCAACGCGAAAGAGGCTGCTAATTATACGTTGTCAATCAATGCGTTCTTGCGCGGGACTAAGAGCATACCATTGTCGGAGGCCGCACGTCAGTCTAAGAATGTCCACGGCAGTGAAGCATTGCATTGTCTGTGCTAAACTGACAATGAAACATGACAGGTATTACACACGGACAAAACAAGTTTGCCTTGAATAGCACATGTAGCTTCGCTCTTCTTGTCGAATGTGCAATTACCCATGACCGTACCGAATTGCGGCTTAATTACAATGACGGGAGGGTTGAAAAGGATTGGTGGATGAAAGTATGGAGGAAGAGGGGTGCAGAGGAACAGTGAGAAGGGAAATAGGAGAGGATAAAGAAAGTGAGGGAGTGGGAGAAGGAGAGGGCGAGGGGCCGCCAAGCAGGGAGGAAGGGAGAAAATGTTGAGTATTTTTAAAGGAAGGAATGGGGAGAGGTAAATCTGAAGGGAGACAGATAAAGTGAGACAACCTCACAAACTTGTTCACTCTAACACATTGTGCATCAGAACGAAAAAGGATTGCAGCGCTACTCATTTCTGCATTTTATTCATCTATTTGCTAAAAATGGACACTGGACGGTTTAAATAATAATAATAATAAAGGTTTCATATAGCGCTAATTCCCGCATAGCGGATCGACGCGCTGCACAAGAAATATACTGAGTGTATATTAATAAATCGAAATGTAAATTATATAAATTAACATAAGTCATTAAATGTTTTGGTTTTAAGATGTACTAGTAAACCCCTTTGTATGTAAATTATATAAATTATTTTAAAATAAATTAAGCACTGCTTTTAAGATGTATAGTACTACAACTTGGTATGTTAATTATATATATATATATATATATATATATATATATATATATATATATATATATATATATATATCAAATTAAAATTAAAACCTTTACTAAAACTGTGTACGTAAATATATATTTATATTAATCTATAAATTAATCTAAAACATAAACACTGATTGAACGTGTATGACGCTAAAAAGAAATTCTAAAGCAATGTCCGTCATTTCAAAACAATTTGAATTAATTGAAATGTCTAATAAAAAGATATGTTTTAAACACTTTCTAAACATACATAATGTCCCGGATGCAGGAATATTCACAGGCAATTCAATCGACAGTCGAGGTGTTGCTGCGCCAAATCACTAATGCACTCCTTCTTTATAATGGTATTCTATATACGGGATTAGACAGATGGGTGATATTAGCACTAACAAACATTATTCTGATGATGCAGTGAGGGGGTGGAGGGAGGGAAGGAGAGGGATGGAAGAAGGAGAGGGAGAGAGGGGAGGCTGAGGGGAGAGATTAACGGGAGAAAAAAGAGAGCGTGCTTTTATGTGTAAGATATTGTGTTGTATGGATATATGTTGTCATCGTCACATTTCTTTTTGTATTAATTGGCACCCTCCTTCCGATGAAGACTTTATATAATCATAGACATTACTGATAAAATCAAGTTTCTTACTGCTTTTACAGCAAAAATATAGTATATTTAAAGATAACTTCCAACAATCATCAAATGCGTGCGCAGCGTAATCTAACGTTATCACGTCACGTAACCTCTTGCCTATCACCGGTGTGTCCATAAAAGATGGGGTCAGTTTGATATAGCAGATATGATGCCGCCCATACGTTACCATTATAAATACTGTTGGCAAAGGTTATGCTTGACGAAGGTCACGTGCAACAATTGATTGTCACGCAGGTTTTGTAAATTAATTATGGTTTTATCTATTTTAATAAACCATTACTTATTAAAATACGTAAAAGCAAGATATTTAAAATATTTAAGAATCGCATAATGTTTCAGTCTGCGTCTGATCTAACACTAGATCGAAGGAATCATAGACCTATATTCCAAAGAGTAATACAGACACAGAAAAAAACACCTACTCCCAATATTTGTATTTACTATTGGGGTAAAATGTAAAACAGAACCAGATAATCGATGCTGGGTAGATTTTCTAATAAGAGTAAGCAATGAATGTATATACACACACACATACATACACACACACACACACACACAAACGCACGCACGCACGCACGCACTCCCACATACCCACATGCATACACCCATGCGCACACACCCACATACACACACGCGTGCGCACACACCCACACACATCCACGTCCCCGGACAC
>OZ024866.1:34271386-34273886 GCA_964017155.1 Oasisia sp. SBJ-2009 | reverse complement strand
CAATGTTAGATGTCTCGGATGTTGACAACGTGTGTGTGTAGTAGCGGCCAGTTTGCCTTGAAACGGGCAATTATCGATGGTTCCTTACAAGGTTACTTTGGGTTTGCTGAAGGGTTGGCCATATAAGAAGGGAACTACATACATACAATTTACAAGTAACTTTCACTTGACATTGTGTGGACTGAGCCGAAGCGTCTTCACAACGCGAAATCGGAATGGCGAGGAAGGGTAACAATTGCGGGGTATTGTTAAAGAAAATTGCGGCGATGTTTACATTTTCGCTGTCGGCCGTTACTCATATCGGAAGACAAGACGGGTAGTGGGAATTGCTATTATGTTTAACTTCCGCTTGAAAGCGGTCCATGTTCCTGGGGAAGATAATGTCTTAGCAGATAGAATTTCTCGGCTACATGAACCCAATGCTAGGCAGTATCTGAATGTATTGTTAGCACTGTCACCATTATCATGGCACATGTCCTATAATGGGTTTCTATATATTCTGGACAGGTCCTGGGTTCCTGGACTCACTAGATGACAAGGTCCGTTGGCTACAAGAACAGGTCTTTGCACCTATTACGTGTCTTACATGTGCTTCGCAACGTAAGCTGTATCAGCACTTCTGTGTATTCGGGGACATTAACCCAGTACCTCTGTCACAGGAAAACGCTTGTCGATATATAGCATTTTTGTCTAAAAATTGGCTTACACTTCAATTAAGCAATACATAAACGTGGTTCGTATAATGCATCTAGAGGCAGGTCATACCAACCCCTTTCAGGGCTCTTGACACATAGACATTTTGCTTAAAGGTACGAAAAGAGTATTAGGTGTTTCACATAAACAAAAGCTGCCCATAACACCAGCTATCCTTCGTCAGTTATTTAAGCTGATAGACTTCACCTTGACACTAGAAGTGACCTTTTGGGCAGCATGCTTAGTAGCGTTTTTCTCCTTTTTTCGGAAACCTAACCTTTTGGTTAGAAGCATTACATCCTTTGACTCAAATTTATGTCGGGGGGGTGCTACCTTTTCTGAGGACGGAGTAAGCTTAGCTGTGCGGTGGTCGAAGACTATCCAGTACCGGCAGCGCGTACTGCACACCCCCCTTCCTCGCATCCCAGGCTCCCCCCCCCCCCACCCCCGTGCCCTGCACAGACGCTTATCCTCGCGTCTGTGCAGGGCATATATAACGCTCCGCCATCAGCCCCACTTTTCACTTACCCCACGCGCACTGGCTGGCTGCCTTTGACAGGGCAGGTCTTCCAGGATAAGCTGCATAAATACTTGGGAAACTTGAATTTAAAGCCCTCGGATTATTCAGGGCATAGTTTTAGACGAGGGGGAGCATCGTTTGCCTTGGAATGTGGGCTTCTATCAGAGGTCATTAAGACACAGGGAGACAGGGCTAGTAATGCCTACGAGATTTACATAAACCCCTCCTGGGATATGCGGAAGCATCTTGCAATAACTCTAGGGAAATATATACAGTAGTACACTCTACCAGGGTTTGGGTGTGTTCTGGGAGTTTGCATTGCTATGTGGCTGTTGTTTGAATATATGTTTACTATGTGTGGTATAACATTTGCATGACATTAAAACAATGCAAGTCTTTACAAGTTCACCCACAACCCTGTGCTACTTTTATTTGTTGCAAACCTGACGGAGTGTCAGGGCGGTTTGCTGTGAACAGACAGGATTAAATTTATATATGTAAAGATCAATACTAAGCTGAAATGTATATGAAAATAAACAAATTATAAATATCTAAAATAAACATTAAGCATGATCAACTATTGTAACAGAGTGTTGGGAATCGTACAAGTTATAGGCCATGCGCCAGACGGTGTGTCGGTACATTTTAATGAACGAATGTTCATAGAAATGTTTTGATGGGTCTACATCCATAGAGATGGGAAAATGTGTGACAGGGCATAACCCTTTCCATCATTGTGTCCCTCCCCCCCTCCCCCCCCCCCTCTCACAATCCCTTCTGCCCTCAGTGAATAAAAGTGATGTCACACTGTCAGGAAGTTGTAAACTGTGGCTGCTTCCAGCCAGTGCAGTGACAGAGTGACATGGTGTGACACAGTGTCACACGGTATGCTGTACTATGTTGACCGATGAATCTCGCCTGTGTTTGTAGAATGTGTGAGTACTGGAGTATAACCCCCACGGTGCCCCACGAGAACTCGTTTCTCTCGAACAAGAGAAACAAACAAGGTAAATAAGAATTGTCACATCTGCAGCTGGTCAGTCTCTTGACAGGGTTGACACCGACAGTGTGACCCTTATGAAGACACTACTTGATGCATTTCTATATTGATCCTATTTTAAATTGGCTATTGTATTCAAATACTCTTTGTATTATTCAATCAAGCAATGTCATGGTATTTCACATACATATACATGTACGTCCATGCACACACTCATACATATACCACACACACACACACACACACACACACACACACACACACACACACACACACACACACACACA
>OZ024866.1:34238886-34246386 GCA_964017155.1 Oasisia sp. SBJ-2009 | reverse complement strand
TCTCTCTCTCTCTGTCTCTCTCTCTCTCTGTCTCTCTCTCTGTCTCCCTCTCTGTCTCCCTCTCTGTCTCCCTCTCTGTCTCTCTGTCTGTCTCTGTCTCTCTGTCTCTCTGTCTCTCTGTCTCTCTGTCTCTCTGTCTCTCTGTCTCTCTGTCTCTCTGTCTCTCTGTCTCTCTGTCTCTCTGTCTCTCTGTCTCTCTGTCTCTCTGTCTCTCTGTCTCTCTGTCTCTCTGTCTCTCGGTCTCTCGGTCTCTCGGTCTCTCTGTCTCTCGGTCTCTCGGTCTCTCGGTCTCTCGGTCTCTCGGTCTCTCGGTCTCTCGGTCTCTCGGTCTCTCGGTCTCTCTCTCTCTCGGTCTCTCTCTCTCTCTGTCTCTCTGTCTCTCTGTCTCTCTGTCTCTCTGTCTCTCTGTCTCTCTGTCTCTCTGTCTCTCTGTCTCTCTGTCTCTCGGTCTCTCTGTCTCTCTGTCTCTCTTATGTAAATATTTGTATTTTTGGCACTGTGTTCAACTGGCCATGAGATAAGATGTGGTTTGAATAATACAACCAAAGTTATATTGCTAACAGCAGGTGTGAGGGACATTGTATGGAGTACTGCTGATACTGGCTCATCATGCTGCTGCTTGACTCAAATGTCATATAGGACGTGCACGGTTAAATTTAAACATTCATTTAACATACAACTGTATAAACATGCGATTGTCTTGCAGTTCCTTAAAAGTGTTACTTTGCATATAGGAGTCATTTATCACAGAATGGATGACATTGTACAGTGTCTGTTTAATTTACACATTAAGTGAATTTGTAGAGTGTCGATGGCTAAGTAAGTTTTCACTGTTGCTCATGTGCTTATACATATGTTAGCTAATGTTGAAAACCAACTTGATGCGAGATCCAGTGGGTTGTCTAAATTCTGTTGGGCTATCTTATTCTAGTGGATTTAATATGTTGGTGGGTTATCTTTATTCTGGTGTGCTATCTTTGTTCTGTTGGGCTGTATATTTTGGTGGGTTATCTTTATTTTAGTGGGCCATCAGTATTAAGGTGGGCTAATTTTATTTTGTTAGGCTGTTTTACTTAGTTGATATGTCTTTATTCTGCTGAACTGTCTACTGAAATAGTGTTTGTGACTGGTTACAAGTTGTGTGTGCACACTTCAATACGTTTGTTTTATTGACTTACCATGTCAACACTTGAAAATATGACCTGACACAGGTTATTCATTACTAAATGTAGTTGATGTGACAAGATGGTAGCAATAACATTTTAAGGTGATAAACTATGTCCAGTGTTTTATGTATCGCCTGTGAGCATATTTTTTCTTTATATTGTTTATTGCTATAGAATGAGATAATAAAATTAACAGGTTGCTATGTGTTTATGTATTAATGGTTAACAATCCAACGTCCATGTATACATGTATACTGATATCTAGGTGAAAATAAATTTGTGAACAAATAAAACTTGTTTTTCCGTGCAAATATCTTAACAAAATTCATATGCCCATCCAGTCTGTGTTAACTGAATTATTAGATATTAACTTGCAGTCAACATGTTTTATTCCTTATCTATTGATGCTGGTTATATGCTCTCAGGGATTGTGTCTCACTCCCTCTCTCTCACTCACTCTATCTTTCATTCTCCCTTGCTCCCTCTCTCTGTTCCTACATGTGTATATTTTATGTTGCATAAAGATGACATGTTGAAGTGACTACAGAAAAACGTTGGCAACTTAACTCAGAAAATGTACATTTTTATAAGTGTATAAAATACGTGTATCAATTGCTTGATACCATGGGTGTGCACCGTGTGACGTCTAATGTGCCTATTACATACTGTTTCCCATCTGTGCACAATATGTATATGTGCCAGTGGTTGAATAGTGACTGTAGTAGTATAGGTTTTTGTGTGTAAAAGTACGACATCAATGCTATGTTCCATTCCCAAGGCAGTCTAGATGCCATAAACAAATGCATATCTGGAGACCTAGAAGCGTTGGCAGGAGTAGTGAAGTTAGTATTATACACAGATCAGTTATATATAAAGATGGAGGGAATTTAAGAATGTATGATCATGGTTTCATTTATATACATATTTGTTATTAATATGTATCATAGAATAATTAAGAAATTAGATCAACCGTAACATATTACTGTTTGTTTTATATTTATTCTCTAACCTCTGCTGTGAAGGTTTACGTGCTATTTACACAAATATTTCCACTCCATTGTAAGAAAGATTCAAATTGACTGAAATATAATTGTCAAAACATTTCATAAAAGGCAAACGTTACCTTGTAGATACAAAAAGGATTATTAAACGCATACCATAGTGCCACACTGCTGTGTGATACAACCCTAGCAGCACGAAGCAACATACATATGCACTGAAAAAATGATTCATACTTACACGTCCGTGAATATGGACGGTTTCAGAAGTTGTCGGCAGATGGTTTAATCCAAGTTAATAAAATCGATATTCATAATCTGTGCCATCACTGTCGCATTCACAGCGTCTTTTACTTTAGATGTGTTCACCATCTCATTCTCCCTCCCTTTCTCTCACTCCTGTTTTCTCTCTTCAGCCACACACACACACTTTACTCTCTTCAGTTGCAGATACGGCCTCTCTCTGTCTATCTTCAGCTACGTTAACCGTCACTCTTCAGACACGTACACTACCCCCATATCTCTCTCTCACTCTCTCTCTCTCTCTCCCTCCCTCCCTCCCTCCCTCCCACCCTCCCTCCCTCCCTCTCTTTCATTAATGGATAGTGCCAGTCAGTGCAATATGATTATATATTAAATTTCTAGAGCTACTTTCTATAGACAATTACTCAAAGTCATAATATACATAGCATAGTTACTTTAGATCCCTGTTAAGGGAACAAAACTTGGAGCGAAAACACTGTTAGAAGTCTTTGAATGGGTTCCATCTTTAAGTGACTGATACCTTGAGAGCACAGTTTGGGAGCTCTCAATCATTTCATTCTGACGCCCCTGTCTGAGGGACTGAATGTATCCTGGACACTCTTAGGGACCCTGTCAATGATTTCACTGTCTGGTACACAGATTACACATAGGGACCGTCTCGTCATTCTCTGGTGCACTAGTAACTCTTAGGGACCATCTCGATCATCATTCTCTAGTACTGGGCTAATGATTCTTAGGGATTGTGTTGGTCAACATTCTCTGATGCACTGGTGAATGATAGGGACTGTCTCAGTCATCATTCTCTGATGCTCTGATTCTCTTAAGAACCATCTCAATCATAATTCTCTGATGGACTGGTGACTATTAGGGACCATCTCAGTCATCATTCACTGGTGCTCTGATGACTCTTAGGGACCATCTCAATCATAATTCTCTGATGGACTGGTGACTATTAGGGATCATCTCAGTCATCATTCACTGGTGCCCTGATGACTCTTAGGGACCATCTCAATCATAATTCTCTGATGGACTGGTGACTATTAGGGATCATCTCAGTCATCATTCACTGGTGCCCCCAACCCACCCCATCTCTGTCTCTCTATCTCTCTGTCTCTCTCTCTCTCTCTCTCTCTCTCTCTCTCTCTCTCTCTCTGTCTCTCTCTCTCATTGTTTTTCTCTCTCTTCAGCCATGCTCATACAATTTACTCACTTTTGTTGCGGACACCACCTCTCTCTGCCTCTCTCTCTCCCTATCTGTTTTATGTGCACCCAACTAGTCATGATAAGATAGATAGAAGTCTCAATTTTTCCAGTATTCAGCATATGGTATGCTAACCTCAACAAGAGTTCTAATTGTTGTACTTAACTTGATGTCCTGGTAGAACTGACCAGTATGATGCTGCTAGCGAGAAACATGCTATCTGCCTTCTTGTACAGCCCACTTGTAGGTCTTATGTTTTATTTGTGTGAGTTGGATATTAATTCCTCTTTGTTTGGCAACCAAGATGCATGACATCTATGAAGAAAGAATTCATATTCCTGCTGATGTACATGTATATTATATATATATATATATATATATATTATACATATATATATACATATATATACACATTATATATATGTATATATATGTATGTATATATATATATATATATATATATATATATATATATATATATATATATATATATATATATTATAATGATATAAGTAGTTTAATGCATTTCAAAAATATCACAAAACCAGCTAAACGTATAAAATGGAATCAATGTGTGTGCACACAACATGTAGTGTTTGCATAAGGAACACCAGCAGGGTATGAACCTGCCACACACAACACTGAACCGATATTACCCTAAACTCTGCAAGTGAACAAATTGGTTTAGAGAAACATTTGACAGTGCTTTTGCGTTAAAACACAGTATTTTAACTGCAACCATTCACAACTATATTGTTAGAAAATGAAAATACATGGTCTGATGGATACATAATTAACAGTACACGATCTGTAAAAGCATGCACAAACTGATTTTTCTGGACAGGACTGCTAATTGTGGTTTTGAGCACTTCATATCGCGGCACTAAAGTTGCCCAACAGCCAATTTCAAAGATGTTTTGCCAGAAAAATTATAAAACGAGTATAATTGCGTCCTACAAGCATGAATGTTTAGTGACGGTTATTAAACCAGAAAATGTTGCATCGTCTAACAATATCCAACATATTCTCAAGATCGTTATCTTCAATAAATTTTCATTAGGTGTGGGAGCGTGTGTATGTGCAGTCTATTTGTCTATGTGTGTCTAATAATTATGAATGTATGCACAATTCTATGTTTTATATAATAAAAAGGAAAATGTGTAAGTTCAAGATATGTTCGATAATGTCATAATTTTTTAATAGTTGTTTTATTGATGCAGGTACTTTATCACGTGTTGTGTACATGTATGAAAGTGTGGTGATGTATGTACGCGATTATACTGATTGAGTAGTTGTATTTCTATTTACTATGTTTCTTACGTATTAAGAAAAATATTAATTTAACATGAATGAATATCTCTTGGAAAAGAGTATAACCAAAGGTTATAGTACATAACATATACATGTATAAATAAACGCAAACAAATGTTAACAAGTATCTTAACATTGAATGATCGCAGTTATTTATACATACATTGAACGTATTATTGTTAACATATAGTTGCATTTATTTAGTTATTGAAGATTAAAGACGTAGCAGTATATTTAAATAGTAAAAATGATTGCATCTGAGCTATTTACTACGAGTAAAATAGTTATGATTTAATGCATGCTATTAACTCTTTCACAATTTAAAATAGTTCCAGCATTTGTGTAACTTTTAATAATATAGTTTTCCGTACGTGCAAACAATTAAATAAAGCTTGTCGTGAAGCTGAGATGTTGTGTACGATTAAAACAAAACAAAATGTGTTTTAAAGTTAAACGTAAAAGCCTTGAATTTAGTTAAATTAATATTTTTCTTAATACCTTAAAAATAACAGTCAATGTCAATGTCACACATTTACTGTTTTAAAGAAAAACTTTGAAAATGAAAAAAGAGGGAATGAGGAAGTGGTAGACACTGTGTACATAGCCTGTAGTACAATCTAATGTAACTAGTACGGCCAGAGATACCTCATCGGTTGCTACTCATAACGTTCCCTGGCACGGTTGGTCACAATCCTTACTCCCTCACAACTGACCGACTTCCGCCGGGAGTGTTCCTATGGGAGGAAATTACCTGGCCCAAACCCCTGTTCGCCAGACAGGTTGTGACCTCCATAGGATGAGCGTCACTGGTAACCCCTTCCGCCACGTGCGGTCGGAAACACTCAGTTGCAATGGAGGTAGCCATTTTATTTGCTTATAAACCCATGTCGAGCCTTATCTGGTGAAATTCTGGTGTCAACTTGAAAGACACGTAAGCTGATATATCTGATGTTATTTATGTTGTAACATTACATTAAAATATCGCTTATATGTCATGCTCTATCACATGATACATCAAACATGTTAACATACATAACTATAATTATTAATGTTGACTTATGCAGATTTATGGTTCGGAAGCGGAAGTTTGGCAACAATATGGCGCACACATCG
This sequence comes from Oasisia sp. SBJ-2009, assembly GCA_964017155.1. Classification (NCBI taxonomy): domain Eukaryota; kingdom Metazoa; phylum Annelida; class Polychaeta; order Sabellida; family Siboglinidae; genus Oasisia; species Oasisia sp. SBJ-2009. The sequence continues at coordinate 34,240,333 of OZ024866.1, read as the reverse complement.
CCGTCGTTTTTCCGTCATAAAATTAAACAAGACATTATTTCTAAACGCAGATACATAATGCAGTGCATCCTACACTGAATAATATAACTCGCATTGATATACGAGAATTCATAATTTAAGATAATAAATCGAGGTGGATTAAAACATTTGTTATTTGCTATTTTATTGTATTAATAAATACAATGCTTACCTAACATTTATATCGACGAAAATAAGCAAGTGGATCCATTCATTACATATCAAATATGTTGCCAAATAATGTTTTGATTAATGAGAAATGGATTATCTGTGCAATTACATTCACAGTAGAACGGCGCTAACAGTTATGCATAATGATGATAATGCCTTGCAGGTTTGACTATGCAAGTTAGCAATACATAATGTCGACACTGTACCACATGGCAATATATGTAGTGTACTACCACCAGTTGCAGTTGCCGTTCTAAATAACACAACAACATTACACACATAGCCTACCTTAAAGCAACTGTCTGTAGCAATCGTCGCTCTCTTTTTTGGCGTCTAGTTGTATATCCCAATGTCTGATGACTGCCACACTGCAATATGTGCAGCTCATTCGAGTCCAACTGTCAAACCACGTAGAGCGTCAAATGTGTATTGTTTGCCGAATAGCATGCAATACGCTGCACCCGACCGCACACGAAACATCCATAAACACGCGAAGTTGGTCTTGTACTGAAAACCGGGAGAACTGCATTTCGATTACAACTGCATTTCGACAAATGCATGCTTTCGAGCGAACGCTTAAGTCATTTGTTTGTAGCAGCTGTCATGTTCAACGCGAAAGAGGCTGCTAATTATACGTTGTCAATCAATGCGTTCTTGCGCGGGACTAAGAGCATACCATTGTCGGAGGCCGCACGTCAGTCTAAGAATCTCCACGGCAGTGAAGCATTGCATTGTCTGTGTTAAACTGACAATGAAACATGACAGGTATTACACACGCCTTGAATAGCACAAGTAACTTCGTTCTTGTTGTCAAATGTGCAATTATCCATGACCGTACCGAATTGCGGCTTAAATTAGAATGACAGGAGGATTGAAAAAGGATTGGTGGATGAACGTATGGAGGAAGAGGGGTGTAGAGAGACAGTGAGAAGGGAAACAGTAGAGGATAAAGAAAGTGAGGGAGTGGGAGAGGGCGAGGGGCCGCCAAGCAGGGAGGAAGGGAGAAAATATTGCGTATTTTTAAAGGAAGGGATGGGGAGAGGTAAATCAGAAGGAAGACAGATAAAGTGAGACACCCTCACAAACTTGTTCACTCTGACACATTGTGCATCAGAACGAACAAGGATTGCAGCGCTACTCATTTCTGCATTTCATTCATCTATTTGCTAAAAATGGACATTGGAAGGTTTAAATAACAATAATAATAATAATAAAGGTTTTATATAGCGCTAATTCCCGCATAGCGGATCGATGCGAT
>OZ024866.1:34223886-34233886 GCA_964017155.1 Oasisia sp. SBJ-2009 | reverse complement strand
TGTGTTTTTTGGCACGCCTGCCTGCCTCCTTACCTGCCTGCCTGCCTGCCTGCCTGCCTGCCTGCCTGCCTGCCTGCCTGCCTGCCTGCCTGCCTGCCTGCCTGCCTGCCTGCCTGCCTGCCTGCCTGCCTGCCTGCCTGCCTGCCTGCCTGCCTGCCTGCCTGCCTGCCTGCCTGCCTGCCTGCCTGCCTGCCTGCCTGCCTGCCTGCCTGCCTGCCTGCCTGCCTGCCTGCCTGCCTGCCTGCCTGCCTGCCTGCCTGCCTCCCAGCCACCAGACAGACAGACAGACAGACAGACAGACAGCCAGTGACTATGACAACTATAGAGATGTCAACGTCATTATTCATTGCATAACAGAATTATGGTGACAAACTTTCTAGATATATTTTTAATCATCTAATGACATAATAATGTTCTAGTGCCAAATAATTTACAGAACACAATACTATAACAAACAGATTCTGATCAGCTTGCTAATGTACTCATTTTTGACCAATCCCAAAAGTGACTTTAATAGTGACCTTGATGGTGAAAATGAGCTTAAATGATTAAGCTCATATGTGATAGATCCTAGTTGCAGTAATGCTTACATTAATGAACTAGCCATTGTTACATCGTTAACAATTTCCTGGCAAATACAATATAACAAATTATTTTAAAATGTCATGAAGTGTTCAACTGGCAACGTCACCGGTCATTTGGCAGTTCTTACCAGCTCTTTATCATCCTGTATCGCAGCTCTAAAATCACACTACTTCTATCATCATTTTGTGTTCCCATTTTAACCCCACTTCCTTTTTTATGATACTAGTAATGTTATTGTTTAGGAAACAGTTTTTTTAAAGTGTTATAATATAAGTGTTGGATATTCTCAGTTATTAACAAACACATGCAAGTGCATACACATATGCCGGCACAATAAAAGTACAAAACCACAAACACACACATACACATACATATACATATACATACACACAAGCACATACACGCAAGTAAATGCACACACATCAACACACAAACAAACACACACATAGATGTACACATAAGCATTTGTTTGAATTATGTTTTTTGTTTTTAATAATTTGATTGTAGTGATATACAGATTCAGATACCTGGTAAATTTCTAACTCTCGCTCCTCAATAGCACCTACCACTGGTTTAGAGGAGTCTCTGTGTTACAGGCTATAAAGGTGTCAATGTGTTGCAGGATCTGTCAGTGTCAGGCTCTATGTGTCAGTGTTGCAGGCTTAAACAATGTCACATGTTGCGGGTTAAAAAAGTGTCAGTGTTTTGCAGGCTGTCACAATGTCAGTGTGTTGCAAGCTCTAATTGTCAGTGTGTTGCAAGCTCTCACAATGTCAGTGTGTTGCACGCATTAACATTTGTAAGTGTGTTGCAGGCTGTCACAATGTCAGTGTGTTGGAAGCTCTCACAATGTCAGTGTGTTGCACATATTAACATTTGTCAGTGTGTTGCAGGCTTAAACAGTGTCAAAGTGGAGCAGGTTTTATCAAGATGACAACTCTGACCTGTTTCCAAGGTGATGTGGTCATGATGCTGGACCCTCTTCTATCTAAGCTTGCTATGCAAGGCTTGCTATGCTGACATATTTCCATGGTGATTAACTATGTTTGCACACATTCCCATGTTAATTACAAAGCTGGTATATGTATAAGAGATCCTCTTTTTTGCCTTACTTATAGATATGCCTCAATGATCTGGGACAATGTAAGTGATCTTTTACTTGAGTACTAACCAAGTCAATGTTTAAATTGTTCTTATTTCGGCAGAATTATAGCAGAATAGTTCTGTTGATTAGTTGCACATCTCTCATGCTGGTGAGTAACGTTGTAGTCTGAATGCATAATATATATATATATATATATATATATATATATATATATATATATACAATTATATATATATATATACAATTTTATATATATATATATATTGTCCCATTATATTTTTTCTGTAATGGGCTTCATTCTAAAACCATACTTTGAAATAATAATTCTTTAAAATTTGAGAGTCCTAATACTAATGGGGTTACCAACTCCTAGGGTGTTTTCATTTACTATTTTATTCTTATGACTGCAACATGCATGTTGAAGGTTTACTACCTGATTACCCAGTATTTGTGCTTACTTACTTTATTAAGCTTAGAACAAAATTAGCAATTTGAAAGATTCTGCCTGCAACTCTTTCAAACTATAAACAGAACATCCAGTTTCAAAATAAAAATTGATTGGCAGTAATGCCAAGGCAATCAGAGTTAACCACAATAGCCTTTGATGTTTAACTTTCCCATGCAGTAGGTTCCTATTACAAATTACTGCTTGGCCCTAATGGTTCTGTTGTCAGAGAAATTTGTATGAGGTGTATACTTGTAAATGACTCAGGTAACAGACCAGATATGTACTAAAAAATATGAAAACACTTGCTTGTAAATATAATATTTATAATAAAATTATGTAAATATTTGTATTTTTGGCACTGTGTTCAACTGGCCATAAGATGAGATATGGTTTGAATAATACAACCAAAGTGATATTGCTAAAAGCAGCTGTGAGGGACATTGTATGGAGTACTGCTGATACTGGCAAGCAGAGAGATGTTGTTCTCATCATGCTGCTACTTGACTCAAATGTCTAATAGGACGTGCACGGTTAAATTTAAACATTCATTTAACATACAACTGTACAAACATGCGATTGTCTTGCAGTTCCTTAAAAGTGTTACTTTGCATATAGGAGTCATTTATCACAGAATGGATGACATTGTACAGTGTCAGTTTAATTTACACATTAAGTTAATTTGTAGAGTGTCGGTGGCTAAGTAAGGTTTCACTGTTGCCCATGTGCTTATACATATGTTAGCTAATGTTAAAAACCAACTTGATGCGAGATCCAGTGGGTTGTCTCACTTATGTTGGGCTATCTTATTCTAGTGGATTTAATATGTTGGTGGGTTATCTTTTTTCTGGTGGGCTATCTTTGTTCTGTTGGGCTGTATATTTTGGTGGGTTATCTTTATTTTAGTGGGCCATCAGTATTATGGTGGGCTAATTTTATTTTGTTAGGCTGTTTTACTTAGTTGATATGTCTTTATTCTGCTGAACTGTCTACTGAAATAGTGTTTGTGACTGGTTACAAGTTGTGTGTGCACACTTCAATACGTTTGTTTTATTGACTTACCATGTCAACCCTTGAAAATATGACCTGACTCAGGTCATTCATTACTTAATGTAGTTGATGTGACAAGATGGTAGCAATAACATTTTAAGGTGATAAACTATGTCCAGTGTTTTATGTATCGCCTGTGAGCATATTTTTTCTTTATATTGTTTATTGCTATAGACTGAGATAATAAAATTAACAGTTTGCTATGTGTTTATGTATTAATGTTTAACAATCCAACATCCATGTATACATGTATACTGATATCTAGGTGAAAATAAATTTGTGAACAAATAAAACTTGTTTTTCCGTGCAAATATCATAACAAAATTGATATGCCCATCCAGAGTGTGTTAACTGAATTATTAGATATTAACTTGCGGTCAACATGTTTTATTCCTTATCTATTGAAGCTGGTTATATGCTCTCAGGGATTGTGTCTCACTCCCTCTCTCTCACTCACTCTCTCTTTCATTCTCCCTTGCTCCCTCTCTCTGTTCCTACATGTGTATATTTTATGTTGCATAAAGATGACATGTTGAAGTGACTACAGAAAAACGTTGGCAACTTAACTCAGAAAATGTACATTTTTATAAGTGTATAAAATACGTGTATCAATTGCTTGATACCATGGGTGTGCACCGTGTGACGTCAAATGTACCTATTACATACTATTTCCCATCTGTGCACAATATGTATATGTGCCAGGGGTTGAAAAGTGACTGTAGTAGTATAGGTTTTTATGTGTAAAAGTACGACATCAATGCTATGTTCCATTCCCAAGACAGTCTAGATGCCATAAACAAATGCATATCTGGACAGCTAGAAGCGTTGGCAGGAGTAGTGAAGTTAGTATTATACACAGATCAGTTATATATAAAGATGGAGGGAATTTAAGAATGTATGATCATGGTTTCAGTTATATACATATTTGTTATTAATTTGTATCATAGAATAATTAAGAAATTAGATCAACCGTAACATATTACTGTTTGTTTTATATTTATTCTCTAACCTCTGCTGTGAAGGTTTACGTGCTATTTACACAAATATTTCCACTCCATTGTAAGAAAGATTTAAATTGACTGAAATATAATAGTCAAAACATTTCATAAAAGGCAAACGTTACCTTGTAGATACAAAAAGGATTATTAAACGCATACCATAGTGCCACACTGCTGTGTGATACAACCTTAGTAGCACGAAGCAACATACATATGCACTGAAAAAACGATTCATACTTACACGTTCGTGCATATGGACGGTTTCAGAAGTTGTCGGCAGATGGTTTAAGCCAAGTTAATAAAATCGATATTCATAATCTGTGCCATCACTGTCGCATTCACAACGTCTTTTACTTTAGATGTGTTCACCATCTCATTCTCCCTCCCCTTTCTCTCACTGCTGCTTTCTCTCTTCAGCCACACACGCACACTTTACTCTCTTCAGTTGCAGATACGGCCTCTCTCTGTCTATCTTCAGCTACGTTAACCGTCACTCTTCAGACACGTACACTACCCCCATATCTCTCTCTCACTCTCTCTCTCTGTCCCTCCCTCCATCCCTCCCTCCCTCTCTTTCATTAATGGATGGTGCCAGTCAGTGCAATATGATTATATATTAAATTTCTAGAGATACTTTCTATAGACAATTACTCAAAGTCATAATAAACATAGCATAGTTACTTTAGATCCCTGTTAAGGGAACAAAACTTGGAGCGAAAACACTGTTAGAAGTCTTTGAATGGGTTCCGTCTTTAAGTGACTGATACATTGAGAGCACAGTTTGGGAGCTCTCAATCATTTCATTCTGACGCCCCTGTCTGAGGGACTGAATGTATCCTGGACACTCTTAGGGACCCTGTCAATGATTTCACTGTCTGGTACACAGATTACACATAGGGACCGTCTCGTCATTCTCTGGTGCACTAGTAACTCTTAGGGACCATCTCGATCATCATTCTCTAGTACTGGGCTAATGATTCTTAGGGATTGTGTTGGTCAACATTCTCTGATGCACTGGTGAATGATAGGGACTGTCTCAGTCATCATTCTCTGATGCTCTGATTCTCTTAGGAAAGGAACCATCTCAATCATAATTCTCTGATGGACTGATGACTATTAGGGACCATCTCAGTTATCATTCACTGGTGCTCTGATGACTCTTAGGGACCATCTCAATCATAATTCTTTGATGGACTGGTGACTATTAGAGAACATCTCAGTCATCATTCACTGGTGCCCTGATGACTCTTAGGGACCATCTCAATCATAACTCTTTTCAATCATAATTCTTTGATGGACTAGTGACTATTAGGGATCATCTCAGTCATCATTCACTGGTGCCCCCACCCCATCTTTCTCTCTCTCTCTCTCTCTCTCTCTATCTCTCTCTCTCTCTCTCTCACTTTTTTTCTCTCTCTTCAGCCATGCTCATACAATTTACTCACTTTTGTTGTGGACACCACCTCTATCTGTCTCTCTCTCTCCCTCTCTGTTTTATGTGCACCCAACTAATCATGATAAGATGGATAGAAGTCTCTATTTTTCCAGTCTTCAGCATATGGTATGCTAACCTCAACACGAGTTATAATTGTTGTACTTAACTTGATGTCCTGGTAGAACTGACCAGTATGATGCTGCTAGCGAGAAACATGCTATCTGCCTTCTTCTACAGCCCACTTGTAGGTCTTACGTTTTATTTGTGTGAGTTGGATATTAATTCCTCTTTGTTTGGCAACCAAGATGCATGACATCTATGAAGAAAGAATTCATATTCCTGCTGATGTACATGTATATTATATATATATATATACACATTATATATATATATATATATATATATATATTATAATGATATAAGTAGTTTAATGCATTTCAAAAATATCACAAAACCAGCTAAACGTATAAAATGGAATCAATGTGTGTGCACACAACATGTAATGTTTGCATAAGGAACACCAGCAGGGTATGAACCTGCCACACACAACACTGAACCGATATTACCCTAAACTCTGCAAGTGAACAAATTGGTTTAGAGAAACATTTGACAGTGCTTTTGCGTTAAAACACAGTATTTTAACTGCAACCATTCACAACTATATTGTTAGAAAATGGAAATACATGGTCTGATGGATACATAATTAACAGTACACGATCTGTAAAAGCATGCACAAACTGATTTTTCTGGACAGGACTGCTAATTGTGGTTTTGAGCACTTCATATCGCGGCACTAAAGTTGCCCAATAGCCAATTTCAAAGATGTTTTGCCAGAAAAATTATAAAACGAGTATAATTGCGTCCTACAAGCATGAATGTTTAGTGACGGTTATTAAACCAGAAAATGTTGCATCGTCTAACAATATCCAACATATTCTCAAGATCGTTATCTTCAATAAATTTTCATTAGGTGTGGGAGCGTGTGTATGTGCAGTCTATTTGTCTATGTGTGTCTAATAATTATGAATGTATGCACAATCCTATGTTTTATATAATAAAAAGGAAAATGTGTAAGTTCAATATATGTTCGATAATGTCATAATTTTTAATAGTTGTTTTATTGATGCAGGTACTTTATCACGTGTTGTGTACATGTATGAAAGTGTGGTGATGTATGTACGCGATTATACTGATTGAGTAGTTGTATTTCTATTTACTATGTTTCTTACGTATTAAGAAAAATATTAATTTAACATGAATGAATATCTCTTGGAAAAGAGTATAACCAAAGGTTATAGTACATAACATATACATGTATAAATAAACGCAAACAAATGTTAACAAGTATCTTAACATTGAATGATCGCAGTTATTTATACATACATTGAACGTATTATTGTTAACATATAGTTGCATTTATTTAGTTATTGAAGATTAAAGACGTAGCAGTATATTTAAATAGTAAAAATGATTGCATCTGAGCTATTTACTACGAGTAAAATAGTTATGATTTAATGCATGCTATTAACTCTTTCACAATTTAAAATAGTTCCAGCATTTGTGTAACTTTTAATAATATAGTTTTCCGTACGTGCAAACAATTAAATAAAGCTTGTCGTGAAGCTGAGATGTTGTGTACGATTAAAACAAAACAAAATGTGTTTTAAAGTTAAACGTAAAAGCCTTGAATTTAGTTAAATTAATATTTTTCTTAATACCTTAAAAATAACAGTCAATGTCAATGTCACACATTTACTGTTTTAAAGAAAAACTTTGAAAATGAAAAAAGAGGGAATGAGGAAGTGGTAGACACTGTGTACATAGCCTGTAGTACAATCTAATGTAACTAGTACGGCCAGAGATACCTCATCGGTTGCTACTCATAACGTTCCCTGGCACGGTTGGTCACAATCCTTACTCCCTCACAACTGACCGACTTCCGCCGGGAGTGTTCCTATGGGAGGAAATTACCTGGCCCAAACCCCTGTTCGCCAGACAGGTTGTGACCTCCATAGGATGAGCGTCACTGGTAACCCCTTCCGCCACGTGCGGTCGGAAACACTCAGTTGCAATGGAGGTAGCCATTTTATTTGCTTATAAACCCATGTCGAGCCTTATCTGGTGAAATTCTGGTGTCAACTTGAAAGACACGTAAGCTGATATATCTGATGTTATTTATGTTGTAACATTACATTAAAATATCGCTTATATGTCATGCTCTATCACATGATACATCAAACATGTTAACATACATAACTATAATTATTAATGTTGACTTATGCAGATTTATGGTTCGGAAGCGGAAGTTTGGCAACAATATGGCGCACACATCGCCGTCGTTTTTCCGTCATAAAATTAAACAAGACATTATTTCTAAACGCAGATACATAATGCAGTGCATCCTACACTGAATAATATAACTCGCATTGATATACGAGAATTCATAATTTAAGATAATAAATCGAGGTGGATTAAAACATTTGTTATTTGCTATTTTATTGTATTAATAAATACAATGCTTACCTAACATTTATATCGACGAAAATAAGCAAGTGGATCCATTCATTACATATCAAATATGTTGCCAAATAATGTTTTGATTAATGAGAAATGGATTATCTGTGCAATTATATTCACAGTAGAACGACGCTAACAGTTATGCATAATGATGATAATGCCTTGCAGGTTTGACTATGCAAGTTAGCAATACATAATGTCGACACTGTACCACATGGCAATATATGTAGTGTACTACCACCAGTTGCAGTTGCCGTTCTAAATAACACAACAACATTACACACATAGCCTACCTTAAAGCAACTGTCTGTAGCAATCGTCGCTCTCTTTTTTGGCGTCTAGTTGTATATCCCAATGTCTGATGACTGCCACACTGCAATATGTGCAGCTCATTCGAGTCCAACTGTCAAACCACGTAGAGCGTCAAATGTGTATTGTTTGCCGAATAGCATGCAATACGCTGCACCCGACCGCACACGAAACATCCATAAACACGCGAAGTTGGTCTTGTACTGAAAACCGGGAGAACTGTATTTCGATTACAACTGCATTTCGACAAATGCATGCTTTCGAGCGAACGCTTAAGTCATTTGTTTGTAGCAGCTGTCATGTTCAACGCGAAAGAGGCTGCTAATTATACGTTGTCAATCAATGCGTTCTTGCGCGGGACTAAGAGCATACCATTGTCGGAGGCCGCACGTCAGTCTAAGAATGTCCACGGCAGTGAAGCATTGCATTGTCTGTGTTAAACTGACAATGAAACATGGCAGGTATTACACACGCCTTGAATAGCACAAGTAACTTCGTTCTTGTTGTCAAATGTGCAATTATCCATGACCGTACCGAATTGCGGCTTAAATTAGAATGACAGGAGGATTGAAAAAGGATTGGTGGATGAACGTATGGAGGAAGAGGGGTGTAGAGAGACAGTGAGAAGGGAAACAGTAGAGGATAAAGAAAGTGAGGGAGTGGGAGAGGGCGAGGGGCCGCCAAGCAGGGAGGAAGGGAGAAAATATTGCGTATTTTTAAAGGAAGGGATGGGGAGAGGTAAATCAGAAGGAAGACAGATAAAGTGAGACAACCTCACAAACTTGTTCACTCTGACACATTGTGCATCAGAACGAAAAAGGATTCCAGCGCTACTCATTTCTGCATTTCATTCATCTATTTGCTAAAAATGGACATTGGAAGGTTTAAATAACAATAATAATAATAATAAAGGTTTTATATAGCGCTAATTCCCGCATAGCGGATCGATGCGATGCAAAAGAAATATACTGAATGTATATTAATAAATAGAACTGTAAATTATATAAATTAATATAAGTCATTAATTGTTTTGGTTTTAAGATGTACTAGTAAACCCCTTTGTATATAAATTATATAAATTAATTTAAAATAAATTAAGCACTGCTTTTAAGATGTATAGTACTAAAACTTGGTATGTTAATTATATATATATATATATATATATATATATATATATATATATATATATATATATATATATATATATATCAAATTAAAATTAAAACCTTTACTAAAACTGTGAACATAAATATATATTTATATAAATCTATAAATTAATCTAAAACATAAACACTGATTGAAACGTGTATGACACTAAAAAGAAATTCTAAAGCAATGTCCATTTCAAAACAATTTGAATTAATTGAAATGTCTAATAAAAAGATATGCTTTAAACACTTTCTAAACATACATAATGTCCCGGATGCAAGAATGTTCACAGGTAATTCAATCGACAGTCGAGGTGCTGCTGCGCCAAATCACCAATGCACTTCTTCTTTATAATGGTATTCTATATACGGGAATAGATAGATGGGTGATATTAGCACAAACAAACA
>OZ024866.1:34203886-34216386 GCA_964017155.1 Oasisia sp. SBJ-2009 | reverse complement strand
ATTGTTTATTGCTATAGACTGAGATAATAAAATTAACAGGTTGCTATGTGTTTATGTATTAATGGTTAACAATCCAACATCCATGTATACATGTATACTGATATCTAGGTGAAAATAAATTTGTGAACAAATAAAACTTGTTTTTCCGTGCAAATATCATAACAAAATGCATATGCCCATCCAGATTGTGTTACCTGAATTATTAGATATTAACTTCCGGTCAACATGTTTCATTCCTTATCTATTGATGCTGGTTATATGCTCTCAGGGATTGTGTCTCACTCCCTCTCTCTCACTCACTCTATCTTTCATTCTCCCTTGCTCCCTCTCTCTGTTCCTACATGTGTATATTTTATGTTGCATAAAGATGACATGTTGAAGTGACTACAGAAAAACGTTGGCAACTTAACTCAGAAAATGTACATTTTTATAAGTGTATAAAATACGTGTATCAATTGCTTGATACCATGGGTGTGCACCGTGTGACGTCTAATGTGCCTATTACATACTATTTCCCATCTGTGCACAATATGTATATGTGCCAGGGATTGAATAGTGACTGTAGTAGTATAGGTTTTTGTGTGTAAAAGTACGACATTAATGCTATGTTCCATTCCCAAGGCAGTCTAGATGCCATAAACAATTGCATATCTGGACAGCTAGAAGCGTTGGCAGGAGTAGTGAAGTTAGTATTATACACAGATCAGTTATATATAAAGATGGAGGGAATTTAAGAATGTATGATCATGGTTTCAGTTATATACATATTTGTTATTAATATGTATCATAGAATAATTAAGAAATTAGATCAACCGTAACATATTACTGTTTGTTTTATATTTATTCTCTAACCTCTGCGGTGAACGTTTACGTGCTATTTACACAAATATTTCCACTCCATTGTAAGAAAGATTCAAATTGACTGAAATATAATTGTCAAAACATTTCATAAAAGGCAAACGTTACCTTGTAGATAGAAAAAGGATTATTAAACGCATACCATAGTGCCACACTGCTGTGTGATACAACCTTAGTAGCACGAAGCAACATACATATGCACTGAAAAAACGATTCATACTTACACGTCCGTGCATATGGACGGTTTCAGAAGTTGTCGGCAGATGGTTTAAGCCAAGTTAATAAAATCGATATTCATAATCTGTGCCATCACTGTCGCATTCACAACGTCTTTTACTTTAGATGAGTTCACCATCTCATTCTCCCTCCCTTTCTCTCACTCCTGCTTTCTCTCTTCAGCCACACACACACACTTTACTCTCTTCAGTTGCAGATACGGCCTCTCTCTGTCTATCTGCAGCTACGTTAACCGTCACTCTTCAGACACATACACTACCCCCATATCTCTCTCTCTCTCTCCCTCCCTCCCTCCCTCCCTCCCTCCCCTCTCCCTCCCTCCCTCCCTCCCCCCTCCTCCCTCCCTCCCTCCCTCCCCTCTCCCTCCCTCTCTTTCATTAATGGAAGGTGCCAGTCAGTGCAATATGATTATATATTAAATTTCTAGAGCTACTTTCTATAGACAATTACTCAAAGTCATATTATACATAGCATAGTTACTTTAGATCCCTGTTAAGGGAACAAAACTTGGAGCGAAAACACTGTTAGAAGTCTTTGAATGGGTTCCGTCTTTAAGTGACTGATACATTGAGAGCACAGTTTGGGAGCTCTCAAGCATTTCATTCTGACGCCCCTGTCTGAGGGACTGAATGTATCCTGGACACTCTTAGGGACCCTGTCAATGATTTCACTGTCTGGTACACATATTACATATAGGGACCGTCTCGTCATTCTCTGGTGCACTAGTAACTCTTAGGGACCTCCTCGATCATCATTCTCTAGTACTGGGCTAATGATTCTTAGGGATTGTGTTGGTCAACATTCTCTGATGCACTGGTGAATGATAGGGACTGTCTCAGTCACCATTCTTTGATGCTCTGATTCTCTTAAGAACCATCTCAATCATAATTATCTGATGGACTGGTGACTATTAGGGACCATCTCAGTCATCATTCACTGGAGCTCTGATGTCTCTTAGGGACCATCTCAATCATAATTCTCTGATGGACTGGTGACTATTAGGGATCATCTCAGTCATCATTCACTGGTGCCCCCACCCCACCCCATCTCTCTCTCTCTCTCTCTCTCTCATTGTTTTTATCTCTCTCTTTAGCCATGCTCATACAATTTACTCACTTTTGTTGTGGACACCACCTCTCTCTGTCTCTCTCTCTACCTGTTTTATGTGCACCCAACTAGTCATGATAAGATAGATAGAAGTCTCTATTTTTCCAGTCTTCAGCATATGGTATGCTAACCTCAACAAGATTTCTAATTGTTGTACTTAACTTGATGTCCTGGTAGAACTGACCAGTATGATGCTGCTATGACATCTATGAAGAAAGAATTCATATTCCTGCTGATGTACATGTATATTATATATATATATATATATATATATATATATATATATATATATATATATATATATATATATATATATATATATATATATATATAGATATATATATATATATATATATATATATATATATATATATATATATATATTTATATATTTATATTATACATATATATATATATATAAATTCTACATATATATATATACATTTTATATATAAATTATACATATATTATACATATATATATACATTATATATATATATATATATATATATATATATATATATATATATATATACATATATATATATATAAATATATTATAATGATATAAGTAGTTTAATGCATTTCACAAATATCACAAAACCAGCTAAACGTATGAAATGGAATCAATGTGTGTGCACACAACATGTAGTGTTTGCATAAAGAACACCAGCAGGGTATGAACCTGCCACACACAACACTGAACCGATATTACCCTAAACTGTGCAAGTGAACAAAATGGTTTAGAGAAACATTTGACAGTGCTTTGCGTTAAAACAAAGTATTTTAACTGCAACCATTCACAACTGTATTGTTAGAAAATGAATATACATGGTCTGATAGATACATAATTAACAGTACACGATCTGTAAAAGCATGCACAAACTGATTTTTCTGGACAGGACTGCTAATTGTGGTTTTGAGCACTTCATATCGCGGCACTAAAGTTGCCCAACAGCCAATTTCAAAGAATGTTTTGCCAGAAAAATTACAAAACGAGTATAATTGCGTCCTACAAGCATGAATGTTTAGTGACGGTTATTAAACCAGAAAATGTTGCATCGTCTAACAATATCCAACATATTCTCAAGATCGTTATCTTCAATAAATTTTCATTAGGTGTGGGAGCGTGTGTATGTGCAGTCTATTTGTCTATGTGTGTCTAATAATTATGAATGTATGCACAATCCTATGTTTTACATAATAAAAAGGAAAATGTGTAAGTTCAATATATGTTCGATAATGTCATAATTTTTTAATAGTTGTTTTATTGATGCAGGTACTTTATCACGTGTTGTGTACACGTATGAAAGTGTGGTGATGTATGTACGCGATTATGCTGATTGAGTAGTAGTATTTCTATTTACTATGTTTCTTAAGTATTAAGACAAATATTAATTTAACATGAATAAATATCTCTTGGAAAAGAGTATAACCAAAGGTTATAGTACATAACATATACATGTATAAATAAACGCAAACAAATGTTAACAAGTTTCTTAACATTGAATGATCGCAGTTATTTATACATACATTGAACGTATTATTGTTAACATATAGTTGCATTTATTTAGTTATTGACGATTAAAGACATAGCAGTATATTTAAATAGTAAAAATGATTGCATCTGAGCTATATACTACGAGTAAAAT
Source organism: Oasisia sp. SBJ-2009 (assembly GCA_964017155.1). Taxonomy (NCBI): domain Eukaryota; kingdom Metazoa; phylum Annelida; class Polychaeta; order Sabellida; family Siboglinidae; genus Oasisia; species Oasisia sp. SBJ-2009. The sequence continues at coordinate 34,212,532 of OZ024866.1, read as the reverse complement.
AGTTATGATTTAATGCATGCTATTAACTCTTTCACAATTTAAAATAGTTCCAGCATTTGTGTAACTTTTAATAATATAGTTTTCCGTACGTGCAAAAAATTAAATAAAGCTTGTCGTGAAACTGAGATGTTGTGTACGATTAAAACAAAACAAAATGTGTTTTAAAGTTAAACGTAAAAGCCTTGAATTTAGTTAAATTAATATTTTTCTTAATACCTTAAAAATAACAGTCAATGTCAATGTCACACATTTACTGTTTTAAAGAAAAACTTTGAAAATGAAAAAAGAGGGAATGAGGAAGTGGTAGACACTGTGTACATAGCCTGTAGTACAATCTAATGTAACTAGTACGGCCAGAGATACCTCATCGGTTGCTACTCATAACGTTCCCTGGCACGGTTGGTCACAATCCTTACTCCCTCACAACTGACCGACTTCCGCCGGGAGTGTTCCTATGGGAGGAAATTACCTGGCCCAAACCCCTGTTCGCCAGACAGGTTGTGACCTCCATAGGATGAGCGTCACTGGTAACCCCTTCCGCCACGTGCGGTCGGAAACACTCAGTTGCAATGGAGGTAGCCATTTTATTTGCTTATAAACCCATGTCAAGCCTTATCTGGTGAAATTCTGGTGTCAACTTGTAAGACACGTAAGCTGATATATCTGATGTTATTTATGTTGTAACATTACATTAAAATATCGCTTATATGTCATGCTCTATCATATGATATATCAAACATGTTAACATACATAACTATAATTATTAATGTTGACTTATGCAGATTTATGGTTCGGAAGCGGAAGTTTGGCAACAATATGGCGCACCCATCGCCGTCGTTTTTCCTTCATAAAATTAAACAAGACATTATTTTTAAACGCAGATACATAATGCAGTGCGTCCTACAGTGAATAATATAACTCGCATTGATATACGAGAATTCATAATTTAAGATAATAAACCGAGGTGGATTAAAACATTTGTTATTTGCTATTTTATTGTATTAATAAATACAATGCTTACCTAACATTTATATCGACAAACATAAGCAAGTGGATCCATTCAATACATATCAAATATGTTGCCAAATAATGTTTTGATTAATGAGAAATGGATTATCTGTGCAATTATATTCACAGTAGAACGACGCTAACAGTTATGCATAATGATGATAATGCCTTGTAGGTTTGACTATGCAAGTTAGCAATACATAATGTCGACACTGTACCACATGGCAATATATGTAGTGCACTACCACCAGTTGCAGTTGCCGTTCTAAATAACACAACAACATTACACACATAGCCTACCTTAAAGCAACTGTCTATAGCAATCGTCGCTCTCTTTTTTGGCGTCTAGTTGTATATCCCAATGTCTGATGACTGCCACACTGCAATATGTGCAGCTCATTCGAGTCCAACTGTCAAACCACGTAGAGTGTCAAATGTATATTGTTTGCCGAATAGCATGCGATACGCTGCACCCGACCGCACACGAAACATCCATAAACACGCGAAGTTGGTCTTGTACTGAAAACCGGGAGAACTGCATTTCGATTACAACTGCATTTCGACAAATCCATGCTTTCGATCGAACGCTTAAGTCATTTGTTTGTAGCAGCTGTCATGTTCAACGCGAAAGAGGCTGCTAATTATACGTTGTCAATCAATGCGGTCTTGCGCGGGACTAAGAGCATACCATTGTCGGAGGCCGCACGTCAGTCTAAGAATGTCCACGGCAGTGAAGCATTGCATTGTCTGTGTTAAACTGACAATGAAACATGACAGGTATTACACACGGACAAAACAACTTTGCCTTGTATAGCACAAGTAACTTCGTTCTTCTTGTCAAATGTGCAATTACCCATGACCGTACCGAATTGCGGCTTAAATTAGAATGACAGGAGGGTTGAAAAAAGGATTGGTGGATGAACGTATGGAGGAAGAGGGGTGTAGAGGGACATTGAGAAGGGAAACAGTAGAGGATAAAGAAAGTGAGGGAGTGGGAGAAGGAGAGGGCGAGGGGCCGCCAAGCAGAGAGGAAGGGAGAAAATGTTGAATATTTTTAAAGGAAGGGATGGGGAGAGGTAATTCAGAAGGGAGACAGATAAAGTGAGACAACCTCACAAACTTGTTCACTCTGACACATTGTGCATCAGAACGAAAAAGGATTGCAGCGCTACTCATTTCTGCAATTCATTCATCTATTTGCTAAAAATGGACATTGGACGGTTTAAATAATAATAATAATAATAAAGGTTTTATATAGCGCTAATTCCCGCATAGCGGATCGATGCGCTGCACAAAAAATATACTGAATGTATATTAATAAATAGAAATGTAAATTATATAAATTAACATAAGTCATTAATTGTTTTGGTTTTAAGATGTACTAGTAAACCCCTTTATATATAACTTATATAAATTAATTTAAAATAAATTAAGCACTGCTTTTAAGATGTATAGTACTAAAACTTGGTATGTCAATTATATATATATATATATATATATATATATATATATATATATATATATATATATATATACATATATATATATATATATATATATATATATCAAAGTAAAATTAAAACCTTTACTAAAACTGTGTACGTAAATATATATTTATATAAATCTATAAATTAATCTAAAACATAAACACTGATTGAAACGTGTATGACACTAACAAGAAATTCTAAAGCAATGTCCGTCATTTCAAAACAATTTGAATTAATTGAAATGTCTAATAAAAAGATATGCTTTAAACACTTTCTAAACATACATAATGTCCCGGATGCAAGAATGTTCACAGGTAATTCAATCGACAGTCGAGGTGCTGCTGCGCCAAATCACCAATGCACTTCTTCTTTATAATGGTATTCTATATACGGGAATAGATAGATGGGTGATATTAGCACAAATAAACTTTATTCTGATGATGCTGTGAGGAGGTGGAAGGAGGGAAGGAGAGGGATGAAGGAAGGAGAGGGAGAGAAGGGAGACTGAGGGGAGAGATTAACGGGAGTAAAAGGAGAGCGTGCTTTAATGTGTAAGAGATTGTGTTGTATGGATATAATAATTATGTTGTCATCGTCACAATTCTTTTTGTATTAATCGGCACCTCCTTCCGATGAAAACATTATATTATCATAGACATTACTGATAAAATCAAGTTTCTTACTGCTTTTAGAGCAAAAATAGAGTATATTTAAAGATATAACTTCCAACAATCATCAAATGCGTGCGCAGCGTACTCTAACGTTATCACGTCACGTAACCTCTTGCCTATCACCGGTGTGTCCATAAAAGATGGGGTCAGTTTGATATAGCAGATATGATGCCGCCCATCCGTTACCATTATAAATACTGTTGGCAAAGGTTATGCTTGACGAAGGTCACGTGCAGCAATTGATTGTCACGTACACAAACCGCCACGTAACCGTTTAGTAAATTAATTTGGGTTTTATCTATTTTAATAAACCATTACTAATTCAAAAACGTAAAAGCAAGATATTTAAAATATTTAAGAATCGCATAAAGTTTCAGTCTGCGTCTGATCTAACACTAGATCGAAGGAATCATAGACCTATATTCCAAAGAGTAATACAGACACAGAAAAAACACCTACTCCCAATATTTGTATTTACTATTGGGGTAAAATGTAAAACAGAATCAGATAATCGATGCTGGATAGGTTTTCTAATAGGAGTAAGCAATAAATGTAAATACGACACACGCACACACACACGCACACGCACACGCACATGCACGCACGCACGCACGCACGCACGGACACACACATACACACACACACACGCACGCACACACGCACGCACGCACGCACTCAAGCAATGTAGAAGGAAATAAATTGCCCAAGGATTTAACACCGCAGCACATGATTCGAACCCGGGACCTCTTAGTTGAACCTGATGGTCAAAAATGGACTAATGATCCCCCCCCCCCCAAATACGGCGTTTATACAGGTACAAAAGAAGGCGATAAAAAGACTTCGGGGAAAGTTATTTGTAATTTCGAAAAATATGTGAACTATATAGCAGGATGGAATTATAATTTAGGGGGAAAGGTTCGCCATGCAATCTGTGCTGTGCAGCTCCATTTGGCACATAGGGAATCTTAACTCAGTACCAAACCAGGTGGTGAAAAATTGGCATTTCCATTTCTTTGGAACAGTAAACCCGAAGCTTTGAAAAGAAAATCACTATTAAACACATTTGCGGACGCAGGTCTTAATATTGTAGATATTAGAACTAAAATAGAATCTATATTTGTCAAAATAAATCTGCAATTAATTAAAGAGCATAACGCCAGGGGGAACTTCTTAGGAGTGTATTGGCTGGGTATACACCTCAAAGACCATCTAATTCTGTTCCGTCGTTACCCACCTTAAATGTCATGGTCCTGGTTCACGTCCGCCGGGTAATCTATTTGAAGAGACAAGCCATCAATCGATGCAATTTCGACGACTTTCAATGTTATTAGTAAGATCATTTCTTTCCAATTAAACCATTACTTAGAAGTGCATCAGCTAAGAACATGTTAAATGCGCTGCTTTCGAGTTTGACTTGCACGGCGCAATATATTCGTCACATCCCATGATCGTTCGACGGACAGGCACGCCAGTGTCTGCCACGCCCCACGAACGTCGCCCGGTACAAAATTACGCAACATCTACTGGAGTGCCAGCGACCGATGTCGCTTCGATCAGCGCAGCAACTTGTCTCTTGTTTCGGCCGGCCGCATCTATTCACACCTCGAAGTGCTGACCCAGGGAATATCATCGGGCAAAAGGATCGTGTTAACAAACACGCCGAACGCTGATATAACCATGTGTATTATATATATATATATATATATATATATATATATATATATATATATATATATATATATATATATATATATATATATATATATATATATATATATATATATATATATTATAATGATATAAGTAGTTTAATGCATTTCAAAAATATCACAAAACCAGCTAAACGTATAAAATGGAATCAATGTGTGTGCACACAACATGTAATGTTTGCATCAGGAACACCAGCAGGGTATGAACCTGCCACACACAACACTGAACCGATATTACCCTAAACTCTGCAAGTGAACAAATTGGTTTAGAGAAACATTTGACAGTGCTTTTGCGTTAAAACACAGTATTTTAACTGCAACCATTCACAACTATATTGTTAGAAAATGAAAATACATGGTCTGATGGATACATAATTAACAGTACACGATCTGTGAAAAGCATGCACAAACTGATTTTTCTGGACAGGACTGCTAATTGTGGTTTTGAGCACTTCATATCGCGGCACTAAAGTTGCCCAACAGCCAATTTGAAAGATGTTTTGCCAGAAAAATTATAAAACGAGTATAATTGCGTCCTACAAGCATGAATGTTTAGTGACGGTTATTAAACCAGAAAATGTTGCATCGTCTAACAATATCCAACATATTCTCAAGATCGTTATCTTCAATAAATTTTCATTAGGTGTGGGAGCGTGTGTATGTGCAGTTTATTTGTTTATGTGTGTCTAATAATTATGAATGTATGCACAATCCTATGTTTTATATAATAAAAAGGAAAATGTGTAAGTTCAATATAAGTTCGATAATGTCATAATTTTTTAATAGTTGTTTTATTGATGCAGGTACTTTATCACGTGTTGTGTACATGTATGAAAGTGTGGTGATGTATGTACGCGATTATACTGATTGAGTAGTTGTATTTCTATTTACTATGTTTCTTACGTATTAAGAAAAATATTAATTTAACATGAATGAATATCTCTTGGAAAAGAGTATAACCAAAGGTTATAGTACATAACATATACATGTATAAATAAACGCAAACAAATGTTAACAATATCTTAACATTGAATGATCGCAGTTATTTATACATACATTGAACGTATTATTGTTAACATATAGTTGCATTTATTTAGTTATTGAAGATTAAAGACGTAGAAGTATATTTAAATAGTAAAAATGATTGCATCTGAGCTATTTACTACGAGTAAAATAGTTATGATTTAATGCATGCTATTAACTCTGTCACAATTTAAAATAGTTCCAGCATTTGTGTAACTTTTAATAATATAGTTTTCCGTACGTGCAAAAAATTTAATAAAGCTTGTCGTGAAGCTGAGATGTTGTGTACGATTAAAACAAAACAAAATGTGTTTTATGGTTAAACGTAAAAGCCTTGAATTTAGTTAAATTAATATTTTTCTTAATACCTTAAAAATAACAGTCAATGTCAATGTCACACATTTACTGTTTTAAAGAAAAACTTTGAAAATGAAAAAAGAGGGAATGAGGAAGTGGTAGACACTGTGTACATAGCCTGTAGTACAATCTAATGTAACTAGTACGGCCAGAGATACCTCATCGGTTGCTACTCATAACGTTCCCTGGCACGGTTGGTCACAATCCTTACTCCCTCACAACTGACCGACTTCCGCCGGGAGTGTTCCTATGGGAGGAAATTACCTGGCCCAAACCCCTGTTCGCCAGACAGGTTGTGACCTCCATAGGATGAGCGTCACTGGTAACCCCTTCCGCCACGTGCGGTCGGAAACACTCAGTTGCAATGGAGGTAGCCATTTTATTTGCTTATAAACCCATGTCGAGCCTTATCTGGTGAAATTCTGGTGTCAACTTGAGAGACACTTAAGCTGATATATCTGATGTTATTTATGTTGTAACATTACATTAAAATATCGCTTATATGTCATGCTCTATCACATGATACATCAAACATGTTAACACACATAACTATAATTATTAATGTTGACTTATGCAGATTTATGGTTCGGAAGCGGAAGTTTGGCAACAATATGGCGCACACATCGCCGTCGTTTTTCCGTCATAAAATTAAGCAAGATATTATTTCTAAACGCAGATACATAATGCAGTGCATCCTACAGTGAATAATATAACTCGCATTGATATACGAGAATTCATAATTTAAGATAATAAATCGAGGTGGATTAAAACATTTGTTATTTGCTATTTTATTGTATTAATAAATACAATGCTTACCTAACATTTATATCGACGAAAATAAGCAAGTGGATCCATTCATTACATATCAAATATGTTGCCAAATAATGTTTTGATTAATGAGAAATGGATTATCTGTGCAATTATATTCACAGTAGAACGACGCTAACAGTTATGCATAATGATGGTAATGCCTTGCAGGTTTGACTATGCAAGTTAGCAATACATAATGTCGACACTGTGCCACATGGCAATATATGCAGTGTACTACCACCAGTTGCAGTTGCCGTTCTAAATAACACAACAACATTACACACATAGCCTACCTTAAAGCAACTGTCTGTAGCAATCGTCGCTCTCTTTTTTGGCGTCCAGTTGTATATCCCAATGTCTGATGACTGCCACACTGCAATATGTGCAGCTCATTCGAGTCCAACTGTCAAACCACGTAGAGCGTCAAATGTGTATTGTTTGCCGAATAGCATGCGATACGCTGCACCCGACCGCACACGAAACATCCATAAACACGCGAAGTTGGTCTTGTACTGAAAACCGGGAGAACTGCATTTCGATTACAACTGCATTTCGACAAATGCATGCTTTCGAGCGAACGCTTAAGTCATTTGTTTGTAGCAGCTGTCATGTTCAACGCGAAAGAGGCTGCTAATTATACGTTGTCAATCAATGCGTTCTTGCGCGGGACTAAGAGCATACCATTGTCGGAGGCCGCACGTCAGTCTAAGAATTTCCACGGCAGTGAAGCATTGCATTGTCTGTTTTAAACTGACAATGAAACATGACAGGTATTACACACGCCTTGAATAGCACAAGTAACTTCGTTCTTGTTGTCAAATGTGCAATTCCCCATGACCGTACCGAATTGCGGCTTAAATTAGAATGACAGGAGGATTGAAAAAGGATTGGTGGATGAACGTATGGAGGAAGAGGGGTGTAGAGGGACAGTGAGAAGGGAAACAGTAGAGGATAAAGAAAGTGAGGGAGTGGGAGAAGGAGAGGGCGAGGGGCCTCCAAGCAGGGAGGAAGGGAGAAAATGTTGAGTATTTTTAAAGGAAGGGATGGGGAGAGGTAAATCAGAAGGGAGACAGATAAAGTGAGACAACCTCACAAACTTGTTCACTCTGACACATTGTGCATCAGAACGAAAAAGGATTGCAGCGCTACTCATTTCTGCATTTCATTCATCTATTTGCTAAAAAATGGACACTGGACGTTTTAAATAATAATAATAACGGTTTTATATAGCGCTAATTCCCGCATAGCGGATCGATGCGCTGCACAAGAAATATACTGAGTGTATATTAATAAATCGAAATGTAAATTATATAAATTAATATAAGTCATGAAATGTTTTGGTTTTAAGATGTACTAGTAAACCCCTTTGTATGTAAATTATATAATGAGAGGAATCTCTCTTCTTTCCATAGCAGGCAAGATCTTCGCCAGGATCCTCCTCAACAGACTATCTACCCACCTAACACCAGAGGTAGTTCCGGAGACACAATGTGGCTTCAGAGGTAACCGGAGCACCGTGGATATGATATTTTGTCTCCGACAACTACAAGAAAAGTGCATTGAGCAGGACCGACCACTGTA
>OZ024866.1:34161386-34196386 GCA_964017155.1 Oasisia sp. SBJ-2009 | reverse complement strand
CATCCACTCCACTTCTAAAATGTACATCTTGTAAGGGTCGTCGCCACTTGCCACTGATGAGAAGGTGGTCAATTTGTTTCTTGTCTCTTTGGTTAGGCGAGATCCAAGTAAGCTTGTGTATTTCTTTGTGTGGAAATAGGATGACAAAGTTGTTTGTATCAGTAGAGTATGGCACAATGTAAGTACAGCGTGTGACAATAGCATATGACACAATGTAAGTACGGCACGTGACAGTAGAGTGCGGCACAATGTAAGTCTTCATGTGACAGTAGAGTATAGCACAATGTAATTATTCCTTGTGACCGTAACATATGGCACTATGTAAGTATGGCGTATGACATTCGAGTACGGCACAGTGTAAGTACAGCACGAGTCGGTCGAATATTGCACAATGTAAGTAAGGCATATAACAGTCGAGAAAGGCATAATGCAATTATGTCATGTGACAGTAACGTGACAATGAGTATAGTCCAGTGTGAATACATCATGTGACAGTAATGAGACAGTAGAATATGTGACAATGTCATGTGATGATAGAGCGAGCAGCACAGTACGAATTCATTATGTGATGACTACTTATTCTGTTATTTTTTATTCTCTGACTTTTCTTGTATGCAATATATATGTCTGACCTCAGTCTTGTTGTATATAATCGACAGGTTTGTCCGATATAAATATAGTTGTATGTAATAGATGGTTCCATCCTAAGTTAGAATATTGTTATACATAACAGATAGGTGTGATAAAAGTGAGTGTTGCTGTGTTCAGAGACGGCAGTGCCAATGATTAGCACAGGGGGTGTAAAGTAGAACAGGAGAGGTCTCAGGGGGTGCTTCAGTTCCTCCACTGTGAGGCGAAGAAACAAGTGGTTCTCGGGATGAACAGAGAACCCATGGTGAGTTAGCAACAGACTAGGCTCTCTGTCTCTGTCTCTGTCTCTGTCTCTGTCTCTGTCTCTGTCTCTGTCTCTGTCTCTGTCTCTGTCTCTGTCTCTGTCTCTGTCTCTGTCTCTGTCTCTGTCTCTGTCTCTGTCTCTGTCTCTGTCTCTGTCTCTGTCTCTGTCTCTGTCTCTGTCTCTGTCTCTGTCTCTGTCTCTGTCTCTCTGTCTCTCTGTCTCTCTGTCTCTCTGTCTCTCTGTCTCTCTGTCTCTCTGTCTCTCTGTCTCTCTGTCTCTCTGTCTCTCTGTCTCTCTGTCTCTCTGTCTCTCTGTCTCTCTGTCTCTCTGTCTCTCTGTCACTCTGTCTCTCTGTCTCTCTGTCTCTCTGTCTCTCTGTCTCTCTGTCTCTCTGCCCCTGCCCCTCTGCCTCTGCCCCTGCCCCTGCCCCTGCCCCTGCCCCTGCCCCTGCCCCTGCCCCCCTGCCCCCCTGCCCCCCTGCCCCCCTGCCCCCCTGCCCCCCTGCCCCCTGCCCCCTGCCCCCTGCCCCCATGCCCCCTCCTGCCCCTCCTGCCCCCTGCCCCCTGCCCCCCCTGCCCCCTGCCCCCTGCCCCCCTGCCCCCCTGCCCCCCTGCGCCCCTGCGCCCCTGCGCCCCTGCGCCCCTGCGCCCCTGCGCCCCTGCGCCACTGCGCCCCTGCGCCCCTGCGCCCCTGCGCCCCTGCGCCCCTGCGCCCCTGCCCCCCTGCCCCCCTGCCCCCCTGCCCCTGCCCCTGCCCCTGCCCCTGCCCCTGCCCCTGCCCCTGCCCCTGCCCCTGCCCCTGCCCCTGCCCCTGCCCCTGCCCCTGCCCCTGCCCCTGCCCCTGCCCCTGCCCCTGCCCCTGCCCCTGCCCCTGCCCCTGCCCCTGCCCCTGCCCCTGCCCCTGCCCCTGCCCCTGCCCCTGCCCCTGCCCCTGCCCCTGCCCCTGCCCCTGCCCCTGCCCCTGCCCCTGCCCCCCCCTGCCCCTGCCCCTGCCCCTGCCCCTGCCCCTGCCCCTGCCCCTGCCCCTGCCCCTGCCCCTGCCCCTGCCCCTGCCCCTGCCCCTGCCCCTGCCCCTGCCCCTGCCCCTGCCCCTGCCCCTGCCCCTGCCCCTGCCCCTGCCCCTGCCCCTGCCCCTGCCCCTGCCCCTGCCCCTGCCCCTGCCCCTGCCCCTGCCCCTGCCCCTGCCCCTGCCCCTGCCCCTGCCCCTGCCCCTGCCCCTGCCCCTGCCCCTGCCCCTGCCCCTGCCCCTGCCCCTGCCCCTGCCCCTGCCCCTGCCCCTGCCCCTGCCCCTGCCCCTGCCCCTGCCCCTGCCCCTGCCCCTGCCCCTGCCCCTGCCCCTGCCCCTGCCCCTGCCCCTGCCCCTGCCCCTGCCCCTGCCCCTGCCCCTGCCCCTGCCCCTGCCCCTGCCCCTGCCCCTGCCCCTGCCCCTGCCCCTGCCCCTGCCCCTGCCCCTGCCCCTGCCCCTGCCCCTGCCCCTGCCCCTGCCCCTGCCCCTGCCCCTGCCCCTGCCCCTGCCCCTGCCCCTGCCCCTGCCCCTGCCCCTGCCCCTGCCCCTGCCCCTGCCCCTGCCCCTGCCCCTGCCCCTGCCCCTGCCCCTGCCCCTGCCCCTGCCCCTGCCCCTGCCCCTGCCCCTGCCCCTGCCCCTGCCCCTGCCCCTGCCCCTGCCCCTGCCCCTGCCCCTGCCCCTGCCCCTGCCCCTGCCCCTGCCCCTGCCCCTGCCCCTGCCCCTGCCCCTGCCCCTGCCCCTGCCCCTGCCCCTGCCCCTGCCCCTGCCCCTGCCCCTGCCCCTGCCCCTGCCCCTGCCCCTGCCCCTGCCCCTGCCCCTGCCCCTGCCCCTGCCCCTGCCCCTGCCCCTGCCCCTGCCCCTGCCCCTGCCCCTGCCCCTGCCCCTGCCCCTGCCCCTGCCCCTGCCCCTGCCCCTGCCCCTGCCCCTGCCCCTGCCCCTGCCCCTGCCCCTGCCCCTGCCCCTGCCCCTGCCCCTGCCCCTGCCCCTGCCCCTGCCCCTGCCCCTGCCCCTGCCCCTGCCCCTGCCCCTGCCCCTGCCCCTGCCCCTGCCCCTGCCCCTGCCCCTGCCCCTGCCCCTGCCCCTGCCCCTGCCCCTGCCCCTGCCCCTGCCCCTGCCCCTGCCCCTGCCCCTGCCCCTGCCCCTCTCTGCCTGCCTGCCTGCCTGCCTGCCTGCCTGCCTGCCTGCCTGCCAGCCTGCCTCCCTGCCTGCCTGCCTGCCTGCCTGCCTGCCTGCCTGCCTGCCTGCCTGCCTGCCTGCCTGCCTGCCTGCCTGCCTGCCTGCCTGCCTGCCTGCCTGCCTGCCTGCCTGCCTGCCTGCCTGCCTGCCTGCCTGCCTGCCTGCCTGCCTGCCTGCCTGCCTGCCTGCCTGCCTGCCTGCCTGCCTGCCTGCCTGCCTGCCTGCCTGCCTGCCTGCCTGCCTGCCTGCCTGCCTGCCTGCCTGCCTGCCTGCCTGCCTGCCTGCCTGCCTGCCTGCCTGCCTGCCTGCCTGCCTGCCTGCCTGCCTGCCTGCCTGCCTGCCTGCCTGCCTGCCTGCCTGCCTGCCTGCCTGCCTGCCTGCCTGCCTGCCTGCCTGCCTGCCTGCCAGCCACCAAACAGATAGACAGACAGACAGCCAGTGACTATGACAACTATAGAGATGTCAACGTCATTATTCATTGCATAACAGAATTATGGTGACAAACTTTCTAGATATATTGTTAATCATCTAATGACATAATAATGTTCTAGTGCCAAATAATTTACAGAACACAATACTAAAAAAAAACAGATTCTGATCAGCTTGCTAATGTACTCATTTTTGACAAATCCCAAAAGTGATTTTAATGGTGACCTTGATGGTGAAAATGAGCGTAGATGATTAAGCTCATATGTGATAGATCCTAGTTGCAGTAATGCTTACATTAATGAACTAGCCAATGTTACATCGTTAACAATTTCCTGGCAAATACAATATAACAAATTATTTTAAAATGTCATGAAGTGTTCAACTGGCAACGTCACCGGTCAGTTGGCAGTTCTTACCAGCTCTTTATCATCCTGTATCACACCTCTAAAATCACACTACTTCTATCATCATTTTGTTTTCCCATTTTAACCCCACTTCCTTTTTTATGATACTAGTAATATTATTGTTTAGGAAACAGTTTTTTTAAAGTGTTATAATATAAGTGTTGGATGTATTCGGTTGGATATTCTCAGTTATTAACAAACACATGCAAATGCATACACATATGCCGGCACAATAAAAGTACAGAAACACAAACACACACATACACATACATATACATACACACACACACAAGCACATACCCGCAAGTAAATGAACACACATCAACACACATAGATGTACACATAAGCAGTTGTTTGCATTATGTTGTTTTTTCTTGAATAATTTGATTGTAGTGATATACAGATTCAGATACCTCGTAAATTTCTAACTCTCGCTCCTCAGTAGCACCTACCTATTAGAGTCTCTGTGTTACAGGCTATAAAGGTGTCAATGTGTTGCAGGATCTGTCAGTGTCAGGCTCTATGTGTCAGTGTTGCAGGCTTAAACAATGTCACATGTTGCAGGTTATAAAAGTGTCAGTGTTTTGCAGGCTGTCACAATGTCAGTGTGTTGCAAGCTCTAAAAGTGTCAGTGTGTTGCACGCATTAACATGTGTCGGTGTGTTGCAAGCTCTCACAATGTCAGTCTGTTGCACCCATTTACATTTGTAAGTGTGTTGCAGGCTGTCACAATGTCAGTGTGTTGGAAGCTCTCACAATGTCAGTGTGTTGCACATATTAACATTTGTCAGTGTGTTGCAAGCTTAAACAGTGTCAAAGTGGAGCAGGTTTTATCAAGATGACAACTCTGACCTGTTTCCATGGTGATGTGGTCATGATGCTGGACCCTCTTCTATCTAGGCTTGCTAAGCAAGGTTTGCTATGCTGACATATTTCCATGGTGATTAACTATGTTTGCACACATTCCCATGTTAATTACAAAGCTGGTGTATGTATAAGAGATCCTCTTTTTTGCCTTACTTATAGATATGCCTCACTTATAGATATGCCTCAATGATCTGGGACAATGTAAGTGATCTTTTACTCGAGTACTAACCAAGTCAATGTTTAAATTGTTCTTATTTCGGCAGAATGATTGCTGCATAGTTCTGTTGATTAGTTGCACATCTCTTATGCTGGTGAGTAACGTTGTAGTCTGAATGCATAATATATATATATATATATATATATATATATATATATATATATATATATATATATATGTATATATATATACAATTATATATGTACAATTATATATATATATATATATATATATATATACATATATATATATATATATGTATATATATACATATATATATGTATATATATGTATGTATATATATATATAATATATAATATATTATATATATATATATATATATATAATATATTATATTATATATATATATATATATATATATATATATATATATATATATATATATATATATATATATATATATATATTGTGCCATTATATTTTTGTGTAATAGGCTTCATTCTAAAACCATACTTTGAAATAAAAAAAAATTAAAATTTGACAGTCCTAATACTAGTGGGGTTACCAACTCCTAGAGTGTTATCATTTACTGATATACTATTTTATTCTTATGACTACAACATGCATGTTGAAGGTTTACTGCCTGATTACCCAGTATTTGTGTTTACTTACTTTATTAAGCTCAGAACAAATTGAGCAATTTGAAAGATTCTGCCTGCAACTCTTTCAAACTATAAACAGAACATCCAGTTTCAAAATACAAATTCTTTGGCAGTAATGCCAAGGCAATCAGAGTTAACCACAATAGCCTTTCATGTTTAACTTTCCCATGCAGTAGGTTCCCATTACAAATTACTGCTTGGCCCTAATGGTTCTGTTGTCAGAGAAATTTGTAAGAGGTGTATACTTGTAAATGACTCATGTTACAGACCAGATATGTACTAAAAATATGAAAACACTTCCTTGTAAATATAATATTTATAATAAAATTATGTAAATATTTGTATTTTTGGCACTGTGTTCAACTGGCCATGAGATGAGATATGGTTTGAATAATACAACCAAAGTTATATTGCTAACAGCAGCTCTGAGAGACATTGTTTGGAGTACTGCTGATACTGGCTCATCATGCTGCTGCTTGACTCAAATGTCTTATAGGACGTGCACGGTTAAATTTAAACATTCATTTAACATACAACTGTATAAACATGCGATTGTCTTGCAGTCCCTTAAAAGTGTTACTTTGCATATAGGAGTCATTTATCACAGAATGGATGACATTGTACAGTGTCTGTTTAATTTACACATTAAGTGAATTTGTAGAGTGTCGATGGCTAAGTAAGGTTTCACTGTTGCCCATGTGCTTATACATATGTTAGCTAATGTTGAAAACCAACTTGATGCGAGATCCAGTGGGTTGTCTAAATTCTGTTGGGCTATCTTATTCTAGTGGATTTAATATGTTGGTGGGTTATCTTTATTCTGGTGGGCAATCTTTGTTCTGTTGGGCTGTATATTTTGGTGGGTTATCTTTATTTTAGAGGGCCATCAGTATTATGGTGGGCCAATTTTATTTTGTTAGGTTGTTTTACTTAGTTGATATGTCTTTATTCTGCTGAACTGTCTACTGAAATAGTGTTTGTGACTGGTTACAAGTTGTGTGTGCACACTTCAATACGTTTGTTTTATTGACTTACCATGTCAACCCTTCAAAATATGACCTGACACAGGTCATTCATTACTTACTGTAGTTGATGTGACAAGATGGTAGCAATAACATTTTAAAGTGATAAAATATGTCCAGTGTTTTATGTATCGCCTGGGAGCATATTTTTTCTTTATATTGTTTATTGCTATAGACTGAGATAATAAAATTAACAGTTTCCTATGTGTTTATGTATTAATGGTTAACAATCCAACATCCATGTATACATGTATACACTGTACTGATATCTAGATGAAAATAAATTTGTGAACAAATAAAACT
Organism: Oasisia sp. SBJ-2009; assembly: GCA_964017155.1. NCBI lineage: Eukaryota > Metazoa > Annelida > Polychaeta > Sabellida > Siboglinidae > Oasisia > Oasisia sp. SBJ-2009. Next base: position 34,189,445 of record OZ024866.1, on the reverse strand, counting down.
TGTTTTTCCGTGCAAATATCATAACAAAATTCATATGCCCATCCAGATGGTGTTAACTGAATTATTAGATATTAACTTGCGGTCAACATGTTTTATTCCTTATCTATTGATGCTGGTTATAATTGTTATGCTCTCATGGATTGTGTCTCACTCCCTGTCTCTCACTCACTCTATCTTTCATTATCCCTTGCTCCCTCTCTCTGTTCCTACATGTGTATATTTTATGTTGCATAAAGATGACATGTTGAAGTGACTACAGAAAAACGTTGGCAACTTAACTCAGAAAATGTACATTTTTATAAGTGTATAAAATACGTGTATCAATTGCTTGATACCATGTGTGTGCACCGTGTGACGTCTAATGTGCCTATTACATACTGTTTCCCATCTGTGCACAATATGTATATGTGCCAGTGGTTGAATAGTGACTGTAGTAGTATAGGTTTTTGTGTGTAAAAGTACGACATCAATGCTATGTTCCATTCCCAAGGCAGTCTAGATGCCATAAACAATGCATATCTGGACAGCTAGAAGCGTTAGCAGGAGTAGTGAAGTTAGTATTATACACAGATCAGTTATATATAAAGATGGAGGGAATTTAAGAATGTATGATGATGGTTTCATTTATATACATATTTGTTATTAATATGTATCATAGAATAATTAAGAAATTAGATCAACCGTAACATATTACTGTTTGGTTTATATTTATTCTCTAACCTCTGCTGTGAAGGTTTACGTGCTATTTACACAAATATTTCCACTCCATTATAAGAAAGATTCAAATTGACTGAAATATAATTGTCAAAACATTTCATAAAAGGCAAACGTTACCTTGTAGATAGAAAAAGGATTATTAAACGCATACCATAGTGCCACACTGCTGTGTGATACAACCTTAGTAGCACGAAGCAACATACATATGCACTGAAAAAACTATTCATACTTACACGTTCTTGCATATGGACGGTTTCAGAAGTTGTCGGCAGATGGTTTAAGCCAAGTTAATAAAATCGATATTCATAATCTGTGCCATCACTGTCGCATTCACAACGTCTTTTACTTTAGATGTGTTCACCATCTCATTCTCCCTCCCTTTCTCTCACTCCTGCTTTCTCTCTTCAGCCACACACACACACTTTACTCTCTTCAGTTGCAGATACGGCCTCTCTCTGTCTATCTTCAGCTACGTTAACCGTCACTCTTCAGACACGTACACTACCCCCATATCTCTCTCTCACTCTCTCTCTCTCCCTCCCTCCCTCCCTCTCTCCCCTCTCCCTCCCTCTCTTTCATTAATGGATGGTGCCAGTCAATGCAATATGATTATATATTAAATTTCTAGAGCTACTTTCTATAGACAATTACTCAAAGTCATATTATACATAGCATAGTTACTTTAGATCCCTGTTAAGGGAACAAAACTTGGAGCGAAAACACTGTTAGAAGTCTTTGAATGGGTTCCGTCTTTAAGTGACTGATACATTGAGAGCACAGTTTGGGAGCTCTCAAGCATTTCATTCTGACGCCCCTGTCTGAGGGACTGAATGTATCCTGGACACTCTTAGGGACCCTGTCAATGATTTCACTGTCTGGTACACATATTACACACCGTCTCGTCATTCTCTGGTGCACTAGTAACTCTTAGGGACCTCCTCGATCATCATTCTCTAGTACTGGGCTAATGATTCTTAGGGATTGTGTTGGTCAACATTCTCTGATGCACTGGTGAATGATAGGGACTGTCTCAGTCACCATTCTTTGATGCTCTGATTCTATTAAGAACCATCTCAATCATAATTATCTGATGGACTGGTGACTATTAGGGACCATCTCAGTCATCATTCACTGGAGCTCTGATGTCTCTTAGGGACCATCTCAATCATAATTCTCTGATGGACTGGTGACTATTAGGGATCATCTCAGTCATCATTCACTGGTGCCCCCACCCCACCCCATCTCTCTCTCTCTCATTGTTTTTCTCTCTCTCTTTAGCCATGCTCATACAATTTACTCACTTTTGTTGTGGACACCACCTCTCTCTGTCTCTCTCTCTACCTGTTTTATGTGCACCCAACTAGTCATGATAAGATAGATAGAAGTCTCTATTTTTCCAGTCTTCAGCATATGGTATGCTAACCTCAACAAGAGTTCTAATTGTTGTACTTAACTTGATGTCCTGGTAGAACTGACCAGTATGATGCTGCTATGACATCTATGAAGAAAGAATTCATATTCCTGCTGATGTACATGTATATTATATATATATATATATATATATATATATATATATATATATATATATATATATATATATATATATTATACATATATATATATATATATATATATATAAATTCTACATATATATATATATACATTTTATATATAAATTATACATATATTATACATATATATATACATTATATATATATATATATATATATATATATATATATATATATATATATATATATATATATATACATATATATATATAAATATATTATAATGATATAAGTAGTTTAATGCATTTCACAAATATCACAAAACCAGCTAAACGTATGAAATGGAATCAATGTGTGTGCACACAACATGTAGTGTTTGCATAAAGAACACCAGCAGGGTATGAACCTGCCACACACAACACTGAACCGATATTACCCTAAACTGTGCAAGTGAACAAAATGGTTTAGAGAAACATTTGACAGTGCTTTGCGTTAAAACAAAGTATTTTAACTGCAACCATTCACAACTGTATTGTTAGAAAATGAATATACATGGTCTGATAGATACATAATTAACAGTACACGATCTGTAAAAGCATGCACAAACTGATTTTTCTGGACAGGACTGCTAATTGTGGTTTTGAGCACTTCATATCGCGGCACTAAAGTTGCCCAACAGCCAATTTCAAAGATGTTTTGCCAGAAAAATTATAAAACGAGTATAATTGCGTCCTACAAGCATGAATGTTTAGTGACGGTTATTAAACCAGAAAATGTTGCATCGTCTAACAATATCCAACATATTCTCAAGATCGTTATCTTCAATAAATTTTCATTAGGTGTGGGAGCGTGTGTATGTGCAGTCTATTTGTTTATGTGTGTCTAATAATTATGAATGTATGCACAATCCTATGTTTTATATAATAAAAAGGAAAATGTGTAAGTTCAATATATGTTCGATAATGTCATAATTTTTTAATAGTTGTTTTATTGATGCAGGTACTTTATCACGTGTTGTGTACATGTATGAAAGTGTGGTGATTTATGCACGCGATTATACTGATTGAGTAGTTGTATTTCTATTTACTATGTTTCTTACGTATTAAGAAAAATATTAATTTAACATGAATGAATATCTCTTGGAAAACAGTATAACCAAAGGTTATAGTACATAACATATACATCTATAAATAAACGCAAACAAATGTTAACAAGTATCTTAACATTGAATGATCGCAGTTATTTATACATACATTGAACGTATTATTGTTAACATATAGTTGCATTTATTTAGTTATTGAAGATTAAAGACGTAGCAGTATATTTAAATAGTAAAAATGATTGCATCTGAGCTATTTACTACGAGTAAAATAGTTATGATTTAATGCATGCTATTAACTCTTTCACAATTTAAAATAGTTCCAGCATTTGTGTAACTTTTAATAATATAGTTTTCCGTACGTGCAAAAAATTAAATAAAGCTTGTCGTGAAGCTGAGATGTTGTGTACGATTAAAACAAAACAAAATGTGTTTTAAAGTTAAACGTAAAAGCCTTGAATTTATTTAAATTAATATTTTTCTTAATACCTTAAAAATAACAGTCAATGTCAATGTCACACATTTACTGTTTTAAAGAAAAACTTTGAAAATGAAAAAAGAGGGAATGAGGAAGTGGTAGACACTGTGTACATAGCCTGTAGTACAATCTAATGTAACTAGTACGGCCAGAGATACCTCATCGGTTGCTACTCATAACGTTCCCTGGCACGGTTGGTCACAATCCTTACTCCCTCACAACTGACCGACTTCCGCCGGGAGTGTTCCTATGGGAGGAAATTACCTGGCCCAAACCCCTGTTCGCCAGACAGGTTGTGACCTCCATAGGATGAGCGTCACTGGTAACCCCTTCCGCCACGTGCGGTCGGAAACACTCAGTTGCAATGGAGGTAGCCATTTTATTTGCTTATAAACCCATGTCGAGCCTTATCTGGTGAAATTCTGGTGTCAACTTGTAAGACACGTAAGCTGATATATCTGATGTTATTTATGTTGTAACATTACATTAAAATATCGCTTATATGTCATGCTCTATCACATGATACATCAAACATGTTAACATACATAACTATAATTATTAATGTTGACTTATGCAGATTTATGGTTCGGAAGCGGAAGTTTGGCAACAATATGGCGCACACATCGCCGTCGTTTTTCCGTCATAAAATTAAACAAGACATTATTTCTAAACGCAGATACATAATGCAGTGCATCCTACACTGAATAATATAACTCGCATTGATATACGATAATTCATAATTTAAGATAATAAACCGAGGTGGATTAAAACATTTGTTATTTGCTATTTTATTGTATTAATAAATACAATGCTTACCTAACATTTATATCGACGAAAATAAGCAAGTGGATCCATTCATTACATATCAAATATGTTGCCAAATAATCTTTTGATTAATGAGAAATGGATTATCTGTGCAATTATATTCACAGTAGAACGACGCTAACAGTTATGCATAATGATGGTAATGCCTTGCAGGTTTGACTATGCAAGTTAGCAATACATAATGTCGACACTGTACCACATGGCAATATATGCAGTGTACTACCACCAGTTGCAGTTGCCGTTCTAAATAACACAACAACATTACACACATAGCCTACCTTAAAGCAACTGTCTGTAGCAATCGTCGCTCTCTTTTTTGTCGTCTAGTTGTATATCCCAATGTCTGATGACTGCCACACTGCAATATGTGCAGCTCATTCGAGTCCAACTGTCAAACCACGTAGAGTGTCAAATGTATATTGTTTGCCGAATAGCATGCGATACGCTGCACCCGACCGCACACGAAACATCCATAAACACGCGAAGTTGGTCTTGTACTGAAAACCGGGAGAACTGCATTTCGATTACAACTGCATTTCGACAAATCCATGTTTTCGATCGAACGCTTAAGTCATTTGTTTGTAGCAGCTGTCATGTTCAACGCGAAAGAGGCTGCTAATTATACGTTGTCAATCAATGCGGTCTTGCGCGGGACTAAGAGCATACCATTGTCGGAGGCCGCACGTCAGTCTAAGAATGTCCACGGCAGTGAAGCATTGCATTGTCTGTGTTAAACTGACAATGAAACGTGACAGGTATTACACACGGACAAAACAACTTTGCCTTGAATAGCACAAGTAACTTCGTTCTTCTTGTCAAATGTGCAATTACCCATGACCGTACCGAATTGCGGCTTAAATTAGAATGACAGGAGGGTTGAAAAAAGGATTGGTGGATGAACGTATGGAGGAAGAGGGGTGTAGAGGGACATTGAGAAGGGAAACAGTAGAGGATAAAGAAAGTGAGGGAGTGGGAGAAGGAGAGGGCGAGGGGCCGCCAAGCAGAGAGGAAGGGAGAAAATGTTGAATATTTTTAAAGGAAGGGATGGGGAGAGGTAATTCAGAAGGGAGACAGATAAAGTGAGACAACCTCACAAACTTGTTCACTCTGACACATTGTGCATCAGAACGAAAAAGGATTGCAGCGCTACTCATTTCTGCAATTCATTCATCTATTTGCTAAAAATGGACATTGGACGGTTTAAATAATAATAATAATAATAATAATAAAGGTTTTATATAGCGGTAATTCCCGCATAGCGGATCGATGCGCTGCACAAAAAATATACTGAATGTATATTAATAAATAGAAATGTAAATTATATAAATTAACATAAGTCATTAATTGTTTTGGTTTTAAGATGTACTAGTAAACCCCTTTATATATAACTTATATAAATTAATTTAAAATAAATTAAGCACTGCTTTTAAGATGTATAGTACTAAAACTTGGTATGTCAATTATATATATATATATATATATATATATATATATATATATATATATATATATATATCAAATTAAAATTAAAACCTTTACTAAAACTGTGTACGTAAATATATATTTATATAAATCTATAAATTAATCTAAAACATAAACACTGATTGAAACGTGTATGACACTAACAAGAAATTCTAAAGCAATGTCCGTCATTTCAAAACAATTTGAATTAATTGAAATGTCTAATAAAAAGATATGCTTTAAACACTTTCTAAACATAGATAATGTCCCGGATGCAAGAATGTTCACAGGTAGTTCAATCGACAGTCGAGGTGCTGCTGCGCCAAATCACCAATGCACTTCTTCTTTATAATGGTATTCTATATACGGGAATAGATAGATGGGTGATATTAGCACAAATAAACTTTATTCTGATGATGCTGTGAGGAGGTGGAGGGAGGGAAGGAGAGGGATGAAGGAATGAGAGGGAGCGAAGGGAGACTGAGGGGAGAGATTAACGGGAATAAAAGGAGAGCGTGCTTTAATGTGTAAGAGATTGTGTTGTATGGATATAATAATTATGTTGTCATCGTCACAATTCTTTTTGTATTAATCGGCACCTCCTTCCGATGAAAACATTATATTATCATAGACATTACTGATAAAATCAAGTTTCTTACTGCTTTTAGAGCAAAAATAGAGTATATTTAAAGATATAACTTCCAACAATCATCAAATGCGTGCGCAGCGTACTCTAACGTTATCACGTCACGTAACCTCTTGCCTATCACCGGTGTGTCCATAAAAGATGGGGTCAGTTTGATATAGCAGATATGATGCCGCCCATACGTTACCATTATAAATACTGTTGGCAAAGGTTATGCTTGACGAAGGTCACGTGCAGCAATTGATTGTCACGTACACAAACCGCCACGTAACCGTTTAGTAAATTAATTTGGGTTTTATCTATTTTAATAAACCATTACTAATTCAAAAACGTAAAAGCAAGATATTTAAAATATTTAAGAATCGCATAAAGTTTCAGTCTGCGTCTGATCTAACACTAGATCGAAGGAATCATAGACCTATATTCCAAAGAGTAATACAGACACAGAAAAAACACCTACTCCCAATATTTGTATTTACTATTGGGGTAAAATGTAAAACAGAATCAGATAATCGATGCTGGATAGGTTTTCTAATAGGAGTAAGCAATAAATGTAAATACAACACACGCACACACACACGCACACGCACACGCACACGCACACGCACATGCACGCACGCACACACGCACGCACGGACACACACATACACACACACACGCACGCACACACGCACGCACGCACTCAAGCAATGTAGAAGGAAATAAATTGCCCAAGGATTTAACACCGCAGCACATGATTCGAACCCGGGACCTCTTAGTTGAACCTGATGGTCAAAAATGGACTAATGATCCCCCCCCAAATACGGCGTTTATACAGGTACAAAAGAAGGCGATAAAAAGACTTCGGGGAAAGTTATTTGTAATTTCGAAAAATATGTGAACTATATAGCAGGATGGAATTATAATTTAGGGGGAAAGGTTCGCCATGCAATCTGTGCTGTGCAGCTCCATTTGGCACATAGGGAGTCTTAACTCAGTACCAAACCAGGTGGTGAAAAATTGGCATTTCCATTTCTTTGGAACAGTAAACCCGAAGCTTTGAAAAGAAAATCACTATTAAACACATTTGCGGACGCAGGTCTTAATATTGTAGATATTAGAACTAAAATAGAATCTCTATTTGTCAAAATAAAGCTGCAATTAATTAAAGAGCATAACGCCAGGGGGAACTTCTTAGCAGTGTATTGGCTGGGTATACACCTCAAAGACCATCTAATTCTGTTCCGTCGTTACCCACCTTAAATGTCATGGTCCTGGTTCACGTCCGCCGGGTAATCTATTTGAAGAGACAAGCCATCAATCGATGCAATTTCGACGACTTTCAATGTTATTAGTAAGATCATTTCTTTCCAATTAAACCATTACTTAGAAGTGCATCAGCTAAGAACATGTTAAATGCGCTGCTTTCGAGTTTGACTTGCACGGCGCAATATATTCGTCACATCCCATGATCGTTCGACGGACAGGCACGCCAGTGTCTGCCACGCCCCACGAACGTCGCCCGGTACAAAATTACGCAACATGTACTGGAGTGCCAGCGACCGATGTCGCTTCGATCAGCGCAGCAACTTGTCTCTTGTTTCGGCCGGCCGCATCTATTCACACCTCGAAGTGCTGACCCAGGGAATATCATCGGGCAAAAGGATCGTGTTAACAAACACACCGAACGCTGATATAACCATGTGTATTATATATATATATATATATATATATATATATATATATATATATATATATATATATATATACACATATATTCAATATGTTCAATAAGTACATATCGCGATGTGTATTCATATATATATATATATATATATATATATATATATATATATATATATATATAATACACATGTTACATCAGCGTTCGGCGTGTTTGTAGACACATGATATTCCATGGGTCAGCACATCGAGGTGTGAATAGATGCCGGCCGAAACAAGAAACAAACAATATATATATATATATATATATATATACACTGTATGTGTGTATATATATATATATATATATATATATATATATATATATATATATATATATAAACACCTTTTGAATGAAACTCAAAAGGCATTTATGTGGGCAACAAAACCAGAGCTTATATTCGGGTGTATACGGTAAACAGATTAGGACGCTGACAAGCTCAGTGTCCAGCCTCTCTTTCGATAGTTCTCGAGTTTGAAAGGGTAAATATTGATTTGCTCTCGATTGTTGTTAAACAATTATGTTACGAGGTTCCGTTTATTGCGACATTTATCATTCTGTTGTTCAGTACTATGTCGTCGCAAATTTGTTGACCGTTTATGTTGTCACTGCCCGTGCGAATCGCACTAATCATGTCTAAAGGCGATGATTAACATCGCTGTTGTGCGTTAATCCTTTGTTCGCCTCGGGCGTCTTCGACCATCGCATCGGTCCATGAACCTCGCTCTGGATGAGCGATATCAAGCTATCTTTCTTTTGAGAGGGGAGTTAACGGGGCTTTGGCTATACTCCCTAACCCGGGATATTATCAGTGCCAGTCGGGATGTCGTTTTTATTGACTTTGGCACCACTTATTGACTACCCCTCCCTGTATTCTATATTGTTGACGTGGGCGATAAAGTGATACTTTCCCCGTCATATCTCACTGGTGGCAATGGTTATTTCCCATATGTTTTACCGCGATTCTGACATTTCTCTCTATCGCCTCGATGATGAGTTTAATACCCGTGTCTTCCTATATCTTAAATACATACATGTTCGTCGCCACCACATCTCATGTCATAAGTACAATTTTGGTCCTATCACGGGTGACGGGTGTTGTCGAACTGGCAGCAGTATTTATTAGACGGGGTCCATTTAAATGACGGAGGAAATCAGAAATCTTTCCACAGTGTTCGCGGGATCGTTCTTGCTACAGAAAATAACTAGTAGCTCCTTTACTGTTCTTCGACACGTGGGCGCTGCTTTAATTAAATTGAATTTGAATTAAATTTATTTCAACAACAACTACCCATACTACAATTACTACTACATTATACATACAATACCAATTTAAAAAAAGGGTAAATGATGTTCCATTGTTTTCATGTTTCCTTATAATTAGTTCAAATATATTACATAATGCATTTGCACAGTGCAATAGACACTGTGCCAATTTTTTTTCCATGTATAATCATACCACATGTAATCATTGCTTTGCTACTTGCTTTGTATCCTCCCGGTGTATCCTGTGGGGACTGTTACTTACTGGCGTTGCATTTTCCAGACCGTTACCTGCTTCGCTGGTTTACATTGTGCCTTGTTCGTGCACCTGTCTTTGTATATTATCTGCTTGTAAGGCTGTGATTTTTCCATGACTTGCAAATGTAACTTTCCTGCCATTATGGCGGTGATTTTTGCACAGCAATGTGTCTTTGTCAGTTAAGGACTTGTAATTGTCACTTTGCCATTTCAGCTATGCCTTTTTCAGGCCGTGTCATTGTACATTTTCTGCCATTATGGCTGTGCCTGTTTCAGGTCATGTCATTGTAAGTTGTTCCCATTATGGATGTGCCTTTTTCAGGCCGTGTAATTGGATATTTTATGCCATTCTGGCTGTGCCTTTTTAAGGCCGTGTAATTGTATATTTTATGCCATTATGGCTGTGCCTTTTTAAGGCCGTGTAATTGTATATTTTATGCCATTCTGGCTGTGCCTTTTTAAGGCCGTGTAATTGGATATTTTATGCCATTCTGGCTGTGCCTTTTTAAGGCCGTGTAATTGGATATTTTATGCCATTCTGGCTGTGCCTTTTTAGGCCGTGTAATTGGATATTTTATGCCATTCTGGCTGTGCCTTTTTAAGGCCGTGTAATTGGATATTTTATGCCATTCGGGCTGTGCCTTTTTTAAGGCCGTGTAATTGGATATTTTATGCCATTCTGGCTGTGCCTTTTTAAGGCCGTGTAATTGGATAGTTTATGCCATTCTGGCTGTGCCTTTTTAAGGCAGTGTAATTGGATATTTTATGCCATTCTGGCTGTGCCTTTTTAAGGCCGTGTAATTGGATAGTTTATGCCATTCTGGCTGTGCCTTTTTAAGGCCGTGTAATTGGATATTTTATGCCATTCTGGCTGTGCCTTTTTAAGGCCGTGTAATTGGATATTTTATGGCTGTGCCTTTTTAAGGCCGTGTAATTTGGTATTTTATGCCATTATGGCGGTGCCAAATTTAAGGCCGTGTAATTGCATATTTTATGCCATTGTGGCTGTGCCTTTTTAAGGCAGTGTAATTCGACATTTTCTGCCATTACGGCTGTGCCTTTTTTAAGGCCGTGTAATTGGAAATGTTATGCCACTATGGCTGTGCCTTTTTAAGGCCGTGTAATTGGATATTTTATGGCATTATGGCTGTGCCTTTTTTAAGGCCGTGTAATTGTCACTTCTCTGCCATTTTGGCTGTGCCTTTTTTAAGGCCGTGTCATTGGATATTTTATGCCCTTCTGTGTGTGCCTGTTTACAGGCTGTGTAATTGTTTCGCCATTCGGGCTGTGCCTTGTTATGGCCGTGTAATGCATTTGCCGTTTGGGCTGTGCCTCTTCCAGGCCACGTCAGCGTACTTGATTGCCATTACGGCTTCATTGTGGTGTTATTAACGTAATTTCTTCGATTCCACCTGCTTACTATCGCACTTTCAGTTTCAGTTTTATCTCGTCTCGTTCTTTGCAACGCTGTTAGTATTACACGTTATCGTTCATGTCTTCATGACCGAGTACTTTTCAAACATTTCAGATCGTTGTTTGCTGGAGTCCCTGCGTGTTCCTTTTGCCTTGTGTGCCATAACGTTATATTTACAGGTGTGTTAACTTCAATTGCACCAGTCCACGACGGTATGGGTGTTTAAGACTCCCGCTACGATCTCTGATTCCGTACAGCCATTCAGCGGATCTACTAGTACATTTTACGCCCCCTTCTTTTTTACACGTATCGCCACCTGGCGATTATGCAATAACGTTGTTTCGTTGCCATCGGTGACCACTTATCGTTTGCTACTACACAAACTTGTCCAAAGGGGCCAACGTCAATATTTTTAGACGCTATATAGCCCGATCAGGCTCCTATGCCACAATATACGATGTTATGCTTGTGTCTGATCAGTCATCATGTTACCCGGTCACCATTGTGTTTTACGGACACAGGTTTTTTTCCGGAGATTACAGTTTATGAACCGGGAGGACACCCGCAATTTCGCACCGTGTCCCGGTGGTCATGTTATCTCCCTTCCATGGCAGGGAGGAATGACAACTGCCCACTTGGAACAGAAGACGCTTTTGTTTGGCTGCATGAGCCCTCATGTTGGCTTCCGTGATATTGGGACTGATGAGTTGTCGCCGGGTTTCACGTTTTGTAGAGGGCTGCGGCGCGTCTATTGATATCCATTTATCATGTCACACAGGTGGTAATGTTGGAATTTTCCGCAGGTTGTCGACTGGCAGGTATCACTGATCCGTTGACTTTAATTACAGTGTTGTATCTTACAATACTTCGTTGAAAAAAGAGAATTTATGTAGCCGGTCCTCGGTACACACGCCCCAATCAATTCCTCCGTCACCAGGGTCTCCTGGAAAACTGGCAACAATATCTTTTGGTAGAGGGCATGCAGTTGAATGAACTTGGTTTGACCATGTATTACAGGTCTCTGCGTCGAGATGTTATTATATACTCCTCACACAACAGTGTTGGCAAATTCACTCCATCTTCTAGGCACCAGCTGTATTTGCCGTGTCAAGTCGTTAAGTAGATTTTGCGTTGTGTTTTGATACTTACTCCTTTTTAATAGGTGATATCCTGAGGCCTTGGTTTGATTAGGGTGCCTACCAACTGCACATATTATTTATTACTTTCAGGATTTCGTACTAGCCTACCTGGCTGCCGGACGGCCTGATCGATATATGACATGGAGTTAATGTTTATTTGTTACAAAATTGTAATGGAGGTAATACTTCACCATCACAATTTGTTACGGACCATGTACCCATGTAGCTCTACACTTGGTTAGCAAGTCTACATACTTCAATAATGTGTGTTCTATTCTTTGCTTTCTTTACTAGCACTATACCTGCACATGTTTACTGGGTCTGCAGATGGTCAATCCATGATGAGGATTTATTTCCAGACCCACATTATTCAGTTTTAAACCGGACATGTTACGGACAAAATGTCGATTGTTGCACAGGTTGATGTGGACGTGATCCACATCCATACATGCTACCTGCATGATTACATTAATGCCTCTCCATTTGAATGGCACATGCTGTTGACCACGCATGTATGGTTGGGCGTGCTTTGTGGTCAGCCCAGTGTGACGATGATGTTATGTTCCACACCCATATATGCGCTCATGCTGGTATGCTTGAACACCCTGTTGGTGACCACATATATCTTGTTTGGGTTGACTGTGGTCGCCGCAAGAAGATGATGTTTGTGCCGCTCCCATATATGTGTTTGTGCCTGTATGCATGACCACCCTGTTGGAGACCACACATACATTGTTTCGGTTGACTGTGGTCGGCCCAGGGAGATGTCGTTTGTTCCACTCCCATATATGCGTTCGTGCCGGTATGCATTCAGCAGGCTGTTATAGACACACATTTACTGTCGGGCGTGCTTTGTGGTCGGCCCAGGGTGATGATGTTTATTCTTTCGAGTCTGATTTCATCAACAGGTTTTCCTTTTGGACATCCACTGCTGTTGGACCAGGGCGGTGAGGATGAGTCTCCACATCCACGTTCTCACCTTCTATTATGTAACAGGCTTGATGATGTCCCACACAAATAGGGTTCCTTGTGTACATGTCATCTTGTTATATGGAACCAGGTGTTGCTGTATAACACATTTTGGCATATGATAGTTGGTCGCGTTACATTGCTGTATTGACCTCCTTACGTTAATGTATTTTCTAACTTTGATAGGTGCGCTATTGCTGCACACTTCAATTACCTGAGGTTAATACAGTGTATTGGATTCACTTTGCCACTTTCTTGTCTCAGGTTATTCTGGCATGGCCACAAACATATGTGTGCTACCTGTCACAGGCTGACATCACGGCATGGTGCCTGTATATTCATATTTCTTTTGTGTGAACGAAATACTGCGCTGCTGTGTTTTCGTATTTCTGCAATACCTAAGGTTAAACCTGGAAGGTAATGTGGCCCTCCACCTACACGTCGATGCTTCACGAGGTCAACTCGGATACCTGCGAGACTGACAGATGACTCGTCTGACAGCTCGGACTCGTTGTACAGCTCGGACTCGTTGGATAGCTGGGACTCGTTGAACCGCTCCGACTCGTTGGACAGCTCGGACTCGTTGGACACCTAGGACTCGTTGGACAGCTCGGACTCGTTGGATAGCTCGGACTCGTTGGACAGCTCGGACTCGTTGGACAGCTCGGACTCGTTGGATACCTCGGACTCGTTGGACACCTCGGACTCTTTGGACACCTCGGACTCGTTGGACACCTCGGACTCGTTGGATAGCTCGGACCATGACACTGCGGACGGCATATCCGAAAACTTGTGTTTTCCACTTAGGTGGGGCATTTGGAACACCAATGCTTATATACATCCACTTGTTACATACCAAAACCATCTAACATGTGACTGAATGTTTTCTGCTTAGGTGGGACATTCCCTGTCACATTCAGCAGTGTATTACTCATTCTAGACGTCATCATTTCACTGGTGCTATTCATCGCTGAAGGTGTCCTTCGCTAGGTTATCCAGATGCTTTCTACTTAGGTGGGGCATTGCATGTAACCAAAACCCATCTAACATGTGCACTGAATGTTTTCTGCTTAGGTGGGACATTCCCTGTCACATACAGAAGTGTATTACTCATTCTAGACGTCATCATTTCTCTAGTGCTATTCATCGCTGAAGGTGTCCTTCGCTAGGTTATCAGGATGTTTTCTACTTAGGTGGGGCATTCCATGTAACACACCTTGCTCTTTACATGTACTTAGTTGGTAGTGGCAACCTACAACGTGTCGCTGTTGCGTTACTGACATATGTCGGTATATAATCTTATAACAATTAACATGGTCTAGATTTCATTTGTTGCAAATTACCAGGTTGTGCGCTTTTTAATCATCACGTGTTATGCTTAAGGTTCACATTCGCTGTTTGCATTAACTGGGCCTCTTGCCTTCTAGGTGGCATTTCATATTCGCACTTGGGTTGCAACTATATTGCTTTAGTGTGTGTGGGTTTTATGTAGCGCACGACCGTTTTCTGCTTAGGCGGGGCATTTCATGTAGCTTTGATAGCCTGTACGGGTGCCCATGTATACTTTTTAGCCTAATGTTATTTGTTTTTTGACACGCATGACACTTACGGGTTTGTTCGGCCGTATGCAAACGCCGTTAGCACTTTTTCTACACCTGTAGTTATGAGGCTTAGTTGGTGAACTTGTGACTAAAGTTACGTAACTTTCCTTTGTGACACATATCCTTTGGGGTGGGGGGAGCCATTCTATTACAGAAGTGGCCTGGTGTGGTCGGTTCCCCCACCTTTGCTGTCAATCTATGTGTTTGTTATAACGGTGATGACATTGTGTACTAGTGTATTGGAATTATTTTGTGCTAGTTATACATAAAGAGTTGGCTTACTTTTAAGCTCGCATACAAACATATATCTGACTTGTGTTTTCAGCAAACTAGCCACGTCTCTGTGTCACAAATTTAGATGGTAGCGTTGTCCCGCATAAAAACACCTTTTGAATGAAACTCAAAAGGCATTTATGTGGGCAACAAAACCAGAGCTTATATTCGGGTGTATACGGTAAACAGATTAGGACGCTGACAAGCTCAGTGTCCAGCCTCTCTTTCGATAGTTCTCGAGTTTGAAAGGGTAAATATTGATTTGCTCTCGATTGTTGTTAAACAATTATGTTACGAGGTTCCGTTTATTGCGACATTTATCATTCTGTTGTTCAGTACTATGTCGTCGCAAATTTCCCACCCTCCTTCCCCATCGTCACCTGGGTATTTCAAACTGGTGTTGATATATGCTGTGTTTCGTTTTATTTGTACATATTTGTAAATACACTATACATAGTCTATATTATATTGTTCCCAAGTGTCTAAAACGTTATTGTCTTGTATTTTTGACATTACGATCACACTGTCTTGTATATTACATCTCACATTGTCGACTTGTGTTATATACTTGTCTAATATGAGTGTACTTTCAAGGGGTTTTAGGGCGAGGACATGTGCTCATGTTCCTAACGCTTTCCCCTTGGTCATAACCTATAACTTGCATACTTTGTTTGAATAATTGATATGGTGGGTTTCCAACACCTGCGTGTGGTCGGTTCCCCCACCTTTGCTGTCAATCTATGTGTTTGTTATAACGGTGATGACATTGTGTACTAGTGTATTGGAATTATTTTGTGCTAGTTATACATAAAGAGTTGGCTTACTTTTAAGCTCGCATACAAACATATATCTGACTTGTGTTTTCAGCAAACTAGCCACGTCTCTGTGTCACAAATTTAGATGGTAGCGTTGTCCCGCATAAATATATATATATAACAAACACGTCAAACGCTGATATAACCATGTGTATTATATATATATATATATATATATATATATATATATATATATATATACATATGAATGCACATCGCGATATGTACATATTGAACTTTACAGTAACTTTATACACTCTGCAACTTGACGCATATACAATAGTCCCCTTCTTATACGGCTCCCTCGCCATCGGCCACCCGGATTATACGGCCACATTTTCATTGCAATAGCATTTTCTAATACAAACTACGTCTCACCAGCGGCCACCCGGCTAACGTGGGCAATGATCAGGGTTGGATGAAGAATGTTCCCCTCTTCAGCCAATCGCTCGTCAAAAACTGCAATCTTTAACTACAAGTCAAAAACAAATTAAGAAGGCCTACAATATACACTCGTCGTTCTTGCCGAAACATCACATAGACGGTATTGTAGCAATGTTAGAGGTTTCGCATGTTGACAACGTATGTGTGTGCTTCAAAAGGAGCGGCCAGTTTGCCTTGAAACGGGCATTTATCGATGTTCCCCTCATCACATGCCATCTGCCTTACAAGGTCACTTTGGGTTTGCTGAAGGGTTGGCCATATAAGAAGTGGACTATATACATACAATTTACAAGTTAAATTTCTACCACTCCACTGGTATGGGGATTAGCAGCAACTGTCAAAAATGTATTGTAAACAGCTCAAAAACAATATAAACACACAAACACACACAAAAACACCCTCACACCCACCCATATATACATACACACGCACGCACGCACGCACGCACCCACACACACACACGCACACACGTATTGATGGTAAGGGATGGGAAGGTATAGTAAGGGATGGTAAGGGGTTGCCACCGAACTTCCAACCCATTTCGTGAAGGAGGAGATGTGATTTCCCAGTGCTTCAACAGTGAAAGGAGTTTACTCTCCTCCCGACCATAGGAGCCAGAATACTTTATAGTTGGAGCCGGAATACTTAATATGTGTTATATACAGGTTACAGGGGCGGGTCTTGAGAAGTTGTTTGGAGGGTCGACCATCTTCATTAATACACAAGACAGTGTACTCTGTATGGAGGAGACATTCACTTGAAATTGTGTGGACTGAGCCAAAGCGTCTTCACGACGCGAAATCGGAATGGCGAGGAAGGGTAACAATTGTGGGGTATTGTTGAAAAAATGGCGGCGATGTTTACATTTTCGCTGTCGGCCTTTACTCATATCGGAAGACAAGACGGGTAGTGGGAATTGCTATTGAAATATGATAGCGACTACGTTCACAACTGCTAGAATTGTATGTTGAGCATTCTCGGTAGGCGCACCAACGGTGTGGAATTCGCTTCCTGCCAGTGTTAAATTAGAAGTTAATAATAGTTTCATTCCGCGGACATATAAAAACCTATCTCATTAAAGCATACCTATCCTCCTTAGCCTCCTAGCTTCTTCATCCATCCATCCATCCATCCATCCATTGACGACTCACGCATTGTTTTGCGATTACGAGTTTGCTTAATCCCTTGGTCTTGTCGCTCCACTGAGCTTGCTGTTCAAGGAAGTTTGCGTAAATGAATTCATTATTATTATTATCTAAGCGGAGGGGGTGTCACTTCAGATTCAAAACGCGTGAGGGCGCGGTTTTCTTTCTTTCTATGTCCCTTTCCATCATTGTGTCCCTCCCTCCCTCTCACAACCCCTTCTCCCCTCAGTGAGTAAAAGTGATGTCACACTGTAAGGAAGTTGTTAACTGTGGCTGCTTCCACCCAGTGCAGTGACAGAGTGACATGGTGTGACACAGTGTGACACGGTATGCTGTACTATGTTGACCGATGAATCTCGTCTGTGTTTGTAGAATGTGTTAGTACTGGAGTATAACCCCCACGGTGCCCCACGAGAACTCGTTTCTCTCGAACAAGAGAAACAAACAAGGTAAATAAGAATTGTCACATCTGCAGCTGGCCAGTCTCTTGACAGGGTTGACACCGACAGTGTGACCCTTATGAAGACACTACTTGATACATGTCTACATTGATCCTATTTTAAATTGGCTATTATATTCAAATACTCTTTGTATTATTCAATCAATCCCTGTCTCCCTGTCTCCCTGTCTCCCTGTCTCCCTGTCTGTCTGTCTGTCTCTCTGTCTCTCTGTCTGTCTGTCTGTCTCCCTGTCTCCCTGTCTCCCTGTCTCCCTGTCTCCCTGTCTGTCCGTCTGTCCGTCTGTCCGTCTGTCCGTCTGTCCGTCTGTCCGTCTGTCCCTCTGTCCCTCTGCCCCTCTGCCCCTCTGCCCCTGCCCCTGCCCCTGCCCCTGCCTGCCTCTGCCTGCCTGCCTGCCTGCCTGCCTGCCTGCCTGCCTGCCTGCCTGCCTGCCTGCCTGCCTGCCTGCCTGCCTGCCTGCCTGCCTGCCTGCCTGCCTGCCTGCCTGCCTGCCTGCCTGCCTGCCTGCCTGTCTCTCTCTGTCTCTCTCTCTCTGTCTCTCTCTCTGTCTCTCTCTCTGTCTCTCTCTCTCTGTCTCTCTCTCTGTCTCTCTCTCTCTGTCTCTCTCTCTGTCTCTCTCTCTCTGTCTCTCTCTCTCTGTCTCTCTCTCTCTGTCTCTCTCTCTGTCTCTCTCTCTCTGTCTGTCTCTCTGTCTCTCTCTCTGTCTCTCTCTCTGTCTCTCTCTCTCTCTCTGTCTCTCTCTCTGTCTCTCTCTCTGTCTCTCTCTCTCTGTCTCTCTCTCTGTCTCTCTCTCTGTCTCTCTCTCTGTCTCTCTCTCTGTCTCTCTGTCTCTCGGTCTCTCGGTCTCTCGGTCTCTCGGTCTCTCGGTCTCTCGGTCTCTCGGTCTCTCGGTCTCTCGGTCTCTCGGTCTCTCTATCTCTCTGTATCTCTGTATCTCTGTATCTCGGTCTCTCGGTCTCTCGGTCTCTCGGTCTCTCGGTCTCTCGGTCTCTCTGTCTCTCGGTCTCTCGGTCTCTCGGTCTCTCTGTCTCTCTGTCTCTCTGTCTCTCTGTCTCTCTATCTCTCTGTATCTCTGTATCTCTGTATCTCTGTATGAAAACACTTGGTTGTAAATATAATATTTATAATAAAATTATGTAAATATTTGTATTTTTGGCACTGTGTTCAACTGGCCATGAGATGAGATATGGTTTGAATAATACAACCAAAGTTATATTGCTAACAGCAGCTGTGAGGGACATTGTATGGAGTACTGCTGATACTGGCTCATCATGCTGCTGCTTGACTCAAATGTCTTATAGGACGTGCACGGTTAAATTTAAACATTCATTTAACATACAACTGTACAAACATGCGATTGTCTTGCAGTCCCTTAAAAGTGTTACTTTGCATATAGGAGTCATTTATCACAGAATGGATGACATTGTACAGTGTCTGTTTAATTTACACATTAAGTGAATTTGTAGAGTGTCGATGGCTAAGTAAGGTTTCACTGTTGCCCATGTTCTTATACATATGTTAGGTAATGTTGAAAACCAACTTGATGCGAGATCCAGTGGGTTGTCTAAATTCTGTTGGGCTATCTTATTCTAGTGGATTTAATATGTTGGTGGGTTATCTTTATTCTGGTGGGCTATCTTTGTTCTCTTGGGCTGTATATTTTGGTGGGTTATCTTTATTTTAGTGGGCCATCAGTATTATGGTGGACTAATTTTATTTTGTTAGGCTGTTTTACTTAGTTGATATGTCTTTATTCTGCTGAACTGTCTACTGAAATAGTGTTTGTGACTGGTTACAAGTTGTGTGTGCACACTTCAATACGTTTGTTTTATTGACTTACCATGTCAACCCTTGAAAATATGACCTGACACAGGTCATTCATTACTTAATGTAGTTGATGTGACAAGATGGTAGCAATAACATTTTAAGGTGATAAACTATGTCCAGTGTTTTATGTATCGCCTGTGAGCATATTTTTTCTTTATATTGTTTATTGCTATAGACTGAGATAATAAAATTAACAGGTTGCTATGTGTTTATGTATTAATGGTTAACAATCCAACATCCATGTATACATGTATACTGATATCTAGGTGAAAATAAATTTGTGAACAAATAAAACTTGTTTTTCCGTGCAAATATCATAACAAAATGCATATGCCCATCCAGATTGTGTTACCTGAATTATTAGATATTAACTTCCGGTCAACATGTTTCATTCCTTATCTATTGATGCTGGTTATATGCTCTCAGGGATTGTGTCTCACTCCCTCTCTCTCACTCACTCTATCTTTCATTCTCCCTTGCTCCCTCTCTCTGTTCCTACATGTGTATATTTTATGTTGCATAAAGATGACATGTTGAAGTGACTACAGAAAAACGTTGGCAACTTAACTCAGAAAATGTACATTTTTATAAGTGTATAAAATACGTGTATCAATTGCTTGATACCATGGGTGTGCACCGTGTGACGTCTAATGTGCCTATTACATACTATTTCCCATCTGTGCACAATATGTATATGTGCCAGGGATTGAATAGTGACTGTAGTGGTATAGGTTTTTGTGTGTACGACATTAATGCTATGTTCCATTCCCAAGGCAGTCTAGATGCCATAAACAATTGCATATCTGGACAGCTAGAAGCGTTGGCAGGAGTAGTGAAGTTAGTATTATACACAGATCAGTTATATATAAAGATGGAGGGAATTTAAGAATGTATGATCATGGTTTCAGTTATATACATATTTGTTATTAATATGTATCATAGAATAATTAAGAAATTAGATCAACCGTAACATATTACTGTTTGTTTTATATTTATTCTCTAACCTCTGCGGAGAACGTTTACGTGCTATTTACACAAATATTTCCACTCCATTGTAAGAAAGATTCAAATTGACTGAAATATAATTGTCAAAACATTTCATAAAAGGCATACGTTACCTTGTAGATACAAAAAGGATTATTAAACGCATACCATAGTGCCACACTGCTGTGTGATACAACCTTAGTAGCATGAAGCAACATACATATGCACTGAAAAAACGATTCATACTTACACGTTCGTGCATATGGACGGTTTCAGAAGTTGTCGGCAGATGGTTTAAGCCAAGTTAATAAAATCGATATTCATAATCTGTGCCATCACTGTCGCATTCACAACGTCTTTTACTTTAGATGTGTTCACCATCTCATTCTCCCTCCCTTTCTCTCACTCCTGCTTTCTCTCTTCAGCCACACACACACACTTTACTCTCTTCAGTTGCAGATACGGCCTCTCTCTGTCTATCTTCAGCTACGTTAACCGTCACTCTTCAGACACGTACACTACCCCCATATCTCTCTCTCTCACTCTCTCTCCCTCCCTCCCTCCCTCCCTCCATCCATCTCTTTCATTAATGCATGGTGCCAGTCAGTGCAATATGATTATATATTAAATTTCTAGAGCTACTTTCTATAGACAATTACTCAAAGTCATAATATACATAGCATAGTTACTTTAGATCCCTGTTAAGGGAACAAAACTTGGAGCGAAAACACTGTTAGAAGTCTTTGAATGGGTTCCGTCTTTAAGTGACTGATACATTGAGAGCACAGTTTGGGAGCTCTCAATCATTTCATTCTGACGCCCCTGTCTGAGGGACTGAATGTATCCTGGACACTCTTAGGGACCCTGTCAATTATTTCACTGTCTGGTACACAGAATACACATAGGGACCGTCTCGTCATTCTCTGGTGCACTAGTAACTCTTAGGGACCATCTCGATCATCATTCTCTAGTACTGGGCTAATGATTCTTAGGGATTGTGTTGGTCAACATTCTCTGATGCACTGGTGAATGATAGGGACTGTCTCAGTCATCATTCTCTGATGCTCTGATTCTCTTAAGAACCATCTCAATCATAATTCTCTGATGGACTGATGACTATTAGGGACCATCTCAGTCATCATTCACTGGTGCTCTGATGACTCTTAGGGACCATCTCAATTATAATTCTCTGATGGACTGGTGACAATTAGGGATCATCTCAGTCATCATTCACTGGTGCCCTGATGACTCTTAGGGACCATCTCAATCATAATTCTCTGATGGACTGGTGACTATTAGGGATCATCTCAGTCATCATTCACTGGTGCCCCCACCCCATCTCTCTCTCTCTCTCTCATTGTTTTTCTCTCTCTTCAGCCATGCTCATACAATTTACTCACTTTTGTTGTGGACACCACCTCTGTCTGTCTCTCTCTCTCTCCCTAACTGTTTTATGTGCACCCAACTAATCATGATAAGAAAGATAGAAGTCTATATTTTTCCAGTCTTCAGCATATGGTATGCTAACCTCAACAAGAGTTATAATTGTTGTACTTAACTTGATGTCCTGGTAGAACTGACCAGTATGATGCTGCTAGTTAGAAACATGCTATCTGCCTTCTTCTACAGCCCACTTGTAGGTCTTACGTCTTATTTGTGTGAGTTGGATATTAATTCCTCTTTGTTTGGCAACCAAGATGCATGACATCTATGAAGAAAGAATTCATACTCCTGCTGATGTATATATATATATATATATATATATATATATATATATATATATATATATATATATATATATATATATATATATTATAATGATATAAGTAGTTTAATGCATTTCAAAAATATCACAAAACCAGCTAAACGTATGAAATGGAATCAATGTGTGTGCACACAACATGTAGTGTTTGCATAAGGAACACCAGCAGGGTATGAACCTGCCACACACAACACTGAACCGATATTACCCTAAACTGTGCAAGTGAACAAAATGGTTTAGAGAAACATTTGACAGTGCTTTTGCGTTAAAACACAGTATTTTAACTGCAACCATTCACAACTGTATTGTTAGAAAATGAATATACATGGTCTGATAGATACATAATTAACAGTACACGATCTGTAAAAGCATGCACAAACTGATTTATCTGGACAGGACTGCTAATTGTGGTTTTGAGCACTTCATATCGCGGCACTAAAGTTGCCCAACAGCCAATTTCAAAGAATGTTTTGCCAGAAAAATTACAAAACGAGTATAATTGCGTCCTACAAGCATGAATGTTTAGTGAAGGTTATTAAACCAGAAAATGTTGCATTGTCTAACAATATCCAACATATTCTCAAGATCGTTATCTTCAATACATTTTCATTAGGTGTGGGAGCGTGTGTATGTGCAGTCTATTTGTCTATGTGTGTCTAATAATTATGAATGTATGCACAATCCTATGTTTTATATAATAAAAAGGAAAATGTGTAAGTTCAATATATGTTCGATAATGTCATAATTTTTTAATAGTTGTTTTATTGATGCAGGTACTTTATCACGTGTTGTGTACACGTATGAAAGTGTGGTGATGTATGTACGCGATTATACTGATTGAGTAGTAGTATTTCTATTTACTATGTTTCTTAAATATTAAGACAAATATTAATTTAACATGAATGAATATCTCTTGGAAAAGAGTATATCCAAAGGTTATAGTACATAACATATACATGTATAAATAAACGCAAACAAATGTTAACATGTATCTTAACATTGAATGACCGCAGTTATTTATACATACATTGAACGTATTATTGTTAACATATAGTTGCATTTATTTATTTATTGACGATTAAAGACATAGCAGTATATTTAAATAGTAAAAATGATTGCATCTGAGCTATTTACTACGAGTAAAATAGTTATGATTTAATGCATGCTATTAACTCTTTCACAATTTAAAATAGTTCCAGCATTTGTGTAACTTTTAATAATGCAGTTTTCCGTACGTGCCAAAAAAATTAATAAAGCTTGTCGTGAAGCTGAGATGTTGTGTTTTAAAGTTAAACGTAAAAGCCTTGAATTTAGTTAAATTAATATTTTTCTTAATACCTTTAAAATAACAGTCAATGTCAATGTCACCCATTTACTGTTTTAAAGAAAAACTTTGAAAATGAAAAAAGAGGGAATGAGGAAGTGGTAGACACTGTGTACATAGCCTGTAGTACAATCTAATGTAACTAGTACGGCCAGAGATACCTCATCGGTTGCTACTCATAACGTTCCCTGGCACGGTTGGTCACAATCCTTACTCCCTCACAACTGACCGACTTCCGCCGGGAGTGTTCCTATGGGAGGAAATTACCTGGCCCAAACCCCTGTTCGCCAGACAGGTTGTGACCTCCATAGGATGAGCGTCACTGGTAACCCCTTCCGCCACGTGCGGTCGGAAACACTCAGTTGCAATGGAGGTAGCCATTTTATTTGCTTATAAACCCATGTCAAGCCTTATCTGGTGAAATTCTGGTGTCAACTTGTAAGACACGTAAGCTGATATATCTGATGTTATTTATGTTGTAACATTACATTAAAATATCGCTTATATGTCATGCTCTATCATATGATATATCAAACATGTTAACATACATAACTATAATTATTAATGTTGACTTATGCAGATTTATGGTTCGGAAGCGGAAGTTTGGCAACAATATGGCGCACCCATCGCCGTCGTTTTTCCTTCATAAAATTAAACAAGACATTATTTTTAAACGCAGATACATAATGCAGTGCGTCCTACAGTGAATAATATAACTCGCATTGATATACGAGAATTCATAATTTAAGATAATAAACCGAGGTGGATTAAAACATTTGTTATTTGCTATTTTATTGTATTAATAAATACAATGCTTACCTGACATTTATATCGACAAACATAAGCAAGTGGATCCATTCATTACATATCAAATATGTTGCCAAATAATCTTTTGATTAATGAGAAATGGATTATCTGTGCAATTATATTCACAGTAGAACGACGCTAACAGTTATGCATAATGAAGATAATGCCTTGTAGGTTTGACTATGCAAGTTAGCAATACATAATGTCGACACTGCACCACATGGCAATATATGAAGTGCACTACCACCAGTTGCAGTTGCCGTTCTAAATAACACAACAACATTACACACATAGCCTACCTTAAAGCAACTGTCTGTAGCAATCGTCGCTCTCTTTTTTGGCGTCTAGTTGTATATCCCAATGTCTGATGACTGCCACACTGCAATATGTGCAGCTCATTCGAGTCCAACTGTCAAACCACGTAGAGTGTCAAATGTATATTGTTTGCCGAATAGCATGCGATACGCTGCACCCGACCGCACACGAAACATCCATAAACACGCGAAGTTGGTCTTGTACTGAAAACCGGGAGAACTGCATTTCGATTACAACTGTATTTCGACAAATCCATGCTTTCGATCGAACGCTTAAGTCATTTGTTTGTAGCAGCTGTCATGTTCAACGCGAAAGAGGCTGCTAATTATACGTTGTCAATCAATGCGGTCTTGCGCGGGACTAAGAGCATACCATTGTCGGAGGCCGCACGTCAGTCTAAGAATGTCCACGGCAGTGAAGCATTGCATTGTCTGTGTTAAACTGACAATGAAACATGACAGGTATTACACACGGACAAAACAACTTTGCCTTGAATAGCACAAGTAACTTCGTTCTTCTTGTCAAATGTGCAATTACCCATGACCGTACCGATTTGCGGCTTAAATTAGAATGACAGGAGGGTTGAAAAAAGGATTGGTGGATGAACGTATGGAGGAAGAGGGGTGTAGAGGGACATTGAGAAGGGAAACAGTAGAGGATAAAGAAAATGAGGGAGTGGGAGAAGGAGAGGGCGAGGGGCCGCCAAGCAGAGAGGAAGGGAGAAAATGTTGAATATTTTTAAAGGAAGGGATGGGGAGAGGTAAATCAGAAGGGAGACAGATAAAGTGAGACAACCTCACAAACTTGTTCACTCTGACACATTGTGCATCAGAACGAAAAAGGATTGCAGCGCTACTCATTTCTGCAATTCATTCATCTATTTGCTAAACATGGACATTGGACGGTTTAAATAATAATAATAAAGGTTTTATATAGCGCTAATTCCCGCATAGCGGATCGATGCGCTGCACAAAAAATATACTGAATGTATATTAATAAATAGAAATGTAAATTATATAAATTAACATAAGTCATTAATTGTTTTGGTTTTAAGATGTACTAGTAAACCCCTTTATATATAACTTATATAAATTAATTTAAAATAAATTAAGCACTGCTTTTAAGATGTATAGTACTAAAACTTGGTATGTCAATTATATATATATATATATATATATATATCAAATTAAAATTAAAACCTTTACTAAAACTGTGTACGTAAATATATAAATTTATATAAATCTATAAATTAATCTAAAACATAAACACTGATTGAAACGTGTATGACACTAACAAGAAATTCTAAAGCAATGTCCGTCATTTCAAAAACAATTTGAATTAATTGAAATGTCTAATAACAAGATATGCTTTAAACACTTTCTAAACATAGATAATGTCCCGGATGCAAGAATGTTCACAGGTAATTCAATCGACAGTCGAGGTGCTGCTGCGCCAAATCACCAATGCACTTCTTCTTTATAATGGTATTCTATATACGGGAATAGATAGATGGGTGATATTAGCACAAATAAACTTTATTCTGATGATGCTGTGAGGAGGTGGAGGGAGGGAAGGAGAGGGATGAAGGAAGGAGAGGGAGAGAAGGGAGACTGAGGGGAGAGATTAACGGGAATAAAAGGAGAGCGTGCTTTAATGTGTAAGAGATTGTGTTGTATGGATATAATAATTATGTTGTCATCGTCACAATTCTTTTTGTATTAATCGGCACCTCCTTCCGATGAAAACATTATATTATCATAGACATTACTGATAAAATCAAGTTTCTTACTGCTTTTAGAGCAAAAATAGAGTATATTTAAAGATATAACTTCCAACAATCATCAAATGCGTGCGCAGCGTACTCTAACGTTATCACGTCACGTAACCTCTTGCCTATCACCGGTGTGTCCGTAACAGATGGGGTCAGTTTGATATAGCAGATATGATGCCGCCCATACATTACCATAATAAATACTGTTGGCAAAGGTTATGCTTGACGAAGGTCACGTGCAGCAATTGATTGTCACGTACACAAACCGCCACGTAACCGTTTAGTAAATTAATTTGGGTGTTATCTATTTTAATAAACCATTACTAATTCAAAAATGTAAAAGCAAGATATTTAAAATATTTAAGAATCGCATAAAGTTTCAGTCTGCGTCTGATCTAACACTAGATCGAAGGAATCATAGACCTATATTCCAAAGAGTAATACAGACACAGAAAAAACACCTACTCCCAATATTTTTATTTACTATTTGGGTAAAATGTAAAACAGAATCAGATAATCGATGCTGGATAGGTTTTCTAATAGGAGTAAGCAATGAATGTAAATACGACACACGCACACGCACACGCACACGCACACACACACATGCACGCACGCACGGACTCAAGCAATGTAGAAGGAAACAAATTGCCCAAGGATTTAACACCGCAGGACATGATTCGAACCCGGGTCCTCTTAGTTGAACCTGATGGTCAAAAATGGACTAGTGATCCCCCCCCCCCCCAAATACGGCGTTTATACAGGTACAAAAGAAACCGATAAAAAGACTTCGGGGAAAGTTATTTATAATTTCGAAAAATATGTGAACTATATAGCAGGATGGAATTATAATTTAGGGGGAAAGGTTCGCCATGCAATCTGTGCTGTGCAGCTCCATTTGGCACATAGGGGGTCTTAACTCAGTACCAAACAAGGTGGTGAAAAATTGGCATTTCCATTTCTTTGGGACAGTAAACCCGAAGCTTTGAAAAGAAAATCACTATTAAACACATTTGCGGACGGAGGTCTTAATATTGTAGATATTAGAACTAAA
>OZ024866.1:34146386-34156386 GCA_964017155.1 Oasisia sp. SBJ-2009 | reverse complement strand
TAAGTACAGCATGAGAGAGTACAGTAAGGCACAAGAAGTCAACGCATTTTAATTAGCAGCATTTTAGTGCATTTTATAATATTGTATATTTTAATTTTTTTTAAGTGGACACTCGATAAGCCATAGGATTCCTAGTTCACATGCCGTCTGGAGCTTGGTTCTGGACGGCAACTTGTTAAAACTTATTAAACAATGTAAGTATGGCACGTGACAGTAGAGTGCGGCACAATGTAAGTCATCATGTGACAGTAGAGTATAGCACAATGTAATTATACCTTGTGACTGTAACGTATGGCACTATGTAAGTATGGCATATGACATTCGAGTACGGCACAGTGTAAGTACAGCACGAGTCGGTCGAATATTGCACAATGTAAGTAAGGCATATAACAATCGAGAAAGGCATAATGTAATTATATCATGTGACAGTAACGTGACAATGAGTATAGTCCAGTGTGAGTACATCATGTGACAGTAATGAGACAGTAGAATATGTAACAATGTCATATGATAATACAGCGAGCAGCACAGTACGAATTCATTATGTGATGACTACTTATTCTGTTATTTTTTGTTCTCTGACTTTTCTTGTATGCAATATATATGTCTGACCTCAGTCTTGTTGTATATAATCGACAGATAACAGATAGGTGTGATAAAAGTGAGTGTTGCTGTGTTCAGAGACGGCAGTGTCAATGATTGGCACAGTGGGTGTAGAATAGAACAGGAGAAGTCTCAGGGGATGCTTCAGTTCCTCCACTGTGAGGCGAAGAAACAAGTGGTTCTCGGGGTGAGCAGAGAACCCATGGTGAGTTAGCAACAGACTAGTCTCTCTGTCTGTGCCTGTGCCTGTGCCTGTGCCTGTGCCTGTGCCTGTGCCTGTGCCTGTGCCTGTGCCTGTGCCTGTGCCTGTGCCTGTGCCTGTGCCTGTGCCTGTGCCTGTGCCTGTGCCTGTGCCTGTGCCTGTGCCTGTGCCTGTGCCTGTGCCTGTGCCTGTGCCTGTGCCTGTGCCTGTGCCTGTGCCTGTGCCTGTGCCTGTGCCTGTGCCTGTGCCTGTGCCTGTGCCTGTGCCTGTGCCTGTGCCTGTGCCTGTGCCTGTGCCTGTGCCTGTGCCTGTGCCTGTGCCTGTGCCTGTGCCTGTGCCTGTGCCTGTGCCTGTGCCTGTGCCTGTGCCTGTGCCTGTGCCTGTGCCTGTGCCTGTGCCTGTGCCTGTGCCTGTGCCTGTGCCTGTGCCTGTGCCTGTGCCTGTGCCTGTGCCTGTGCCTGTGCCTGTGCCTGTGCCTGTGCCTGTGCCTGTGCCTGTGCCTGTGCCTGTGCCTGTGCCTGTGCCTGTGCCTGTGCCTGTGCCTGTGCCTGTGCCTGTGCCTGTGCCTGTGCCTGTGCCTGTGCCTGTGCCTGTGCCTGTGCCTGTGCCTGTGCCTGTGCCTGTGCCTGTGCCTGTGCCTGTGCCTGTGCCTGTGTCTGTGTCTGTCTGTGTCTGTCTGTCTGTCTGTCTCTCTCTCTCTCTCTGTCCTTCTCTACCCTCTTTCTCTCTCTCTCTCTCTCTATCTCTGTCTCCTTCTCCACCCGCTCTCTCTCTCTCTCCCTCACTCTCTCTCCCTCCTCTATCTCATTACATCCCTCCCTCTCTCTCACTTTACCTGTCCCTTTCAGTGTTCCTTTCTATGTCCCTTTCCATCATTGTGTCCCTCCCTTCCTCTCACAACCCCTTCTGCCCTCTGTGAATAAAAGTGATGTCACACTTTCAGGAAGTTGTTAACTGTGGCTGCTTCCAGCCAGTGCAGTGACATAGTGACATGGTGTGACACAGTGTGACACGGTATGCTGTACTATGTTGACCGATGAATCTCGTCTGTGTTTGTAGAATGTGTGAGTACTGGAGTATAACCCCCACGGTGCCCCACGAGAACTCGTTTCTCTCGAACAAGAGAAACAAACAAGGTAAATAAGAATTGTCACATCTGCAGCGGGTCAGTCTCTTGACAGGGTTGACACCGACAGTGTGACCCTTATGAAAACACTACTTCATGCATTTCTACATTGATCCTATTTTAAATTGGCTATTGTATTCAAATACTCTTTGTATTATTCAATCAAGCAATGTCATGGCATATCACATACATATACATGTACGTCCATGCATACACTCATACATATACCACACCTCACCTCACCACACCACACCACAAATACACACACATACACGCTCTCTGGGATTGTGTCTCACTCACTCTATCTTTCATTCTCCCTTGCTCCCTCTCTCTGTTCCTACATGTGTATATTTTATGTTGCATAAAGATGACATGTTGAAGTGACTACAGAAAAACGTTGGCAACTTAACTCAGAAAATGTACATTTTTATAAGTGTATAAAATACGTGTATCAATTGCTTGATACCATGGGTGTGCACCGTGTGACGTCTAATGTGCCTATTACATACTATTTCGCATCTGTGCACAATATGTATATGTGCCAGGGGTTTAATAGTGACTGTAGTAGTATAGGTTTCTGTGTGTAAAAGTACGACATTAATGCTATGTTCCATTCCCAAGGCAGTCAAGATATCATAAACAAATGCATATCTGGACACCTAGAAGCGTTGGCAGGAGTAGTGAAGTTAGTATTATACACAGATCAGTTATATATAAAGATGGAGGGAATTTAAGAATGTATGATCATGGTTTCAGTTATATACATATTTGTTATTAATTTGTATCATAGAATAATTAAGAAATTAGATCAACCGCTACATATTACTGTTTGTTTTATATTTATTCTCTAACCTCTGCTGTGAAGGTTTACGTGCTATTTACACAAATATTTCCACTCCATTGTTAGAAAGATTCAAATTGACTGAAATATAATTGTCAAAACATTTCATAAAAGGCAAACGTTACCTTGTAGATACAAAAAGGATTATTAAACACATACCATAGTGCCACACTGCTGTGTGATACAACCCTAGTAGCACGAAGCAACATACATATGCACTGAAAAAACGATTCATATTTACACGTTCGTGCATATGGACGGTTTCAGAAGTTGTCGGCAGATGGTTTAAGCCAAGTTAATAAAATCGATATTCATAACCTGTGCCATCACTGTCGCATTCACAACGTCTTTTACTTTAGATGTGTTCACCATCTCATTCTCACTCCCTTTCTCTCACTCCTGCTTTCTCTCTTCAGCCACACACACACACACACACTTTACTCTCTTCAGTTGCAGATACGGCCTCTCTCTGTCTATCTTCAGCTACGTTAACCGTCACTCTTCAGACACGTACACTACCCCCATATATATATCTCTCTCACTCTCTCTCTCTCTCTCCCTCTCTCCCTCCCTCCCTCCCTCCCCTCTCCCTCCCTCTCTTTCATTAATGGATGGTGCCAGTCAGTGCAATATGATTATATATTAAATTTCTAGAGCTACTTTCTATAGACAATTACTCAAAGTCATAATATACATAGCATAGTTACTTTAGATCCCTGTTAAGGGAACAAAACTTGGAGCAAAAACACTGTTAGAAGTCTTTGAATGGGTTCCGTCTTTAAGTGACTGATACATTGAGAGCACAGTTTGGGAGCTCTCAATCATTTCATTCTGACGCCCCTGTCTGAGGGACTGAATGTATCCTGGACACTCTTAGGGACCCTGTCAATGATTTCGCTGTCTGGTACACAGATTACACATAGGGACCGTCCTGTCATTCTCTGGTGCATTAGTAACTCTTAGGGACCATCTCGATCATCATTCTCTAGTACTGGGCTAATGATTCTTAGGGATTGTGTTGGTCAACATTCTCTGATGCACTGGTGAATGATAGGGACTGTCTCAGTCATCATTCTCTGATGCTCTGATTCTCTTAAGAACCATCTCAATCATAATTCTCTGATGGACTGGTGACTATTAGGGACCATCTCAGTCATCATTCTCTGATGCTCTGATTCTCTTAAGAACCATCTCAATCATAATTCTCTGATGGACCGCTGACTATTAGGGACCATCTCAGTCATCATTCACTGGTGCTCTGATGACTCTTAGGGACCATCTCAATCATAATTCTCTGATGGACTGGTGACTATTAGGGATCATCTCAGTCATCATTCACTGGTGCCCTGATGACTCTTAGGGACCATCTCGATCATAATTCTCTGATGGACTGGTGACTATTAGGGATCATCTCAGTCATCATTCACTGGTGCCCCCACCCCACCCCACCCCACCCCACCCCACCCCACCCCACCCCACCCCACCCCACCCCACCCCACCCCACCCCACCCCACCCCACCCCACCCCACCCCACCCCACCCCACCCCACCCCACCCCACCCCACCCCACCCCACCCCACCCCACCCCACCCCACCCCACCCCACCCCACCCCACCCCACCCCACCCCACCCCACCCCACCCCACCCCACCCCACCCCACCCCACCCCACCCCACCCCACCCCACCCCACCCCATCTCTCTCTCTCTCTCTCTCTCTCTCTCTCTCTCTCTCTCATTGTTTTTCTCTCTCTTCAGCCATGCTCATACAATTTACTCACTTTTGTTGTGGACACCACCTCTCTCTGTCTCTCTCTCTCTCCCTATCTGTTTTATGTGCACCCAACTAATCATGATAAGAAAGATAGAAGTCTCTATTTTTTCAGTCTTCAGCATATGGTATGCTAACCTCAACAAGAGTTCTAATTGTTGTACTTAACTTGATGTCCTGGTAGAACTGACCAGTATGATGCTGCTAGCGAGAAACATGCTATCTGCCTTCTTCTACAGCCCACTTGTAGGTCTTACGTCTTATTTGTATGAGTTGGATATTAATTCCTCTTTGTTTGGCAACCAAGATGCATGACATCTATGAAAAAAGAATTCATATTCCTGCTGATGTACATGTATATTATATATATATATATATATATATATATATATATATATATATATATATATATATATATATATATATATATATTATACATATATATATACATATATATATACACATTTTATATATATATATATATATATATATATATATATTATACATATATATATACATATATATATACACATTTTATATATATATATATATATATATATATATATATATATTATATATATATTATATATATATATATATATATATATATATATTTAAATATATATATATATAAATATTATAATGATATAAGTAGTTTAATGCATTTCAAAAATATCACAAAAACCAGCTAAACGTATAAAATGGAATCAATGTGTGTGCACACAACATGTAATGTTTGCATAAGGAACACCAGCAGGGTATGAACCTGCCACACACAACACTGAACCGATATTACCCTAAACTCTGCAAGTGAACAAATTGGTTTAGAGAAACATTTGACAGTGCTTTTGCGTTAAAACACAGTATTTTAACTGCAACCATTCACAACTATATTGTTAGAAAATGAATATACATGGTCTGATGGATACATAATTAACAGTACACGATCTGTAAAAGCATGCACAAACTGATTTTTCTGGACAGGACTGCTAATTGTGGTTTTGAGCACTTCATATCGCGGCACTAAAGTTGCCCAACAGCCAATTTCAAAGATGTTTTGCCAGAAAAATTATAAAACGAGTATAATTGCGTCCTACAAGCATGAATGTTTAGTGACGGTTATTAAACCAGAAAATGTTGCATCGTCTAACAATATCCAACATATTCTCAAGATCGTTATCTTCAATACATTTTCATTAGGTGTGGGAGCGTGTGTATGTGCAGTCTATTTGTCTATGTGTGTCTAATAATTATGAATGTATGCACAATCCTATGTTTTATATAATAAAAAGGGAAATGTGTAAGTTCAATATATGTTCGATAATGTCATAATTTTTTAATAGTTGTTTTATTGATGCAGGTACTTTATCACGTGTTGTGTACATGTATGAAAGTGTGGTGATTTATGCACGCGATTATACTGATTGAGTAGTTGTATTTCTATTTACTATGTTTCTTACGTATTAAGAAAAATATTAATTTAACATGAATGAATATCTCTTGGAAAACAGTATAACCAAAGGTTATAGTACATAACATATACATCTATAAATAAACGCAAACAAATGTTAACAAGTATCTTAACATTGAATGATCGCAGTTATTTATACATACATTGAACGTATTATTGTTAACATATAGTTGCATTTATTTAGTTATTGACGATTAAAGATGTAGCAGTATATTTAAATAGTAAAAATGATTGCATCTGAGCTATTTACTACGAGTAAAATAGTTATGATTGAATGCATGCTATTAACTGTTTCACAATTTAAAATAGTTCCAGCATTTGTGTAACTTTTAATAATATAGTTTTCCGTACGTGCAAAAATTTAATAAAGCTGAAGCGTGAAGCTGAGATGTTGTGTACGATTAAAACAAAACAAAATGTGTTTTAAAGTTAAACGTAAAAGCCTTGAATTTAGTTAAATTAATATTTTTCTTAATACCTTAAAAATAACAGTCAATGTCAATGTCACACATTTACTGTTTTAAAGAAAAACTTTGAAAATGAAAAAGAGGGAATGAGGAAGTGGTAGACACTGTGTACATAGCCTGTAGTACAATCTAATGTAACTAGTACGGCCAGAGATACCTCATCGGTTGCTACTCATAACGTTCCCTGGCACGGTTGGTCACAATCCTTACTCCCTCACAACTGACCGACTTCCGCCGGGAGTGTTCCTATGGGAGGAAATTACCTGGCCCAAACCCCTGTTCGCCAGACAGGTTGTGACCTCCATAGGATGAGCGTCACTGGTAACCCCTTCCGCCACGTGCGGTCGGAAACACTCAGTTGCAATGGAGGTAGCCATTTTATTTGCTTATAAACCCATGTCGAGCCTTATCTGGTGAAATTCTGGTGTCAACTTGAAAGACACGTAAGCTGATATATCTGATGTTATTTATTTTGTAACATTACATTAAAATATCGCTTATATGTCATGCTCTATCACATGATACATCAAACATGTTAACATACATAACTATAATTATTAATGTTGACTTATGCAGATTTATGGTTCGGAAGCGGAAGTTTGGCAACAATATGGCGCACACATCGCCGTCGTTTTTCCGTCATAAAATTAAACAAGACATTATTTCTAAACGCAGATACATAATGCAGTGCATCCTACACTGAATAATATAACTCGCATTGATATACGAGAATTCATAATTTAAGATAATAAATCGAGGTGGATTAAAACATTTGTTATTTGCTATTTTATTGTATTAATAAATACAATGCTTACCTAACATTTATATCGACGAAAATAAGCAAGTGGATCCATTCATTACATATCAAATATGTTGCCAAATAATGTTTTGATTAATGAGAAATGGATTATCTGTGCAATTATATTCACAGTAGAACGACGCTAACAGTTATGCATAATGATGATAATGCCTTGCAGGTTTGACTATGCAAGTTAGCAATACATAATGTCGACACTGTACCTCATGGCAATATATGTAGTGTACTACCACCAGTTGCAGTTGCCGTTCTAAATAACACAACAACATTACACACATAGCCTACCTTAAAGCAACTGTCTGTAGCAATCGTCGCTCTCTTTTTTGGCGTCTAGTTGTATATCCCAATGTCTGATGACTGCCACACTGCAATATGTGCAGCTCATTCGAGTCCAACTGTCAAACCACGTAGAGAGTCAAATGTGTATTGTTTGCCGAATAGCATGCAATACGCTGCACCCGACCGCACACGAAACATCCATAAACACGCGAAGTTGGTCTTGTACTGAAAACCGGGAGAACTGCATTTCGATTACAACTGCCTTTCGACAAATCCATGCTTTCGAGCGAACGCTTAAGTCATTTGTTTGTAGCAGCTGTCATGTTCAACGCGAAAGAGTCTGCTAATTATACGTTGTCAATCAATGCGTTCTTGCGCGGGACTAAGAGCATACCATTGTCGGAGGCCGCACGTCAGTCTAAGAATGTCCACGGCAGTGAAGCATTGCATTGTCTGTGTTAAACTGACAATGAAACATGACAGGTATTACACACGCCTTGAATAGCACAAGTAACTTCGTTCTTGTTGTCAAATGTGCAATTATCCATGACCGTACCGAATTGCGGCTTAAATTAGAATGACAGGAGGATTGAAAAAGGATTGGTGGATGAACGTATGGAGGAAGAGGGGTGTAGAGGGACAGTGAGAAGGGAAACAGTAGAGGATAAAGAAAGTGAGGGAGTGGGAGAAGGAGAGGGCGAGGGGTCGCCATGCAGGGAGGAAGGGAGAAAATGTTGAGTATTTTTAAAGGAAGGGATGGGGAGAGGTGAATCAGAAGGGAGACAGATAAAGTGAGACAACCTCACAAACTTGTTCACTCTGACACATTGTGCATCAGAACGAAAAAGGATTGCAGCGCTACTCATTTCTGCATTTCATTCATCTATTTGCTAAAAAATGGACACTGGACGTTTTAAATGTGTGTGTTTGGCTGTGATCCTTGCAACACAATCCCTAAGAATCATTAGCCCAGTACTAGAGAATGATGATCGAGATGGTCCCTAAGAGTTACTAGTGCACCAGAGAATGACGAGACGGTCCCTATGTGTAATCTGTGTACCAGACAGTGAAATCATTGACAGGGTCCCTAAGAGTGTCCAGGATACATCCAGTCCCTCAGACAGGGGCGTCAGAATGAAATGATTGAGAGCTCCCAAACTGTGCTCTCAATGTATCAGTCACTTAAAGACGGAACCCATTCAAAGACTTCTAACAGTGTTTTCGCTCCAAGTTTTGTTCCCTTAACAGGGATCTAAAGTAACTATGCTATGTATATTATGACTTTGAGTAATTGTCTATAGAAAGTAGCTCTAGAAATTTAATATATAATCATATTGCACTGACTGGCACCATCCATTAATGAAAGAGAGGGAGGGAGAGGGGAGGGAGGGAGGGAGGGAGAGAGGGAGAGAGAGAGATATATGGGGGTAGTGTACGTGTCTGAAGAGTGACGGTTAACGTAGCTGAAGATAGACAGAGAGAGGCCGTATCTGCAACTGAAGAGAGTAAAGTGTGTGTGTGTGGCTGAAGAGAGAAAGCAGGAGTGAGAGAAAGGGAGGGAGAATGAGATGGTGAACACATCTAAAGTAAAAGACGTTGTGAATGCGACAGTGATGGGACAGATTATGAATATCGATTTTATTAACTTGGCTTAAACCATCTGCCGACAACTTCTGAAACCGTCCATATGCACGGACGTGTAAGTATGAATCATTTTTTCAGTGCATATGTATGTTGCTTCGTGCTACTAAGGTTGTATCACACAGCAGTGTGGCACTATGGTATGCGTTTAATAATCCTTTTTGTATCTACAAGGTAACGTTTGACTTTTATGAAATGTTTTGACAATTATATTTCAGTCAATTTGAATCTTTCTTACAATGGAGTGGAAATATTTGTGTAAATAGCACGTAAACCTTCACAGCAGAGGTTAGAGAATAAATATAAAACAAACAGTAATATGTTACGGTTGATCTAATTTCTTAATTATTCTATGATACATATTAATAACAAATATGTATATAAATGAAACCATGATCATACATTCTTAAATTCCCTCCATCTTTACATATAACTGATCTGTGTATAATACTAACTTCACTACTCCTGCCAACGCTTCTAGCTCTCCAGATATGCATTTGTTTATGGCATCTAGACAGCCTTGGGAATGGAACATAGCATTGATGTCGTACTTTTACACACAAAAACCTATACTACTACAGTCACTATTCAACCCCTGGCACATATACATATTGTGCACAGATGGGAAATAGTATGTAATAGGTACATTAGACGTCACACGGTGCACACCCATGGTATCAAGCAATTGATACACGTATTTTATACACTTATAAAAATGTACATTTTTTGAGTTAAGTTGCCAACGTTTTTCTGTAGTCACTTCAACATGTCATCTTTATGCAACAT
>OZ024866.1:34126386-34138886 GCA_964017155.1 Oasisia sp. SBJ-2009 | reverse complement strand
AGTCGGTCAGTTGTGAGGGAGTAAGGATTGTGACCAACCGTGCCAGGGAACGTTATGAGTAGCAACCGATGAGGTATCTCTGGCCGTACTAGTTACATTAGATTGTACTACAGGCTATGTACACAGTGTCTACCACTTCCTCATTCCCTCTTTTTTTCATTTTCAAAGTTTTTCTTTAAAACAGTAAATGTGTGACATTGACTGTTATTTTTAAGCTATTAAGAAAAATATTAATTTAACTAAATTGAAGGCTTTTACGTTTAACTTTAAAACACATTTTGTTTTGTTTTAATCGTACACAACATCTCAGCTTCACGACAAGCTTTATTAATTTTTTTTGCACGTACGGAAAACTGTATTATTAAAAGTTACACAAATGCTGGAACTATTTTAAATTGTGAAAGAGTTAATAGCATGCATTAAATCATAACTATTTTACTCGTAGTAAATAGCTCAGATGCAATCATTTTTACTATTTAAATATACTGCTATGTCTTTAATCGTCAATAAATAAATAAATGCAACTATATGTTAACAATAATACGTTCAATGTATGTATAAATAAGTGCGATCATTCAATGTTAAGATACTTGTTAACATTTGTTTGCGTTTATTTATACATGTATATTTTATGTACTATAACCTTTGGTTATACTGTTTTCCAAGAGATATTCATTCATGTTAAATTAATATTTTTCTTAATACTTAAGAAACATAGTAAATAGAAATACTACTACTCAATCAGTATAATCGTGTACATACATCACCACACTTTCATACGTGTACACAACACGTGATAAAGTACCTGCATCAATAAAACAACTATTAAAAAATTATGACATTATCGAACATATCTTGAACTTACACATTTTCCTTTTTATTATATAAAACATAGGATTGTGCATACATTCATAATTATTAGACACACATAAACAAATAGACTGCACATACACACGCTCCCACACCTAATGAAAATTTATTGAAGATAACGATCTTGAGAATATGTTGGATATTGTTAGACGATGCAACATTTTCTGGTTTAATAACCGTCACTAAACATTCATGCTTGTAGGACGCAATTGTACTCGTTTTATAATTTTTCTGGCAAAACATCTTTGAAATTGGCTGTTGGGCAACTTTAGTGCCGCGATATGAAGTGCTCAAAACCACAATTAGCAGTCCTGTCCAGAAAAATCAGTTTGTGCATGCTTTTACAGATCGTGTACTGTTAATTATGTATCTATCAGACCATGTATATTCATTTTCTAACAATACAGTTGTGAATGGTTGCAGTTAAAATACTTTGTTTTAACGCAAAGCACTGTCAAATGTTTCTCTAAACCATTTTGTTCACTTGCACAGTTTAGGGTAATATCGGTTCAGTGTTGTGTGTGGCAGGTTCATACCCTGCTGGTGTTCTTTATGCAAACACTACATGTTGTGTGCACACACATTGATTCCATTTCATACGTTTAGCTGGTTTTGTGATATTTGTGAAATGCATTAAACTACTTATATCATTATAATATATATATATATATATATATATATATATATATATATATATATATATATATATATATGTATATATATATATATATATATATATATATATATATATATATATATATATATATGTATATATATATATATACATATATATATATATATATATATATATATAATGTATATATATATGTATAATATATGTATAATTTATATATAAAATGTATATATATATATATATGTAGAATTTATATATATATATATGTATAATATATATATATATATATATATATATATATATATATATATATATATATATATATATATACTTGTACATGTACATCAGCAGGAATATGAATTATTTCTTCATAGATGTCATGCATCTTGGTTGCCAAACAAAGAAGAATTAATATCAAACTCACACAAATAAAACGTAAGACCTACAAGTGGGCTGTAGAAGAAGGCAGATAGCATGTTTCTCGCTAGCAGCATCATACTGGCCAGTTCTACCAGGACATCAAGTGAAGTACAACAATTATAACTCTTGTTGAGGTTAGCATACCATATGCTGAAGACTGGAAAAATAGAGACTTCTATCCATCTTATCATGATTAGTTGGGTGCACATAAAACAGATAGGGAGAGAGAGAGAGACAGAGAGAGGTGGTGTCCACAACAAAAGTGAGTAAATTGTATGAGCATGGCTGAAGACAGAGAAAAACAGTGTGTGAGAGAGAGAGAGAGAAAGATGGGGTGGGGGCACCAGTGAATGATGACTGAGATGATCCCTAATAGTCACCAGTCCATCAGAGAATTATGATCGAGATGGTCCCTAAGAGTCATCAGGGCACCAGTGAATGATGACTGAGATGATCCCTAATAGTCACCAGTCCATCAGAGAATTATGATTGAGATGGTCCCTAAGAGTCATCAGAGCACCAGTGAATGATGACTAAGATGGTCCCTAATAGTCACCAGTCCATCAGAGAATTATGATTGAGATGGTTCCTAAGAGAATCAGAGCATCAGAGAATGATGACTGAGACAATCCCTATCATTCACCAGTGCATCAGAGGATGTTGACCAACACAATCCCTAAGAATCATTAGCCCAGTACTATAGAATGATGATCGAGATGGTCCCTAAGAGTTACTAGTGCACCAGAGAATGACGAGACGGTCCCTATGTGTAATCTGTGTACCAGACAGTGAAATCATTGACAGGGTCCCTAAGAGTGTCCAGGATACATTCAGTCCCTCAGACAGGGGCGTCAGAATGAAATGCTTGAGAGCTCCCAAACTGTGCTCTCAATGTATCAGTCACTTAAAGATGGAACCCATTCAAAGACTTCTAACAGTGTTTTCGCTCCAAGTTTTGTTCCCTTAACAGGGATCTAAAGTAACTATGCTATGTATATTATGACTTTGAGTAATTGTCTATAGAAAGTAGCTCTAGAAATTTACTATATAATCATATTGCACTAACTGGCACCTTCCATTAATGAAAGAGAGGGAGGGAGGGGGGGGGAGGGAGGGTGGGAGGGAGGGAGGGAGGGAGGGGGGAGGGAGGGAGGGAGGGAGGGAGGGAGGGAGGGGGGGGGAGGGAGGGAGGGGGGGAGGGAGGGAGGGAGGGAGGGAGGGAGGGAGGGGGGAGGGAGGGAGGGAGGGAGGGAGGGAGGGAGGGGGGGGAGGGAGGGAGGGAGGGAGGGAGGGAGGGAGGGAGGGAGGGGGAGGGAGGGAGGGAGGGAGGGAGGGAGAGTGAGAGAGTGAGAGAGAGATATGGGGGTAGTGTACGTGTCTGAAGAGTGACGGTTAACGTAGCTGAAGATAGACAGAGAGAGGC
Organism: Oasisia sp. SBJ-2009; assembly: GCA_964017155.1. Taxonomy (NCBI): domain Eukaryota; kingdom Metazoa; phylum Annelida; class Polychaeta; order Sabellida; family Siboglinidae; genus Oasisia; species Oasisia sp. SBJ-2009. The sequence continues at coordinate 34,135,539 of OZ024866.1, read as the reverse complement.
CGTATCTGCAACTGAAGAGAGTAAAGTGTGTGTGTGTGGCTGAAGAGAGAAAGCAGGAGTGAGAGAAAGGGAGGGAGAATGAGATGGTGAACACATCTAAAGTAAAAGACGTTGTGAATGCGACAGTGATGGCACAGATTATGAATATCGATTTTATTAACTTGGCTTAAACCATCTGCCGACAACTTCTGAAACCGTCCATATGCAAGAACGTGTAAGTATGAATAGTTTTTTCAGTGCATATGTATGTTGCTTCGTGCTACTAAGGTTGTATCACACAGCAGTGTGGCACTATGGTATGCGTTTAATAATCCTTTTTCTATCTACAAGGTAACGTTTGCCTTTTATGAAATGTTTTGACAATTATATTTCAGTCAATTTGAATCTTTCTTACAATGGAGTGGAAATATTTGTGTAAATAGCACGTAAACCTTCACAGCAGAGGTTAGAGAATAAATATAAACCAAACAGTAATATGTTACGCTTGATCTAATTTCTTAATTATTCTATGATACATATTAATAACAAATATGTATATAAATGAAACCATCATCATACATTCTTAAATTCCCTCCATCTTTATATATAACTGATCTGTGTATAATACTAACTTCACTACTCCTGCCAACGCTTCTAGCTGTCCAGATATGCATTGTTTATGGCATCTAGACTGCCTTGGGAATGGAACATAGCATTGATGTCGTACTTTTACACACAAAAACCTATACTACTACAGTCACTATTCAACCACTGGCACATATACATATTGTGCACAGATGGGAAACAGTATGTAATAGGCACATTAGACGTCACACGGTGCACACACATGGTATCAAGCAATTGATACACGTATTTTATACACTTATAAAAATGTACATTTTCTGAGTTAAGTTGCCAACGTTTTTCTGTAGTCACTTCAACATGTCATCTTTATGCAACATAAAATATACACATGTAGGAACAGAGAGAGGGAGCAAGGGATAATGAAAGGTAGAGTGAGTGAGAGACAGGGAGTGAGACACAATCCATGAGAGCATAACAATTATAACCAGCATCAATAGATAAGGAATAAAACATGTTGACCGCAAGTTAATATCTAATAATTCAGTTAACACCATCTGGATGGGCATATGAATTTTGTTATGATATTTGCACGGAAAAACAAGTTTTATTTGTTCACAAATTAATTTTCATCTAGATATCAGTACAGTGTATACATGTATACATGGATGTTGGATTGTTAACCATTAATACATAAACACATAGGAAACTGTTAATTTTATTATCTCAGTCTATAGCAATAAACAATATAAAGAAAAAATATGCTCCCAGGCGATACATAAAACACTGGACATAGTTTATCACCTTAAAATGTTACTGCTACCATCTTGTCACATCAACTACAGTAAGTAATGAATGACCTGTGTCAGGTCATATTTTCAAGGGTTGACATGGTAAGTCAATAAAACAAACGTATTGAAGTGTGCACACACAACTTGTAACCAGTCACAAACACTATTTCAGTAGACAGTTCAGCAGAATAAAGATATATCAACTAAGTAAAACAACCTAACAAAATAAAATTGGCCCACCATAATACTGATGGCCCTCTAAAATAAAGATAACCCACCAAAATATAGAGCCCAACAGAACAAAGATAGCCCACCAGACAAAAGATAACCCACCAACATATTAAATCCACTAGAATAAGATAGCCCAACAGAATTTAGACAACCCACTGGATCTCGCATCAAGTTGGTTTTCAACATTAGCTAACATATGTATATAAGCACATGGGCAACAGTGAAACCTTACTTAGCCATCGACACTCTACAAATTCACTTAATGTGTAAATTATACAGACACTGTACAATGTCATGCATTCTGTGATAAATGACTCCTATATGCAAAGTAACACTTTTAAGGAACTGCAAGATAATCGCATGTTTATACAGTTGTATGTTAAATGAATGTTTAAATTTAACCGTGCTCGTCCTATAAGACATTTGAGTCAAGCAGCAGCATGATGAGCCAGTATCAGCAGTACTCCATACAATGTCCCTCACACCTGCTGTTAGCAATATAACTTTGGTTGTATTATTCAAACCATATCTCATCTCATGGCCAGTTGAACACAGTACCAAAAATACAAATATTTACATAATTTTTTAATAAATATTATATTTACAAGCAAATGTTTTCATATTTTTAGTACATATCTGGTCTGTAACATGAGTCATTTACAAGTATACACCTCAAACAAATTTCTCTGACAACAGAACCATTAGGGCCAAGCAGTAATTTGTAATGGGAACCTACTGCATGGGAAAGTTAAACATCAAAGGCTATTGTGGTTAACTCTGAATGCCTTGGCATTACTGCCAATGAATATGTATTTTGAAACTGGATGTTCTGTTTATAGTTTGAAAGAATTGCAGGCAGAATCTATCAAATTGCTAAATTTGTTCTGAGCTTAATAATCAGGCAGTAAACCTTCAACATGCATGTTGTAGTCATAAGAATAAAGTAGTATATAAGTAAATGAAAACACTCTAGGAGTTGGTAACCCCACTAGTATTAGGACTGTCACATTTTAAAGAATTTCTATTTCAAAGTATGGTTTTAGAATGAAGCCTATTACACAAAAATATAATGGGACAATATATATATATATATATATATATATATATATATATATATATATATATATATATATATATATATATATATATATATATATATATATATATATATATAATATAATATATATATATATATATATATATGTATATATATACATACATATATATATAATTGTACATATATAATTGTATATATATATATATTTATATACATATATATATATATATATATATATATATATATATATATATATATATATATATATATTATGCATTCAGACTACAACGTTACTCACCAGCATGAGAGATGTGCAACTAATCAACAGAACTATTCAGCAATCATTCTGCCGAAATAAGAACAATTTAAACATTGACTTGGTTAGTACTCGAGTAAAAGATCACTTACATTGTCCCAGATCATTGAGGCATATCTATAAGTAAGGCAAAAAAGAGGTTCTCTTATACATACACCAGCTTTGTAATTAACATGGGAATGTGTGCAAACATAGTCAATCACCATGGAAATATGTCAGCATAGCAAACCTTGCTTAGCAAGCCTAGATAGAAGAGGGTCCAGCATCATGACCACATCACCATGGAAACAGGTCAGAGTTGTCATCTTGATAAAACCTGCTCCATTTTGACACTGTTTAAGCTTGCAACACACTGACAAATGTTAATATGTGCAACACACTGACATTGTGAGAGCTTCCAACACACTGACATTGTGACAGCCTGCAACACCCTTACAAATGTAAATGGGTGCAACACACTGACATTGTGAGAGCTTGCAACACACCGACACATGTTAATGCATGCAACACACTGACACTTTTAGAGCTTGCAACACACTGACATTGTGACAGCCTGCAAAACACTGACACTTTTATAACCCGCAACATGTGACATTGTTTAAGCCTGCAACACTGACACATAGAGCCTGACACTGACAGATCCTGCAACACATTGACACCTTTATAGCCTGTAACACAGAGACTCCTCTAAAACAGTGGTTGGTGCTACTGAGGAGCGAGAGTTAGAAATTTACCAGGTATCTGAATCTGTATATCACTACAAACAAATTATTCAAGAAAAAACAACATAATGCAAACAACTGCTTATGTGTACATCTATGTGTGTGTTTGTTTGTGTGTTGATGTGTGTGCATTTACTTGCGGGTATGTGCTTGTGTGTGTATGTATATGTATGTGTATGTGTGTGTTTGTGTTTTTGTACTTTGATTGTGCCGGCATATGTGTATGCACTTGCATGTGTTTGTTAATAACTGAGAATATCCAACCGAATACATCCAACACTTATATTATAACACTTAAAAAAAACTGTTTCCTAAACAATAACATTACTAGTGTCATAAAAAGGAAGTGGGGTTAAAATGGGAACACAAAATGATCTTAGAAGTAGTGTGATTTTAGAGCTGTGATACAGGATGATAAAGAGCTGGTAAGAACTGCCAACTGACCAGTGACGTTGCCAGTTGAACACATTTTAAAATAATTTGTTATATTGTATTTGCCAGGAAATTGTTAACGATGTAACATTGGCTAGTTCATTAATGTAAGCATTACTGCAACTAGGATCTATCACATATGAGCTTAATCATCTATGCTCATTTTCACCATCAAGGTCACTATTAAAGTCACTTTTGGGATTGGTCAAAAATGAGTACATTAGCAAGCTGATCAGAATCTGTTTGTTTTAGTATTGTGTTCTGTAAATTATTTGGCACTAGAACATTATTATGTCATTAGATGATTAACAATATAGCTAGAAAGTTTGTCACCATAATTCTGTTATGCAATGAATAATGACGTTGACATCTCTATAGTTGTCATAGTCACTGGCTGTCTGTCTGTCTGTCTGTCTGGTGGCTGGCAGGCAGGCAGGCAGGCAGGCAGGCAGGCTGGCAGGCAGGCAGGCAGGCAGGCAGGCAGGCAGGCAGGCAGGCAGGCAGGCAGGCAGGCAGGCAGGCAGGCAGGCAGGCAGGCAGGCAGGCAGGCAGGCAGGCAGGCAGGCAGGCAGGCAGGCAGGCAGGCAGGCAGGCAGGCAGGCAGGCAGGCAGGCAGGCAGGCAGGCAGGCAGGCAGGCAGGCAGGCAGGCAGGCAGGCAGGCAGGCAGGCAGGCAGGCAGGCAGGCAGGCAGGCAGGCAGGCAGGCAGGCAGGCAGGCAGGCAGGCAGACAGACAGGCAGAGAGAGAGAGAGAGAGAGAGAGAGAGAGAGAGAGAGAGAGAGAGAGAGAGACAGAGACAGAGACAGAGACAGAGACAGAGACAGAGACAGAGACAGAGACAGAGACAGAGACAGAGACAGAGACAGAGACAGAGACAGAGACAGAGACAGAGACAGAGACAGAGACAGAGACAGAGACAGAGACAGAGACAGAGACAGAGACAGAGACAGAGACAGAGACAGAGACAGAGACAGAGACAGAGACAGAGACAGAGACAGAGACAGAGACAGAGACAGAGACAGAGACAGAGACAGAGACAGAGACAGAGACAGAGACACAGACACAGACACAGACACAGACACAGACACAGACACAGACACAGACACAGACACAGACACAGACACAGACACAGACACAGACACAGACACAGACACAGACACAGACACAGACACAGACACAGACACAGACACAGACACAGACACAGACACAGACACAGACACAGACACAGACACAGACACAGACACAGACACAGACACAGACACAGACACAGACACAGACACAGACACAGACACAGACACAGACACAGACACAGACACAGACACAGACACAGACACAGACACAGACACAGACACAGACACAGACACAGACACAGACACAGACACAGACACAGACACAGACACAGACACAGACACAGACACAGACACAGACACAGACACAGACACAGACACAGACACAGACACAGACACAGACACAGACAGAGAGCCTAGTCTGTTGCTAACTCACCATGGGTTCTCTGTTCATCCCGAGAACCACTTGTTTCTTCGCCTCACAGTGGAGGAACTAAAGCACCCCCTGAGACTTCTCCTGTTCTATTCTACACCCCCTGTGCCAATCATTGGCACTGCCGTCTCTGAACACAGCAACACTCACTTTTATCACACCTATCTGTTATGTACAACAATATTCTAACTTAGGATGGAACTATCTATTACATACAACTATATTTATATCGGACAAACCTGTCGATTATATACAACAAGACTGAGGTCAGACATATATATTGCATACAAGAAAAGTCAGAGAACAAAAAATAACAGAATAAGTAGTCATCACATAATGAATTCGTACTGTACTGTTCGCTGTATTATCACATGACATTGTCACATATTCTACTGTCTCATTACTGTCACATGATGTACTCACACTGGACTATACTCATTGTCACGTTACTGTCACATGACATAATTACATTATGCCTTTCTCGACTGTTATATGCCTTACTTACATTGTGCAATATTCGACCGACTCGTGCTGTACTTACACTGTGCCGTACTCGAATGTCATATGCTATACTTACATAGTGCCATACGTTACGGTCATAAGGTATAATTACATTGTGCTATACTCTACTGTCACATGATGACTTACATTGTGCCGCACTCTACTGTCACGTGCCATACTTACATGGTTTAACAAGGTTTAACAAGTGGCCGTCCAGAACCAAGCTCCAGATGGCATGTGAACAAGGAAGCCTATCGCTTATCGAGTGTTCACTTAAAAAAAAATATATATACAATATTATAAAATGCACTAAAATGCTGCTAATTAAAATGTGTTGTCTTCTTGTGCCTTACTCTACTCTCTCATGCTGTACTTACATTGTGTCATATGCTATTGTCACACGCTGTACTTACATTGTGCCATACTCTACTGATACAAACAACTTTGTCATCCTATTTCCACACAAAGAAATACACAAGCTTACTTGGATCTCACCTAACCAAATAGACAAGAAACGAATTGACCACCTTCTCATCAGTGGCATGTGGCGACGATCCTTACAAGATGTACGCTATAGAAGTGGAGTGGATGTTGGCAGCAGTCACCACCTTGTTGTTGCACACAACACACTGAAGCTTAAAAGAACAGTAACACCGATTAGGCTGTTGAAATGGTTCAATGTCTCCAAGCTGAAAGATGCTGGCATTAGACCAGTAATGCAGTAATAGGACAGAAAGAGGAAACACAAAGACTGGCTGAGGAGGAGACACGTGGACAACAACAAAATATCTCATCAGTTTACTTACAAACATTGACCCTTTGATTCTGTGAATGTTTGGTTAGGATACGACAAAGAATGTCATGAATAACTTTCCAAACATTTTTCTCTGACTATAAAATCAATGATTCTGCAAACATGAAATTTGTAATGAAATGATCAAGTTTTTGTGACAAAGGTTACACAGATATTATATTACATGTATCAAATCAGTACCTATGGCAATGCTAGAATCATGTGTGGTTAATAATTACATCTGTGTATGTGAAATTAGGTTTGGTTGTTCCATTACAGTATTTGAGATCTTTATCAGGCTTGACTGAGTGCATCTTAAACATTGCATTACCATACCACATGCTTAGAAAGAAACAAACATTTCTCTTCAAAGTGAATGTGTATGTGTGTGGTGTGTGTGGTGAGTGTGGTTATGTGTGTGTTTGTGTGTGTGTGTGTGTGTGTGTTTGTGTTTGTGTTTGTGTTTGTGTTTGTGTTTGTGTGTGTGTTTGTGTGTGTGTGTGTGTGTGTGTGTGTGGTGTGGTGTGGTATATGTATGAGTGTTTGCATGGACGTACATGTATATGTATGTGAAATACCATGACATTGCTTGATTGAATAAACAAAAGAGTATTTGAATACAATAGCCAATTTAAAATAGGATCAACGTAGAAATGCATCAAGTAGTGCTTTCATCAGGGTCACAATCAGGGTCACACTGTCGGTGTCAACCCTGTCAAGAGACTGACCAGCTGCAGATGTGACAATTCTTATTTACCTTGTTTGTTTCTCTTGTTCGAGAGAAACGAGTTCTCGTGGGGCACCGTGGGGGTTATACTCCAGTACTCACACATTCTACAAACACAGACGAGATTCATCGGTCAACATAGTACAGCATACCGTGTCACACTGTGTCACACCATGTCACTATGTCACTGCCCTGGGTGGAAGCAGCCACAGTTAACAACTTCCTGAAAGTGTGACATCACTTTTATTCACAGAGGGCAGAAGGGGTTGTGAGAGGAAGGGAGGGACACAATGATGGAAAGGGACATAGAAAGGAACACTGAAAGGGACAGGGAAAGTGAGAGAGAGGGAGGGATGGAATGAGATAGAGGAGGGAGAGAGAGTGAGGGAGAGAGAGAGAGAGAGCGGGTGGAGAAGGAGACAGAGATAGAGATAGAGAGAGAGAGAGAGAGAGAGAGACAGGCACAGGCACAGGCACAGGCACAGGCACAGGCACAGGCACAGGCACAGGCACAGGCACAGGCACAGGCACAGGCACAGGCACAGGCACAGGCACAGGCACAGGCACAGGCACAGGCACAGGCACAGGCACAGGCACAGGCACAGGCACAGGCACAGGCACAGGCACAGGCACAGGCACAGGCACAGGCACAGGCACAGGCACAGGCACAGGCACAGGCACAGGCACAGGCACAGGCACAGGCACAGGCACAGGCACAGGCACAGGCACAGGCACAGGCACAGGCACAGGCACAGGCACAGGCACAGGCACAGGCACAGGCACAGGCACAGGCACAGGCACAGGCACAGGCACAGGCACAGGCACAGGCACAGGCACAGGCACAGGCACAGGCACAGGCACAGGCACAGGCACAGGCACAGGCACAGGCACAGGCACAGGCACAGGCACAGGCACAGGCACAGGCACAGGCACAGGCACAGGCACAGGCACAGGCACAGGCACAGGCACAGGCACAGGCACAGGCACAGGCACAGGCACAGGCACAGGCACAGGCACAGGCACAGGCACAGGCACAGGCACAGGCACAGGCACAGGCACAGGCACAGGCACAGGCACAGGCACAGGCACAGGCACAGGCACAGGCACAGGCACAGGCACAGGCACAGGCACAGGCACAGGCACAGGCACAGGCACAGGCACAGGCACAGGCACAGGCACAGGCACAGGCACAGGCACAGGCACAGGCACAGGCACAGGCACAGGCACAGGCACAGGCACAGGCACAGGCACAGGCACAGGCACAGGCACAGGCACAGGCACAGGCACAGGCACAGGCACAGGCACAGGCACAGGCACAGGCACAGGCACAGGCACAGGCACAGGCACAGGCACAGGCACAGGCACAGGCACAGGCACAGGCACAGGCACAGGCACAGGCACAGGCACAGGCACAGGCACAGGCACAGGCACAGGCACAGGCACAGGCACAGGCACAGGCACAGGCAGAGGCACAGGCACAGGCACAGGCACAGGCACAGGCACAGGCACAGGCACAGGCACA
>OZ024866.1:34111386-34121386 GCA_964017155.1 Oasisia sp. SBJ-2009 | reverse complement strand
AGGGGAGTACTGTATATGCGTCAAGTTGCAGAGTGTATAAAGTTAGTGTAAAGTTCAATATGTACATATCGCGATGTGCATTCATATATATATATATATATATATATATATATATATATATATATATATATATATATATATATATATATATATGTAATACACATGGTTATATCAGCGTTTGGCGTGTTTGTTATATATATATATATATATATATATATATATATATATATATATATATATATATATATACAGTGTATATATATATATATTGTTTGTTTCTTGTTTCGGCCGGCATCTATTCACACCTCGATGTGCTGACCCATGGAATATCATGTGTCTACAAACACGCCGAACGCTGATGTAACATGTGTATATATATATATATATATATATATATATATATATATATATATATATATATATATATATATATATATATATATATATACATGAATACACATCGCGATATGTACTTATTGAACATATTGAATATATATATATATATATATATATATATATATATATATATATATATAATACACATGGTTATATCAGCGTTCGGCGTGTTTGTTAACACGATCCTTTTGCCCGATGATATTCCCTGGGTCAGCACTTCGAGGTGTGAAACAAGAGACAAGTTGCTGCGCTGATCGAAGCGACATCGGTCGGTGGCACTCCAGTACATGTTGCGTAATTTTGTACCGGGCGACGTTCGTGGGGCGTGGCAGAGACTGGCTATCCAAGCACGCTGTCCGTCGAACGATCATGGGATGTGACGAATATATTGCGCCGTGCAAGTCAAACTCGAAAGCAGCGCATTTAACATGTTCTAAGCTGATGCACTTCTAAGTAATGGTTTAATTGGAAAGAAATGATCTTACTAATAACATTGAAAGTCGTCGAAATTGCATCGATTGATGGCGTGTCTCTTCAAATAGATTACCCGGCGGACGTGAACCAGCACCATGACATTTAAGGTGGGTAACGACGGAACAGAACTAGATGGTCTTTGAGGTGTATACCCAGCCAATACACTGCTAAGAAGTTCCCCCTGGCGTTATGCTCTTTAATTAATTGCAGATTTATTTTGACAAATAGAGATTCTATTTTAGTTCTAATATCTACAATATTAAGACCTCCGTCCGCAAATGTGTTTAATAGTGATTTTCTTTTCAAAGCTTCGGGTTTACTGTTCAAAAGAAATGGAAATGCCAATTTTTGACCACCTTGTTTGGTACTGAGTTAAGACTCCCTATGTGCCAAATGGAGCTGCACAGCACAGATTGCAGGGCGAACCTTTCCCCCTAAATTATAATTCCATCCTGCTATATAGTTCACACATTTTTCGAAATTAGAAATAACTTTCCCTGAAGTCTTTTTATCGGCTTCTTTTGTACCTGTATAAACGCCGTATTTGGGGGGGGGGATCACTAGTCCATTTTTGACCATCAGGTTCAACTAAGAGGACCCGGGTTCGAATCATGTGCTGCGGTGTTAAATCCTTGGGCAATTTATTTCCTTCTACATTGCTTGAGTGCGTGCGTGCGTGCGTGTGTGTGTGTGTGTGTGCGTGTGTGCGTGTGTGCGTGTGCGTGTGCGTGTGCGTGTGCGTGTGCGTGTGCTTGTGCGTGTGCGTGTGCGTGTGTGTGTGCGTGTGTCGTATTTACATTCATTGCTTACTCCTATTAGAAAACGTATCCAGCATCGATTATCTGATTCTGTTTTACATTTTACCCCAATAGTTAATAAAAATATTGGGAGTAGGTGTTTTTTCTGTGTCTGTATTACTCTTTGGAATATAGGTCTATGATTCCTTCGATCTAGTGTTAGATCAGACGCTGACTGAAACTTTATGCGATTCTTAAATATTTTAAATATCTTGCTTTTACGTTTTTGAATTAGTAATGGTTTATTAAAATAGATAAAACCCAAATTAATTTACTAAACGGTTACGTGGCGGTTTGTGTACGTGACAATCAATTGCTGCACGTGACCTTCGTCAAGCATAACCTTTGCCAACAGTATTTATTATGGTAATGTATGGGCGGCATCATATCTGCTATATCAAACTGACCCCATCTGTTATGGACACACCGGTGATAGGCAAGAGGTTACGTGACGTGATAACGTTAGAGTACGCTGCGCACGCATTTGATGATTGTTGGAAGTTATCTTTAACTATACTCTATTTTTGCTCCAAAAGCAGTAAGAAACTTGATTTTATCAGTAATGTCTATGATAATATAACGTTTTCATCGGAAGGAGGGTGCCGATTAATACAAAAAGAATTGTGACGATGACAACATATATCCATACAACACAATCTCTTACACATTAAAGCACGCTCTCCTTTTACTCCCGTTAATCTCTCCCCTCAGTCTCCCTTCTCTCCCTCTCCTTCCTTCATCCCTCTCCTTCCCTCCTTCCACCTCCTCACTGCATCATCAGAATAATGTTTGTTTGTGCTAATATCACCCATCTATCTATTCCCGTATATAGAATACCATTATAAAGAAGAAGTGCATTGGTGATTTGGCGCAGCAGCACCTCGACTGTCGATTGAATTACCTGTGAACATTCTTGCATCCGGGACATTATGTATGTTTAGAAAGTGTTTAAAGCATATCTTTTTATTAGACATTTCAATTAATTCAAATTGTTTTGAAATGACGGACATTGCTTTAGAATTTCTTTTTAGTGTCATAAACGTTTCAATCAGTGTTTATGTTTTAGATTAATTTATAGATTTATATAAATATATATTTACGTACACAGTTTTAATAAAGGTTTTAATTTTAATTTGATATATATATATATATATATATATATATATATATATATATATATATATATATATAATTAACATACCAAGTTTTAGTACTATACATCTTAAAAGCAGTGCTTAATTTATTTTAAATTAATTTATATAGGTTATATATAAAGGGGTTTACTAGTACATCTTAAAACCAAAACAATTAATGACTTATGTTAATTTATATAATTTACATTTCTATTTATTAATATACATTCAGTATATTTCTTGTGCAGCGCATCGATCCGCTATGCGGGAATTAGCGCTATATAAAACCTTAATTATTATTATTATTATTTAAACCGTCCAATGTCCATTTTTAGCAAATAGATGAATGAAATGCAGAAATGAGTCGCGCTGCAATCCTTTTTCGTTCTGATGCACATTGTGTCAGAGTGAACAAGTTTGTGAGGTTGTCTCACTTTATCTGTCTCCCTTCTGATTTACCTCTCCCCATCCCTTCCTTTAAAAATACTCAACATTTTCTCCCTTCCTCCCTGCTTGGCGGCCCCTCGCCCTCTCCTTCTCCCACTCCCTCACTTTCTTTATCCTCTCCTATTTCCCTTCTCACTGTTCCTCTGCACCCCTCTTCCTCCATACTTTCATCCACCAATCCTTTTCAACTCTCCCGTCATTGTAATTAAGCCGCAATTCGCTACGGTTATGGGTAATTGCACATTCGACAAGAAGAGCGAAGCTACTTGTGCTATTCAAGGCAAACTTGTTTTGTTCGTGTGTAATACCTGTCATGTTTCATTGTCAGTTTAGCACAGACAATGCAATGCTTCACTGCCGTGGACATTCTTAGACTGACGTGCGGCCTCCGACAATGGTATGCTCTTAGTCCCGCGCAAGAACGCATTGATTGACAACGTATAATTAGCAGCCTATTTCGCGTTGAACATGACAGCTGCTACAAACAAATGACTTAAGCGTTCGCTCGAAAGCATGCATTTGTCGAAATGCAGTTGTAATCGAAATGCAGTTCTCCCGGTTTTCAGTACAAGACCAACTTCGCGTGTTTATGGATGTTTCGTGTGCGGTCGGGTGCAGCGTATTGCATGCTATTCGGCAAACAATACACATTTGACGCTCTACGTGGTTTGACAGTTGGACTCGAATGAGCTGCACATATTGCAGTGTGGCAGTCATCAGACATTGGGATATACAACTAGACGCCAAAAAAGAGAGCGACGATTGCTACAGACAGTTGCTTTAAGGTAGGCTATGTGTGTAATGTTGTTGTGTTATTTAGAACGGCAACTGCAACTGGTGGTAGTACACTACATATATTGCCATGTGGTACAGTGTCGACATTATGTATTGCTAACTTGCATAGTCAAACCTGCAAGGCATTACCATCATTAGGCATAACTGTTAGCGTCGTTCTACTGTGAATATAATTGCACAGATAATCCATTTCTCATTAATCAAAACATTATTTGGCAACATATTTGATATGTAATGAATGGATCCACTTGCTTATTTTCGTCGATATAAATGTTAGGTAAGCATTGTATTTATTAATACAATAAAATAGCAAATAACAAATGTTTTAATCCACCTCGATTTATTATCTTAAATTATGAATTCTCGTATATCAATGCGAGTTATATTATTCAGTGTAGGATGCACTGCATTATGTATCTGCGTTTAGAAATAATGTCTTGTTTAATTTTATGACGGAAAAACGACGGCGATGTGTGCGCCATATTGTTGCCAAACTTCCGCTTCCGAACCATAAATCTGCATAAGTCAACATTAATAATTATAGTTATGTATGTTAACATGTTCGATGTATCATGTGATAGAGCATGACATATAAGCGATATTTTAATGTAATGTTACAACATAAATAACATCAGATATATCAGCTTACGTGTCTTTCAAGTTGACACCAGAATTTCACCAGATAAGGCTCGACATGGGTTTATAAGCAAATAAAATGGCTACTTCCATTGCAACTGAGTGTTTCCGACCGCACGTGGCGGAAGGGGTTACCAGTGACGCTCATCCTATGGAGGTCACAACCTGTCTGGCGAACAGGGGTTTGGGCCAGGTAATTTCCTCCCATAGGAACACTCCCGGCGGAAGTCGGTCAGTTGTGAGGGAGTAAGGATTGTGACCAACCGTGCCAGGGAACGTTATGAGTAGCAACCGATGAGGTATCTCTGGCCGTACTAGTTACATTAGATTGTACTACAGGCTATGTACACAGTGTCTACCACTTCCTCATTCCCTCTTTTTTCATTTTCAAAGTTTTTCTTTAAAACAGTAAATGTGTGACATTGACATTGACTGTTATATATTAATTTAACTAAATTGGCTTTTACGTTTAACTTTAAAACACATTTTGTTTTGTTTTAATCGTACACAACATCTCAGCTTCACGACAAGCTTTATTTAATTTTTTGCACGTACGGAAAACTATATTATTAAAAGTTAAACAAATGCTGGAACTATTTTAAATTGTGAAAGAGTTAATAGCATGCATTAAATCATAACTATTTTACTCGTAGTAAATAGCTCAGATGCAATCATTTTTACTATTTAAATATACGTCTTTAATCTTCAATAACTAAATAAATGCAACTATATGTTAACAATAATACGTTCAATGTATGTATAAATAACTGCGATCATTCAATGTTAAGATACTTGTTAACATTTGTTTGCGTTTATTTATACATGTATATGTTATGTACTATAACCTTTGGTTATACTCTTTTCCAAGAGATATTCATTCATGTTAAATTAATATTTTTCTTAATACGTAAGAAACATAGTAAATAGAAATACAACTACTCAATCAGTATAATCGCGTACATACATCACCACACTTTCATACATGTACACAACACGTGATAAAGTACCTGCATCAATAAAACAACTATTAAAAAATTATGACATTATCGAATATATATTGAACTTACACATTTTCCTTTTTATTATATAAAACATAGGATTGTGCATACATTCATAATTATTAGACACACATAAACAAATAGACTGCACATACACACGCTCCCACACCTAATGAAAATTTATTGAAGATAACGATCTTGAGAATATGTTGGATATTGTTAGACGATGCAACATTTTCTGGTTTAATATCCATCACTAAACATTCATGCTTGTAGGACGCAATTATACTCGTTTTATAATTTTTCTGGCAAAACATCTTTGAAATTGGCTGTTGGGCAACTTTAGTGCCGCGATATGAAGTGCTCAAAACCACAATTAGCAGTCCTGTCCAGAAAAATCAGTTTGTGCATGCTTTTACAGATCGTGTACTGTTAATTATGTATCCATCAGACCATGTATTTTCATTTTCTAACAATATAGTTGTGAATGGTTGCAGTTAAAATACTGTGTTTTAACGCAAAAGCACTGTCAAATGTTTCTCTAAACCAATTTGTTCACTTGCAGAGTTTAGGGTAATATCGGTTCAGTGTTGTGTGTGGCAGGTTCATACCCTGCTGGTGTTCCTTATGCAAACACTACATGTTGTGTGCACACACATTGATTCCATTTTATACGTTTAGCTGGTTTTGTGATATTTTTGAAATGCATTAAACTACTTATATCATTATAATATATATATATATATATATATATATATATATATATATATATATATATATATATATATATATATAATGTGTATATATATATGTATATATATATATATGTATAATATATATATATATATATATATATATATATATAATATACATGCACATCAGCAGGAATATGAATTCTTTCTTCATAGATGTCATGCATCTTGGTTGCCAAACAAAGAGGAATTAATATCCAACTCACACAAATAAAACATAAGACCTACAAGTGGGCTGTACAAGAAGGCAGATAGCATGTTTCTCGCTAGCAGCATCATACTGGTCAGTTCTACCAGGACATCAAGTTAAGTACAACGATTAGAACTCTTGTTGAGGTTAGCATACCATATGCTGAAGACTGGAAAAATTGAGACTTCTATCTATCTTATCATGACTAGTTGGGTGCACATAAAACAGATAGGGAGAGAGAGAGAGAGACAGAGAGAGGTGGTGTCCGCAACAAAAGTGAGTAAATTGTATGAGCATGGCTGAAGAGAGAGAAAAACAATGAGAGAGAGAGAGACAGAGAGAGAGAGAGAGAGAGAGAGAGAGAGAGAGAGAGAGAGAGAGAGAGAGAGAGACAGAGACAGAGAGACAGAGAGACAGAGACAGAGAGACAGAGAGACAGAGATGGGGTGGGTTGGGGGCACCAGTGAATGATTACTGAGATGATCCCTAATAGTCACCAGTCCATCAGAGAATTATGATTGAGATGGTCCCTAAGAGTCATCAGGGCACCAGTGAATGATGACTGAGATGATCCCTAATAGTCACCAGTCCATCAGAGAATTATGATTGAGATGGTCCCTAAGAGTCATCAGAGCACCAGTGAATGATGACTGAGATGGTCCCTAATAGTCACCAGTCCATCAGAGAATTATGATTGAGATGGTTCTTAAGAGAATCAGAGCATCAGAGAATGATGACTGAGACAGTCCCTATCATTCACCAGTGCATCAGAGAATGTTGACCAACACAATCCCTAAGAATCATTAGCCCAGTACTAGAGAATGATGATCGAGATGGTCCCTAAGAGTTACTAGTGCACCAGAGAATGACGAGACGGTCCCTATGTGTAACCACCAGACAGTGAAATCATTGACAGGGTCCCTAAGAGTGTCCAGGATACATTCAGTCTGAGGGACAGGGGCGTCAGAATGAAATGATTGAGAGCTCCCAAACTGTGCTCTCAAGGTATCAGTCACTTAAAGACGGAACCCATTCAAAGACTTCTAACAGTGTTTTCGCTCCAAGTTTTGTTCCCTTAACAGGGATCTAAAGTAACTATGCTATGTATATTATGACTTTGAGTAATTGTCTATAGAAAGTATCTCTAGAAATTTAATATATAATCATATTGCACTGACTGGCACCATCCATTAATGAAAGAGAGGGAGGGAGGGAGGGAGGGAGGGAGGGAGGGAGGGTGGGAGGGAGGGAGGGAGGGAGGGAGGGAGAGAGAGAGAGAGAGAGATATGGGGGTAGTGTACGTGTCTGAAGAGTGACGGTTAACGTAGCTGAAGATAGACAGAGAGAGGCCGTATCTGCAACTGAAGAGAGTAAAGTGTGTGTGTGTGGCTGAAGAGAGAAAGCAGGAGTGAGAGAAAGGGAGGGAGAATGAGATGGTGAACACATCTAAAGTAAAAGACGTTGTGAATGCGACAGTGATGGCACAGATTATGAATATCGATTTTAAAAACTTGGCTTAAACCATCTGCCGACAACTTCTGAAACCGTCCATATGCAAGAACGTGTAAGTATGAATAGTTTGTTCAGTGCATATGTATGTTGCTTCGTGCTACTAAGGTTGTATCACACAGCAGTGTGGCACTATGGTATGCGTTTAATAATCCTTTTTCTATCTACAAGGTAACGTTTGCCTTTTATGAAATGTTTTGACAATTATATTTCAGTCAATTTGAATCTTTCTTACAATGGAGTGGAAATATTTGTGTAAATAGCACGTAAACCTTCACAGCAGAGGTTAGAGAATAAATATAAACCAAACAGTAATATGTTACGGTTGATCTAATTTCTTAATTATTCTATGATACATATTAATAACAAATATGTATATAAATGAAACCATCATCATACATTCTTAAATTCCCTCCATCTTTATATATAACTGATCTGTGTATAATACTAACTTCACTACTCCTGCCAACGCTTCTAGCTGTCCAGATATGCATTTGTTTATGGCATCTATACTGCCTTGGGAATGGAACATAGCATTGATGTCGTACTTTTACACACAAAAACCTATACTACTACAGTCACTATTCAACCCCTGGCACATATACATATTGTGCACAGATGGGAAACAGTATGTAATAGGCACATTAGACGTCACACGGTGCACACACATGGTATCAAGCAATTGATACACGTATTTTATACACTTATAAAAATGTACATTTTCTGAGTTAAGTTGCCAACGTTTTTCTGTAGTCACTTCAACATGTCATCTTTATGCAACATAAAATATACACATGTAGGAACAGAGAGAGGGAGCAAGGGATAATGAAAGATAGAGTGAGTGAGAGAGAGGGAGTGAGACACAATCCATGAGAGCATATAACCAGCATCAATAGATAAGTGTATACATGTATACATGGATGTTGGATTGTTAACCATTAATACATAAACACATAGGAAACTGGTAATTTTATTATCTCAGTCTATAGCAATAAACAATATAAAGAAAAAATATGCTCCCAGGCGATACATAAAACACTGGACATAGTTTATCACCTTAAAATGTTATTGCTACCATCTTGTCACATCAACTACAGTAAGTAATGAATGACCTGTGTCAGGTCATATTTTCAAGGGTTGACATGGTAAGTCAATAAAACAAACGTATTGAAGTGTTCACACACAACTTGTAACCAGTCACAAACACTATTTCAGTAGACAGTTCAGCAGAATAAAGACATATCAACTAAGTAAAACAACCTAACAAAATAAAATTGGCCCACCATAATACTGATGGCCCTCTAAAATAAAGATAACCCACCAAAATATACAGCCCAACAGAACAAAGATAGCCCACCAGACAAAAGATAACCCACCAACATATTAAATCCACTAGAATAAGATAGCCCAACAGAATTTAGACAACCCACTGGATCTCGCATCAAGTTGGTTTTCAACATTAGCTAACATATGTATAAGCACATGGGCAACAGTGAAACCTTACTTAGCCATCGACACTCTACAAATTCACTTAATGTGTAAATTAAACAGACACTGTACAATGTCATCCATTCTGTGATAAATGACTCCTATATGCAAAGAGAGACAGAGAGACAGAGAGACAGAGAGACAGAGAGACAGAGAGACAGAGAGACAGAGAGACAGAGAGACAGAGAGACAGAGAGACAGAGAGACAGAGAGACAGAGAGACAGAGAGACAGAGAGACAGAGAGACAGAGAGACAGAGAGACAGAGAGACAGAGAGACAGAGAGACAGAGAGACAGAGAGACAGAGAGACAGAGAGACAGAGAGACAGAGAGACAGAGAGACAGAGAGACAGAGAGACAGAGAGACAGAGAGACAGAGAGACAG
>OZ024866.1:34101386-34103886 GCA_964017155.1 Oasisia sp. SBJ-2009 | reverse complement strand
AAACATTGACCCTTTGATTCTGTGAATGTTTGGTTAGGATACGACAAAGTATGTCATGAATTACTTTCGAAATTTTTTCTCTGACTATAAAATCAATGATTCTGCAAAAATGAAATTTGTAATGAAATGATCAAGTTTTCTGACAAAGGTTACACAGATATTATATTACATGTATCAAAACAGTACCTATGGCAATGCTAGTATCACGTGTGGTTAATAATTACATATGTGTATGTGAAATTAGGTTTGGTTGGTCCATTACAGTATGTGAGACCTTTATCAGGCTTGACTGAGTGCATCTTTAACATTGCATTACCATACCACATGCTTAGACAGAAACAAACATTTCTCTTCACAGTGAATGTGTATGTGTGTGGTGTGTGTGGTGAGTGTGGCTATGTGTTTGTGTGTGTGTGTGTGTGTGTGTGTGTGTGTGTGTGTGTGTGTGTGTGTGTGTGTGTGTGTGTGTGTGTGTGTGAGTGTGTGTGTGTGTGTGTGGTGTGGTGTGGTATATGTATGAGTGTGTGCATGGACGTACATGTATATGTATGTGAAATACCATGACATTGCTTGATTGAATAATACAAAAAGTATGTGAATACAATAGCCAATTTAAAATAGGATCAGTGTAGAAATGCATCAAGTAGTGTCTTCATAAGGGTCACACTGTCGGTGTCAACCCTGTAAAGAGACTGACCAGCTGCAGATGTGACAATTCTTATTTACCTTGTTTGTTTCTCTTGTTCGAGAGAAACGAGTTCTCGTGGGGCACCGTGGGGTTTGTACTCCAGTACTCACACATTCTACAAACACAGACGAGATTCATCGGTCAACATAGTACAGCATACCGTGTCACACTGTGCCACACCATGTCACTCTGTCACTGCACTGGCTGGAAGCAGCCACAGTTAACAACTTCCTGACAGTGTGACATCACTTTTATTCACTGAGGGCAGAAGGGGTTGTGAGAGGGAGGGAAGGGCACAATGATGGAAAGGGACATAGAAAGGAACACTGAAAGGGACAGCGAAAGTGAGAGAGAGAGAGGGATGGAATGAGATAGAGGAGGGAGAGACAGTGAGGGAGAGAGAGAGAGAGAGAGAGAGAGAGCGGGTGGAGAAGGAGACTGAGCTAGAGAGAGAGAGAGAAAGAGGGTAGAGAAGGACAGAGAGAGAGAGAGAGAGAGAGAGTGAGAGAGAGAGCAAGAGAGAGTGGAGAAGCTGACAGAAACAGAGACAGCGAGAAAGACAGAGAGAGAGAGGCAGACAGACAGACAGACAGACAGACAGACAGACAGACAGACAGACAGACAGACAGACAGACAGACAGACAGACAGACAGACAGACAGACAGACAGACAGACAGACTGATAGACAGACAGACAGACAGACAGACAGACAGACAGACAGCAGACAGACATACAGACAGACATACAGACAGACAGACATACAGACATACAGACACACAGACAGACAGACAGACAGACAGACAGACAGACAGACAGACAGACAGACAGACAGACAGTGAGACAGAGAGACAGAAGACAGAGAGACAGGGAGACAGACAGACAGACAGACAGACAGAGAGACACAGCAACCACTTGTTTCTTCGCCTCACAGTGGAGGAACTGAAGCACACACTGAGACTTCTGTTCTATTCTACACCCCCTGTGCCAATCATTGGCACTGCCGTCTCTGAACACAGCAACACTCACTTTTATCACACCTATCTGTTATGTACAACAATATTCTAACTTAGGATGGAACTATCTATTACATACAACTATATTTATATCGGACAAACCTGTCGATTATATACAACAAGACTGAGGTCAGACATATAAATTGCATACAAGAAAAGTCAGAGAACAAAAAATAACAGAATAAGTAGTCATAACATAATGAATTCGTACTGTGCTGCTCGCTCTATCATCACATGACATTGTCACATATTCTACTGTCTCATTACTGTCACATGATGTACTCACACTGGACTATACTCATTGTCACGTTACTGTCACATGACATAATTGCATTATGCCTTTCTCGACTGTTATATGCCTTACTTACTTTGTGCAATATTCGACCGACTCGTGCTGTACTTACACTGTGCCGTACTCGAATGTCATACGCCATACTTACATAGTGCCATATGTTACGGTCACAAGGAATAATTACATTGTGCTATACTCTACAGTCACATGATGACTTACATTGTGCCTTACTCTACTCTCTCATGCTATACTTACATTGTGTCATATGCTATTGTCACACGCTGTACTTACATTGTGCCATACTCTACTGATACAAACAACTTTGTCATCCTATTTCCACACAAAGAAATACACAAGCTTACTTGGATCTCACCTAACCAAAGAGACAAGAAACAAATTGACCACCTTCTCATCAGTGGCAAGTGGCGATGACCCTTACAAGATGTACATTTTAGAAGTGGAGTGGATGTTGGCAGCAGTCACCATCTTGTTGTTGCACACAACACA
>OZ024866.1:34038886-34076386 GCA_964017155.1 Oasisia sp. SBJ-2009 | reverse complement strand
ATTTATTTTTAGTGTCATACTCGTTTTAATCAGTGTTTATGTTTTAGATTAATTTATAGATTTATATAAATATATATTTACGTACACAGTTTTAGTAAAGGTTTTAATTTTAATTTGAGATATATATATGTATATATATATATATATATATATATATATATATATATATATATATATATATATATATATATATATATATATATATATATATAATTAACATACCAAGTTTTAGTACTATACATCTTAAAAGCAGTGCTGTATTTATTTTAAAATAATTGATATAATTTACATACAAACGGGTTTACTAGTACATCTTAAAATCAAAACATTTCATGACTTATATTAATTTATTTAATTTACATTTCGATTTATTAATATACACTCGGTATATTTCTTGTGCAGCGCATCGATCCGCTATGCGGGAATTAGCGCTATATAAAACCGTTATTATTATTATTATTATTTAAAACGTCCAGTGTCCATTTTTAGCAAATAGATTAATGAAATGCAGAAATGAGTAGCGCTGCAATCCTTTTTCGTTCTGATGCACAATGTGTCAGAGTGAACAAGTTTGTGAGGTTGTCTCACTTTATCTGTCTCCCTTCTGATGTACCTCTCCCCATCCCTTCCTTTAAAAATACTCAACATTTTCTCCCTTCCTCCCTGCTTGGCGGCCCCTCGCCCTCTCCTTCTCCCACTCCCTCACGTTCTTTATCCTCTCCTATTTCCCTTCTCACTGATCCTCTACACCCCTCTTCCTCCATACTTTCATCCACCAATTCTTTTCAACCCTCCCGTCATTCTAATTAAGCCGCAATTCGGTACGGTCATAGGTATTTGCACATTCGACAAGAAGAGCGAAGCTACTTGTGCTATTCAAGGCGAACTTGTTTTGTCCGTGTGTAATACCTGTCGTGTTTCATTGTCAGTTTAACACAGACAATGCAATGCTTCACTGCCGTGGACATTCTTAGACTGACGTGCGGTCTCCGACAATGGTATGCTCTTAGTCCCGCGCAAGAACGCACTGATTGACAACGTATAATTAGCAGCCTCTTTCGCGTTGAACATGACAGCTGCTACAAACAAATGACTTAAGCGTTCGATCGAAAGCATGGATTTGTCGAAACGCAGTTGTAATCGAAATGCAGTTCTCCCGGTTTTCAGTACAAGACCAACTTCGCGTGTTTATGGATGTTTCGTGTGCGGTCTGGTGCAGCGTATCGCATGCTATTCGGCAAACAATACACATTTGACGCTCTACGTGGTTTGACAGTTGGACTTGAATGAGCTGCACATATTGCAGTGTGGCAGTCATCAGACATTGGGATATACAACTAGACGCCGAAAAAGAGAGCGACGATTGCTACAGACAATTGCTTTAAGGTAGGCTATGTATGTAATGTTGTTGTGTTATTTAGAACGACAACTGTTGGTAGTACACTACATATATTGCCATATGGTACAGTGTCGACATTATGTATTGCTAACTTGCATAGTCAAACCTGCAAGGCATTATCATCATTATGCATAACTGTTAGCGTCGTTCTACTTTGAATATAATTGCACAGATAATCCATTTCTCATTAATCAAAAAATTATTTGGCAACATATTTGATATGTAATGAATGGATCCACTTGCTTATTTTCGTCGATATAAATGTTAGGTAAGCATCGTATTTATTAATACAATAAAATAGAAAAAAACAAATGTTTTAATCCACCTCGGTTTATTATCTTAAATTATGAATTCTCGTACATCAATGCGAGTTATATTATTCACAGTAGGATGCACTGCATTATGTATCTGCGTTTAAAAATAATGTCTTGTTTAAATTTATGAAGGAAAAACGACGGCGACGTGTGCGCCATATTGTTGCCAAACTTCCGCTACCGAACCATAAATCTACTTAAGTCAACATTAATAATTATAGTTATGTATGTTAACATGTTTGATGTATCATATGATAGAGCATGCCATATAAGCGATATTTTAATGTAATGTTACAAGATAAATAACATCAGATATATCAGCTTACGTTTCTTACATGTTGACACCATAATTTCACCAGATAAGGCTCGACATGGGTTTATAAGCAAATAAAATGGCTACCTCCATTGCAACTGAGTGTTTCCGACCGCACGTGGCGGAAGGGGTTACCAGTGACGCTCATCCTATGGAGGTCACAACCTGTCTGGCGAACAGGGGTTTGGGCCAGGTAATTTCCTCCCATAGGAACACTTCCGGCGGAAGTCGGTCAGTTGTGAGGGAGTAAGGATTGTGACCAACCGTGCCAGGGAACGTTATGAGTAGCAACCGATGAGGTATCTCTGGCCGTACTAGTTACATTAGATTGTACTACAGGCTATGTACACAGTGTCTACCACTTCCTCATTCCCTCTTTTTTTCATTTTCAAAGTTTTTCTTTAAAACAGTAAATGTGTGACATTGACTGTTATTTTTAAGGTATTAAGAAAAATATTAATTTAACTAAATTGAAGGCTTTTACGTTTAACTTTAAAACACATTTTGTTTTGTTTTAATCGTACACAACATCTCAGCTTCACGACAAGCTTTATTAATTTTTTTTGCACGTACGGAAAACTGTATTATTAAAAGTTACACAAATGCTGGAACTATTTTAAATTGTGAAAGAGTTAATAGCATGCATTAAATCATAACTATTTTACTCGTAGTAAATAGCTCAGATGCAATCATTTTTACTATTTAAATATACTGCTATGTCTTTAATCGTCAATAAATAAATAAATGCAACTATATGTTAACAATAATACGTTCAATGTATGTATAAATAAGTGCGATCATTCAATGTTAAGATACTTGTTAACATTTGTTTGCGTTTATTTATACATGTATATTTTATGTACTATAACCTTTGGTTATACTGTTTTCCAAGAGATATTCATTCATGTTAAATTAATATTTTTCTTAATACTTAAGAAACATAGTAAATAGAAATACTACTACTCAATCAGTATAATCGTGTACATACATCACCACACTTTCATACGTGTACACAACACGTGATAAAGTACCTGCATCAATAAAACAACTATTAAAAAATTATGACATTATCGAACATATCTTGAACTTACACATTTTCCTTTTTATTATATAAAACATAGGATTGTGCATACATTCATAATTATTAGACACACGTAGACAAATAGACATACGCTCCCACACCTAATGAAAAATTATCTTGAGAATATGTTGGATATTGTTAGATGATGCAACATTTTCTGGTTTAATAACCGTCACTAAACATTCATGCTTGTAGAACGCAATTATACTCGTTTTGTTATTTTTCTGGCAAAACATTCTTTGAAATTGGCTGTTGGGCACCTTTAGTGCCGCGATATGAAGTGCTCAAAACCACAATTAGCAGTCCTGTCCAGAAAAATCAGTTTGTGCATGCTTTTACAGATCGTGTCAGACCTATCAGACCATGTATATTCATTTTCTAACAATACAGTTGTGAATGGTTGCAGTTAAAATACTGTGTTTTAACGCTAAAGCACTGTCAAATGTTTCTCTAAACCATTTTGTTCACTTGCACAGCTTAGGGTAATATCGGTTCAGTGTTATGTGTGGCAGGTTCATACCCTGCTGGTGTTCCTTATGCAAACACTACATGTTGTGTGCACACACATTGATTCCATTTCATACGTTTAGCCGGTTTTGTGATATTTTTGAAATGCATTAAACTACTTATATCATTATATATATATATATATATATATATATATATATATATATATATATATATATATATATATATATATATATATATATATATACATGTACATGTACATCAGCAGGAATATGAATTATTTCTTCATAGATGTCATGCATCTTGGTTGCCAAACAAAGAGGAATTAATATCCAACTCACACAAATAAGACGTAAGACCTACAAGTGGGCTGTAGAAGAAGCCAGATAGCATATTTCTCTCTAGCAGCATCATACTAGTCAGTTCTGCCAGGACATCAAGTTAAGTACAAAAATTAGAACTCTTGTTGAGGTTAGCATACCATATGCTGAAGACTAGAGACTTCTATCCATCTTATCATGATTAGTTGGGTGCACATAAAACAGAGAGGGAGAGAGAGAGAGAGAGAGAGAGAGAGAGAGAGAGAGAGAGAGAGACAGAGAGAGGTGGTGTCCACAACAAAAGTGAGTAAATTGTATGAGCATGGCTGAAGAGAGAGAAAAACAGTGTGTGAGAGAGAGAGAGAGAGAGAGAAAGATGGGGTGGGGGCACCAGTGAATGATGACTGAGATGATCCCTAATAGTCACCAGTCCATCAGAGAATTATGATTGAGATGGTCCCTAAGAGTCATCAGGGCACCAGTGAATGATGACTGAGATGATCCCTAATAGTCACCAGTCCATCAGAGAATTATGATTGAGATGGTCCCTAAGAGTCATCAGAGCACCAGTGAATGATGACTAAGATGGTCCCTATCATTCACCAGTGCATCAGAGAATGTTGACCAACACAATCCCTAAGAATCATTAGCGCAGTACTAGAGAATGATGATCGAGATGGTCCCTAAGAGTTACTAGTGCACCAGAGAATGACGAGACGGTCCCTATGTGTAATCTGTGTACCAGACAGTGAAATAATTGACAGGGTCCCTAAGAGTGTCCAGGATACATTCAGTCCCTCAGACAGTGGCGTCAGAATGAAATGATTGAGAGCTCCCAAACTGTGCTCTCAAGGTATCAGTCACTTAAAGACGGAACCCATTCAAAGACTTCTAACAGTGTTTTCGCTCCAAGTTTTGTTCCCTTAACAGGGATCTAAAGTAACTATGCTATGTTTATTATGACTTTGAGTAATTGTCTATAGAAAGTATCTCTAGAAATTTAATATATAATCATATTGCACTGACTGGCACCATCCATTAATGAAAGAGAGGGAGGGAGGGAGGGAGGGAGGGAGGGAGGGAGGGAGGGAGAGAGAGAGAGAGAGAGAGAGAGAGAGAGAGAGTGAGAGAGAGAGAGATATATGGGGGTAGTGTACGTGTCTGAAGAGTGACGGTTAACGTAGCTGAAGATAGACAGAGAGAGGCCGTATCTGCAACTGAAGAGAGTAAAGTGTGTGTATGTGGGTGAAGAGAGAAAGCAGGAGTGAGAGAAAGGGAGGGAGAATGAGATGGTGAACACATCTAAAGTAAAAGACGTTGTGAATGCGACAGTGATGGCACAGATTATGAATATCGATTTTATTAACTTGGCTTAAACCATCTGCCGACAACTTCTGAAACCGTCCATATGCAAGAACGTGTAAGTATGAATAGTTTTTTCAGTGCATATGTATGTTGCTTCGTGCTACTAAGGTTGTATCACACAGCAGTGTGGCACTATGGTATGCGTTTAATAATCCTTTTTCTATCTACAAGGTAACGTTTGCCTTTTATGAAATGTTTTGACAATTATATTTCAGTCAATTTGAATCTTTCTTACAATGGAGTGGAAATATTTGTGTAAATAGCACGTAAACCTTCACAGCAGTGGTTAGAGAATAAATATAAAACAAACAGTAATATGTTACGGTTGATCTAATTTCTTAATTATTCTATGATACATATTAATAACAAATATGTATATAAATGAAACCATCATCATACATTCTTAAATTCCCTCCATCTTTATATATAACTGATCTGTGTATAATACTAACTTCACTACTCCTGCCAACGCTTCTAGCTGTCCAGATATGCATTGTTTATGGCATCTATACTGCCTTGGGAATGGAACATAGCATTGATGTCGTACTTTTACACACAAAAACCTATACTACTACAGTCACTATTCAACCACTGGCACATATACATATTGTGCACAGATGGGAAACAGTATGTAATAGGCACATTAGACGTCACACGGTGCACACACATGGTATCAAGCAATTGATACACGTATTTTATACACTTATAAAAATGTACATTTTCTGAGTTAAGTTGCCAACGTTTTTCTGTAGTCACTTCAACATTTCATCTTTATGCAACATAAAATATACACATGTAGGAACAGAGAGAGGGAGCAAGGGATAATGAAAGATAGAGTGAGTGAGAGAGAGGGAGTGAGACACAATCCATGAGAGCATAAACATTATAACCAGCATCAATAGATAAGGAATAAAACATGTTGACCGCAAGTTAATATCTAATAATTCAGTTAACACAATCTGGATGGGCATATGAATTTTGTTATGATATTTGCACGGAAAAACAAGTTTTATTTGTTCACAAATTTATTTTCATCTAGATATCAGTACAGTGTATACATGTATACATGGATGTTGGATTGTTAACCATTAATACATAAACACATAGGAAACTGGTAATTTTATTATCTCAGTCTATAGCAATAAACAATATAAAGAAAAAATATGCTCCCAGGCGATACATAAAACACTGGACATAGTTTATCACCTTAAAATGTTATTGCTACCATCTTGTCACATCAACTACAGTAAGTAATGAATGACCTGTGTCAGGTCATATTTTCAAGGGTTGACATGGTAAGTCAATAAAACAAACGTATTGAAGTGTGCACACACAACTTGTAACCAGTCACAAACACTATTTCAGTAGACAGTTCAGCAGAATAAAGACATCAACTAAGTAAAACAACCTAACAAAATAAAATTGGCCCACCATAATACTGATGGCCCACTAAAATAAAGATAACCCACCAAAATATACAGCCCAACAGAACAAAGATAGCCCACCAGACAAAAGATAACCCACCAACATATTAAATCCACTAGAATAAGATAGCCCAACAGAATTTAGACAACCCACTGGATCTCGCATCAAGTTGGTTTTCAACATTAGCTAACATATGTATAAGCACATGGGCAACAGTGAAACCTTACTTAGCCATCGACACTATACAAATTCAGTTAATGTGTAAATTAAACAGACACTGTACAATGTCATCCATTCTGTGATAAATGACTCCTATATGCAAAGTAACACTTTTAAGGAACTGCAAGACAATCGCATGTTTATACAGTTGTATGTTAAATGAATGTTTAAATTTAACCGTGCACGTCCTATAAGACATTTGAGTAAAGCAGCAGCATGAAGAGCCAGTATCAGCAGTACTCCAAACAATGTCCCTCAGAGCTGCTGTTAGCAATATAACTTTGGTTGTATTATTCAAACCATATCTCATCTCATGGCCAGTTGAACACAGTGCCAAAAATACAAATATTTACATAATTTTATTATAAATATTATATTTACAAGCAAGTGTTTTCATATTTTTAGTACATATCTGGTCTGTAACATGAGTCATTTACAAGTATACACCTCTTACAAATTTCTCTGACAACAGAACCATTAGGGCCAAGCAGTAATTTGTAATGGGAACCTACTGCATGGGAAAGTTAAACATCAAAGGCTATTGTGGTTAACTCTGATTGCCTTGGCATTACTGCCAAAGAATTTGTATTTTGAAACTGGATGTTCTGTTTATAGTTTGAAAGAGTTGCAGGCAGAATCTTTCAAATTGCTCAATTTGTTCTGAGCTTAATAAAGTAAGTAAACACAAATACTGGGTAATCAGGCAGTAAACCTTCAACATGCATGTTGTAGTCATAAGAATAAAATAGTATATCAGTAAATTATAACACTCTAGGAGTTGGTAACCCCACTAGTATTAGGACTGTCAAATTTTAAAGAATTTTTATTTCAAAGTATGGTTTTAGAATGAAGCCTATTACACAAAAATATAATGGCACAATATATATATATATATATATATATATATATATATATATATATATATATATATAATACACATGGTTATATCAGCGTTTGGCGTGTTTGTTATATATATATATATATATATATATATATATATATATATATATATATATATATATATTTATATATACAGTGTATATATATATATATATATATATATTGTTTGTTTCTTGTTTCGGCCGGTATCTATTCACACCTCGATGTGCTGACCCATGGAATATCATGTGTCTACAAACACGCCGAACGCTGATGTAACATGTGTATTATATATATATATATATATATATATATATATATATATATATATATATATATATATATATATATATATATATATATATACATGAATACACATCGCGATATGTACTTATTGAACATATTGAATATATATATATATATATATATATATATATATATATATATATATATATATAATACACATGGTTATATCAGCGTTCGGCGTGTTTGTTAACACGATCCTTTTGCCCGATGATATTCCCTGGGTCAGCACTTCGAGGTGTGAAACAAGAGACAAGTTGCTGCGCTGATCGAAGCGACATCGGTCGGTGGCACTCCAGTACATGTTGCGTAATTTTGTACCGGGCGACGTTCGTGGGGCGTGGCAGAGAATGGCTATCCAAGCACGCTGTCCGTCGAACGATCATGGGATGTGACGAATATATTGCGCCGTGCAAGTCAAACTCGAAAGCAGCGCATTTAACATGTTCTAAGCTGATGCACTTCTAAGTAATGGTTTAATTGGAAAGAAATGATCTTACTAATAACATTGAAAGTCGTCGAAATTGCATCGATTGATGGCGTGTCTCTTCAAATAGATTACCCGGCGGACGTGAACCAGCACCATGACATTTAAGGTGGGTAACGACGGAACAGAACTAGATGGTCTTTGAGGTGTATACACAGCCAATACACTGCTAAGAAGTTCCCCCTGGCGTTATGCTCTTTAATTAATTGCAGATTTATTTTGACAAATAGAGATTCTATTTTAGTTCTAATATCTACAATATTAAGACCTCCGTCCGCAAATGTGTTTAATAGTGATTTTCTTTTCAAAGCTTCGGGTTTACTGTTCCAAAGAAATGGAAATGCCAATTTTTCACCACCTTGTTTGGTACTGAGTTAAGACTCCCTATGTGCCAAATGGAGCTGCACAGCACAGATTGCATGGCGAACCTTTCCCCTAAATTATAATTCCATCCTGCTATATAGTTCACACATTTTTCGAAATTAGAAATAACTTTCCCCGAAGTCATTTTATCGGCTTCTTTTGTACCTGTATGAACGCCGTATTTGGGGGGGGGGGGGGATCACTAGTCCATTTTTGACCATCAGGTTCAACTAAGAGGACCCGGGTTCGAATCATGTGCTGCGGTGTTAAATCCTTGGGCAATTTATTTCCTTCTACATTGTTTGAGTGCGTGCGTGCGTGTGTGCGTGTGTGCGTGCGTGTGTGCGTGCGCGTGTGCGTGTGCGTGTGCTTGTGCGTGTGCGTGTGCGTGTGTGTGTGCGTGTGTCGTATTTACATTCATTGCTTACTCCTATTAGAAAACGTATCCAGCATCGATTATCTGATTCTGTTTTACATTTTACCCCAATAGTTAATAAAAAATATTGGGAGTAGGTGTTTTTTCTGTGTCTGTATTACTCTTTGGAATATAGGTCTATGATTCCTTCGATCTAGTGTTAGATCAGACGCTGACTGAAACTTTATGCGATTCTTAAATATTTTAAATATCTTGCTTTTACGTTTTTGAATTAGTAATGGTTTATTAAAATAGATAAAACCCAAATTAATTTACTAAACGGTTACGTGGCGGTTTGTGTACGTGACAATCAATTGCTGCACGTGACCTTCGTCAAGTATAACCTTTGCCAACAGTATTTATTATGGTAATGTATGGGCGGCATCATATCTGCTATATCAAACTGACCCCATCTTTTATGGACACACCGGTGATAGGCAAGAGGTTACGTGACGTGACAACGTTAGAGTACGCTGCGAACGCATTTGATGATTGTTGGAAGTTATCTTTAACTATACTCTATTTTTGCTCTAAAAGCAGTAAGAAACTTGATTTTATCAGTAATGTCTATGATAATATAACGTTTTCATCGGAAGGAGGGTGCCGATTAATACAAAAAGAATTGTGACGATGACAACATATATCCATACAACACAATCTCTTACACATTAAAGCACGCTCTCCTTTTACTCCCGTTAATCTCTCCCCTCAGTCTCCCTTCTCTCCCTCTCCTTCCTTCATCCCTCTCCTTCCCTCCTTCCACCTCCTCACTGCATCATCAGAATAATGTTTGTTTGTGCTAATATCACCCATCTATCTATTCCCGTATATAGAATACCATTATAAAGAAGAAGTGCATTGGTGATTTGGCGCAGCAGCACCTCGACTGTCGATTGAATTACCTGTGAACATTCTTGCATCCGGGACAGTATGTATGTTTAGAAAGTGTTTAAAGCATATCTTTTTATTAGACATTTCAATTAATTCAAATTGTTTTGAAATGACGGACATTGCTTTAGAATTTCTTTTTAGTGTCATAAACGTTTCAATCAGTGTTTATGTTTTAGATTAATTTATAGATTTATATAAATATATATTTACGTACACAGTTTTAATAAAGGTTTTAATTTTAATTTGATATATATATATATATATATATATATATATATATATATATATATATATATATATATATATATAATTAACATACCAAGTTTTAGTAGTATACATCTTAAAAGCAGTGCTTAATTTATTTTAAATTAATTTATATAAGTTATATATAAAGGGGTTTACTAGTACATCTTAAAACCAAAACAATTAATGACTTATGTTAATTTATATAATTTACATTTCTATTTATTAATATACATTCAGTATATTTCTTGTGCAGCGCATCGATCCGCTATGCGGGAATTAGCGCTATATAAAACCTTAATTATTATTATTTAAACCGTCCAATGTCCATTTTTAGCAAATAGATGAATGAAATGCAGAAATGAGTAGCGCTGCAATCCTTTTTCGTTCTGATGCACAATGTGTCAGAGTGAACAAGTTTGTGAGGTTGTCTCACTTTATGTGTCTCCCTTCTGATTTAGCTCTCCCCATCCCTTCCTTTAAAAATACTCAACATTTTCTCCCTTCCTCCCTGCTTGGCGGCCCCTCGCCCTCTCCTTCTCCCACTCCCTCACTTTCTTTATCCTCTCCTATTTCCCTTCTCACTGTTCCTCTGCACCCCTCTTCCTCCATACTTTCATCCACCAATCCTTTTCAACTCTCCCGTCATTGTAATTAAGCCGCAATTCGCTACGGTTATGGGTAATTGCACATTCGACAAGAAGAGCGAAGCTACTTGTGCTATTCAAGGCAAACTTGTTTTGTTCGTGTGTAATACCTGTCATGTTTCATTGTCAGTTTAGCACAGACAATGCAATGCTTCACTGCAGTGGACATTCTTAGACTGACGTGCGGCCTCCGACAATGGTATGCTCTTAGTCCCGCGCAAGAACGCATTGATTGACAACGTATAATTAGCAGCCTATTTCGCGTTGAACATGACAGCTGCTACAAACAAATGACTTAAGCGTTCGCTCGAAAGCATGCATTTGTCGAAATGCAGTTGTAATCGAAATGCAGTTCTCCCGGTTTTCAGTACAAGACCAACTTCGCGTGTTTATGGATGTTTCGTGTGCGGTCGGGTGCAGCGTATCGCATGCTATTCGGCAAACAA
The DNA here is from genome assembly GCA_964017155.1 of Oasisia sp. SBJ-2009. NCBI lineage: Eukaryota > Metazoa > Annelida > Polychaeta > Sabellida > Siboglinidae > Oasisia > Oasisia sp. SBJ-2009. Next base: position 34,064,808 of record OZ024866.1, on the reverse strand, counting down.
TATACATTTGACACTCTACGTGGTTTGACAGTTGGACTCGAATGAGCTGCACATATTGCAGTGTGGCAGTCATCAGACATTGGGATATACAACTAGACGCCAAAAAAGAGAGCGACGATTGCTACAGACAGTTGCTTTAAGGTAGGCTATGTGTGTAATGTTGTTGTGTTATTTAGAACGGCAACTGCAACTGGTGGTAGTACACTACATATATTGCCATGTGGTACAGTGTCGACATTATGTATTGCTAACTTGCATAGTCAAACCTGCAAGGCATTATCATCATTATGCATAACTGTTAGCGTCGTTCTACTGTGAATATAATTGCACAGATAATCCATTTCTCATTAATCAAAACATTATTTGGCAACATATTTGATATGTAATGAATGGATCCACTTGCTTATTTTTGTCGATATAAATGTTAGGTAAGCATTGTATTTATTAATACAATAAAATAGCAAATAACAAATGTTTTAATCCACCTCGGTTTATTATCATAAATTATGAATTATCGTATATCAATGCGAGTTATATTATTCACTGTAGGACGCAATGCATTATGTATCTGCGTTTAAAAATAATGTCTTGTTTAATTTTATGAAGGAAAAACGACGGCGATGTGTGCGCCATATTGTTGCCAAACTTCCGCTTCCGAACCATAAATCTGCATAAGTCAACATTAATAATTATAGTTATGTATGTTAACATATTTGATGTATCATATGATAGAGCATGACATATAAGCGATATTTTAATGTAATGTTACAACATAAATAACATCAGATATATCAGCTTACGTGTCTTACAAGTTGACACCAGAATTTCACCAGATAAGGCTCGACATGGGTTTATAAGCAAATAAAATGGCTACCTCCATTGCAACTGAGTGTTTCCGACCGCACGTGGCGGAAGGGGTTACCAGTGACGCTCATCCTATGGAGGTCACAACCTGTCTGGCGAACAGGGGTTTGGGCCAGGTAATTTCCTCCCATAGGAACACTCCCGGCGGAAGTCGGTCAGTTGTGAGGGAGTAAGGATTGTGACCAACCGTGCCAGGGAACGTTATGAGTAGCAACCGATGAGGTATCTCTGGCCGTACTAGTTACATTAGATTGTACTACAGGCTATGTACACAGTGTCTACCACTTCCTCATTCCCTCTTTTTTCATTTTCAAAGTTTTTCTTTAAAACAGTAAATGTGTGACATTGACTGTTATTTTTAAGGTATTAAGGAAAATATTAATTTAACTAAATTCAAGGCTTTTACGTTTAACTTTAAAACACATTTTGTTTTGTTTTAATCGTACACAACATCTCAGCTTCACGACAAGCTTTATTAAATTTTTTGCACGTACGGAAAACTATATTATTAAAAGTTACACAAATGCTGGAACTATTTTAAATTGTGAAAGAGTTAATAGCATGCATTAAATCATAACTATTTTACTCGTAGTAAATAATCATTTTTACTATTTAAATATACTGCTACGTCTTTAATCTTCAATAACTAAATAAATGCAACTATATGTTAACAATAATACGTTCAATGTATGTATAAATAACTGCGATCATTCAATGTTAAGATACTTGTTAACATTTGTTTGCGTTTATTTATACATGTATATGTTATGTACTATAACCTTTGGTTATACTCTTTTCCAAGAGATATTCATTCATGTTAAATTAATATTTTTCTTAATACGTAAGAAACATAGTAAATAGAAATACAACTACTCAATCAGTATAATCGCGTACATACATCACCACACTTTCATACATGTACACAACACGTGATAAAGTACCTGCATCAATAAAACAACTATTACAAAATTATGACATTATCGAACATATATTGAACTTACACATTTTCCTTTTTATTATATAAAACATAGGATTGTGCATACATTCATAATTATTAGACACACATAAACAAATAGACTGCACATACACACGCTCCCACACCTAATGAAAATTTATTGAAGATAACGATCTTGAGAATATGTTGGATATTGTTAGACGATGCAACATTTTCTGGTTTAATAATCGTCACTAAAAATTCATGCTTGTAGGACGCAATTATACTCGTTTTATAATTTTTCTGGCAAAACATCTTTGAAATTGGCTGTTGGGCAACTTTAGTGCCGCGATATGAAGGGCTCAAAACCACAATTAGCAGTCCTGTCCAGAAAAATCAGTTTGTGCATGCTTTTACAGATCGTGTACTGTTAATTATGTATCCATCAGACCATGTATTTTCATTTTCTAACAATATAGTTGTGAATGGTTGCAGTTAAAATACTGCAAAAGCAATGTCAAATGTTTCTCTAAACCAATTTGTTCACTTGCAGAGTTTAGGGTAATATCGGTTCAGTGTTGTGTGTGGCAGGTTCATACCCTGCTGGTGTTCCTTATGCAAACATTACATGTTGTGTGCACACACATTGATTCCATTTTATACGTTTAGCTGGTTTTGTGATATTTTTGAAATGCATTAAACTACTTATATCATTATAATATATATATATATATATATATATATATATATATATATATATATATATATATATATATATACATATATATATATATAATGTGTATATATATATATGTATATATGTATAATATATATATATATATATATATAATATACATGTACATCAGCAGGAATATGAATTCTTTCTTCATAGATGTCATGCATCTTGGTTGCCAAACAAAGAGGAATTAATATCCAACTCACACAAATAAAACGTAAGACCTACAAGTGGGCTGTAGAAGAAGGCAGATGGCATGTTTCTCCCTAGCAGCATCATACTGGTCAGTTCTACCAGGACATCAAGTGAAGTACAACAATGAGAACTCTTGTTGAGGTTAGCATACCATATGCTGAAGACTGGAAAAATAGAGACTTCTATCTTTCTTATCATGATTAGTTGGGTGCACATAAAACAGATAGGGAGAGAGAGAGAGAGAGAGAGAGAGAGAGAGAGAGAGAGAGAGAGAGAGAGAGAGAGAGAGAGACAGAGAGAGGTGGTGTCCACAACAAAAGTGAGTAAATTGTATGAGCATGGCTGAAGAGAGAGAAAAACAATGAGAGAGAGAGAGAGAGAGAGAGAGAGAGAGAGAGAGAGAGAGAGAGAGAGATGGGGTGGGTTGGGGGCACCAGTGAATGATGACTGAGATGATCCCTAATAGTCACCAGTCCATCAGAGAATTATGATTGAGATGGTCCCTAAGAGTCATCAGGGCACCAGTGAATGATGACTGAGATGATCCCTAATAGTCACCAGTCCATCAGAGAATTATGGTTGAGATGGTCCCTAAGAGTCATCAGTCCATCAGAGAATTATGATTGAGATGGTTCCTGAGAGAATCAGAGCATCAGAGAATGATGACTGAGACAGTCTCTATCATTCACCAGTGCATCAGAGAATGTTGACCAACACAATCCCTAAGAATCGTTAGCCCAGTACTAGAGAATGATGATCGAGATGGTCCCTAAGAGTTACTAGTGCACCAGAGAATGACGAGACGGTCCCTATGTGTAACCACCAGACAGTGAAATCATTGACAGGGTCCCTAAGAGTGTCCAGGATACATTCAGTCCCTCAGACAGGGGCGTCAGAATGAAATGATTGAGAGCTCCCAAACTGTGCTCTCAAGGTATCAGTCACTTAAAGACGGAACCCACTCAAAGACTTCTAACAGTGTTTTCGCTCCAAGTTTTGTTCCCTTAACAGGGATCTAAAGTAACTATGCTATGTATATTATGACTTTGAGTAATTGTCTATAGAAAGTAGATATATGGGGGTAGTGTACGTGTCTGAAGAGTGACGGTTAACGTAGCTGAAGATAGACAGAGAGAGGCCGTATCTGCAACTGAAGAGAGTAAAGTGTGTGTGTGTGGCTGAAGAGAGAAAGCGGGAGTGAGAGAAAGGGAGGGAGAATGAGATGGTGAACACATCTAAAGTAAAAGACGTTGTGAATGCGACAGTGATTGCACAGATTATGAATATCGATTTTATTAACTTGGCTTAAACCATCTGCCGACAACTTCTGAAACCGTCCATATGCACGAACGTGTAAGTATGAATCTTTTTTTTCAGTGCATATGTATGTTGCTTCGTGCTACTAAGGTTGTATCACACAGCAGTGTGGCACTATGGTATGCGTTTAATAATCCTTTTTGTATCTACAAGGTAACGTTTGCCTTTTATGAAATGTTTTGACAATTATATTTCAGTCAATTTGAATCTTTCTTACAATGGAGTGGAAATATTTGTGTAAATAGCACGTAAACCTTCACAGCAGAGGTTAGAGAATAAAAATAAAACAAACAGTAATATGTTACGGTTGATCTAATTTCTTAATTATTCTATGATACATATTAATAACAAATATGTATATAAATGAAACAATGATCATACATTCTTAAATTCTCTCAATTTTTATATATAACTGATCTGTGTATAATACTAACTTCATTACTCCTGCCAACGCTTCTAGCTCTCCAGATATGCATTTGTTCATGGCATCTAGACTGCCTTGGGAATGGAACATAGCATTGATGTCGTACTTTTACACACAAAAACCTATACTACTACAGTCACTATTCAAACCCTGGCACATATACATATTGTGCACAGATGGGAAATTGTATGTAATAGGTACATTAGACGTCACACGGTGCACACCCATGGTATCAAGCAATTGATACACGTATTTTATACACTTATAAAAATGTACATTTTCTGAGTTAAGTTGCCAACGTTTTTCTGTAGTCACTTCAACATGTCATCTTTATGGAACATAAAATATACACATGTAGGAACAGAGAGAGGGAGCAAGGGAGAATGAAAGATAGAGTGAGTGAGAGAGAGGGAGTGAGACACAATCCCTGAGAGCATATAACCAGCATCAATAGATAAGGAATAAAACATGTTGACCGCAAGTTAATATCTAATAATTCAGTTAACACAATCTGGATGGGCATATGAATTTTGTTATGATATTTGCACGGAAAAACAAGTTTTATTTGTTCACAAATTTATTTTCACCTAGATATCAGTATACATGTATACATGGATGTTGGATTGTTAACCATTAATACATAAACACATAGCAAACTGTTAATTTTATTATCTCAGTCTATAGCAATAAACAATATAAAAAAAAATATGCTCACAGGCGATACATAAAACACTGGACATAGTTTATCACCTTAAAATGTTATTGCTACCGTCTTGTCACATCAACTACTTTAAGTAATGAATGACCTGTGTCAGGTCATATTTTTAAGGGTTGACGTGGTAAGTCAATAAAACAAACGTATTGAAGTGTGCACACACAACTTGTAACCAGTCACAAACACTATTTCAGTAGACAGTTCAGCAGAATAAAGACATATCAACTAAGTAAAACAGCCTAACAAAATAAAATTAGCCCACCATAATACTGATGGCCCACTAAAATAAAGATAACCCACCAAAATATACAGCCCAACAGAACAAAGATAGCCCACCAGAATAAAGATAACCCACCAACATATTAAATGCACTAGAATAAGATAGCCCAACAGAATTTAGACAACCCAGTGTATCTCGCATGAAGTTGGTTTTCAACATTAGCTAACATATGTGTAAGCACATGGGCAACAGTGAAACCTTACTTAGCCATCGACACTCTACAAATTCACTTAATGTGTAAATTAAACAGACACTGTACAATGTCATCCATTCTGTGATAAATGACTCCTATATGCAAAGTAACACTTTTAAGGAACTGCAAGACAATCGCATGTTTGTACAGTTGTATGTTAAATCAATGTTTAAATTTAACCGTGCACGTCCTATTAGACATTTGAGTCAAGTAGCAGCATGATGAGAACAACATCTCTCTGCTTGCCAGTATCAGCAGTACTCCATACAATGTCCCTCACAGCTGCTTTTAGCAATATCACTTTGGTTGTATTATTCAAACCATATCTCATCTTATGGCCAGTTGAACACAGTGCCAAAAATACAAATATTTACATAATTTTATTATAAATATTATATTTACAAGCAAGTGTTTTCATATTTTTTAGTACATATCTGGTCTGTTACCTGAGTCATTTACAAGTATACACCTCATACAAATTTCTCTGACAACAGAACCATTAGGGCCAAGCAGTAATTTGTAATGGGAACCTACTGCATGGGAAAGTTAAACATCAAAGGCTATTGTGGTTAACTCTGATTGCCTTGGCATTACTGCCAATCAATTTTTATTTTGAAACTGGATGTTCTGTTTATAGTTTGAAAGAGTTGCAGGCAGAATCTTTCAAATTGCTAATTTTGTTCTAATCTTAATAAAGTAAGTAAGCACAAATACTGGGTAATCAGGCAGTAAACCTTCAACATGCATGTTGCAGTCATAAGAATAAAATAGTAAATGAAAACACCCTAGGAGTTGGTAACCCCATTAGTATTAGGACTCTCAAATTTTTAAGAATTATTATTTCAAAGTATGGTTTTAGAATGAAGCCCATTACACAAAAATATAATGGGACAATATATATATATAAAATTGTATATATATATAATTATATATATATATATATATTATGCATTCAGACTACAACGTTACTCACAAGCATGAGAGATGTGCAACTAATCAACAGAACTATTCTGCAATCATTCTGCCGAAATCAGAACAATTGAAACTTTGACTTGGTTAGTACTCAAGTAAAAGATCACTTACATTGTCCCAGATCATTGAGGCATATCTATAAGTAAGGCAAAAAAGAGGATCTCTTATACATATACCAGCTTTGTAATTAACATGGGAATGTGTGCAAACATAGTTAATCACCATGGAAATATGTCAGCATAGCAAGCCTTGCATAGCAAGCTTAGATAGAAGAGGGTCCAGCATCATGACCACATCACCTTGGAAACAGGTCAGAGTTGTCATCTTGATAAAACCTGCTCCACTTTGACACTGTTTAAGCCTGCAACACACTGACAAAAGTTAATATGTGCAACACACTGACATTGTGAGAGCTTCCAACACACTGACATTGTGACAGCCTGCAACACACTTACAAATGTTAATGCGTGCAACACACTGACATTGTGAGAGCTTGCAACACACTGTCACTTAGAGCGTGCAACACACTGACATTGTGACAGCCTGCAAAACACTGACACTTTTTTAACCCGCAACATGTGACATTGTTTAAGCCTGCAACACTGACATATAGAGCCTGACACTGACAGATCCTGCAACACATTGACACCTTTATAGCCTGTAACACAGAGACTTCTCTAAAACAGTGGTAGGTGCTACTGAGGAGTGAAAGTTAGAAATTTACCAGGTATCTGAATCTGTATATCACTACAATCAAATTATTCAAGAAAAAACAACATAATGCAAACAACTGCTTATGTGTACATCTATGTGTGTGTTTGTTTGTGTGTTGATGTGTGTGCATTTACTTGCGTGTATGTGCTTGTGTGTGTATGTATATGTATGTGTATGTGTGTGTTTGTGTTTTTGTACTTTTATTGTGCCGGCATATGTGTATGCACTTGCATGTGTTTGTTAATAACTGAGAATATCCAACCGAATACATCCAACACTTATATTATAACACTTTAAAAAAACTGTTTCCTAAACAATAACATTACTAGTATCATAAAAAAGGAAGTGGGGTTAAAATGGGAAAACAAAATGATCTTAGAAGTAGTGTGATTTTAGAGCTGTGATACAGGATGATAAAGAGCTGGTAAGAACTGCCAACTGACCGGTGACGTTGCCAGTTGAACACTTCATGACATTTTAAAATAATTTGTTATATTGTATTTGCCAGGAAATTGTTAACGATGTAACATTGGCTAGTTCATTAATGTAAGCCTTACTGCAACTAGGATCTATCACATATGAGCTTAATCATCTATGCTCATTTTCACCATCAAGGTCACTATTAAAGTCACTTTTGGGATTGGTCAAAAATGAGTACATTAGCAAGCTGATCAGAATCTGTTTCTTTTAGTATTGTGTTCTGTAAATTATTTGGCACTAGAACATTATTATGTCATTAGATGATTAACAATATAGCTAGAAAGTTTGTCACCAGAATTCTGTTATGCAATGAATAATGACGTTGACATCTCTATAGTTGTCATAGTCACTGGCTGTCTGTCTGTCTGTCTGTCTGTCTGGTGGCAGGCAGGCAGGCAGGCAGGCAGGCAGGCAGGCAGGCAGGCAGGCAGGCAGGCAGGCAGGCAGGCAGGCAGGCAGGCAGGCAGGCAGGCAGGCAGGCAGGCAGGCAGGCAGGCAGGCAGGCAGGCAGGCAGGCAGGCAGGCAGGCAGGCAGGCAGGCAGGCAGGCAGGCAGGCAGGCAGGCAGGCAGGCAGGCAGGCAGGCAGGCAGGCAGGCAGGCAGGCAGGCAGGCAGGCAGGCAGGCAGGCAGGCAGGCAGGCAGGCAGGCAGGCAGGCAGGTAAGGAGGCAGGCGTGCAAAAAAACACAGCAAACGAACATTGGTAGGAAAGGTCTGAGAGAGAGGGGTGGGGGATAAAGAGAGAGACAGAGAGAGAAAGAGAGAGACAGATAGAGAGAGAGAGACAGATAGAGACAAACAGAGACAGACAGACGGACGGACGGACGGACGGACGGACGGACGGACGGACGGACGGACGGACGGACGGACGGACGGACGGACGGACGGACGGACGGACGGACGGACGGACGGACGGACGGACGGACGGACGGACGGACGGACGGACGGACGGACGGACGGACGGACGGACGGACGGACGGACGGACGGACAGACAGACAGACAGGGAGACAGACAGGGAGACAGACAGGGAGACAGACAGGGAGACAGACAGGGAGACAGACAGGGAGACAGACAGGGAGACAGACAGGGAGACAGACAGGGTGACAGACAGGGAGACAGACAGGGAGACAGACAGGGAGACAGACAGGGAGACAGACAGTGAGACAGACAGGGAGACAGACAGGGAGACAGACAGGGAGACAGACAGGGAGACAGACAGGGAGACAGACAGGGAGACAGACAGGGAGACAGACAGGGGGACAGGGGGGCAGGGAGGCAGGGAGGCAGGGAGGCAGGGAGGCAGGGAGGCGGAGGCGGAGGCGGAGGCGGAGGCAGAGGCAGAGGCAGTGACAGAGATGGACGGACAGACGAACGGACGAACGGACGAACGGACGAACGGACGAACGGACGAACGGACGAACGGACGAACGAACGAACAGAGACGGAGACGGCGACGGCGACGGCGACGGCGACGGCGACGGCGACGGCGACGGCGACGGCGACGGCGACGGCGACGGCGACAGAGACAGAGACAGAGACAGAGAGACTAGTCTGTTGCCATCTCACCATGGGTTCTCTGTTCATCCTGAGAACCACTTGTTTCTTCGCCTCACAGTGGAGGAACTGAAGCACCCCCTGAGACTTTTCCTGTTCTATTCTACACCCCCTGTGCCAATCATTGGCACTGCCGTCTCTGAACACAGCAACACTCACTTTTATCACATCTATCTGTTATGTACAACAATATTCTAACTTAGGATGGAACCATCTATTACATACAACTATATTTATATCGGACAAACCTGTCGATTATATACAACAAGACTGAGGTCAGACATATATATTGCATACAAGAAAAGTCAGAGAATAAAAAATAACAGAATAAGTAGTCATCACATAATGAATTCGTACTGTGCTGCTCGCTCTATCATCACATGACATTGTCACATATTCTACTGTCTCATTACTGTCACATGATGTACTCACACTGTACTATACTCATTGTCACGTTACTATCACAGGACATAATTACATTATGCCTTTCTCGACTGTTATATGCCTTACCTACATTGTGCAATATTCGACCGACTCGTGCTGTACTTACACTGTGCGTACTCGAATGTCATATGCCATACTTACATAGTGCCATATGTTCCGGTCACAAGGAATAATTACATTGTGCTATACTCTACTGTCACGTGCCATACTTACATTGTGCCTTACTCTACTCTCTCATGCCGTACTTACATTGTGTCATATGCTATTGTCACATGCTGTACTTACATTGTGCCATACTCTACTGATACTAACAACTTTGTCATCCTATTTGCCCACAAAGAAATACACAAACTTACTTGAATCTCGCCTAACCAAAGAGACAAGAAACAAATTGACCACCTTCTCATCAGTAGCAAGTGGCGACGACCCTTACAAGATGTACATTTTAGAAGTGGAGTGGATGTTGGCAGCAGTCACCACCTTGTTGTTGCACACAACACACTGAAGCTTAAAAGAACAGTAACACCGATTAGGCTGTTGAAATGGTTCAAAGTCTCCAAGCTGAAAGATGCTGGCATCAGACCAGTAATGCAGTAATAGGACAGAAAGAGGAAACACAAAGACTGGCTGAGGTGGAGACACGTGGACAACAACAAAATATCTCATCAGTTTACTTACAAAAATTGACCCTTTGATTCTGTGAATGTTTGTTTAGGATACGACAAAGTATGTCATGAATTACTTTCCAAACATTTTTCTCTGACTATAAAATCAATGATTCTGCAAACATGAAATTTGTAATGAAATGATCAAGTTTTTCTGACAAAGGTTACACAGATATTATATTACATGTATCAAATCAGTACCTATGGCAATGCTAGTATCACGTGTGGTTAATAATTACATCTGTGTATGTGAAATTAGGTTTGGTTGGTCCATTACAGTATGTGAGATCTTTATCAGGCTTGACTGAGTGCATCTTAAACATTGCATTACCATACCACATGCATAGACATAAACAAACATTTATCTTCACAGTGAATGTGTATGTGTGTGGTGTGTGTGGTGAGTGTGGTAATGTATGTGTGTGTGTGTGTGTGTGTGTGTGTGTGTGTGTGTGTGTGTGTGTGTGTGTGTGTGTGTGTGTGTGTGTGTGTGTGTGTGTGTGTGTGTGTGTGTGTGTGTGTGTGTGTGTGTGTGTGTGTGTGTGTGTGTGTGTGTGTGTGTGTGTGTGTGTGTGTGTGTGTGTGTGTGTGTGTGTGTGTGTGTGTGTGTGTGTGTGTGTGTGTAGTGTGGTGTGGTATATGTATGAGTGTGTGCATGGACGTACATGTATATGTATGTGAAATACCATGACATTGCTTGATTGAATAATACAAAGAGTATTTGAATACAATAGCCAATTTAAAATAGGATCAATATAGAAATGCATCAAGTAGTGTCTTCATAAGGGTCACACTGTCGGTGTCAACCCTGTCAAGAGACTGACCAGCTGCAGATGTGACAATTCTTATTTACCTTGTTTGTTTCTCTTGTTCGAGAGAAACGAGTTCTCGTGGGGCACCGTGGGGGTTATACTCCAGTACTCACACATTCTACAAACACAGACGAGATTCATCGGTCAACATAGTACAGCATACCGTGTGACACTGTGTCACACCATGTCACTCTGTCACTGCACTGGCTGGAAGCAGCCACAGTTAACAACTTCCTGACAGTGTGACATCACTTTTATTCACTGAGGGCAGAAGGGATTGTGAGAGGGAGGGAGGGACACAATGATGGAAAGGGTTATGCCCTGTCACACATTTTCCCATCTCTATGGATGTAGACCCATCAAAACATTTCTATGAACATTCGTTCATTAAAATGTACTGACACACCGTCTGGCGCATGGCCTATAACTTGTACGATTCCCAACACTCTGTTACAATAGTTGATCATGCTTAATGTTTATTTTAGATATTTATAATTTGTTCATTTTCATATACATTTCAGCTTAGTATTGATCTTTACATATATAAATTTAATCCTGTCTGTTCACAGCAAACCGCCCTGACACTCCGTCAGGTTTGCAACAAATAAAAGTAGCACAGGGTTGTGGGTGAACTTGTAAAGACTTGCATTGTTTTAATGTCATGCAAATGTTATACCACACATAGTAAACATATATTCAAACAACAGCCACATAGCAATGCAAACTCCCAGAACACACCCAAACCCTGGTAGAGTGTACTACTGTATATATTTCCCTAGAGTTATTGCAAGATGCTTCCGCGGCTGAACAACCACAGCCCAAACATAAGAACATATAATTTACAGCACTTGTCACTATGATTTGACAAGCACAGCGTCACGGTATATTTTTAATAATTTTTTAAACTGAGCTACTTTCAACACAGGGCGCTGCCATATTGCCTAGGGCTTTCTGAGCGGCGTTTCCGGTTTGATTGCCGCGTTGTTTACAATCGCGGAAGCCGCGAGTCAATAGGCAACGCAGCATAGCTCTCACAAAAACGGGCCAAACGCATTAAAACAAACATAATTAAACTATTTAATGCACTGTATGGCTAATAGATATATTATGATTGTTAGCAAGCAACATTCACATACTTCCACGAAAGGATTCCTGCAGAAAAAGCAGGTTAAACATGATGAAGTTGGCGTGTCCGCCGGCGGCAAGTTCGACAAGCGTCTGCGGTGGTCACTTTCAAACGCCGATTGCAAGCCTAATTGCAAACGTGACGAACACAAAGAGACACTGAACATCAAAACATAAGTTTCGATCAGAGCAACAGGTCCGTGTTTGATCGATTTGCTTGCAAATAAGTACGCAGCGACGAAGTAAAGTTCGTCGAACTCGATAGGAAAACCGGACATGATTTCCTTATTTGGAAGGCGATTCGGCGCGTAGGAAATGACAGCTTGTTGTTACCAAGGCGACTCGGCACTCACGAGTTCAGTCATGTATCGTTACGACGACAATTTAGTCCCACGGTTGTATTTCACTGTCTGCATAATACACGAATGTGATCTTAGCGAAGTTTAAATATAATGAGAAATGTGAACATAATAAAGTACATATATGTGTGGATAGTTGTATATCATTTGCAATTTACATAATCCACAGATTTAGTCTAGAACACTCGGTCGTTGACGTTTCTTCGCCGGCAAGCTGTACCTAGTCCTAGCAACCAGCGGCATTGTGCCACGGTTGGTAGATAGAGTTAGAGTTCCTACGTCTACGAGTATATATTATATCGACATAAGCAGTCGCCGGTGGGGGAAATAACCTTTTTCAATATAATATTTTTTAAATGACGGCTACATACGTAAGACGTTTTGCAAAACAACACTCGTCAACAACAGTCAATCAGTCATGACAGGAATGTATTAAATATGTAGAATCAGTTAAATATATGTTTATTGAAACGAAACGACACAAATATTGCCACATCATAGCCCGCAGCCCGCCCCGCAGTTCGGCCCGCATAATTTTTCATTCAAAAATCAGCCTATAACAGATTGAACAGATAACATGGAATAATTAAAAATAACGAATCCTTATTTAATTTTTTAAATTAATTTTATTAACTCAATTTCATTATTTTATTGATTAAAATACTTTTAATTGGGTATATAAATTAATATATGGCTAGTTATATTTTATATTCACCTTGCTTTTTGTAACCATTTAATTACTTGAAATTCAATCAACCAATTTTTTTCAGTCAGACTGAAATAATTATGTTGGAAGTCACTGTAGTCATTCACCATGACAACACTGATCATACAAGTTAAGCTAATATCCACTAAAGGCAAGTTTTTATATAGCTCAGTGTCCAGTCGTTAGGACCAAAGCGCTTTACTACTAACAGGTAGTCAGTTGTCACCTCTGACCTCTGGACCTTGCTGCAATAAGCAACAACAGGCCTCTTTTGCTGTGGCCTGCCTGTCTTTTGATCTTGGCTTCCATGCCCCTTGCCCTGTTGTAACCAGCCCTGCTAGATGGCAACTGCTAAGGCCTGCTATTGTGCCAGTGCCTCAGTGGAGGTGCAAAGTGATAAGAAATATTTGCTTGTGGGAAGGAAATGGCACCCCAGCTTACCACATTGGGTAATTGAATATCCTGCCAGACATTTTCATTACTCATTAATATATTATACATTAAATAGACACCAGCCATTACGGAACATTTGTATTAAAACCCCTCAAGAATTGTTTTACTTTTGTTATTAAATACTTATTAATATATTACAGCCAATGTCTTGTAACAAATGTCATGATAAATACATTGGACATGGTTATCAAGAAATGAAAAGTTTCTGCTAAGAGTCAGCAATGCCAATGTAAGCTCATTCAGGCCTTGCTTAGTAATATTTACACAGATTAGCACTGTGGGTACTGGGCAGTAAAACTGGACACCACCAGCCTGCTAATTGCCTTTGTGGGTTAGAGAAGGTCTGGCTCAGATAAGCAAGCCCTTTGTCTAAGCCAGGTATCCCAAATAATTAAGTAGGTTTCCTTGGGAGTTGTTCAAACATCACTCAGCAAGACAGGGCAGTCTGGTGAATGGTGATACTGGTGTTAAAGGGGGTAAACGGACAATTCCCCACTGGACAATTCCCCACTAGGACAATTCCCCACTGGACAATTCCCCACTCGGACAATTCCCCACTAGGACAATTCCCCACTGGACAATTCCCCACTCGGACAATTCCCCACACAGACAATTCCCCACTCGGACAATTCCCCACTAGTATTGACATATTAGAACAGAATTCGTATTTTTCGTATTTTTTATTTGAGAAATATCTATCTGAGAATAAGTGGATGTCCTTGGAGCATCTTTTACACTTTGCTCGGCGTCCCGTTTTACCAATTTGTATGACTTTTTAAAAATAATTCCACACAGAATCTAGTTGATGTACCGGCACAACCAGTCAACCACAATGTGCAATCGTAATGACCATCAGAATGTTCTGCCTACTAAATTACTAAGCCACATACCAGACAGCCTTGCTGCCCTTATTTCCTGGCTTCTCAGTAGCATTGGCAGTCCCTTCCCTCAAGAAATAGGTGGCTTCACCATGACACCACATATCAATTGATTAAATCAAAGCATGGAATTAGTTGCAGTCAGTTGGTCCATGGCAGGTGACAATACAGATAAAGCCCTCTTCCCAATCAGTCAAAGTCATGCCTCAGTGGTCACATAGATATATTATTTGCATCTGTCACTTGCCCAGGTATACTGGTCCCCTTATAAAGACCTCATCTTGTGTGCAATTGGCAATTACCTTGTTGTGGCTTCCTTGTGCACAAAGATCAACCAGGTGTAATCAAGTTCAATTACACAATCATCATCTCAAGTGCAATCAAAGAAATAATACTCTGATAAACATGTAAAAGACACTTCTACAAAATTATTAGTGGGGAATTGTCAACATTTTTCATTATGGAGTGGGGAATTGTCCGAGTGGGGAATTGTCCAGTGGGGAATTGTCCGAGTGGGGAATTGTCCAGTGGGGAATTGTCCAGTGGGGAATTGTCCAGTGGGGAATTGTCCGAGTGGGGAATTGTCCTGGGACCCAGGGAGAACCTAAATCAACTTGGTTGTTAGCTAGGTCTGTCATCATTGCTACGATTGTGTACAAAAGGCAGTCTATAGCGATCTGTGCCACAATGACATTATTTTGCTATCTTATTTCTTCTATTGTCAAAGATTGAAAAGATTTTATGGTGCTCGTGTATGCAAGACCAAACCTTTGTATTAACAAGACAGTGTCTGAATAACATTATTTTGTGACCTTATTTCCTGTGACTTTCCTAGGGAAAACTATAATTTTTTTCTGTGATTTCTTTGACTGTTATTTATTGTATGTACACCCTAATGAATAACTAAAGCTGGCAGGGCAAAACCACAAAACAGTGACATATTATGAGTGCTTTCAACAGTGTTTTCAACATTTTCTGTTACCAGAATGCTCACTGGCAATATTTTCAATAAGATCTTCAATGAATATGAAAATGTCACTTTTTTTTTATATTAGTAACTTTATTAAAAATTGTTTTGGTGCTTAATTAAGCCAACATACATTGTTTGGTCATTCATGACTGTACTGTTTTAAAACTGTTAATTTCCAAAAATTAATGGCATTGGAGCATGTTCCTATAGGCTATTATCTAAGCTATATTATATAACTGAGATTCTCACATGTGGAAAGGTGCCAGATCCTGTTTGTGTCAGCTACACAGGAAATAACCGTATTTATTTTTTGTCGGATAATCCACCTGGGGTATTGACCTCAGGTGAAACTCATTTCCAGGTCACAACCCTTCCCCTAATGACTAATGTGGAGGCTACAGCCACTACACCACTCTCTGTGTTGGGAACCCAGGGGAAAATGTCCAGATCACTACCCTCAACCATAAGGGAAAGATTAATCATCTAACTCTGTGGTGACTATGCATCTCAGTCATGAAAAATAAATACAACACACAATTTGCAAGACTATAACATTGTGTTCATAATGTAATTATAGAAGTATCACAACAACCATAGGGTCTAAAATCCACACATACAAACCCTTATCACCTTGTAATTACATAACTACCACCACTGGCAATGGGGGATGCTACTGTGGGGCTGGGGGTGGGGGATGGGGGGGGGTGGAGGGCTAGTACAATCCCCTCTTCCCCATGTGGGCATCTAGCCTGAATACACTGTCCCACTCATTGATTCAATATGACTGAAGCAGCAGCATCACCTGGGAAAATGTCCGACAAGAATGGAGATAAAGAAAAGAAAAAGCATGGAGTGCACTGCATGGCTCCAGGATGTACAAACTGGTACTATAGGTGTAAGGAAAAAACTTTCCATAGACTTCCAACAAATGAATCGCAACAGAAAAGATGGCTGCAGAAACTGAAGTTGGCGTCTCCCCCATCTGCTAAATCAGCGAGAGTCTGCAGTGATCATTTTGTGGATGGCGATTACAAAACAAAAGACACCTATGATGAACAAGGACACTTGGTAAAAAAACCCATCATTCTTGGTCAAAGATGCGGTTCCATCTGTGATCGATTTTTCCGCATACACCTTTGGCTCTACTGATTTCTCATTGGCAAAATCAGCCAAGAAGCAGAAGCTATCGGACACCAGATTGGCGCGAGCAGCAGCCATGCAGGTTAATGAAATATTATTGTCATTGTGATTATGGTATCATTGTATTTATTTCTGGTAACATCTGTACATGTGTGCAACTCACAACTTCTATAAAATAATGAGTATAACAACAATAAAACATGCTACAGAATCAATCACACTTAACATAATGTCACTATTATGTATGTTAATGTGTCTATCCAATGACACTACCCATCATAACACAAGTCAGTTGGAAATATTACTTGGGAACACATTTAGTATTTTAATTTAGACCTATTAAGAGTGTCATCATAAAATATCCGTAGAATATCACTAGTATCCGATATTTAAAAAATCACAGATTAATACATTTATAAATAATCAAAGACGACGGTTTTTATCCCGCAAAACATTATGCACCCAAATGTGGATCTCACCTTTAAGAATCTGCAGTTTTGCTTTCCAAGTGACAAACAAGCACACCTTTTTTTAGTTGGGGGTCAGAATAGTCGCCAGACAGCAGCTAGTAATATCACTGATCCCATGATTAAAATTAATAGTTACATGGGTGAAAAACATTTGGAACCTTACATTAGCACATAGCCTGCATTGTTACATGCAAGGGTTGTAAACATCATTATCAAAGTACAACAGAGGACTGCTGTTACTAATTGCCATTAACAGCCTAGTGCAAATTAGGCAATAAGATCACAATCTTAGTAGTGTCTTGTGTTTCCCAGCAAGAGTGAAAAGAATGTCTGAATGACTCGGAATACATACATATTAAAATATGCCAGGAAGGTTAGTCACATAATGGAATCTGCACAGAATGCACCATTGAAAAGGCAATGTTCTATTTATTGCATGAATGTTCCCTGGTTGAAACACAACACCCTGGTCAGCCCACTGTCCACTGGTCCCATTGAGATCAAGTTGACCAGTGATCCTGGCTAGCAGTAGCAGACAAGCCACAAAGCAGATACCCAATGCACAAAACTGATATGGGGTTTGAGATGTGATTTCAAGGGACCTTCTCAAAAACCAAATCACCAGCATTACTTTTTGTTTTGGAGGCCCTTAGAATGATGCAATAAAATACAGATTTCTTGTGTACAGCAGCTCCACCACATGCAACAGCCATGCAAAAGTAGATTTGTTTAACATTTGGGGGGAAATAGTTTGGGGGATCCTGGAGGACCATACAGGGCCTGTGGAATAATTCAATCAAATTTAGATTTCTCATGCACAGTTACAATATCCACAGATGCATCTACACAAAATTATATCCTGGACACTTTCCGAAATGCCGATTACAAGTTGATTTATTCTGTTTTTATTTTTTATGATGTAGGTGTTGCAACGAGAAAACAAAAGATGACAAAACAATATTATTTATATGTATATCACAGAAGATACATACCATCTTACATATGAATCATTCTTTCAGATGGAGGATTCACAAATACAGAGCACAACTTTCAAAGGATTCAGTGCACCAGATGACATTGTCCCTCATGGCAGTATGGATGTCACATTGCAATGCCATTAACTCGTAGTGTCAAACTCAAACAGAGCCAGTGATTATGTCGCCAATGGGATACTTTATCGATGCAGTAATTAATATAGATGATATTGTTGGTCCATTGAATATTCATCATGACCATGGGTATGCGAAGTTGTTGTCGCAGTCCTGCATGCCTTCTTCGACCATGGCAGTCCTATCAATGTGGATGACACTTCGGATGTCCCAGTGTCACTGTCGCCATCTTCAGATCATTCTGTCTGCAACAGTCAGAAGGAAAAGACTGAAGAGAGTTATGCAGAATATGTCGTAGCGGGTGACAGCGATATCACTGATGATGAATCAAGCAGTTCTGACACTAATGAGAAACAGAGAAAGTGTTGTTGTTTACAAGAAACAAATAATTTCCTTTTTTTGCACCTGCAAAACACCCTGACTGGCATGGTGGACCACTGGCATAACATGTCTGCTGCCGCTTGGAAGCATCCCATTGAACATGTGCAGTCATGATATGCAGCTAACTGATACATTCTGACAATTGATTTATAGTAATAGTAAACAATCATTATCTTATAATTAATTAGTAAATGGCAAAACTGTGTAATTCATCAATATCACATTGCAAAGTCAACCCTTTGGTTGATTTGTTTATGAAATACTGTAATAAAATGTTCACAGCATTTCACAATCAAACGATTGTTATGTAATTTTTTACAGCATTTTGCAAACACATGAATTTTATGATTGTAAGACTACATATGTCATGACGTACACACCCGCACATATCCAATACATTGTATACAATACATTAATACTTCACTTCAATATTCTCATGTGAATTGCACATTGAATTGAATTCCTTATTACAAATCTATTTATTATTCAGACTATTATAAATTGCACAGCAGCATACATATCCAAATGACATTATTTTACATAAATTTAACAAATTGTATTAGCACTTATAAATTGGAAATTAAATAATTATATATTAAAAGGATGCACACATCATGTAACATCTGCTAAAAAAACAAAAAAGTAAGTTTATAACAAAGATTTACATTACGAATTCGAAGATAGATTTTTTTAAATTTAATATGTGTAGCCATACAAGTATAATTGCTTTATTTAGGTTTGAATTGTTAAATTATTTTTCGATACATGTTGAACTACGTATTAGTAAGTACTTACCTACTAGCTATATTGGTCGAACGAGCGAGTCTCCAGGCAAATCGCACATCGACAGCAGTCCGATACTCCCAACATCGACAGTTTTCGTGGTCAGGCATGACTCATGCAGGCATCTGTCAGCACTATCGGGCAAGCCATCTCTCGACAACATGTCCGTCGACATTGGGACGCAGTATCCACACAAACATCATAATTATTCACACTGTTCAGACTTCAGCACCGTTGATCCCAAAGACGTCCAAGATCATCGATTCCATAAAAATGGCGAACCTCCGAGACTGAGTCTCTCGCCGTCTCGGCGGGCCGGGTTTAAAGACTCCCTATGTGCCAAATGGAACTGCACAGCACAGATTGCATGGTGATACTTTCCCCCTAAATGATAATTCCATCCTGCTATATAGTTCACAATGTTTTTGAAATTAGAAACACACATTTCCCCGGTCTTTTTATCGGCTTCTTTTGTACCTGTATAAACGCCGTATTTTTTTGGGGAAATCACTAGTTCATTTTTGATCATCAGGTTCAACAAAGAGGACCCAGGTTGGAATCCTGTGCTGCGGTGTTAAAACCTTGGGCAATTTATTACATTCTACATTGCTCACGTTCACTCAGCTGTATACATGAATACCTGGCAATAGACAAGTGATTGATATGTGTGTGAGTAGCCTTCGCGCATTATTTGCAGCATATGTCTGCATGCTTCCCAGAGATGTGTCAGTGTCTGATTGAATAGGACTGCCAGGCAAGTAAAGTGTAAAGCGCTTTGAGAAGTCCTTGTCTAAATTCCAGCTGTTCTTCTCCGATTTACATTTACGATTTATTGCTGTTATTCTGCAATCCAGATTCTTTCCAACGACTTCAACTTATGGCTTAGCAACGTAGTGCCTCAATGTTTTCCCGGATCATGCACATCTGCCTTTCTTTTCTATTTTCGGACACATAGCCCCGTTCTTTATTCCTCTGTGAACTTCCCGTCTCTCTTGCAGGTGTTCAGTAATTTTTTTTGTCAATCAAATCATCTTCCTACTCGCTCAGCCACCGGCACCGCCAGCATCTCTACTCGCACTTCACCAATGCCTGTTTATCTTTCCAAACAAGCCTACACGAAAAAAAACGTACGAATTGCCAGGCTGTGACAGGTTTCACAAAGCTTACATTACTTTCCACCACTGTGTGTGTGTGTGCGTGTGCGTGTGCTTGTGCGTGTGCGTGTGCGTGTGTGTGTGTGCGTGCACGTTCGCGTGTGCACGGATGTCCGGGGATGAGGGTGTGTGTATGTGGGCTTGTGTGCGCGCGCGTATGTATGTATGTGTGTGTGTGTGTGTGTGTGTGTGTGTGTGTGTGTGTGTGTGTGTGTGTGTGTGTGTGTGTGTGTGTGTGTATAGAATACCATTATAAAGAAGTGCATTAGTGATTTGGCTCAGCAGCACCTCGACTGTAGATAGAATTACCTGTGAACATTCTTGCATCCGGGACATTATGTATGTTTAGAAAGTATTTAAAACATATCTTTTTATTAGACATTTCAATTAATTCAAATTGTTTTGAAATGACGGACATTGCATTATAATTTCTTTTTAGTGTCATACACGTTTTAATCAGTGTTTATGTTTTAGATTAATTTATAGATTTATATAAATATATATTTACGTACACAGTTTTAGTAAAGGTTTTAATTTTAATTTGATATATATATATATATATATATATATATATATATATATATATATATATATATATATATATATATATATATATATATATAATTAACATACCAAGTTTTAGTACTATACATCTTAAAAGCAGTGTTTAATTTATTTTAAAATAATTTATATAATTTACATACAAAGGGGTTTACTAGTACATCTTAAAACCAAAACATTTCATGACTTATATTAATTTATATAATTTACATTTCGATTTATTAATATACACTCAGTATATTTCTTGTGCAGCGCATCGATCCGCTATGCGGGAATTAACGCTATATAAAACCGTTATTATTATTATTATTTAAAACGTCCAGTGTCCATTTTTTAGCAAATAGATGAATGAAATGCAGAAATGAGCAGCGCTGCAATCCTTTTTCGTTCTGATGCACAATGTGTCAGAGTGAACAAGTTTGTGAGGTTGTCTCACTTTATCTGTCTCCCTTCTGATTTACCTCTCCCCATCCCTTCCTTTAAAAATACTCAACATTTTCTCCCTTCCTCCCTGCTTGGCGACCCCTCGCCCTCTCCTTCTCCCACTCCCTCACTTTCTTTATCCTCTCCTATTTCCCTTCTCACTGTTCCTCTACACCCCTCTTCCTTCATACTTTCATCCACCAATCCTTTTCAACCCTCCCGTCATTCTAATTAAGCCGCAATTCGGTACGGTCATGGGTAATTGCACATTCGACAAGAAGAGCGAAGCTACTTGTGCTATTCAAGGCAAAGTTGTTTTGTCCGTGTGTAATACCTGTCATGTTTCATTGTCAGTTTAGCACAGACAATGCAATGCTTCACTGCCGTGGACATTCTTAGACTGATGTGCGGCCTCCGACAATGGTATGCTCTTAGTCCCGCGCTAGAACGCATTGATTGACAACGTATAATTAGCAGACTCTTTCGCGTTGAACATGACAGCTGCTACAAACAAATGACTTAAGCGTTCGCTCGAAAGCATGCATTTGTCTAAATGCAGTTGTAATCGAAATGCAGTTCTCCCGGTTTTCAGTACAAGACCAACTTCGCGTGTTTATGGATGTTTCGTGTGCGGTCGGGTGCAGCGTATTGCATGCTATTCGGCAAACAATACACATTTGACGCTCTACGTGGTTTGACAGTTGGACTCGAATGAGCTGCACATATTGCAGTGTGGCAGTCATCAGACATTGGGATATACAACTAGACGCCAAAAAAGAGAGCGACGATTGCTACAGACAGTTGCTTTAAGGTAGGCTATGTGTGTAATGTTGTTGTGTTATTTAGAACGGCAACTGCAACTGGTGGTAGTACACTACATATATTGCCATGTGGTACAGTGTCGACATTATGTATTGCTAACTTGCATAGTCAAACCTGCAAGGCATTACCATCATTATGCATAACTGTTAGCGTCGTTCTACTGTGAATATAATTGCACAGATAATCCATTTCTCATTAATCAAAACATTATTTGGCAACATATTTGATATGTAATGAATGGATCCACTTGCTTATTTTCGTCGATATAAATGTTAGGTAAGCATTGTATTTATTAATACAATAAAATAGCAAATAACAAATGTTTTAATCCACCTCGATTTATTATCTTAAATTATGAATTCTGGTATATCAATGCGAGTTATATTATTCAGTGTAGGATGCACAGCATTATGTATCTGCGCTTAGAAATAATGTCTTGTTTAATTTTATGACGGAAAAACGACGGCGATGTGTGCGCCATATTGTTGCCAAACTTCCGCTTCCGAACCATAAATCTGCATAAGTCAACATTAATAATTATAGTTATGTATGTTAACATGTTTGATGTATCATGTGATAGAGCATGACATATAAGCGATATTTTAATGTAATGTTACAACATAAATAACATCAGATATATCAGCTTACGTGTCTTTCAAGTTGACACCAGAATTTCACCAGATAAGGCTCGACATGGGTTTATAAGCAAATAAAATGGCTACCTCCATTGCAACTGAGTGTTTCCGACCGCACGTGGCGGAAGGGGTTACCAGTGACGCTCATCCTATGGAGGTCACAACCTGTCTGGCGAACAGGGGTTTGGGCCAGGTAATTTCCTCCCATAGGAACACTCCCGGCGGAAGTTGGTCAGTTGTGAGGGAGTAAGGATTGTGACCAACCGTGCCAGGGAACGTTATGAGTAGCAACCGATGAGGTATCTCTGGCCGTACTAGTTACATTAGATTGTACTACAGGCTATGTACACAGTGTCTACCACTTCCTCATTCCCTCTTTTTTCATTTTCAAAGTTTTTCTTTAAAACAGTAAATGTGTGACATTGACTGTTATTTTTAAGGTATTAAGAAAAATATTAATTTAACTAAATTCCAGGCTTTTACGTTTAACTTTAAAACACATTTTGTTTTGTTTTAATCGTACACAACATCTCAGCTTCACGACAAGCTTTATTTAATTTTTTGCACGTACGGAAAACTATATTATTAAAAGTTACACAAATGCTGGAACTATTTTAAATTGTGAAAGAGTTAATAGCATGCATTAAATCATAACTATTTTACTCGTAGTAAATAGCTCAGATGCAATCATTTTTATTATTTAAATATACTGCTACGTCTTTAATCTTCAATAACTAAATAAATGCAACTATATGTTAACAATAATACGTTCAATGTATGTATAAATAACTGCGATCATTCAATGTTAAGATACTTGTTAACATTTGTTTGCGTTTATTTATACATGTATATGTTATGTACTATAACCTTTGGTTATACTCTTTTCCAAGAGATATTCATTCATGTTAAATTAATATTTTTCTTAATACGTAAGAAACATAGTAAATAGAAATACAACTACTCAATCAGTATAATCGCGTACATACATCACCACACTTTCATACATGTACACAACACGTGATAAAGTACCTGCATCAATAAAACAACTATTACAAAATTATGACATTATCGAACATATATTGAACTTACACATTTTCCTTTTTATTATGTAAAACATAGGATTGTGCATACATTCATAATTATTAGACACACATAGACAAATAGACTGCACATACACACGCTCCCACACCTAATGAAAATTTATTGAAGATAACGATCTTGAGAATATGTTGGATATTGTTAGACGATGCAACATTTTCTGGTTTAATAACCGTCACTAAAAATTCATGCTTGTAGGACGCAATTATACTCGTTTTATAATTTTTCTGGCAAAACATCTTTGAAATTGGCTGTTGGGCAACTTTACTGCCGCGAAATGAAGGGCTCAAAACCACAATTAGCAGTCCTGTCCAGAAAAATCAGTTTGTGCATGCTTTTACAGATAGTGTACTGTTAATTATGTATCCATCAGACCATGTATTTTCATTTTCTAACAATATAGTTGTGAATGGTTGCAGTTAAAATACTGCAAAAGCACTGTCAAATGTTTCTCTAAACCAATTTGTTCACTTGCAGAGTTTAGGGTAATATCGGTTTAGTGTTGTGTGTGGCAGGTTCATACCCTGCTGGTGTTCCTTATGCAAACATTACATGTTGTGTGCACACACATTGATTCCATTTTATACGTTTAGCTGGTTTTGTGATATTTTTGAAATGCATTAAACTACTTATATCATTATAATATATATATATATATATATATATATATATATATATATAATGTGTATATATATATATATGTATAATATATATATATATATAATATACATGTACATCAGCAGGAATATGAATTCTTTCTTCATAGATGTCATGCATCTTGGTTGCCAAACAAAGAGGAATTAATATCCAACTCACACAAATAAAACGTAAGACCTACAAGTGGGCTGTAGAAGAAGGCAGATAGCATGTTTCTCGCTAGCAGCATCATACTGGTCAGTTCTACAAGGACATCAAGTTAAGTACAACAATTAGAACTCTTGTTGAGGTTAGCATACCATATGCTGAAGACTGGAAAAATTGAGACTTCTATCTATCTTATCATGACTAGTTGGGTGCACATAAAACAGATAGGGAGAGAGAGAGACAGAGAGAGGTGGTGTCCGCAACAAAAGTGAGTAAATTGTATGAGCATGGCTGAAGAGAGAGAAAAACAATGAGAGAGAGAGAGAGAGAGAGAGAGAGAGAGATGGGGTGGGTTGGGGGCACCAGTGAATGATGACTGAGATGATCCCTAATAGTCACCAGTCCATCAGAGAATTATGATTGAGATGGTCCCTAAGAGTCATCAGGGCACCAGTGAATGATGACTGAGATGATCCCTAATAGTCACCAGTCTATCAGAGAATTATGATTGAGATGGTCCCTAAGAGTCACCAGTCCATCAGAGAATTATGATTGACATGGTTCTTAAGAGAATCAGAGCATCAGAGAATGATGACTGAGACAGTCCCTATCATTCACCAGTGCATCAGAGAATGTTGACCAACACAATCCCTAAGAATCATTAGCCCAGTACTAGAGAATGATGATCGAGATGGTCCCTAAGAGTTACTAGTGCACCAGAGAATGACGAGACGGTCCCTATGTGTAATCTG
>OZ024866.1:34031386-34033886 GCA_964017155.1 Oasisia sp. SBJ-2009 | reverse complement strand
TTTAGTATTGTGTTCTGTAAATTATTTGGCACTAGAACATTATTATGTCATTAGATGATTAACAATATATCTAGAAAGTTTGTCACCATAATTCTGTTATGCAATGAATAATGACGTTGACATCTCTATAGTTGTCATAGTCACTGGCTGTCTGTCTGTCTGTCTGGTGGCTGGCAGGCAGGCAGGCTGGCAGGCAGGCAGGCAGGCAGGCAGGCAGGCAGGCAGGCAGGCAGGCAGGCAGGCAGGCAGGCAGGCAGGCAGGCAGGCAGGCAGGCAGGCAGGCAGGCAGGCAGGCAGGCAGGCAGGCAGGCAGGCTGGCAGGCAGGCAGGCAGGCAGGCAGGCAGGCAGGCAGGCAGGCAGGCAGGCAGGCAGGCAGGCAGAGAGGGGCAGGGGCAGGGGCAGGGGCAGGGGCAGGGGCAGGGGCAGGGGCAGGGGCAGGGGCAGGGGCAGGGGCAGGCGCAGGCGCAGGCGCAGGGGCAGGGGCAGGGGCAGGGGCAGGGGCAGGGGCAGGGGCAGGGGCAGGGGCAGGGGCAGGGGCAGGGGCAGGGGCAGGGGCAGGGGCAGGGGCAGGGGCAGGGGCAGGGGCAGGGGCAGGGGCAGGGGCAGGGGCAGGGGCAGGGGCAGGGGCAGGGGCAGGGGCAGGGGCAGGGGCAGGGGCAGGGGCAGGGGCAGGGGCAGGGGCAGGGGCAGGGGCAGGGGCAGGGGCAGGGGCAGGGGCAGGGGCAGGGGCAGGGGCAGGGGCAGGGGCAGGGGCAGGGGCAGGGGCAGGGGCAGGGGCAGGGGCAGGGGCAGGGGCAGGGGCAGGGGCAGGGGCAGGGGCAGGGGCAGGGGCAGGGGCAGGGGCAGGGGCAGGGGCAGGGGCAGGGGCAGGGGCAGGGGCAGGGGCAGGGGCAGGGGCAGGGGCAGGGGCAGGGGCAGGGGCAGGGGCAGGGGCAGGGGGGCAGGGGGGCAGGGGGGCAGGGGGGCAGGGGGGCAGGGGGGCAGGGGGGCAGGGGGGCAGGGGGCAGGGGGCAGGGGGCAGGAGGCAGGGGGCAGGGGGGCAGGGGGGCAGGGGGGCAGGGGGGCAGGGGGACAGGGGGGCGGGGGGCGGGGGGCGGGGGGCAGGGGGGCAGGGGGCAGGGGGCAGGGGGCAGGGGCAGGGGCAGGGGCAGGGGCAGGGGCAGAGGGGCAGGGGCAGAGAGACAGAGAGACAGAGAGACAGAGAGACAGAGAGACAGAGAGACAGAGAGACAGAGAGACAGAGAGACAGAGAGACAGAGAGACAGAGAGACAGAGAGACAGAGAGACAGAGAGACAGAGAGAGAGAGACAGAGAGACAGAGAGACAGAGACAGAGACAGAGACAGAGACAGAGACAGAGACAGAGACAGAGACAGAGACAGAGACAGAGACAGAGACAGAGACAGAGACAGAGACAGAGACAGAGACAGAGACAGAGACAGAGAGACTAGTCTGTTGCTAACTCACCATGGGTTCTCTGTTCATCCCGAGAACCACTTGTTTCTTCGCCTCACAGTGGAGGAACTGAGCACCCCCTGAGACCTCTCCTGTTCTACTTTACACCCCCTGTGCTAATCATTGGCACTGCCGTCTCTGAACACAGCAACACTCACTTTTATCACATCTATCTGTTATGTACAACAATATTCTAACTTAGGATGGAACCATCTATTACATACAACTATATTTATATCGGACAAACCTGTCGATTATATACAACAAGACTGAGGTCAGACATATATATTGCATACAAGAAAAGTCAGAGAATAAAAAATAACAGAATAAGTAGTCATCACATAATGAATTCGTACTGTGCTGCTCGCTCTATCATCACATGACTTTGTCACATATTCTACTGTCTCATTACTGTCACATGATGTACTCACACTGGACTATACTCATTGTCACGTTACTGTCACATGACATAATTGCATTATGCCTTTCTCGACTGTTATATGCCTTACTTACATTGTGCAATATTCGACCGACTCGTGCTGTACTTACACTGTGCCTTACTCGAATGTCATACGCCATACTTACATAGTGCCATATGTTACGGTCACAAGGAATAATTATATTGTGCTATACTCTACTGTCACATGAAGACTTACATTGTGCCGCACTCTACTGTCACGTGCCGTACTTACATTGTGTCATATGCTATTGTCACACGCTGTACTTACATTGTGCCATACTCTACTCTCTCATGCTATACTTACATTGTGTCATATGCTATTGTCACACGCTGTACTTACATTGTGCCTTACTCTACTCTCTCATGCTATACTTACATTGTGTCATATGCTATTGTCACATGCTGTACTTACATTGTGCCATACTCTACTGATACAAACAACTTTGTCATCCTATTTCCACACAAAGAAATACACAAGCTTACTTGGATCTCGCCTAACCAAAGAGACAAGAAACAAATTGACCACCTTCTCATCAGTGGGAAGTGGCGACGACCCTTACAAGATGTACATTTTAGAAGTGGAGT
>OZ024866.1:33986386-33998886 GCA_964017155.1 Oasisia sp. SBJ-2009 | reverse complement strand
CCTTAATGACCTCTTATAGAAGCCCACATTCCAAGGCAAACGATGCTCCCCCTCGTCTAAAACTATGCCCTGAATAACCCGAGGGCTTTAAATTCAAGTTTCCCAAGTATTATGCAGCTTATCCTGGAAGACCTGCATTGTCAAAGGGAGCCAGCCAGTGCGCGTGGGGTATGTGAAAAGTGGGGCTGATGGCGGAGCGTTATACAGCCTTAAGGCGAGGATAAGCGTCTGTGCAGGGCACAGGGGGGAGCCTGGGATGCGAGGAAGGGGGATGTGCAGTACGCGCTGCCGGTACTGGATAGTCTTCGACCACCGCACAGCTTCCTCCGTCCTCAGAAAAGGTAGCATCCCCCCGACATAAATTTGAGTCAAAGGATGTAATGCTTCTAACCAAAAGGTTAGGTTTCCGAAAAAAGGAGAAAAACGCTACTAAGCATGCTGCCCAAAAGGTCACTTCTAGTGTCAAGGTGAAGTCTATCAGCTTAAATAACTGACGAAGGATAGCTGGTGTTATGGGCAGCTTTTGTTTATTTATGTGAAACACCTAATACTCTTTTCGTACCTTTAAGCAAAATGTCTATGTACCAAGAGCCCTGAAAGGGGTTGGTATGACCTGCCTCTAGATGCATTATACGAACCACGTTTATGTATTGCTTAATTGAAGTGTAAGCCAATTTTTAGACAAAAATGCTATATATCGACAAGTGTTTTCCTGTGGCAGA
Organism: Oasisia sp. SBJ-2009; assembly: GCA_964017155.1. Taxonomy (NCBI): domain Eukaryota; kingdom Metazoa; phylum Annelida; class Polychaeta; order Sabellida; family Siboglinidae; genus Oasisia; species Oasisia sp. SBJ-2009. The sequence goes on along the minus strand of OZ024866.1, from coordinate 33,998,164 downwards.
GGTACTGGGTTAATGTCCCCGAATACACAGAAGTGCTGATACAGCTTACGTTGCGAAGCATATGTAAGACGCGTAATAGGTGCAAAGACCTGTTCTTGCAGCCAACGGACTTTGTCATCTAGTGAGTCCAGGAACCCAGGACCTGTCCACAATATATAGAAACCCATTATAGGACATGTGCCATGATAACGGCGACAGTGCTAACAATACATTCAGATACTGCCTAGCATTGGGTTCATGTAGCCGAGAAATTCTATCTGCTAAGACATTGTCTTCCCCCGGAACATGGACCGCTTTCAAGCGGAACTTAAATATAATAGCAATTCACACTACCCGTCTTGTCTTCCGATATGAGTAAGGGCCGACAGCGAAAATGTAAACATCGCCGCAATTTTCTTTAATAATACCCCGCAATTGTTACCCTTCCTCGCCATTCCGATTTCGCGTCGTGAAGACGCTTCGGCTCAGTCCACACAATTTCAAGTGAAAGTTACTTGTAAATTGTATGTATGTAGTTCACTTCTTATATAGCCATCCCTTCAGCAAACCCAAAGTAACCTTGTAAGGCAGATTGCATCTGATGAGGGGAACCATCGATAACTGCCCGTTTCAAGGCAAACTGGCCCCTACTACACACATACGTTGTCAACATCCGAGACATCTAACATTGCAACAATACCGTCTATGTGATGTTTTGCCAAGAACGACGAGTGTGTATGTTAGGCCTTCTTAATTAGCTTTTGACTTGTTAAAGATTGCAGTTGTTGATTTGCGATTGGCTGAAGAGGTGAAGATTCGTCATCCAACCCTGGTCATTGCCCACGTTAGCCGGGTGGCCGCTGGTGAGAGGAGTTTGTATTAAACAATGCTATTGCAATGAAAATGTGGCCGTATAATCCGGGTGGCCGGTGGCGAAGGGGCCGTATAAGAAGGCGAATACTGTATATGCGTCAAGTTGCAGAGTGTATAAAATAACTGCAAAGTTCAATATGTATACATCGCGCTGTGTATTCGTATATATATATATATATATATATAAATATATAAAATTATATATATATATATATATATATATATATATATATATGTATATGTATATGTATATATATATATATATATATATATATATATGTATATGTATATATGTATATATATATATATATATATATATATATATATATAATACTCATGGTTATATCAGCGTTCGGCGTGTTTGTAAACACGATCCTGTTGCCCGATGATATTCCCTGGGTCAGCACTTCGAGGTGTGAATAGGTGCGGCCGGCCGAAACTAGCTGTCGCTCCCGTACCTATTGCGTAATTTTGTACCGGGCGACGTTCGTGGGACGTGGCAGCGACTGGCTGTCCGAGCACGCGTGGCTGTCCGTCGAACGATTATGGGATATGGCGAATATGTTGCGCCCAGCAAGTCAAACTAAAAAGAATCGCATTGAACATGTTCTCAGCTGAGAAAGAAATGATCTTACTAATAACATTGAAAGTCGTCAAAATGGCATTGGTTGAAGGCTTGTCTCTTCAACTAGATTACCCGGACGTCAACCAGCACCATGACATTTAAGGTGGGTAAAGACTGAATAGAACTAGATGCTCTTTGAGGTGTATACCCAGCCAATACACTGCTAAGAAGGTCCACCTTGCGTTATGCTCTTAATTAATTGCAAAACTTTTTTTGACAAATACAGATTCTATTTTAGTTCTAAGATCTATTAAGACCTCCGTCCGCAAATGTGTTTAATAGTGATTTTCTGTTCAAAGAGTCGGGTTTACTGTTCCAAAGATATAGAAATGCCAATTTTTAACCACCTTGTTTGGTACTGAGTTAAGACTCCCTATGTGCCAAATGGAACTGCACAGCACAGATTGCATGGTGATACTTTCCCCCTAAATGATAATTCCATCCTGCTATATAGTTCACAATGTTTTTGAAATTAGAAATACCTTTCCCCGGTCTTTTTATCGGCTTCTTTTGTACCTGTATAAACGCCGTATTTTTTTGGGGAAATCACTAGTTCATTTTTTATCATCAGGTTCAACTAAGAGGACCCGGGTTGGAATCCTGTGCTGCGGTGTTAAAACCTTGGGCAATTTATTACATTCTACATTGCTCACGTTCACTCAGCTGTATACATGAATACCTGGCAATAGACAAGTGATTGGTATGTGTGCGAGTAGCCTTCGCGCATTATTTGCAGCATATGTCTGCATGCTTCCCAGATATGTGTCAGTGTCTGATTGAATAGGACTGCCAGGGAAGTAAAGTGTAAAGCGCTTTGAGCAGTCCTTGTCTAAATTCCAGCTGTTCTTCTCCGATTTACATTTAAGATTTATTGCTCTTATTCTGCAATCCAGATTCTTTCCAGCGACTTCAACTTATGGCTTAGCAACGTAGTGCCTCAATGTTTTCCCGGATCATGCACATCTCCCTTTCCTTTGTATTTTCGGACACTTAGCCCCGTTCTTTATTCCTCTGTGAACTTCCCGTCTCTCTTGCAGGTGTTCAGTAATTTTTTTTGTCGATCATCTTCCAACTCGCTCAGCCACCGCACCGCCAGCATCTCTACTCGCACTTCACTAATGCCTGTTTATCTTTCCAAACAAGCCTACACGATAAACTGTACGAATTGCCCGGCTGTGACAGGTTTCACAAAGCTTACATTATTTTCCACCACTGTGTGCGTGTGCGTGTCCGTGCGCGTGCGCGTGCGCGTGCGTGTGCACGTTCGCGTATGCACGGGTGTCCGGGGATGTGGGTGTGTGTATGTGGGCGTGTGTGCGCGCGCGTATGTATGTGTTTGTGTGTGTGTGTGTGTGTGCATGAGTGTGTGGGTGCGCGTGTGCATGGGTGTCCGGGGACGTGGATGTGTCTGGGTGTGTGCGCGCGCGTGTGTGTATGTGGGTGTGTGCGCATGGGTGTATGCATGTGGGTATGTGGGAGTGCGTGCGTGCGTTTGTGTGCGTTTGTGTGCGTGTGTGTGTGTGTGTGTGTGTGTGTGTGTGTGTGACTGTGTGTCGTATATACATTCATTGCTTACTCTTATTAAAAAATCTACCCAGCATCGATTATCTGGTTCTGTTTTACATTTTACCCCAATAGTAAATACAAATATTGGGAGTAGGTGTTTTTTTCTGTGTCTGTATTACTCTTTGGAATATAGGTCTATGATTCCTTCGATCTAGTGTTAGATCAGACGCAGACTGAAACATTATGCGATTCTTAAATATTTTAAATATCTTGCTTTTACGTATTTTAATTAGTAATGGTTTATTAAAATAGATAAAACCATAATTAATTTACAAAACCTGCGTGACAATCAATTGTTGCACGTGACCTTCGTCAAGCATAACCTTTGCCAACAGTATTTATAATGGTAACGTATGGGCGGCATCATATCTGCTATATCAAACTGACCCCATCTTTTATGGACACACCGGTGATAGGCAAGAGGTTACGTGACGTGATAATGTTAGAGTACGCTGCGCACGCATTTGATGATTGTTGGAAGTTATCTTGAAATATACTATATTTTTGCTGTAAAAGCAGTAAGAAACTTGATTTTATCAGTAATGTCTATGATTATATAAAGTCTTCATCGGAAGGAGGGTGCCGATTAATACAAAAAGAAATGTGACGATGACAACATATATCCATACAACACAATATCTTACACATAAAAGCACGCTCTCCTTTTTCTCCCGTTAATCTCTCCCCTCAGCCTCCCCTCTCTCCCTCTCCTTCTTTCATCCCTCTCCTTCCCTCCCTCCACCCCCTCACTGCATCATCAGAATAATGTTTGTTAGTGCTAATATCACCCATCTGTCTAATCCCGTATATAGAATACCATTATAAAGAAGGAGTGCATTAGTGATTTGGCGCAGCAGCACCTCGACTGTCGATTGAATTGCCTGTGAACATTCCTGCATCCGGGACATTATGTATGTTTAGAAAGTGTTTAAAACATATCTTTTTATTAGACATTTCAATTAATTCAAATTGCTTTGAAATGACGGACATTGCTTTAGAATTTCTTTTTAGCGTCATACACGTTCAATCAGTGTTTATGTTTTAGATTAATTTATAGATTAATATAAATATATATTTACGTACACAGTTTTAGTAAAGGTTTTAATTTTAATTTGATATACATATATATATATATAATTAACATACCAAGTTTTAGTACTATACATCTTAAAAGCAGTGCTTAATTTATTTTAAAATAATTTATATAATTTACATACAAAGGGGTTTACTAGTACATCTTAAAACCAAAAATGTAATGACTTATGTTAATTTATATAATTTACATTTCGATTTATTAATATACACTCAGTATATTTCTTGTGCAGCGCGTCGATCCGCTATGCGGGAATTAGCGCTATATGAAACCTTTATTATTATTATTATTTAAACCGTCCAGTGTCCATTTTTAGCAAATAGATGAATGAAATGCAGAAATGAGTAGCGCTGCAATCCTTTTTCGTTCTGATGCACAATGTGTTAGAGTGAACAAGTTTGTGAGGTTGTCTCATTTTATCTGACTCCCTTCAGATTTACCTCTCCCCATTCCTTCCTTTAAAAATACTCAACATTTTCTCCCTTCCTCCCTGCTTGGCGGCCCCTCGCCCTCTCCTTCTCCCACTCCCTCACTTTCTTTATCCTCTCCTATTTCCCTTCTTACTGTTCCTCTGCACCCCTCTTCCTCCATACTTTCATCCACCAATCCTTTTCAACCCTCCCGTCATTGTAATTAAGCCGCAATTCGGTACGGTCATGGGTAATTGCACATTCGACAAGAAGAGCGAAGCTACTTGTGCTATTCAAGGCAAACTTGTTTTGTCCGTGTGTAATACCTGTCATGTTTCATTGTCAGTTTAACACAGACAATGCAATGCTTCACTGCCGTGGACATTCTTAGACTGACGTGCGGCCTCCGACAATGGTATGCTCTTAGTCCCGCGCAAGAATGCATTGATTGACAACGTATAATTAGCAGCCTCTTTCGCGTTGAACATGACAGCTGCTACAAACAAATGACTTAAGCGTTCGATCGAAAGCATGGATTTGTCAAAATGCAGTTGTAATCGAAATGCAGTTCTCCCGGTTTTCAGTACAAGACCAACTTCGCGTGTTTATGGATGTTTCGTGTGCGGTCGGGTGCAGCGTATCGCATGCTATTCGGCAAACAATAGGTTTGACAGTTGGACTCGAATGAGCTGCACATATTGCAGTGTGGCAGTCATCAGACATTGGGATATACAACTAGACGCCAAAAAAGAGAGCGACGATTGCTACAGACAGTTGCTTTAAGGTAGGCTATGTGTGTAATGTCGTTGTGTTATTTAGAACGGCAACTGCAACTGTTGGTAGCACACTACATATATTGCTATGTGGTACAGTGTCGACATTATGTATTGCTAACTTGCATAGTCAAACCTGCAAGGCATTATCATCATTATGCATAACTGTTAGCGTCATTCTACTGTGAATATAATTGCACAGATAATCCATTTCTCATTAATCACAACATTATTTGGCAACATATTTGTTATGTAATGAATGGACCCACTTGCTTATTTTCGTCGATATAAATGTTAGGTAAGCATCGTATTTATTAATACAATAAAACAGCAAATAACAAATGTTTTAATCCACCTCGGTATATTATCTTAAATTATGAATTCTCGTATATCAATGCGAGTTATATTATTCACTGTAGGATGCACTACATTATGTATCTGCGTTTAAAAATAATGCCTTATTTAATTTTATGAAGGAAAAACGACGGCGATGTGTGCGCCATATTGTTGCCAAACTTCCGCTTCCGAACCATACATCTGCATAAGTCAACATTAATAATTATAGTTATGTATGTTAACATGTTTGATGTATCATATGATAGAGCATGACATATAAGCGATATTTTAATGTAATGTTACAACAAAAATAACATCAGATATATCAGCTTACGTGTCTTACAAGTTGACACCATAATTTCACCAGATAAGGCTCGACATGGGTTTATAAGCAAATAAAATGGCTACCTCCATTGCAACTGAGTGTTTCCGACCGCACGTGGCGGAAGGGGTTACCAGTGACGCTCATCCTATGGAGGTCACAACCTGTCTGGCGAACAGGGGTTTGGGCCAGGTAATTTCCTCCCATAGGAACACTTCCGGCGGAAGTCGGTCAGTTGTGAGGGAGTAAGGATTGTGACCAACCGTGCCAGGGAACGTTATGAGTAGCAACCGATGAGGTATCTCTGGCCGTACTAGTTACATTAGATTGTACTACAGGCTATGTACACAGTGTCTACCACTTCCTCATTCCCTCTTTTTTCATTTTCAAAGTTTTTCTTTAAAACAGTAAATGGGTGACATTGACATTGACTGTTATTTTAAAGGTATTAAGAAAAATATTAATTTAACTAAATTCAAGGCTTTTACGTTTAACTTTAAAACACATTTTGTTTTGTTTTAATAGTACACAACATCTCAGCTTCACGACAAGCTTTACTAATTTTTTTGCACGTACGGAAAACTATATTAATAAAAGTTACACAAATGCTGGAAGTATTTTAAATTGTGAAAGAGTTAATAGCATGCATTAAATCATAACTATTTTACTCGTAGTAAATAGCTCAGATGCAATCATTTTTACTATTTAAATATACTGCTATGTCTTTAATCGTCAATAACTAAATAAATGCAACTATATGTTAACAATAATACGTTCAATGTATGTATAAATAACTGCGATCATTCAATGTTAAGATACTTGTTAACATTTGTTTGCGTTTATTTATACATGTATATGTTATGTACTATAACCTTTGGTTATACTCTTTTCCAAGAGATATTCATTCATGTTAAATTAATATTTTTCTTAATACTTAAGAAACATAGTAAATAGAAATACTACTACTCAATCAGTATAATCGCGTACATACATCACCACACTTTCATACGTGTACACAACACGTGATAAAGTACCTGCATCAATAAAACAACTATTAAAAAATTATGACATTATCGAACATATCTTGAACTTACACATTTTCCTTTTTATTATATAAAACATAGGATTGTGCATACATTCATAATTATTAGACACACATAGACAAATAGACTGCACATACATACGCTCCCACACCTAATGAAAATTTATTGAAGATAACGATCTTGAGAATATGTTGGATATTGTTAGATGATGCAACATTTTCTGGTTTAATAACCGTCACTAAACATTCATGCTTGTAGGACGCAATTATACTCGTTTTGTAATTTTTCTGGCAAAACATTCTTTGAAATTGGCTGTTGGACAACTTTAGTGCCGCGATATGAAGTGCTCAAAACCACAATTAGCAGTCCTGTCCAGAAAAATCAGTTTGTGCATGCTTTTACAGATCGTGTACTGTTAATTATGTATCTATCAGACCATGTATAGTCATTTTCTAACAATACAGTTGTGAATGGTTGCAGTTAAAATACTGTGTTTTAACGCAAAAGCACTGTCAAATGTTTCTCTAAACCATTTTGTTCACTTGCACAGTTTAGGGTAATATCGGTTCAGTGTTGTGTGTGGCAGGTTCATACCCTGCTCGTGTTCTTCATGCAAACACTACATGTTGTGTGCACACACATTGATTCCATTTCATACGTTTAGCTGGTTTTGTGATATTTTTGAAATGCATTAAACTACTTATATCATTATAATATATATATATATATATATATAATGTATATGTATATATATATATATGTATAATATATATATATATATATAATATATATATATATCTATATAATATACATGTACATCAGCAGGAATATGAATTCTTTCTTCATAGATGTCATGCATCTTGGTTGCCAAACAAAGAGGAACTAGGGATCCAACTCACACAAATAAAACGTAAGACCTACAAGTGGGCTGTAGAAGAAGGCAGATAGCATGTTTCTCGCTAGCAGCATCATACTGGTCAGTTCTACCAGGACATCAAGTGAAGTACAACAATTAGAACTCTTGTTGAGGTTAGCATACCATATGCTGAAGACTGGAAAAATAGAGACTTCTATCTATCTTATCATGACTAGTTGGGTGCACATAAAACAGATAGGGAGAGAGAGAGACAGAGATAGGTGGTGTCCACAACAAAAGTGAGTAAATTGTATGAGCATGGCTGAAGAGAGAGAAAAACAATGAGAGAGAGAGAGAGAGAGAGAGAGAGAGAGACAGAGACAGAGACAGAGACAGAGATGGGGTGGGTTGGGGGCACCAGTGAATGATGACTGAGATGATCCCTAATAGTCACCAGTCCATCAGAGAATTATGATTGAGATGGTCCCTAAGAGTCATCAGGGCACCAGTGAATGATGACTGAGATGATCCCTAATAGTCACCAGTCCATCAGAGAATTATGATTGAGATGGTCCCTAAGAGTCATCAGGGCACCAGTGAATGATGACTGAGATGATCCCTAATAGTCACCAGTCCATCAGAGAATTATGATTGAGATGGTCCCTAAGAGTCATCAGAGCACCTGGGAGGGAGGGAGGGAGGGAGGGGGAGGGAGGGAGGGAGGGTGGGAGGGAGGGAGGGAGGGGGAGGGAGGGAGGGAGGGAGGGAGGGAGGGAGGGAGGGAGGGAGGGAGGGAGGGAGGGAGGGAGGGAGGGAGGGAGGGAGGGAGAGAAAGAGAGAGAGAGAGAGATATGGGGGTAGTGTACGTGTCTGAAGAGTGACGGTTAACGTAGCTGAAGATAGACAGAGAGAGGCCGTATCTGCAACTGAAGAGAGTAAAGTGTGTGTGTGTGGCTGAAGAGAGAAAGCAGGAGTGAGAGAAAGGGAGGGAGAATGAGATGGTGAACACATCTAAAGTAAAAGACGTTGTGAATGCGACAGTGATGGCACAGATTATGAATATCGATTTTATTAACTTGGCTTAAACCATCTGCCGACAACTTCTGAAACCGTCCATATTCACGGACGTGTAAGTATGAATCATTTTTTCAGTGCATATGTATGTTGCTTCGTGCTACTAAGGTTGTATCACACAGCAGTGTGGCACTATGGTATGCGTTTAATAATCCTTTTTGTATCTACAAGGTAACGTTTGCCTTTTATGAAATGTTTTGACAATTATATTTCAGTCAATTTGAATCTTTCTTACAATGGAGTGGAAATATTTGTGTAAATAGCACGTAAACCTTCACAGCAGAGGTTAGAGAATAAATATAAAACAAACAGTAATATGTTACGGTTGATCTAATTTCTTAATTATTCTATGATACATATTAATAACAAATATGTATATAAATGAAACCATGATCATACATTCTTAAATTCCCTCCATCTTTATATATAACTGATCTGTGTATAATACTAACTTCACTACTCCTGCCAACGCTTCTAGCTGTCCAGATATGCATTGTTTATGGCATCTAGACTGCCTTGGGAATGGAACATAGCATTGATGTCGTACTTTTACACACAAAAACCTATACTACTACAGTCACTATTCAACCCCTGGCACATATACATATTGTGCACAGATGGGAAACAGTATGTAATAGGCACATTAGACGTCACACGGTGCACACACATGGTATCAAGCAATTGATACACGTATTTTATACACTTATAAAAATGTACATTTTCTGAGTTAAGTTGCCAACGTTTTTCTGTAGTCACTTCAACATGTCATCTTTATGCAACATAAAATATACACATGTAGGAACAGAGAGAGGGAGCAAGGGAGAATGAAAGATAGAGTGAGTGAGAGAGAGGGAGTGAGACACAATCCCTGAGAGCATATAACCAGCATCAATAGATAAGGAATAAAACATGTTGACTGCAAGTTAATATCTAATAATTCAGTTAACACAGACTGGATGGGCATATGAATTTTGTTAAGATATTTGCACGGAAAAACAAGTTTTATTTGTTCACAAATTTATTTTCACCTAGATATCAGTATACATGTATACATGGATGTTGGATTGTTAACCATTAATACATAAACACATAGCAACCTGTTAATTTTATTATCTCATTCTATAGCAATAAACAATATAAAGAAAAAATATGCTCACAGGCGATACATAAAACACTGGACATAGTTTATCACCTTAAAATGTTATTGCTACCATCTTGTCACATCAACTACATTAAGTAATGAATGACCTGTGTCAGGTCATATTTTCAAGTGTTGACATGGTAAGTCAATAAAACAAACGTATTGAAGTGTGCACACACAACTTGTAACCAGTCACAAACACTATTTCAGTAGACAGTTCAGCAGAATAAAGACATATCAACTAAGTAAAACAGCCTAACAAAATAAAATTAGCCCACCTTAATACTGATGGCCCACTAAAATAAAGATAACCCACCAAAATATACAGCCCAACAGAACAAAGATAGCACACCAGAATAAAGATAACCCACCAACATATTAAATCCACTAGAATAAGATAGCCCAACATAATTTAGACAACCCACTGGATCTCGCATCAAGTTGGTTTTCAACATTAGCTAACATATGTATAAGCACATGGGCAACAGTGAAAACTTACTTAGCCATCGACACTCTACAAATTCACTTAATGTGTAAATTAAACAGACACTGTACAATGTCATCCATTCTGTGATAAATGACTCCTATATGCAAAGTAACACTTTTAAGGGACTGCAAGACAATCGCATGTTTATACAGTTGTATGTTAAATGAATGTTTAAATTTAACCGTGCACGTCCTATATGACATTTGAGTCAAGCAGCAGCATGATGAGCCAGTATCAGCAGTACTCCATACAATGTCCCTCACACCTGCTGTTAGCAATATAACTTTGGTTGTATTATTCAAACCACATCTTATCTCATGGCCAGTTGAACACAGTGCCAAAAATACAAATATTTACATAATTTTATTATAAATATTATATTTACAACCAAGTGTTTTCATACAGAGAGACAGAGAGACAGAGAGACAGAGAGACAGAGAGACAGAGAGACAGAGAGACCGAGAGAGACCGAGAGACCGAGAGACCGAGAGACCGAGAGACCGAGAGACCGAGAGACCGAGAGACAGAGAGACAGAGAGACAGAGAGACAGAGACAGACAGAGAGACAGAGAGGGAGTCAGAGAGGGAGACAGAGAGGGAGACAGAGAGGGAGACAGAGAGGGAGACAGAGAGAGAGACAGAGAGAGAGACAGAGAGAGAGAGACAGAGAGAGAGACAGAGAGAGAGAGAGACAGGCAGGCAGGCAGGCAGGCAGGCAGGCAGGCAGGCAGGCAGGCAGGCAGGCAGGCAGGCAGGCAGGCAGGCAGGCAGGCAGGCAGGCAGGCAGGCAGGCAGGCAGGCAGGCAGGCAGGCAGGCAGGCAGGCAGGCAGGCAGGCAGGCAGGCTATTGTCACACGCTGTACTTACATTGTGCCATACTCTACTGATACAAACAACTTTGTCATCCTATTTGCACACAAAGAAATACACAAACTTACTTGGATCTCACCTAACCAAAGAGACAAGAAACAAATTGACCACCTTCTCATCAGTGGCAAGTGGCGACGATCCTTACAAGATGTACGCTATAGAAGTGGAGTGGATGTTGGCAGCAGTCACCACCTTGTTGTTGCACACAACACACTGAAGCTTAAAAGAAGAGTAACACCGATTAGGCTGTTGAAATGGTTCAAAGTCTCCAAGCTGAAAGATGCTGGCATTAGACCAGTAATGCAGTAATAGGACAGAAAGAGGAAACAC
>OZ024866.1:33971386-33981386 GCA_964017155.1 Oasisia sp. SBJ-2009 | reverse complement strand
AGACATATATATTGCATACAAGAAAAGTCAGAGAACAAAAAATAACAGAATAAGTAGTCATCACATAATGAATTCGTACTGTGCTGCTCGCTCTATCATCACATGACATTGTCACATATTCTACTGTCTCATTACTGTCACATGATGTACTCACACTGGACTATACTCATTGTCACGTTACTGTCACATGACATAATTGCATTATGCCTTTCTCGACTGTTATATGCCTTACTTACATTGTGCAATATTCGACCGACTCGTGCTGTACTTACACTGTGCCGTACTCGAATGTCATATGCCATACTTACATAGTGCCATATGTTACGGTCACAAGGAATAATTACATTGTGCTATACTCTACAGTCACATGATGACTTACATTGTGCCTTACTCTACTCTCTCATGCTATACTTACATTGTGTCATATGCTATTGTCACACGCTGTACTTACATTGTGCCATACTCTACTGATACAAACAACTTTGTCATCCTATTTCCACAGAAAGAAATACACAAGCTTACTTGGATCTCACCTAACCAAAGAAACAAGAAACAAATTGACCACCTTCTCATCAGTGGCAAGTGGCGACGACCCTTACAAGATGTACATTTTAGAAGTGGAGTGGATGTTGGCAGCAGTCACCACCTTGTTGTTGCACACAACACACTGAAGCTTAAAAGAAGAGTAACACCGATTAGGCTGTTGAAATGGTTCAAAGTCTCCAAGCTGAAAGATGCTGGCATTAGACCAGTAATGCAGTAATAGGACAGAAAGAGGAAACACAAAGACTGGCTGAGGTGGAGACACGTGGACAACAACAAAATATCTCATCAGTTTACTTACAAACATTGACCCTTTGATTCTGTGAATGTTTGGTTAGGATACGACAAAGTATGTCATGAATTACTTTCGAAACTTTTTTCTCTGACTATAAAATCAATGATTCTGCAAAAATGAAATTTGTAATGAAATGATCAAGTTTTCTGACAAAGGTTACACAGATATTATATTACATGTATCAAATCAGTACCTATGGCAATGCTAGTATCACGTGTGGTTAATAATTACATCTGTGTATGTGAAATTAGGTTTGGTTGGTCCATTACAGTATGTGAGATCTTTATCAGGCTTGACTGCGTATACACTCTTAAACATTGCATTACCATACCACATGCTTAGACAGAAACAAACATTTCTCTTCACAGTGAATGAGTATGTGTGTGGTGTGTGTGGTGAGTGTGGTTATGTGTTTGTGTGTGTGTGTGTGTGTGTATGTGTGTGTGTGTGTGTGTGTGTTTGTGTGTGTGTGTGTGTGTGTGAGTGTGTGTGTGTGTGTGTGGTGTGGTGTGGTGTGGTATATGTATGAGTGTGTGCATGGACGTACATGTATATGTATGTGAAATACCATGACATTGCTTGATTGAATAATACAAAGAGTATTTGAATACAATAGCCAATTTAAAATAGGATCAGTGTAGAAATGCATCAAGTAGTGTCTTTATAAGGGTCACACTGTCGGTGTCAACCCTGTCAAGAGACTGACCAGCTGCAGATGTGACAATTCTTATTTACCTTGTTTGTTTCTGTTGTTCGAGAGAAACGAGTTCTCGTGGGGCACCGTGGGGTTTATACTCCAGTACTCACACATTCTACAAACACAGACGAGATTCATCGGTAAACATAGTACAGCATACCGTGTCACACTGTGTCACACCATGTCACTCTGTCACTGCACTGGCTGGAAGCAGCCACAGTTAACAACTTCCTGACAGTGTGACATCACTTTTATTCACTGAGGGCAGAAGGGGTTGTGAGAGGGAGGGAAGGACACAATGATGGAAAGGGACATAGAAAGGAACACTGAAAGGGACAGGGAAAGTGAGAGAGAGGGAGGGATGGAATGAGATAGAGGAGGGAGAGACAGTGAGGGAGAGAGAGAGAGAGAGCGGGCAGAGAAGGAGACTGAGCTAGAGAGAGAGAGAGAGAGAAAGAGGGTAGAGAAGGACAGAGAGAGAGAGAGAGAGTGAGAGAGAGAGCAAGAGAGAGTGGAGAAGCTGACAGAAACAGAGACAGCGAGAAAGAGAGAGAGAGAGAGAGAGAGGCAGACAGACAGACAGACAGACAGACAGACAGACAGACACACAGACAGACAGACAGACAGACAGACAGACAGACAGACAGACAGACAGACAGACAGACAGACAGACAGACAGACAGACAGACAGACAGACAGACAGACATACACACAGACAGACAGACAGACAGACAGACAGACAGACAGACAGACATAGAGACAGACAGACAGACACACAGACAGACACACACAGACAGACACACACAGACAGACAGACAGACAGACAGACAGACAGACAGACAGACAGACAGACTGATAGACAGACAGACAGACAGACAGCAGACAGACAGACAGACAGACATACAGACAGACAGCCAGACAGACAGACAGACAGACATACAGACAGACAGACAGACAGACAGACAGACAGACAGACAGACAGACATACAGACAGACAGACAGACATACAGACAGACAGACAGACAGTGAGACAGACAGACAGACAGACAGACAGACAGACAGACAGACAGACAGACAGACAGACAGACAGACAGACAGACAGACAGACAGACAGACAGACAGACAGACAGACAGACACAGCAACCACTTGTTTCTTCGCCTCACAGTGGAGGAACTGAAGCACCCACTGAGACTTCTGTTCTATTCTACACCCCCTGTGACAATCATTGGCACTGCCGTCTCTGAACACAGCAACACTCACTTTTATCACACCTATCTGTTATGTACAACAATATTCTAACTTAGGATGGAACTATCTATTACATACAACTATATTTATATCGGACAAACCTGTCGATTATATACAACAAGACTGAGGTCAGACATATATATTGCATACAAGAAAAGTCAGAGAACAAAAAATAACAGAATAAGTAGTCATCACATAATGAATTCGTACTGTGCTGCTCGCTCTATCATCACATGACATTGTCACATATTCTACTGTCTCATTACTGTCACATGATGTACTCACACTGGACTATACTCATTGTCACGTTACTGTCACATGACATAATTGCATTATGCCTTTCTCGACTGTTATATGCCTTACTTACATTGTGCAATATTCGACCGACTCGTGCTGTACTTACACTGTGCCGTACTCGAATGTCATATGCCATACTTACATAGTGCCATATGTTACGGTCACAAGGAATAATTACATTGTGCTATACTCTACAGTCACATGATGACTTACATTGTGCCTTACTCTACTCTCTCATGCTATACTTACATTGTGTCATATGCTATTGTCACACGCTGTACTTACATTGTGCCATACTCTACTGATACAAACAACTTTGTCATCCTATTTCCACAGAAAGAAATACACAAGCTTACTTGGATCTCACCTAACCAAAGAAACAAGAAACAAATTGACCACCTTCTCATCAGTGGCAAGTGGCGACGACCCTTACAAGATGTACATTTTAGAAGTGGAGTGGATGTTGGCAGCAGTCACCACCTTGTTGTTGCACACAACACACTGAAGCTTAAAAGAAGAGTAACACCGA
Source organism: Oasisia sp. SBJ-2009 (assembly GCA_964017155.1). NCBI lineage: Eukaryota > Metazoa > Annelida > Polychaeta > Sabellida > Siboglinidae > Oasisia > Oasisia sp. SBJ-2009. The sequence continues at coordinate 33,977,776 of OZ024866.1, read as the reverse complement.
TTAGGCTGTTGAAATGGTTCAAAGTCTCCAAGCTGAAAGATGCTGGCATTAGACCAGTAATGCAGTAATAGGACAGAAAGAGGAAACACAAAGACTGGCTGAGGTGGAGACACGTGGACAACAACAAAATATCTCATCAGTTTACTTACAAACATTGACCCTTTGATTCTGTGAATGTTTGGTTAGGATACGACAAAGTATGTCATGAATTACTTTCGAAACTTTTTTCTCTGACTATAAAATCAATGATTCTGCAAAAATGAAATTTGTAATGAAATGATCAAGTTTTCTGACAAAGGTTACACAGATATTATATTACATGTATCAAATCAGTACCTATGGCAATGCTAGTATCACGTGTGGTTAATAATTACATCTGTGTATGTGAAATTAGGTTTGGTTGGTCCATTACAGTATGTGAGATCTTTATCAGGCTTGACTGCGTATACACTCTTAAACATTGCATTACCATACCACATGCTTAGACAGAAACAAACATTTCTCTTCACAGTGAATGAGTATGTGTGTGGTGTGTGTGGTGAGTGTGGTTATGTGTTTGTGTGTGTGTGTGTGTGTGTGTATGTGTGTGTGTGTGTGTGTGTGTGTGTGTTTGTGTGTGTGTGTGTGTGTGTGAGTGTGTGTGTGTGTGTGTGTGGTGTGGTGTGGTATATGTATGAGTGTGTGCATGGACGTACATGTATATGTATGTGAAATACCATGACATTGCTTGATTGAATAATACAAAGAGTATTTGAATACAATAGCCAATTTAAAATAGGATCAGTGTAGAAATGCATCAAGTAGTGTCTTTATAAGGGTCACACTGTCGGTGTCAACCCTGTCAAGAGACTGACCAGCTGCAGATGTGACAATTCTTATTTACCTTGTTTGTTTCTGTTGTTCGAGAGAAACGAGTTCTCGTGGGGCACCGTGGGGTTTATACTCCAGTACTCACACATTCTACAAACACAGACGAGATTCATCGGTAAACATAGTACAGCATACCGTGTCACACTGTGTCACACCATGTCACTCTGTCACTGCACTGGCTGGAAGCAGCCACAGTTAACAACTTCCTGACAGTGTGACATCACTTTTATTCACTGAGGGCAGAAGGGGTTGTGAGAGGGAGGGAAGGACACAATGATGGAAAGGGACATAGAAAGGAACACTGAAAGGGACAGGGAAAGTGAGAGAGAGGGAGGGATGGAATGAGATAGAGGAGGGAGAGACAGTGAGGGAGAGAGAGAGAGAGAGCGGGCAGAGAAGGAGACTGAGCTAGAGAGAGAGAGAGAGAGAAAGAGGGTAGAGAAGGACAGAGAGAGAGAGAGAGAGTGAGAGAGAGAGCAAGAGAGAGTGGAGAAGCTGACAGAAACAGAGACAGCGAGAAAGAGAAAGAGAGAGAGAGAGAGAGGCAGACAGACAGACAGACAGACAGACAGACAGACAGACAGACAGACAGACAGACAGACAGACAGACAGACAGACAGACAGACAGACAGACAGACAGACAGACAGACAGACAGACAGACAGACAGACAGACAGACAGACAGACAGACAGACAGACAGACAGACAGACAGACAGACAGACAGACAGACAGACAGACAGACAGACAGACAGACATACACACAGACAGACAGACAGACAGACATAGAGACAGACAGACAGACAGACACACAGACAGACACACAGACAGACACACACAGACAGACACACACAGACAGACAGACAGACAGACAGACAGACAGACAGACAGACAGACAGACAGACAGACAGACTGATAGACAGACAGACAGACAGACAGACATACATACAGACAGCCAGACAGACAGACAGACAGACATACAGACAGACAGACAGACAGACAGACATACAGACAGACAGACATACAGACAGACAGACAGACAGTGAGACAGAGAGACAGGGAGACAGACAGACAGACAGACAGACAGACAGACAGACAGACAGACAGACAGACAGACAGACAGACAGACAGACAGACAGACAGACAGACAGACAGACAGACACAGCAACCACTTGTTTCTTCGCCTCACAGTGGAGGAACTGAAGCACCCACTGAGACTTCTGTTCTATTCTACACCCCCTGTGACAATCATTGGCACTGCCGTCTCTGAACACAGCAACACTCACTTTTATCACACCTATCTGTTATGTACAACAATATTCTGACTTAGGATGGAACTATCTATTACATACAACTATATTTATATCGGACAAACCTGTCGATTATATACAACAAGACTGAGGTCAGACATATATATTGCATACAAGAAAAGTCAGAGAACAAAAAATAACAGAATAAGTAGTCATCACATAATGAATTCGTACTGTGCTGCTCGCTCTATCATCACATGACATTGTCACATATTCTACTGTCTCATTACTGTCACATGATGTACTCACACTGGACTATACTCATTGTCACGTTACTGTCACATGACATAATTGCATTATGCCTTTCTCGACTGTTATATGCCTTACTTACATTGTGCAATATTCGACCGACTCGTGCTGTACTTACACTGTGCCGTACTCGAATGTCATATGCCATACTTACATAGTGCCATATGTTACGGTCACAAGGAATAATTACATTGTGCTATACTCTACAGTCACATGATGACTTACATTGTGCCTTACTCTACTCTCTCATGCTATACTTACATTGTGTCATATGCTATTGTCACACGCTGTACTTACATTGTGCCATACTCTACTGATACAAACAACTTTGTCATCCTATTTCCACAGAAAGAAATACACAAGCTTACTTGGATCTCACCTAACCAAAGAAACAAGAAACAAATTGACCACCTTCTCATCAGTGGCAAGTGGCGACGACCCTTACAAGATGTACATTTTAGAAGTGGAGTGGATGTTGGCAGCAGTCACCACCTTGTTGTTGCACACAACACACTGAAGCTTAAAAGAAGAGTAACACCGATTAGGCTGTTGAAATGGTTCAAAGTCTCCAAGCTGAAAGATGCTGGCATTAGACCAGTAATGCAGTAATAGGACAGAAAGAGGAAACACAAAGACTGGCTGAGGTGGAGACACGTGGACAACAACAAAATATCTCATCAGTTTACTTACAAACATTGACCCTTTGATTCTGTGAATGTTTGGTTAGGATACGACAAAGTATGTCATGAATTACTTTCGAAACTTTTTTCTCTGACTATAAAATCAATGATTCTGCAAAAATGAAATTTGTAATGAAATGATCAAGTTTTCTGGCAAAGGTTACACAGATATAATAATAAGGTTTATTTCAGACAAGACGTCCATATATGTATACATAAAATACAATTAAAAAAAAAAGAAAAGTACAATACATATAATACAATCAAAGCAATGAGATCAACGTAAAAATATAAGTGTAAAATTTAAAAAGTTATGTCTAAATATATGAGGAAATGAATTAAATAAGTTGTAAAAATAAATATAAAATAAAAAAATGATTAAAAAATAAATACAATACTAATGACATGTGTACAATAAAGACCTCCAGTATGAGTACAAATGGCTCTTAAAATGAATGTCGGTATGAAGGTAATTAATAAAAAGGATATTATCTGACTGATGAAGACGACATAAAAGACTGAATATTGATGAACGAATGCGTTCATTGAAGGATTTAATATAGTTGGTGGCAAACATAAAACTTGCACTACATCTTGGGGGTAAGTTTAGTAAAATTCTGAGGCTATTATTGTATGCGACAGTAATGCTTTTGAGGCTATATTTTTTGAATGTGCACCAAAGACTAGAAGTATACATAGGAGCACAGTATGCTTGAAATAAAATAATTTTGGTAGAAATATTACAAAGACAAAATTTTCGAGCTAATACATTGGCTTGGGCATAAAGGCATCTTTTTTGTCTGGCTATGTCGTCATCATCAGTCAGGTTATTGTTGATTATATGACCAAGATATTTACATTTTGTAGTATAAGGTAATGGATGGTTATCGAGATGGATACAATGAAAATGTTTCCTGTCCTGGGATTGGTTGTCAATAACCATACAAAAGGACTTCTTGGCATTATAAGTAATATTGAACAATTCGCCATACTTGGCACAACAATCAGTAAGTTTTCTCAAACCAGCAACACTGGGAGAAAAAATACAGAGGTCATCAGCATACATCAAGTGGTTGATTAAGGTGCCAGCATAAAGACAACCAATATATAATTTGTTTAGATTAACGCTTAAGTCGTCCATGTACACATTGAAAAGATGGGGGGAAAGGATTCCACCCTGTTTAACACCATTGGAAACAGTAAAAAAGCTAGAAAATCCCTGACACCATCTGATGGTAAATTGTTGGGTACCGTACCAGTGGTATAGAATGCGTACAATAAAAGCTGGACAGCCACGATCAATTAATTTACCAAATAGCTTGCTGTGGTTAACTTTGTCGAAGGCTTTGGAGGCATCCAACATAGTAACATACATAGAAGACCCATTAGCAATATAGTTTCGAAAAAGTTCTTTTAACAGAAATATGAGCATCTCAGTAGAGTGATGCTTTTTAAATCCAAATTGATTGTCACATGTAATGAGAAATGGGATAGCCCTGGATAATATTAATGATTCAAATAGTTTGCTAGCTACTGTGGCAAGGGCAATGGGTCTATAGTTATTATTGTCTGACAAATCACCAGATTTATTTTTAATGATAGGAGCTATGATTGTTGTCATCATAGTATCAGGTAAAAAACCATGTATTAACAGACTGCTATACAACAAAGACATAAGAATATGTAGTTTTTCGTTAGCATACTTAAAATGTTCATTACTGATATGGTCATAGCCACAGGCTTTACCAACAGGCATAGCAATTATTAATTCTTGTAGTTCTTTAACTTTAACAACCATATTGTCGCTAAGTTGAATATTGCTACAATACATGTCAATCTTATGAATGTGAACAGTAGACTCGGGTACAGAGTTAAGCAGTGATTGGTAATGTTGAAGCCACATATTTCTGACGTTTTCAGCACCACAGGCACCTCCAACATTACTGGGGTTAGGTAACCTGGCATTGTTTGCTTGTTTGATGCCCTTCCAAAAGTTTTTTTTTTTTTTTTTTTATATTAGATAGATATTATATTACATGTATCAAATCAGTACCTATGGCAATGCTAGTATCACGTGTGGTTAATAATTACATCTGTGTATGTGAAATTAGGTTTGGTTGGTCCATTACAGTATGTGAGATCTTTATCAGGCTTGACTGAGTATACACTCTTAAACATTGCATTACCATACCACATGCTTAGACAGAAACAAACATTTCTCTTCACAGTGAATGAGTATGTGTGTGGTGTGTGTGGTGAGTGTGGTTATGTGTTTGTGTGTGTGTGTGTGTGTGTGTATGTGTGTGTGTGTGTGTGTGTGTGTGTGTGTTTGTGTGTGTGTGTGTGTGTGTGTGTGTGAGTGTGTGTGTGTGTGTGTGGTGTGGTGTGGTATATGTATGAGTGTGTGCATGGACGTACATGTATATGTATGTGAAATACCATGACATTGCTTGATTGAATAATACAAAGAGTATTTGAATACAATAGCCAATTTAAAATAGGATTAGTGTAGAAATGCATCAAGTAGTGTCTTTATAAGGGTCACACTGTCGGTGTCAACCCTGTCAAGAGACTGACCAGCTGCAGATGTGACAATTCTTATTTACCTTGTTTGTTTCTGTTGTTCGAGAGAAACGAGTTCTCGTGGGGCACCGTGGGGTTTATACTCCAGTACTCACACATTCTACAAACACAGACGAGATTCATCGGTAAACATAGTACAGCATACCGTGTCACACTGTGTCACACCATGTCACTCTGTCACTGCACTGGCTGGAAGCAGCCACAGTTAACAACTTCCTGACAGTGTGACATCACTTTTATTCACTGAGGGCAGAAGGGGTTGTGAGAGGGAGGGAAGGACACAATGATGGAAAGGGACATAGAAAGGAACACTGAAAGGGACAGGGAAAGTGAGAGAGAGGGAGGGATGGAATGAGATAGAGGAGGGAGAGACAGTGAGGGAGAGAGAGAGAGAGAGCGGGCAGAGAAGGAGACTGAGCTAGAGAGAGAGAGAGAGAGAGAGAAAGAGGGTAGAGAAGGACAGAGAGAGAGAGAGAGAGAGAGTGAGAGAGAGAGCAAGAGAGAGTGGAGAAGCTGACAGAAACAGAGACAGCGAGAAAGAGAAAGAGAGAGAGAGAGGCAGACAGACAGACAGACAGACAGACAGACAGACAGACAGACAGACAGACAGACAGACAGACATACACACAGACAGACAGACAGACAGACAGACAGACAGACAGACAGACAGACAGACAGACAGACAGTCAGACAGACAGACA
>OZ024866.1:33948886-33966386 GCA_964017155.1 Oasisia sp. SBJ-2009 | reverse complement strand
AGAGAGAGAGCGGGTGGAGAAGGAGACAGAGATAGAGATAGAGAGAAAGAGGGTAGAGAAGGACAGAGAGAGAGAGAGAGAGAGAGAGAGAGAGAGAGAGACAGACAGACAGACACAGACAGAGAGACTAGTCTGTTGCTAACTCACCATGGGTTCTCTGTTCATCCCGAGAACCACTTGTTTCTTCGCCCCACAGTGGAGGAACTGAAGCACCCCCTGAGACTTCTCCTGTTCTATTCTACACCCCCTGTGCCAATCATTGGCACTGCCGTCTCTGAACACAGCAACACTCACTTTTATCACATCTATCTGTTATGTATAACAATATTCTAACTTAGGATGGAACCATCTATTACATACAACTATATTTATATCGGACAAACCTGTCGATTATATACAACAAGACTGAGGTCAGACATATATATTGCATACAAGAAAAGTCAGAGAATAAAAAATAACAGAATAAGTAGTCATCACATAATGAATTCGTACTGTGCTGCTCGCTCTATCATCACATGACATTGTCACATATTCTACTGTCTCATTACTGTCACATGATGTACTCACACTGGACTATACTCATTGTCACGTTACTGTCACATGACATAATTACATTATGCCTTTCTCGATTGTTATATGCCTTACTTACATTGTGCAATATTCGACCGACTCGTGCTGTACTTACACTGTGCCGTACTCGAATGTCATATGCCATACTTACATAGTGCCATACTCTACGGTCACAAGGTATAATTACATTGTGCTATACTCTACTGTCACATGATGACTTACATTGTGCCGCACTCTACTGTCATGTGCCATACTTACATTGTTGAACAAGGTTTAACAATTTGCCGTCCAGAACCTAGCTCCAGACGGCATGTGAACAAGGAAGCCTATGGCTTATCGAGTGTTCACTTAAAAAAAAAAATATATATACAATATTATTGTCAGGGATGGACGCGGAGCGGGCGGTAACCGTCAACAATCTTTATTGTACATGAAGAACAAGACAAGACCCTGTAACAATAACACAGGTGTTACCACATATATAAATATACACACATACACAATACAACACAGGGATACCTTTACCATCAATCAAAGTAAACATCTCAAAACTGATGTAAATACAGTCAATATACATTAAAATTAAGTACATGAACCGTAAGTTAATATACTGTCCAACAGCGCAACACAACCAACAGAATCCACTTAAGACATCCGTTCTCCGTTGACAACTTCATGACAACAGTAGCACAAATACATACCAACACTCGAAATATAATATAAGAATACAAGAATTAATCATGATATGTACCTGCCCACAGCCAGGAATGTCAGGCACACACTTCTTGGCGCATCAGTTAGAGCAGCACACACTGTAGAATAAAAGTATTTAACAATTAACACAGTGGCCTTTACCCTATTCTAATAAGTGTCATCAGGCCTATCAATGGTTAACCTCCAGCGACCATCTGGGTAACTACATCTGAACTCACTCGCCGGCTCAATGCCGCCCTCTAGCGAGTATCATAGTACATACACAAATTTGGGTTATTACATACAGGACAATTCAGCAAACTTCTTACTTTCTGAAATATCTTCACTGTATATAATCGACACCACAACAGTGCTACTGTGACGCTACTAGCTTATGCCATAGGATACATACAAACGACGACATATTATTCCTATGAATAACCGAGAATACAGGATAATTAAACCATAAAATTTCACCACCACGAGGGAAAACCAATTTGCAACTGATACAAGTTTATAATTATTGGCAAGTACCTATTATAAATTGTCCCTGATCGCTAGCTCCACAACATCATCCTGACTACGCGAGTGTCAACACGTGAAAATAAAACAGTTACTCACAATCTTTCAAGATAATTCGTTACATCTCGTAACGTACATGTATGCGGTTGGTTACTCGACTTCGTTGTTTGCAAGTCTCGAGTCCCGCGCCTTCCTCCCACGCAACTCCCAAATCCCGCTGAACCTACTGCAGTGCCACCTATTGTGACTGCTTAATTAATACTAACTATTAACCCCCAGGTGGCGTCACCGATTACGGTCCATGACATCTGCCCCAGTTTTGTCTGAATCCGTCCACGGATTACACCAATACCAAACACTTGTGACCCAAAGGCCTCACAATAGACACAAGTCAGAATAAAAAAAACAGTAGTACCCACGACTACACTCACTGGTTGGTGCGGGCAACCCCCGTCTCCACCTGGAGCAAACACCATTATACTTTCATAGCATAAATATAAAGAACATAAGGTCTAAACCAAAATTAACAACATAGCAAAATTAAACATGCTAAATGACGTGGGCGACCCCGTCTCCACATGGAGCAAACATCATAAACATTTCACACTACTTGTGACACCCATTGCAACAACTATTATTGTGTCAATTTACCTTAGCCTGGCACCTATGCCTTACAAGCAACACATTGCAGTTGATGGTAGAGGAAACCCATGTCCCGCTAGTGCAGGGAACTACCAGTGAATTGTTACATTACAAGATAGTGGCAAACGCCATGTCCTGCTCATGCAGGCAACTATCTTCTAAGAGACTTTCAAAACGATAATTATAAGATAGTGGCAAGCGCCATGTCCCGCTCGTGCAGGCAACTATCTACCAACTGGACACTACAGACGACAGCTGAATAGATAGTGGCAAGCGCCATGTCCCGCTCGTGCAGGCAACTATCTACCAACTGGACACTACAGACGACAGCTGAATAGATAGTGGCAAGCGCCATGTCCCGCTCGTGCAGGCAACTATCTACCAACTGGACACTACAGACGACAGCTGAATAGATAGTGGCAAGCGCCATGTCCCGCTCGTGCAGGCAACTATCTACCAACTGGACACTACAGACGACAGCTGAATAGATAGTGGCAAGCGCCATGTCCCGCTCGTGCAGGCAAATATCCACCAACTGGACACTACAGACGACAGCTGAATAGATAGTGGCAAGCGCCATGTCCCGCTCGTGCAGGCAACTATCCACCAACTGGACACTACAGACGACAGCTGAATAGATAGTGGCAAGCGCCATGTCCCGCTCGTGCAGGCAACTATCCACCAACAAGAGACCCCAAAATGACAAACGATAAGATAGTGGCGAACGCCATGTCCTGCTCATGCAGGCAACTATCTTCTAACAAGGGACCTCAAAATTACAAACGATAAGATAGTGGCGAACGCCATGTCCTGCTCATGCAGGCAACTATCTTCTAACACTGTGTTTAGGAGATATATACAGATTACAGACCTGGCAAGTTCTACAGACATGCAGAGGTGTGCCACTTCCTGCACCAACGATAAACGTTGGCCTTTCTTCCAAACAAATTATATGGTTGTCTCCATGCAGCCAGCCAATTCCGATGTTTTCTGCTCACCTCTGCCTCGCCCCTCTCACATTCCAGCCTCTCCACCTGGCTTTGGAAGAGCTCCGCATCCACTTGAGTGGTCTCACAGAGACAAACTGTGGCATCCCTCTTGCTGCAGACGGCGGACAGATTGCTCTGCAGCTCTGCCACCTGTTTGCAGAACTGGCTTTTCTGCTCACCAAGCTCCTCACGCATTTCTTTGAGCTGCTCCACCAGGGCTCCATACGCAACCTGATTGCCTTTCAACTGGCTAAGCAGTTGAGAATTCTTACTGCTGGCCACCATCACATCAGCCCGGGCAGATTCCACATTGCCTCTCAATGCTGAGATTTCACCATTGGCTTTCTCCAGCCTCTCTGCAAAACCCCTTTTCTCCCTTGCTTCCCTGTGCAGTTCCTCCCCCTGCCTCCTCATCTGCTCCTGGCCAGCCTTTAGGGTCACTACCTGCTGGCGGAGCTGTACCTCCAAGGTCTCTGCCTCCAACAACCTCCCTTCCAACTCTACAATCCTCCCTTCTGCTATACCCAACCTCTCTGTCACTCCCTTAGATAAAGCTCCATCTATCTGATCACTAGCCAGACATGTCACTTGAGCACTGCTCTGCTCAGGCCCTCTGCTCCTCACACTTACACACTTCTTCTGCGGGCAATCGCGGACAAAGTGGCCCTCCTGCTTACCATGGAAACAGGAGCTACCCCTGCGACTAAGTGGCACGGATGGAGTCCTCCTGTTGGGACATTCTCTGACGAAATGACCATGTTCCCTACAATAGAAACATGAGCCGTCTCGGGGGTTGGGCCCCGTCGAGCTTGCTGGCCTAGCCGGCGCTGCTAACTGAGGTTGGCCAGCCAGACTGGGCAGCTGGTCTATCACTACCTGCATTTGCCCAGCTGCCTGGCACTGTTGTGATGCCAGCTCCACCACTTGCTTTTGCAGCTCTTGCTGCATCTGCGCTACCTCTAGAAGCCTAGAATTGACCGGAGACAAATCTCCCCCTTGCAGGGCACCAGGTTGTTCTTCATTATCAAACAGATACAGGGCCTCATTCCGCATGTGGTGAAAGGGCGAGCCTGCAGAATGAAAAGCAATCCGCCTCAGCTCTCGATGAACAGACTGCTCCTGAACGCCCTCAATAAACTGATACTTCAAAGCAGTGTCTCACAGTAGGGCCAGTGCATGACCCTCTACATCAGTGGCCGCTGCCTTCTCCATTCGATTGCGCAATCCCATGAGCACTCTGCTGTATTCAGCCAGAGTCTCTCCAGGCAACTGCACTCGAGCACAGAACTCTGCACTCAATAAATGCACTGTTTCGTGTGGTGCAAAATGCAATTTCAGCAGTGCAACCAAAGCACCATAATCATTTCGCACCGTATCAGGGTGGCACAACACTTCCTCCCGTGCGCACCCTCCTAGGTGGTCAAACATTACCACTGCCTTATCAACATCACTCACCTCTGCCTGACGTACATACATATCAAACTGGTCCAACCACTCAACCAGAGTTGGATCACCAGCAGTCATAGGATGGCCCATAAATTTGGCCAGCTTAATTGTTGGTGCAAGCGGGGCCCTGAACTGGTGAATGACACCAGCCAATGTTGCTGCTAAAGCTGCGTTTGACTGTGCAATTAAAGCGGCAATTTGTTCATCAGTCATGTTGATGGAAAGAAGTGACAAATTAATTAAAAGATCAACCAAATTTCAAAGATTGGTGTCAACTCACTGAGAGGTGTGACTGAACAGACACAACAAACATCAGGATATCAAATCACGGACTAACATAACAACGTAAACCATTACAACATAAACCCTCTACCCAAATGTGGTTACGACATCTCTTAGATGACACATCTAACTGATAATATTCACTTACTGACATACGTCTACTGTATACAGCTGCAACTTTGATTAGTGCTGATGATAACACTATATGATATACAACCTTTACTGTATAACTGCAGCACCTGTACCACTACACATTAAAAATGTACAATCAGTTCGATTGTTTTTGCTCCTCGCGTTTCAGACTAATTTCACGAAAAAGCAAACCTACGAAGTATCCCCTGTGACATGCTAACTCGTTTGTGCAAATGTGTGGCTTCGTTTTTATTAAATAAACAGAAAACTCAGAAAAAGAGTATTTGCTATCATAGCCGAAACTCGAACCGGACACCCTGTGTTACCGTGACATCCGGAAAAGACTGTAGCTTGAAAATCTCGCGTGAGCGAAAACGAGCAGTGAGATCGACCTTTGACCCGTCCATGCTGTCAGTCCTTCGATAGACTGTTTACTATAATTTATAGAGTCGCAATATTCCCGTTCTTTTGCTGTTTTTTGTTCAACGATGGGACACCCGCGTATGTTTGCGACCGAATCGGCAAGGAAACAGGGAAGTGCACAAAGAGCCGCAGAAAGACAGAAACAGCGGCCGTGCGCACACGTGTATTTGGAAAAAGTTATAGACTTGTGCAAGTTGTGGAATCAAATGACATGTACGACAGGTTAGTACTCTGTTATTACTCGGCTTCAACCATTTCACATTGTTTTAATATTGCGTGTGCCAGCTGACAAAATAGTTTTGCTATTAAATTAGTCGACGGTATTAGGCCATTTAGGGTCATTCCGAGTGAACGCAAATAAAATTCCATAAATTGGTTGCTGTCATCGACGTCTTGGACTTAGTCTTAGATTATTTTTGAATAGATCAGTACTAATACAGTATAATGAGAGCCTTTCCAGTTTTGCATTTGCTAAGATTAGCAAGAATCCAAAATTTGAGCGTTGTAGCTTAAATAGGTTTCAAGTTATGGCACTTTGACATTTGACAGGTTGTTAAAAATAAATAATTGTATTTACATTTTATTCACTAGTCAATATATTCTGCAATCTTGAGCCTGTGTCAGTGAAATTGTGGTGAGTTGATCTATATAATATAGAGATTACATAACTACAATTAGAATATAAATACAGTGTACGGTTAATGTACAGCTAGGTGATACAAATCATGATTAAGATTTATTCAAAATATCACTCGCGATAGGGTTTTCAGACCCTGATTGTGAGCAGAATACACATACCTTAGACATAAATTGATAAATTGTACATATTTGGTATATAAATGTGCAAATCGGAGGAATATGGCAGGTCTGGTTGCCTTAATTATGAATCTATACATGTATATGCAAAGATGGTATGTTATTATATTTCTTAAAATATGACCAACTTCCGACCCAAACATTTCGATGAGGCATAGCTTGTATTGTCACAAAACCTTTTCTATGTGTAAGCTCATTCCTATAACTCAAATAACTAGTAAAATAAGTCTCAATATCCTTCCGAGCTTCCTTCACAACAAAAATGGCATACGCCTGGGTGCCACAATTTTTAAAATAAATTGCTCGTGATATACTATGACACAAAATTGTAACTTTTGTCATGATTTAACCCTTTTTATACCAGACGTCCGCCCAGAAATTATACCCATGTTACCAGCACATTTGGGAGAAAAAACGGATATGGAAAAAAAAATTACATGGTGTGTGTCAAATTTGATTTTCTCAGCAACTACATAACATATATACAAGTGTTGTATATCAAATGAAAGCTAAGAAATGCAGCTTTCCATTGATGTGCATCATATAAATAGAACTGTTTATTCAACTATGATATTATAAGTTGAAATCAGAGGAAAGTTTTTTGATTTTTTTTACAAAATGCATGACTGAACTTCAGCACAACTTTTCGACTGTTTCTTGCATGAATAGAAAGCAACTTCAATTACAAGAGTTATAGAAAAATTCAATAGCTACATTTTGCTATAAGAATTATTACTGTGTGACGGGTAGAAGGAATGTTATGAGCAATATTCATCAGGTATGTCAGTCCGAAAATATTAGTTTTGTAAGATGACAAGTAACAAGTATGGATATTATCATATTATTTCCTTCCAGCAGTCAATAACTCTGCTACTGTTTTTTGCATGAATAGAAAGCAACTTCAATTACAAGAGTTGTAGAAAAATTCAATAGCTACATTTTGCTAATATACCTGTGTGACGGCTAGAAGGAATGTTATGAGCAATATTCATCAGGTATGTCAGTCCGAAAATATTAGTTTTGTAAGATGACAAGTAACAACAATGGATATTATCATATTATTTCCTTCCAGCAGTCAATACTATCTCTCCTACTGACAAAATGAGTTCCAGAAATATGTATGCTATGTGTAAACAATAAATTTATTACAAAACGACAACTAGAACTACAGAACGATCCATCGATTTACATGACAACCCTGTCTGCCAATGTTCGATTGGTTGATGTGTGCCCTCAGCCTCAGGCATTTCTGGTGCAGAGGCACAGAGCACTCACTACAACCATAGTTCGTGGCCTGTGCCATCCAGGGAGCAATCTGGCGCACTGACAGGGCGAAAGCGGCGAGGATCAGTCACCCAGTCGGGGTGGAAACCCTATAAATCATCCCCAGACTCGTTGGATTCGTGAAACAAATTGTCAATCCACTGCGGTTTGGTTTCGTCGCCGCCATCCTGCACTCGATCCAGGGCAGTGGGTCGACATTCTCTCCCGCTAATTCTCCTTCAAAATCCTCGTTTATAAACTTGTCAACTCCCGAAATATCACTGCCTTCGCTGTCTGAAGCACCATCGTCCGCCATTTTTAAATGCCGCGACGAACAACACAAAACAAAACTTTCCAAAAACACGTTTAAAACCACTGAAATTGCCGCAATAAAATGGCGTCTGCCTTGCAGGAAGTGTGGTGTAGCCTCGTTCTCTTCGTATGACGGAAGTGGGGGATTTTAATTTATTCAATATGGCCACAACATGGCCGCATGGGCGGACACGTTGGTAAATACGCACCGATGCGTATTTGGTAAGATGCGGCAACTACGCATCGGTGCGTATCTGGTATAAAAAGGGTTAAAGGTAAAGGTAAGGATTGCTCAAAGCGCTTTTTACACTTTACTCCCTGGTAGTTCAATCGAAGACCATCTCGGCTTCTCTGGGAAGCATTCAGCCATGTAGCAATTTTGCGAAGACTGCTTGTACACAAATAGTCATCACTGTTTATAGCCAGGTACTCATTCATACAGCTGGGTGAAATGGAGCAATGTAGTGTGAAAACAACTTGCCCAAGGTTTCACATGGCAGCACAAAATTTGAACCTGGGTCCTCTTATTTTAGAGTCTGATGCTCTACCCCTGAACCACTGCGCTAATACTAGCAACCGTTGTTTATGACCAATATTAAAGAAAAACTGTTAGTCTCACAGACTGGTACATTTCGTCATGATGAAGTTTCAGTAGTATGCCTGCAGTGCAGTTGTGAGGAACACTAAGCAGGTTTTCAGCTCACTTAGTCTTCATGGCATTAAAATTAACTGATTTTAGTAAGTTTATTGTAATATTATTTTGCCTAAAACCACTAATGACATGTTATGGTCCTGTGCAAGTTAACAAACACAATTTGCTGTGTTTTGTGGTGAAAAACTCAGCAGTGATTAAGATTAACAAAAATATATTTCATTCAATATTACAAATTAACTATTCAGGGCTGTATAGTCCAAAGGACCTGAGGACCTCTTGGGCCAGTGATGATGATTAAATGTCCATTTTGAGGTGTTTACAGTAATGCTCACTGGTTTGGTTATGTTTTATTTCAGATGTCGCAAAGACGTTGCCACTCTGCAGCCTGTTACTATATGTGAACTTTTGTGCATGACATTGAAGAAATTGTGACTGATGAGTACAGACGATGAAGACATGACACTGATGACAAGAGCGGAAGACGTCACTGGCAAACCATTCTGCATTGTGTACAAAGAATGCCTTTTGGAGCTTGCCAGAATGGAGGTAATCATTGGTATTTGATATTCATAAAATATCATCATGACACAAGTAACTGCATTTTAAAGATGTTTCTTAAAAACTATTCATTTTGTATATGGCAAGAAAGATGTTATGTTTGTTTTGATTATGTTTAAATTGATGAAAGTGTGGTGTATATTGGTTAATTATATGTTGCCATATTTATGTTACAAACATAGAAATTAATATTATGGAAATTATACATTGAAATACCATTACATCATGCACTATAATTGGTATCAACTGCATTCTGATTGGGCAGGCTGAGTAGAGTGGAATACATAACTATCTTTACAGAAAGCACTAATTAATGCCCACCTATGTCACTGCATTCACACAATTTTGCTGTGTTTGTGGTCATCTCATATGAATAACCAGAGAAAAATATGCCAACTAGGTGATTATGGTGAAGAAACATTTAATTCATAATTACAAACTTACAACATATTCAAAATTATTCATTATTAGCCCCATGAAATTATGTGTAATAAGTATTTGTCACAGTCGTCTATTTGCCTATTTGTGTAGATGGATAGATTATGCAAAGTCAAAGGGTGCAGGCTTCCCTACGACCTGAAAATAAAACGAGTTTCAAATGTGCGGTACTTCTGTCATTGAGTAACACAAATTCTTTATACTAATCAGTTCTGCTGGTAAAACAATTATTACAATTGTTGTCACATACACAGCTATGCACGGTTGTAACGTTTAAAAAAATTAAACGGCTTAACCAGTAGAGCATTATATATGTTAATATGCATCTAAATTGTCAGCTTAGGTATATGAATTTTATTCATCTGCCAGTGGAAGTTTTTGTGCCCCCTAGAATTAATTTCTGAACCTGCTCCTGCGTATGACAGTTTATTTGTCTGCATGAGGTTTTTGCAGTAATGGGTGTCCTGGATAGATTGTATATTGTTGGAATCACATGTGGACTAAAGTAAAGACAACATAAAGTAAAAACATTTTATTGAAACTTTTGACAAGATTGACTACAACAAGCACTGCACATGATATATGTATTTATTTTTAATATCACATGCACATCAGATAAAAAAAAACAATCAGTAAAATATAAAATTAGGAAAAGGTTGAAAACATGTATGGTATATATATATATATATATATATATATATATATATATATATAAACAAACAGTTACTTTTATCACGATTCATTCATTCACAAAAATATCCAGTACAAATACATAGTATGTCAAATGCTGGTTAGTTACAAAACATTAATCCCATTTATTAGGCTTTAAAATGATGCCTTTACCCGAAATGACATTACCTACTGCAAATGTGTGCCTAACACTACACCCATGGGCAAATTGTTCAAAATCCTGAAACAATTGTTACACAAGAACAAAATCCTGGCAATTTACCTAAAATTGTAAAGTTTACTCATAATGCATGCATTATGGATATTACTGAAACATGCTGTAAATAGCTTATTTTTTACAGCAGTAGAACATAAATTGATGTTTTATTAAACATATTTCTCTTGACAAGTTTGCATACAAGTTTCACTTTGGCTTGAATGGCAGACTCATCTGACAAGATTTTATAAATGACTTGTCCAAAATATTTACAATGTGACAAAGTTTAACTGGTTAACTCCTGAAGTAATTGTCTTAGAAAGTTTTGACTTTCTAGATACAAAGTACATATACATACTATATACATGTAATGTGTACATATTAAATAACAATAATAACAAATAAATTACACTAAGTTAACTATAATTATGATGATTACACTAGTCATGGTCCTCGCCATGTGGCTGAGAGTTACATGTGCAATCACTACCCCGGGTATGTGTTTACTCACCTGTATGAAGAGTACCGGCTACAGATAGTGGTAGATATTATTACTTTATATAGTTAGTCTTTGCATAATAACATAAGTGTGGCTGAATGCTTCCTACATTAGTAGATATGTGGTTTGATTTAACAGATCTTAATAAAGTGTAACATATCTGGCATGTAGAGTTTACGATATGAATACCAAATACCAAACAATTCTATAATTGACTTTTGCTAAATGTATCATCACATATGATATCATAAATGTCACAGCCATGTTAATTGTCACTTTGTTTCTTGCACAGGTAGATGTGGATGCACAGAAAATGTCAGGTACCTGGCATGCAGTACCATTAAAGAGAGTGAACTAAGTAACACAGTAATGCCATCGATATCCAAGCCGATGAAGTTCACCAAAGAATGCCGAACCTATCTTATTGTGTTGAGAGAGGTTGACCGAAGGCTCATGCCATATTTGCCAGACCATGGTACCCACTGTTCTACCACAAACTGCAAAGCTAGTCAGATATCACCATATTCGCATGTCAAGCAACCTGCATTCTATATGGGTCTCTAGTCAGTTTGGGTAACTGACTGGCCTGGAAGTCAGTGCACACACCATCAGTACAGGGGAGTCTGTTATGGATGCAACACACGACTGAGATCACTCGGTTGATATTCACATGACATTTGATCTGCAGCGTCTTGCACAGCCCATGGTTGTGGAATCTTGTCCGGGATCTTGGATGGTATATAGCTTATTAACTTGTTGACCTAGTGGTGGTGTTCAGTTTCCTGTTGAGTGTTGACCTGAAAAGAAAAGCATAATATTCAAACTCAGTAAACAAAAACTGGCATCATGGTATTAGAGTTGTCATTATGCAGTGTTCTTTGCCATAATCAATAAATCTACAGCTGTATAACATAATATTTTATGTATGACCTAAAGCATTCCACAAAAAAGGCAGCAAGAAATATTTGGCTACAGCAGCATGTACAGGTTCATATCTAAGCAGGGTTGTAATTTATTAGGTCTGTATTGTCATTACATGAAAGTAAAATTACCATGCTATTTTTAAATGTAGGGATGCCTTATCTTATATATTATTATAGAATTATATTTACTCCCAAGCATAGCGCATTCATATTTTCTGTTTTATTTTCAATATACAATTTTGTGTCAGGGTATGTCATGTAATAACTACTGCATGTTATATTTGACATTTTATGGCTCAGCTGGATGTCAAAGTAAATGTTGGAAGTGACAAAATAAGGTGTTGTTGTGATGCCAACAGTATATTTCCTTCACTGAATATTCAAACATGTCTACCTTCTTCAGAATGAATAATAATTGATTTTATAAATTTATTTCTGAATTATTGTTGTATGCTGAATAGTTTTTTAAAGGTGTTGACCGAAGTCTGTGTGGACATTGGACTGGACACACTTAGTATAACATGCATTACACAACTGCAAAGGTTATCCTAGTTTTCCATATCCGAGATATTATGAAAATGCTAATGAAAGCAAATGAGTATTGAAATGGGCATATTAAAATATTTATAAAATGTATACATTGTTGATTGTTAAAATGTTTAATTCACTTGGAGTGATCAGACGTTGGCCTCTTGCAAACTATGTATCCTCCATGCATTTGCCCGACACAAGTGATTGCATTAATCTTAGTCCCTCCTCTGCCTCGTCTCACTTGCATTGTAGTGTGGCCCATACTAATATATCATAATTTGAGTTGTATTATGCATTCATATATTGCTGTGATGAAAAGATAAAGATTAGAACAGCTGGCATATGTGAGTTGAAAGGTATCAGGTATTACATAGACTACAGCCAGGCATCACTGACCACAATGGAAACAAGTGCAAGAATGTTATGTGTAATACTTGCATATGGTGTACACTGGCTAGTAGCTATACAAGCATTTTATATTCATGTTTACCTTTTTGTATATTGAATAAATTCATCACCATCATGGTTGTCATAAATTTTTTAATTATTATATAATTATAATATTATTATTATATAAAATATAATGCAAATCAGCAACATCCAGCAATCATAGTAAAATGTGAGTCACAAAACACTGTTTAAATAATTGTGATAACCAACATAATTCTTCGTTTGACGTTCTGTTGCACGAGATAACGGATGCTCCCCACGGTGACCATCACCCGGAGCCTAGCTACTGCCAATGTTCCGAAGCCAATGAGATATCATTTCGTCCCTAACGTCATCTACACTCTCTAGATATGTACTTTTGCAATTACACAGCTTATGAACAAGATCCTGCGTTATCAAATACAATACATATAAACTTATAAATAAAGGCTGTATGAGTGTATCTGGCTGAGACTAAGTCTAAGGAGTCTAAGCGATGCCGATGCCGACTGTCAAACTTTAAAAATAATCTAACAAGTTAGAGAATCCACGTCGAGTAGGCCTATAATGAAGTTCACAAGTTGCAGTTCTTGTTGAATTAGCCCACGACTACTCGCCCTGGTTGCTAACTGCAATAAAACACTTAATACATACCTTCACAGAAGAAACACTTCGGAACGTTCGTCACGACACGCAAAAGCACATGCGGTTTGTTATTGTGCCGTAGGATGCCGATCTCGTATAAAACACGTGACCCAAAAAGGGCAGGACGTCTACACCGGCTAATGGTTTCGTCAGTTATACCCGGTGTAACGACGATTCTTTTTTGCCGAATAAAAAAAGATAAGTACGCATTTTAAAATTAAACTGATTGCGCATACTAGTTAAACTATTGAAACATTACACATCAGGACATAAAAGAAAAGGATTGGCGATGGGCAAAACGAAATGATTGTCAACCTTTAAACATATCCAACTGATTACGACATAGCTCACCATGAACTATACGCGACTGTGCGACAGGGTCTTTTTCTTTCAAAGTTGTTGCTGGGCGATCCCCACTTCCGACACCAGTTGTCAGGGATGGACGCGGAGCGGGCGGTAACCGTCAACAATCTTTATTGTACATGAAGCACAAGACAAGACCCTGTCCACAGCCTGACGTCAGTGCTAACCTCCAGCGACCATCTGGGTGACTACTTCTGCTTTCACTCGTTGGCTCAATGCCGCCCTCTAGCGAGTATCAATGTACATACACAAATTTGGGTTATTACATACAGGACAATTCAGCAAACTTCTTACTTTCTGAAATATCTTCACTGTATATAATCGACACCACAACAGTGCTACTGTGACGCTACTAGCCTATGCCATAGGATACATACAAACGACGACATATTATTCCTATGAATAACCGAGAATACAGGATAATTAAACCATAAAATTTCACCACCACGAGGGAAAACCAATTTGCAACTGATACAAGTTTATAATTATTGGCAAGTACCTATTATAAATTGTCCCTGATCGCTAGCTCCACAACATCATCCTGACTACGCGAGTGTCAACACGTGAAAATAAAACAGTTACTCACAATCTTTCAAGATAATTCGTCACATCTCGTAACGTACATGTATGCGGTTGGTTACTCGACTTCGTTGTTTGCAAGTCTCGAGTCCCGCGCCTTCCTCCCACGCAACTCCCAAATCCCGCTGAACCTACTGCAGTGCCACCTATTGTGACTGCTTAATTCATACTAACTATTAATCCCCAGGTGGCGTCACCGATTACGGTCCATGACATTATAAAATGCACTAAAATGCTGCTAATTAAAATGCGTTGTCTTCTTGTGCCTTACTCTACTCTCTCATGCTGTACTTACATTGTGTCATATGCTATTGTCACACGCTGTACTTACATTGTGCCATACTCTACTGATACAAACAACTTTGTCATCCTATTTGCACACAAAGAAATACACAAACTTACTTGGATCTCACCTAACCAAAGAGACAAGAAACAAATTGACCACCTTCTCATCAGTGGCAAGTGGCGACGATCCTTACAAGATGTACGCTATAGAAGTGGAGTGTATGTTGGCAGCAGTCACCACCTTGTTGTTGCACACAACACAGTGAAGCTTAAAAGAACAGTAACACCGATTAGGCTGTTGAAATGGTTCAACGTCTCCAAGCTGAAAGATGCTGGCATTAGACCAGTAATGCAGTAATAGGACAGAAAGAGGAAACACAAAGACTGGCTGAGGTGGAGATACGTGGACAACAACAAAATATCTCATCAGTTTACTTACAAAAATTGACCCTTTGATTCTGTGAATGTTTGTTTAGGATACGACAAAGTATGTCATGAATTACTTTCCAAACATTTTTCTCTGACTATAAAATCAATGATTCTGCAAACATGAAATTTGTAATGAAATGATCAAGTTTTTCTGACAAAGGTTACACAGATATTATATTACATGTATCAAATCAGTACCTATGGCAATGCTAGTATCACGTGTGGTTAATAATTACATCTGTGTATGTGAAATTAGGTTTGGTTGGTCCATTACAGTATGTGAGATCTTTATCAGGCTTGACTGAATGCATCTTAAACATTGCATTACCATACCACATGCATAGACAGAAACAAACATTTATCTTCACAGTGAATGTGTATGTGTGTGGTGTGTGTGGTGAGTGTGGTAATGTATGTGTGTGTGTGTGTGTGTGTGTGTGTGTGTGTGTGTGTGTGTGTGTGTGTGTGTGTGTGTGTGTGTGTGTGTGTGTGTGTGTGTGTGTGTGTGTGTGTGTGTGTGTGTGTGTGTGTGTGTGTGTGTGTGTGTGTGTGTGTGTGTGTGTGTGTGTGTGTGTGTGTGTGTGTGTGTGTGTGTGTGTGTGTGTGTGTGTGTGTGTGTGTGTGTGTGTGTGTGTGTGTGTGGTGTGGTGTGGTATATGTATGAGTGTGTGCATGGACGTACATGTATATGTATGTGAAATACCATGACATTGCTTGATTGAATAATACAAAGAGTATTTGAATACAATAGCCAATTTAAAATAGGATCAATATAGAAATGCATCAAGTAGTGTCTTCATAAGGGTCACACTGTCGGTGTCAACCCTGTCAAGAGACTGACCAGCTGCAGATGTGACAATTCTTATTTACCTTGTTTGTTTCTCTTGTTCGAGAGAAACGAGTTCTCGTGGGGCACCGTGGGGGTTATACTCCAGTACTCACACATTCTACAAACACAGACGAGATTCATCGGTCAACATAGTACAGCATACCGTGTGACACTGTGTCACCCCATGTCACTCTGTCACTGCACTGGCTGGAAGCAGCCACAGTTAAAAACTTCCTGACAGTGTGACATCACTTTTATTCACTGAGGGCAGAATGGATTGTGAGAGGGAGGGAGGGACACAATGATGGAAAGGGTTATGCCCTGTCACACATTTTCCCATCTCTATGGATGTAGACCCAGCAAAACATTTCTATGAACATTCGTTCATTAAAATGTGCCGACACACTGTCTGGCGCATGGCCTATAACTTGTACGATTCCCAACACTCTGTTACAATAGTTGATCATGCTTAATGTTTATTTTAGATATTTATAATTTGTTTATTTTCATATACATTTCAGCTTAGTATTGATCTTTACATATATAAATTTAATCCTGTCTGTTCACAGCAAACCGCCCTGACACTCCGTCAGGTTTGCAACAAATAAAAGTAGCACAGGGTTGTGGGTGAACTTGTAAAGACTTGCATTGTTTTAATGTCATGCAAATGTTATACCACACATAGTAAACATATATTCAAACAACAGCCACATAGCAATGCAAACTCCCAGAACACACCCAAACCCTGGTAGAGTGTACTACTGTATATATTTCCCTAGAGTTATTGCAAGATGCTTCCGCATATCCCAGGAGGGGTTTATGTAAATCTCGTAGGCATTACTAGCCCGGGACCCTGTGCCTTAATGACCTCTGATAGAAGCCCACATTCCAAGGCAAACGATGCTCCCCCTCGTCTAAAACTATGCCCTGAATAACCCGAGGGCTTTAAATTCAAGTTTCCCAAGTATTATGCAGCTTATCCTGGAAGACCTGCATTGTCAAAGGGAGCCAGCCAGTGCGCGTGGGGTATGTGAAAAGTGGGGCTGATGGCGGAGCGTTATACAGCCTTAAGGCGAGGATAAGCGTCTGTGCAGGGCACAGGGGGGAGCCTGGGATGCGAGGAAGGGGGATGTGCAGTACGCGCTGCCGGTACTGGATAGTCTTCGACCACCGCACAGCTAAGCTTACTCCGTCCTCAGAAAAGGTAGCATCCCCCCTACATCAATGTAAATTCGAGTCAAAGGATGTAATGCTTCTAACCAAAAGGTTAGGTTTCCGAAAAAAGGAGAAACACGCTACTAAGCATGCTGCTCAAAAGGTCACTTCTAGTGTCAAGGTGAAGTCTATCAGCTTAAATAACT
>OZ024866.1:33861386-33943886 GCA_964017155.1 Oasisia sp. SBJ-2009 | reverse complement strand
TTCGACCGTGCTTCCTCCGTAATACTTAAAACTCCGCCTCTGAGAAGTACTTAGAAATGTACAGGCCTAACATATTTCTACGTCAATAAAAAGTGCTTGAACTTGTGAATAAATCAAACTATGCACCTTGCGGCCCTGGCTATCTGTCCATCTGTCTGTCATTCGCAGTCTCACTATTTTCCCCTCCCTCTTCCTACCCCCGTTCTGAGACTCCGATAGATTCTGGAAGAACCATCCCCTATTTAATGCAGGTCTCAGAGCAACAGCGACACTGACAGCGACAAGTTACTCGTGGTAGTATTCAACACCCTTCGTGACAAGACGCCGGCCTACCTCGCGTCACTGATCTCAACATACGAGCCGCGCCGCACACTCCGGTCAACCGATCGTGGACTACTGAATGTACCGCGCCTTGAGAGATACGGCCTGACCCCACGTGACCCCTCACAATCCATATTTCCGACTAGCACACTCCAATTGCACCGTCACCCGGGTTTCAAGAACACCTTGCCTTCCATTCTGATTAGTTCAAGCGGAATGTAGTTATCTCAGTTGACACAATATAGACGGGGGTCCCCTTACAAAAAATAGCAATTCAAATACCATTGGTTTGAATGGTCCTAGGGGGTATTATGACCAATGGTATTTGAATGGTATCTGAGTGTTTTTTGAATGATATTTTGAATGGTATTTTGGATTCTTTGTACCGTTCAGTGGTATCGAATGGTATTTTAAATTACCGTTCAGAGTACCACTGAGTCCTGCTGAAATATCGTTGATACTGAATGGTATTCAATGGTAATCAATGGTATACCATTGGCTCTTTTTTGCAAGGGTCACTCCGTATTCACATCACGATAGTATCCATACACGCACGCACGCACTCACGCACGCACGCACGCACGCACGCACACACCCCCGCACACCCGCACACACGCACGCACATGCGCCCATGCGCATACGAACATAACATTAATTTGCATGAATGACGATGCAACCAACACAACACCGACTTCCGATAATATTAATTAAAGTTTCGTTAATATTTAATAGTGTTCGCGGCCACGTTACACGTAAAGTCGTCTGGGCTTGGATTTTGTCTGGCTAGATCATTCTATACCGTGCCGGATTTCTACGCTGCTATAAACCGACGATCGGGAAGGAAACTATTGCAGCCATGGTGTTCCGCTTGAAGAATAAAAGGCTGTACGTAGCATTGCCTGCCGTCATACTTGGTCTGTCCATGCTGACGTATTCCTTGCTCTCCTGCTACGGGGACTGGCTGCAGCCATCTGGCGTGGCCGAGGAAGTGACACAATGTGTCTTCGGTCGCCCGTGTCTGTACGCCCCTAGTGTCGATCTCCGAGTCATCGTCATCGCCTTCAACCGGGCGGCGTCGCTGCAGGTAGGTCCCTTGCTTAGACAACCGACATGGCGCCCGAATTCAGCATCGAGCAGTACGTGGTTTAAATTCGTTTGTTGCGGACTGGATGATAACAATGGCCGATATGAATGGTCGTGTTGTGGTTAAATCTTGTTAAATCTACATCGGATATCAGATGCTATCAGTATAAGGTACAAATATAGATGTGTGGATAATGAGCATTGGTGTGTGTGTGCGCGTGTGTGTGTGTGTGTGTGTGTGTGTGTGTGCGTGCATGCGCGTGTGTGAGTGCGTGTGAGTGTGAGTGTGTGTACTGTGTATGTGTGTGCGTATGTGCGTGTTCATGTCAAAATACTACTTGAGTAGAAAGTAAAAACGTAAAGTGACACATAATTCTCATAAATGTATTGGATGCAACATAATATCATTCCGTACAAACTTTGCCACTAGCGTGGAAACTTAATTTTTGTAATGAATAATACCCATTTGAGAGACTGTATCAATCATAATCAGCAAATAGAGATTGATCACGCGTCTTTCAGACCACGCCCCATTCCATTATACTTTCTACCCCGCGTCTTCTTATACAGTTAACAACGCTTGTGTCTGTGACGTCATTGACGTATCGAACGGAAATTGGCAAACGCACTGTTACGTGGAATAATAGCCGCTGATTGATAAAACGTCGGAAATGTGGTACGCAAACAACATTAAGTGAATTTCGCCTCTTCTGCACAGACATAATTATTATATACGATCTTCTAATTACCACAATTCTGTGTATTTTTATATTCAGCTAGTTACTCACAAAAAAACCTGATTGGTGTTGATGCATATTGATAACACCCGAATTGTCATCGACTGACACATATAAATTCAAGGCAAAAGTGTGCACTGTGCAGAATGCACCATTCCTACTGTGAATAATAATAAATAACAGTATTTGTCTACGCTATATCTCTATTGTAATAAAACCATTCAGAGGCGCATTACACTTTACATGAATGAATAGGCGAGCTATACCTAATAATAATACCACAAGTTTTATTACCAACTCAACTGAGTTGGATTGACATTACAATAGGATACAATTAACTCATCAAAACATCATACAATAGAAATACATTTGATAGACTTGATTACTGGCAGTTGTATAAAGCCCACGGTATAAAGGAGTTACGGAATCTATTCGTTCTAGTAACTGGTAACGGTTACATATTTTCGCGTCTAATATTATATTCGATATGTCTTTTGTCTGGCAGCAGATAATTTAATTTATGTGTGCCGATTTTAATCTTATCAAAATATTTTGGACAAATGCTGTCCCGTCTTACATTACATTCAACGTATCCAGTTAACACGTTTAAGTATCTCCGCATAACCCAATCCAGGAAAAATGCATTTTTATGATTTTTTGGTATAACTTCAATATTGTCAGACAAATATTGGGGCAAGTTATTGTGTTCTTAGGTTCTTATGTTATTTCCTCCCAGCAACCCAAACTTGGGCTAACGCAGGAGTTCTAGAATAAGTGAGTCCACTACAGGTTACACATTTACCCCTGTGTGGGATCTTTTGCTTCACCTGGCATAGACACCAGATAGAAGGGACCACCGGCTTTTAGTGTCTCTTCCGAAAGACACAGGCAAATGTGGGGTAAACGAAATTGCCTAAGTTTCGAAACAGCGGTAGGTGGGATTGATTAACAGTCGGGCGCTCTACCACGCGACCACCGCTCCCCTCTGTGCTAGAGTATTCACAGCAATTTTCTATTTACAAAAGTGAGGGGCTTAATCTCCCTATACATTTCCTTGCAGAAATGTCTCGCCCGTCTACAGCGCTTGGAGACGGGCGGAGACACGGCTGCCATGGAGATCTGGCTCGACCGCGACGTCGCCGGACGCGTTCACAACGAGACACGTGCCGTTGCCATGGCATTCGCGTGGGCGCGCGGGCCGACGCGCGTGCACGTGCAGGACACCCACGCCGGACCGTACGGTCAGTGGATCAACTCGTGGCGTCCGAAACGCAACGACACCGAGCTGGCGTTGTTCGTCGAAGACGACATTGACGTGTCCCCGTTTGCCTACAGGTGTGTCTTCGGTGTGTAGAGATAGGATTTTCCTCAATATTGTTGTATATAAAAAGGGGGATGTTTTTGAGGAGGAATGTTGTGGTTTTTGTGAGCTTCTTAGGCGAAACTTGGGGAGGGATAGACATTTTTAAAAGCTTGACAGTTTTTTACAACTATCAAAATAGATGCCGTTGGAACTTGAAGGTTTTGGTCATGCTTAATAGGGATGTAAATTATAATGGATGTTTCTCTTGTTGTCATCCCCTTTCATTATATCATCGTCGAGTGCAATGTTGCAAAGGTTGACCTACCATTTAGTGTGTATTTCAAACTTATGATGATTTAATGTACCCAATTTAAACTACGGTTTCGGTGACTGGTTCGTGTGTTCTCTGTTCTTATACGATTGACAAACGCAGGCGTCTGTACCGCGTACGTTTCTTATACTCTAAGATATTATACATGCATTACATATGCCCCTTTTGTCAGGACATAACGTTGCAAACTGTATAATATACCTACCAGTATGCAAAGATAGGAACAAACGTCGATGGCTATGTTTTCTTGAAACACTGACCATGATAACAGTGTTGGCATACACCTTTACTAGGTCTTGTTGGCACATTACTGGCTACTCTTCTTGCTTTTGATTGCAGGTGGACGAAAGCTGTGCACAAACTCTTCGCTGACAGAAGAGATTTCGCCGGTCTCACTCTACAAGACGAGTACCTCATGACTGTGGGTGTCGTAAAAAGTGGCATTGGCTTCCGACGGCCGGTTGACACGCCGGTGTTTCTGTACGGAGTGATGGAACCCTGGGGATTTACACCTCACCCCTACCACTGGCGTCGATTCCAGGTGAGATATAACCGCGGTTACCAAGGTTCCGTGTCGTGGCATCATTTTGAGGACGATCTTGGGACCTACACCCCTTTTAGGCTAACTGCAACGAGGATGCCGTTACAGACGCAAGTCGTGCCTCTGAGTGCGGGCATGCAGGCCGCTCTTCGAAATTATTCGGGAGAGTCGCAAAAATAATTATTAAGCTCCTCTGTTGATCGAGGCGCACTATATAAACACCTGATATAAGAATATGGGGATCGAGCCTAAACATCCCTATATAATACTGGGAGGGTCAATCTCTCCATTTTCTATGCTAAAGAGACAATACTTTGGGATGCAATAACCTATAATGTACGTGCATGGCTAGTCAAGCTAATAATTATCAGTACGTAATCCTAGCTGATTCATATGCGCGCGCGCGTGCGTGTTGTGTGCGTGTGTGTTGGTGGATGCGTGTACGTTCATGGATGTGGACGAACACTGCAGGGCAAGAATGAAGCATTACATGGACCTGTTTTCATCGTTAAGTCAAACAACGTTACGGAGTAGTATTGCTTGAATACTGAGGGTAGATTTCTCCACAACAAAATAACGTTTGTATTTAATCACAAACATGGAAAAACAACTGCGCACTTCGGTCTGCCCTGCATGGTAATTATTAAGATACATTATTTAGCATTTTGTTCTAAATGTGTTGTACGCCCACTCGCTTCAGGACTGGTACTACACAACGCGCAGGCAGAACGCGACGTTCCGACCACACGTTGACGAGGCGAAGTTATACACGATGTGGTACAAAGACCAGGCGACGAGGAACGCCGAGGACACGATGTGGCACATGTGGTTCATCTATTACATGCACGTCAACCGTCTGTACGTGGCACACTGTAACCTCGCCTCGGGCCCCGGCGCCGGCCGCAGTATGTGCGTTCATCGACGGGAGCCTGGGATACACTTCGTGCCGAGACATCGGATCGAGCCGGACGACAGATTGCTGTTCTCGTGGAACGAGACGTTTGTCAGATTCCCCGATGACGTCACGATCTACGACTACGACGGCGACCCGATAACGCAGTAGTGCATGCACCACTGCACTGCATGCGTGAATAAAAGGACAGTCATAAAACACACATTAAAATATATACATAACTTTCCGGTAACGTTAGCCAAAGGTTATACAATAAGGTTATGCAGTATTCCTCAATAACGTTAAGGGAACGTAAAGACAACGTTCAAAAACAACGTCAAGAGAACGTTATCATCTAACGTTATCGTAACATAGCAAATCACATTCTGGGAACCTGATTTAGCTGTGTTAGCACGTAAATACGATTGAACAACGATGCTTCTATGAATGAGAAAACTATTTTTTTTAAGTAGACCAACTTAGCCGATAGCGGCTAAATGTGTTAGTCTCATGCATCACGACATATATTGTGCAATCTTGATTTTCATTAGCACTTCTGCGATACACAATCACACTGTATGTATATATTAAATATACTTTATTTGTATTACGATTCTGTATTGCATTGGGCTGAATATACTCTGTAATATACGACATAGGTGTCATAAAATGTTATTGCTTGAATTGAATTCACCACGTGTCCGCACATATTTTTGATGGTTGACAGAAGTGTTGCTAGGCAACAACGTCACGAGATATGTAGGTCAATTGGTAGGCCTATATACCGTTGTGTAATGAAATGCATTGCCAACTGGTATGCACGCACGCACACACGCACGCACGCACGCACGCACGCGAGAGAAGTACAATCAATAGTACATGTCAGCTGTTTTGTTTAGAAAATAACCTTGTTGAGGACAGGATACACAGTACGTGGTCAGGACCATGCTGTTTTGATATGAAGCCTGATTTCACAAACAGACTAATAAGTTTCTACATATACAATTTATTAGCATTTATAATATTTCTCCGCTGATTATGAAATGTTTAATCATGTATATAGCTAGCATAGCAGATTAGTAGTGTATAATGTAAAAAATAGCAGAACGGTAATTTGTCAACATATGTTATACAAAAACAGTGGCATTAAAATAGTTTTCAATGGTCATGCATATAACAGTGTAATTAAGCTTCTGAATCAACTGGAATATGATAAATCAATAAAATTATTGATCTGGCATACATGTACATAATAATGAACAAAACTATGTACACAATGCACCATAATCTACTTCACAACTCGGTGCTTACTGGTCAATCCCTCATCTTATGGGCAAGATATCAGCCGTCAGAAAATAGTTCAAGATCGTAGTAAAAGAACTTAGTAAATATGTTACACCTGTAATGTAATTAATCCAAAGGCCTACCCATTTGTCAAGAAGATTAAATATGTTTGCACTGGTCTGTCAAGAAAGTTAAAAGTACATGATTTTGTTAGTTGCACATTCTTTTGAATGCATTTAACGGAAAAAACAAAAGGCTATCGTTTGGTAGTCTGGAATCTTCCACTCTGAAGCCATACTCTGAATTGAGTAAATTACGAATGCGATAATTTTCATTACAATAGCAAATCATCTGCCTAGAGCTGTTTAATTTCCACAACAGCCCAAGAAAAATAACTATACGGGTTTATCCATTTAGTAATACACAACAATCTCCTGTTGTATTCCATGTATTACAGATGAGCCAATAACTGTGGTTTCTCATCTGTCCATTGTTGACTTGTCACATGAGATGACGACCTTGATGGCGCCGTCTGCCCCTGTCCGTGCCAACTCGAAGGCGTCCAGCGTCTTCTCGAGAGTGAAGCGGTGTGTGATAAGACGTGAAACGTTGATCTGTCCCGAGGCGACCATAGCCAGTGCAGCCGGATAGCTGCAAGCAGGGATGGAAAAAATCATGATTTCTTTTCAAATAAATCGGATTTTTTCGATTAAATCAGATTTTGTCGATTTATTTGATTTTTTCAACACTCTCGACAATCATAAGAAATAATATGTAATTCGGAAAATAAATAAACGTGGAATATCATAATATACCTAATTCTAATAGGCTGAACATTTCATTCTTAGCATTTCTAAAGGATTAAATCAAAGTTGTTATGTACAAATTTAAACTTTATTTAAAAATACATACAGTTAAATCAACCGGTAGTAGCACGCAACGTAAGTATACATTTAAGATAATCTGAAGAAAAAAAAAATCAAGATCATGTTGATTAAATCAATGACTTAATCGATGATTTAATCTATTTGATTAAATCAACGCCAACCCTGGCTGTAAGTACAGTAAAGGTAAATGGTTAATTCTTATGTAGCATTGCGTCTACTCATTAGGATTGGTCAACACATTGCACACTTTACTTGTGTAGTTCGCAGTGGCTCAGGGGTAGAGCTTCGGGCACACGACTAAGAGGATAAGGTTCACATCCTGTGTTGCTCTGTTAAATTTTGGGCAAGTTTTTCCATTCTACATTGCTCTAGTTCACTCATGAATGAGCATGGCTACAAACAGTGGTGGATACTTGTGTGAACAGCCTTCGCACGTTAATTTCAGCGTGGCTGGATGCTTCCCAGAGAAGTTGAGATGGTATTTGATTGAACAGGTCTGTCAGGGAAGTAAAGTGTGAAGCGCTTTAAACGGTCCTGAGGACTGGATACTGCGCTACATAAGAACTTACTGTTATTACTCCCTGCTAGTCCCATTCACTTAAACACTAACCCAGCTGTTCCAAGACACATTCAGCCATGCCACAAATACCGAATGAAGATTATTTGTATAAAACCACTACCAATAGCAGGCTAACCATTCACAATGCTGAGTGATCAGAAACATGTGGTATATATGGACTAGGCAGGCATGGTGCATTTGAGGCAAAAATCTGTTTCTCAACATTTAGGACTGTGTATCCATCATGTCTCATAGATTACATTAATGACGGTTCCTTCTCAATTTGGGACCTAAATGAACCTTTGAGGTCAACACACACTCTGGCAGTGACCACCCTCAGTGCCAGCACAGAAAGGCTGGCTTGGCGACAATGTTCTGAAAAGGGTTGACTATGTGAATGAGACCTGATAAGACCACAACATTTAATCACAATACATATACAAGTTTGTTAAACATTACATTCCGGGACAGAAAAACAAACATCTGGATAAGAGACAAGACCATGGTTACAGACGTGATTGAACAAGTCGGAAGTGGACCTGGGCAGGGCACGTCAGCAGGATACGAGATAACCGATGGACACTGTGCATCACCACCTGGAAACCCTACGAAAGGAAAAGATCTAAAGGAAGGCCGGCGAGACGTTGGAGAGACGAACTAGATGACTACTGGAAGGGTACCATCTGCCAGAGGATAGCGCAAGATAGGCAGACGTGGAAGCAGCATGCTGAGGCCTTCGCCCAACCTCGGGACACTGGCTGCACGATACAGGCCATAGAAACTGGAATTGTGGGAATATTAGTTCTTTGCACAGTCTAAGGAATGGTCTCATTGTGTGAAACTGTTTAGGATAGATAACAATTTCGGTAAAATGGATGGAGTTTTGAGGAGAGTGAAAATGGTTGTGTTATTCAATCTATGTCAATTTGACGGGGTTGTGTGCATGCACAAACATATATATGTTTGGACTGGTAAAAAGGTAAAGGTAAGTTTTTATATAGCGCAGTATCCCGTCCTCAGGATTGCTCAAAGCGTTTTTACACTTTACTTCCCCGGCAGACCTGTTCAATGAAACACTGGCTTAACTTCTCTGGGAAGCATCCAGCCATATGCTACAATTATTGTGCAGAAGTTGCTCGTACACATATCCACCACTGTCTATAGCCAGGTACTCATTTATACAGCTGAGTGAACTGGAGCAATGTAGAGTGAACAAACTTGCCCAAGGTTTTAACACCGCAGCACAAGATTCGAACCCGGGTTCTCTTAGTCGAAAGTCCAAAGCTCTACCCCTGAGCCACTGCGTTCTACAATGCTCAGAGTTTGTTTAAGATAGAGAGAGAAACATTCCAGTAAGAGGGGTGGAGATTTGAGGAGCATGAAAAACGTTTGTGTTATTCACTCTATGTAAATTTGGACAGGGTTGTGTGCATGCAAAAACAGACACATATTTGGACTGGTAACGATTGGCCTATTTGAGTTACTCGCATAACCCTAACGTAGTGTCCGGTTTACGCTGCGCACGCAGTACCACAAAAGTAATCCAACTGAACAGCGATGATAGTGATCAAGGAGATAAACCCCTTATGTAAATAAATAAAATAAAGTAATCAGTTGTTCAGTGTATAAATTGCGATGTAGTTATTCGAGTGACTCCTCTCCAAACCGCGATTGCCTCGGGTAGCGGCCTTGAAGATTCACCTTGTTTATCTATGTCAAGAAGGGTCACGTGAGCAAGTGATCTTGAATGTTTGATTGGGACCTGGGATACTTGGGTTACTCACTTAGCTCAATTGAAATAAAACAGAAACGAAACACATCATAATAAAGTTGTTACAACCTGATAGTTTCTTGCATAAACCTACCAAGCATATAAACTATATAAGTAAATAAAAGTACAAAGCCGCTACACACGTGTTGGCATATCTGAAGATTCCCCGGATGTCAACCTCTCGGATGGCAGCATTCACAATGGGAAGGGTGATCTGGTCCGCCCCCATCCCCACCAGCACCAGCATCCCCCCTGGCTTGGTTGCCTAGCAACAAAACAAACACATCTAATGAATGTGTTTTGGCCGCCATACGCTGTAAACTGGAGACGTGAATGTTTACTGATTTATATACCAACATATTTATATAATAACATGGTGATATACAATAAAAGGAAAGGCACAATGGGAGTTAATATAAACATTCAATATAATACACATGCATTGATATAAGAGCGAAATAAAATAAATAAATATATTATTTAATAAACAATAATTATTAATAATAAATGTTTTAATAATAATAATAATAAATACAGTAAAATTCACAATTTAAATATAAACATACAACACAGTCTAGATAGACCAAGAGTAATACTATTTAAATTAGTAAAATGTATCAAATAATACCAAACTAATGAGTCTTCATGCCACAGAACAGGGAGCAGCAACAACAACATTGATAAGAGCCTTGAACAATGCTACAACAGTGACAATGATAACAGTAGTTTTGCCTGAGAAAACTCCTCATTCAACGACACTGGCAACAGTGAATATTATGGAGAGAAAAACCAACACCAATGACAACAGTAGATACAAGTAAGACAATACCAATGACAAAACATTGACAATGACAACAGTGGATATTAATGAGATTATAACATTGACAACAACAATGACAACAGTGGATACAATTGACACGAATGTGACAACACCAATGATATTGATAATGATAACAAATTAACAGCAGCAGCTTCAACAGGCCAGGCCAGGCCAGGCCAGGCCAGGCCAGGCCAGGCCAGGCCAGGCCAGGCCAGGCCAGGCCAGGCCAGACACGAGACACGAGACACGAGACACGAGACACGAGACACGAGACACGAGACACGAGACACGAGACACGAGACACGAGACACGAGACACGAGACACGAGACGAGACAACAGTTGGTTTGGTTGACGTACGTAGATGCCGGTCTGAACAGAAGACTCTGCCCCACTACACTCTATGGTGATGTCCACCATGCTGCCCACTTGCTCCACCAGCTTCTGGGCCATCAGTTTACTGTCCTTGGTGTCCACCTTCATCACATACGCTGCTCCCATCTCCTTCGCTGTCCTCAGGCGATTCTCAACAACATCTACAAACATATCACACCATTCAGGAAGCACATTTGAAGAGAAAAGACTGCAGACTCGAAATCTACTATTTATCAACTATTTTATTATTTATTTATTTTTAAATTGTAATATAATTAACTATTATTTATCAGTTTTTGTATATTAGTATTATTAAGACTAAACAATATTATTTATATTGAACATTTTTTACTGATCTATTTATTTTACAACTATGTCTCTATTTTTTATTTTAAGGTAATCTGTATCTTTATGTAAAGTGTAATGCGCCTCTGAATGGTTTTATTGCTAGATATATGGCGTAGACAAATATTGTTATTTATATTAATTTATATTACATTATATTATATTATATTATACATGGATTTTGGTTTCTGCTGCATTCCAATCAACCATCTTGTGTTTAACAGGTCATGACCCCTACATCACCCAGTTGCATATATTTACCAGTCGCTAACTGGAGATGCTCAGGAACTTCCCAGTTGACAACTGGCGTTTACCATCTGCACGAGGTGATTGGAATGCAGCATTTAAAAATTGTACCAGCCTAAATATCACACTAGAAATAATATAGGTTACTTTATAAACCTAAATGATTTTTTGATAAAATGGATTTTGAAGACTTTGTTAACTGTTGACCTGTTCATCATGTGTCCTGTTGCCTAGCAATAACGTCCATCAAGCTATAAA
Organism: Oasisia sp. SBJ-2009; assembly: GCA_964017155.1. Classification (NCBI taxonomy): domain Eukaryota; kingdom Metazoa; phylum Annelida; class Polychaeta; order Sabellida; family Siboglinidae; genus Oasisia; species Oasisia sp. SBJ-2009. The sequence goes on along the minus strand of OZ024866.1, from coordinate 33,932,135 downwards.
AGATGGACGCCAACCATGTAGAGAAATGGCATATTGTACAACTTTGTACAACTTGTTGAAATTATGTGTGCAAATTTTTTTTTTCGGTTAGATAAACACAAAGTTAAGCATGAATAGTATGGGTGTCATGCATAATGCTGCATCAAAAATGTTCAGCAGATATTAATATTTATATAAACATTGCTGGTGAAGAAAGGTTTTATAGAGGTCACATGCATAATTTGTATTGTATTGTTAACCAGTAGTAACTTGCTGTATTAATCAATTCTATAATATTAAATAGTATAATAATAACAATAATAATTTTATTTCAATGGCAGCACAAGATCAATTATAACTATGGTAACTCAGTGAAATTGTGCATACTTAATAAGTATTTTAATGACTACATCATACGTGCAAGAATATGGATGGTTTATGTTGTTATGTTATGACTCATCAAGGTTAAATATTTCCATAAAACACTTTTTCAGATATTGATTCATGGTTCTATTATTCAAATCAGTAGAAGTACATTTCTGTTTCAAAAATGGCCAAAAACATAAAAACTGACAGGACCAATCTGAGCAACTACCATTATAATTATTTACCATCTTGAACAGATATACAATCCAACCATTTATCCAAACTAATATGCCAATCATGATGCAGCAACAAACTATTGACAATATCTGAAAGAGCAAAGTATCTGGTACACATACACTGAATACATACTAGATTTTGGGAACTCATATTTTAGAAACAAATACACAGTTTTTTTCAATCACTTTTGTCCTAAAATAGTATTACAAGCTTACTTGACAAATAGTGAAAAAAACACCTGGGGACATACCACCAAATGGATTCCTACACTATAGTAGTCCTGCTTAAAAGAACTGCACTTTTTGTAAATTTAAGGAAGCACTAAATATAGGACTGGTTAAATGGAAATGATATTTCTGCATAGTGTGATATCACAGCTGCAAAATAATGATATTTGTCAGACAGTGAAAAGGTGCGTATGCATACAGGTGTAATTTGGCCTAGAGGTGTCAACATTGGCAATCGGCCGCTGATTGAAGCAAAACTGAAGGGGTTTCAGGTTAGAGACTGGATTGTAGGAGAAAGAGATATGTCATTTCCACGAATTTGTCGATGGAGAGTCCGTGACTAATTAATGTCTGAAATTTTTAATACCATGAATTAATGAACCTAGTGGGAAATCAAAGAAACGTTACAATGGCCGCCTATGGGAAATCACTTGGTGGTATCTACCCACCTGTGACACAGACTTCAGAGGCTCCCATGGCTTTAGCGGTGAGTAGACATACCAGTCCTATTGGCCCTGCTCCACACACAAGCACCCTACTGCCTAGGGTAACTCCAGCACGTCTACATGCATGCACCCCCACCGACAATGGCTCAAGCAGGGCACCCTCCTCGAAGCTGACATTCGGAGGAAGTCTGGAAGTGCAAGTTTCATGTTGGATTGTTTGACTTCTAAAGATGAATCGTTATTTAAAATTCTAAATAAATGTGTCAATGTGTTGTAAAAACACCATTAAACACTGTGATAAATGGTGGTTGTTTAAAACAAATTTATAGCACATAAAAATCACTTGTTGTAGGTTCTAATGTAATGAAATGTTGTTTTATGAAGATACTTGAGACAGAATATATTAAAACAATGTTCCAAAAATTTTCAATTTAAGATTCAGATGCAAAAGACTTTATTGTCCATTTAAAGCATCACATTAAAACCGGAAATTGTTTTTCAATTTCTTTTAAAATATGAACTACACAGCAAAAGGATCACATGACCATAAAAAACACTTACTTGTAACAGAAGTTGGCAGCATGCACGTGGTAGCGAGCGAGATTTCCATCAATTGGGGGCGTTGCAAGGAAACGTATTTCGGGACAGAGGTTGTATCGCCCCGCCAGACAAAGGTCACATGACTGACAGGGTACGCCTGGCTCCAGCGCTACTCTGTCTCCTGTAACAAACATTTCCAGTAGACGGCAACAGAAACGCAGTTCCTGAAGATAACTGTAATATTTACTTACATTCTTCTTCTTCTTCGCCTTTTCCCACTAGGTGGGGTCAGCGGCCTGAATTCTTGATTTCCAGAATGTTCTGTCCAGGGCATCCTCCGGGGTGATCCACAGTGCCTGCATATCCCTTCGGACGCCATCCATCCATCTCCCTCTTGGTCTCCCCCTTGGCCTTTTTCCTGGCACTCTCATGTCACCAACTGCTCTCACTTCGTTGTTTTCTTCCATTAATTGCATGTTGCATGTGTCCAAATGTCTCATTTCTCTTACTTTCTCTTGTATGCTATTCATACCTGGCTCCTTTCTGATGTCCACACTCTTTACTTTGTCTCTGAATGTTACTCCTTTTATTCTTCTCAGCATCCTCATCTCTGTTTTCTCGAGAATCTGTTCCTCCTTCTTTCAAACTGTCCAGCATTCCGCCCCATACAGAAGTAGTGGTCTAATGTGTTTACTTACATTCATCCACAAATAAAAGCCTGAATGTTATCCTGCTATACTATTTTGTAGTCCCATGCATTTGCAGTAGAAACTGTGACCCTGATAAAATAAATGCGTGTACATATATAGGGATGCATATAAACATCATAGGCATTGGTTTTATCCCGCGTAATGAGACCCTGGCAACAACTTCCCCTGTAAATAATATTCATTTTGTGTGTGTGTGTGTGTGTGTGAGTGTGTTTGTGTTTATTTGTGTGTTTATGTCACTGTTTGTGTATTTGAGTGTGTGTTTATGTGGGGGAATGTGTATATGTGTCTGGTGGGTGTATGTGTTTTAGTGTGTGTGTGTGTGTGTGTGTGTGTGTGTGTGTGTGTATGTGTGTGAGTGTGTATGTGTGTGCGTGCACGCGCGTGCGTGTGTGTGTGAACTGTGAATGTGTGTGTGCATGCGTGCATGTATGTGTGTGAGTGAATTGAATGTGCAAAAGTCAGTGTGTGTGCGTGTGTGTTAGGACTGATGTTTCAAATGATGTGAGATTCACTTATGCCATGTCACAGACCACAGTCAGCCTGCTAGCACTAGCACTAGCACTAGCACTAGCACTAGCACTAGCACTAGCACTAGCACTAGCACTAGCACTAGCACTAGCACTGCGTCTCACCACAAACTCTCTACAACCCACTGACAGGTGTCACACCATTGTCACTCACCTATCTGGAGGTGCGTGACCCCTGACCCCAGCTTGGTGACTGTTCCACTTGACTCGTGTCCAAGAAGCATGGGCTGCCGGACGATGAAGTGACCAATGGCGCCGTGGGTCCAGTAGTGGACATCAGAGCCACAGATGCCCACAGAGTGGACAGCAATCTGCACCTCTGAAACATTTACGTAATTAACTGGTGCTGTACACAGAAGTAAGTTTTAAATGATTTATTATTTTTTAATAACTTTAGTCAAATAATCACAGAAAATGTTATAATGTCTTAAATTATTTAAATTAGTTTTATAGATAGTAATATTTTATATTGTCAACATTATAATTATATTTACGCTAATTTCTTAAATTATATACTATTTCATTATATTTTTAACTTTGCATGTTTTATGTACCCATTTCAATCTCTCTGATTGCCCAGAGTGAAATAAACTATCCTTATTATTAAAAAATTTAAGAAAAATATTTAACCTGTGGGCACAGACACTCCAGGGAAGGAGGTTGGTGTAAAACATGGACTGGAGCAGTGAAGTAATTAAGTAAAGTAAACTTTATTTGGAATTATATAATTATGTACAACATAAACAATCATAAGAATCAACAAAAATAATATCTGACGATCTTAACAAAATGAGTCGGATGTCTGTAAAACTGATTTTGCATAAAGGCCGTTTTTGTGAAAAAAATGCGGATCCAATAATTTTGAGATTTTCAGCAATGTGGTAACTCACCTACCACACTGTGGTCATTCATCTACCATCCTCTGGTAACTTACTTAGCACCCTGTGGTAACTCACCTACCACCCTGTGGTAACTTACTTAGCACCCTGTGGTAACTCACCTACCACCCTGTGGTAACTTACTTAACACCCTGTGGTAACTCACCTAGCACCCTGTGGTAACTCACCTAGCACCCTGTGGTAACTCACCTAGCACCCTGTGGTAACTCACCTGCCAACCTGTGGTATCTCACCTAGCACCCTGTGGTAACTCACCTAGCACCCTGTGGTAACTCACCTAGCACCCTGTGGTAACTCACCTAGCACCCTGTGGTAACTCACCTAGCACCCTGTGGTAACTCACCTGCCAACCTGTGGTATCTCACCTAGCACCCTGTGGTAACTCACCTAGCACCCTGTGGTATCTCACCTAGCACCCTGTGGTAACTCACCTAGCACCCTGTGGTATCTCACCTAGCACCCTGTGGTAACTCACCTAGCACCCTGTGGTAACTCACCTACCAACCTGTGGTAACTTACCCCCTGCAGATGGTTCTGGGATGGGGCGATCCTCCTGAAAACAACACGTACATTTACTGCATGCGTTTGCCACATACTGCAAGACTATAAACTAACACTTCTCTAAATTCCCAACAAACCTCATCAAGTGTATGACTATCATGATAATAACTAATGGTATTATGCAGTTTTCTCATACACTATCAGTAAAGTAATACAGTTCAGTGATATTAATGTAACCTCATAAATACACAAATCATAAATAAATTATATTATTCTAGAAAAGTTAGTGGTGAAGAATGCAAAGTTCTCAGTTGGAAAAGTATAATCTTGACGTAATCTTGACACCATAATATTAATATTGTTTACATGCACATATGCAGTTTGAGTGTAATATGGTGGGGTGGGGCCTAGTGATCAAAGATGTCCAAGTTTGAAATAGGCTTAGGCTATTGCTAGAGCAGCTCTGGCAATGTCTTTGTTACTGCCAAAGCAGAACTGGATAGATCGGGATGCACAATCATGTGCATTTGGCACCAATTTCAGCGAACACACATCGACATATTAATGACTTCAGATAAATGCGACGCTCTGATAGTTTTTTGCGTGATTCAGATGATGTTGGCAGAGAAACTAAGAACAGACATACACCAAGTAGCTTGATAATAACCACGCATGTCACCCTTATCGCCAGAGCACTTCTTGCAATCAGCGTGGATGTTGTTGTTATTGGCTGTTATAGCCAGAGCAGCACTTGACGGATTGGGACGTGATTGCATGTCCAGTTGGCAATATTTTCTGTGAACACATACATGTCGACATAATGATCAAAGCTCATCATGACTTCAGATAAATGTTATGGCAATGCTCTGATAGTTTTTCGAGAGCAGCTCTGGCAATAAGCGCACATGTCGCATTTATTACTAGAGCTGTTCTGGCAATAGCCAGGGCGTTTCAAATAAACTGTGGCTCCATACTCATCATGATGGTTACATATCATACTATTTATTTGACGATATATATATCATCTAAATAGTATGTTCTTATGTTATGGCAATGGTTGTTCAACTTCAAGCATATCAGTTCCCATCTAATTAAGTCTTAACAGGAGTCATTGACTATGCTTATTAATATTAGGGCTACATATTATTTTATAATGACTTGTGTATTGTATATATACGTACATTACAAATAACTTTCTTGTTCTTGAGGGTTGAGTGACTGACAGTGACTGTCAGTGACTGACAATGACTGTCAGTGGCTGTCACTGACTGTCACTGACAAACTGGCCGAGAGGGTGCAGCCCATATAGCATGCAAACGTTACATTAACGTTTACATTTGGTTAGAACCGTTTGATTTTGGTTACGGTTAAATCTCTAACGTTCCCGAAACATTAGTTTTTGTTTCAAGGCATTCGTTGTTTCAATGTTTGGTTAGAATGTAAACCGTTAGGCACAGATCGGACGAATGTACTTGTTTTGTGGGCGTTTTTAGGCCTCCGTTTTTAGTCACATACTTACCAAGCGCAAATCACCAGTTTTATACAGAATAGCAGATAAGTTCTTGTCAGTCATGATGATGCCGCTGTTACGTCGTACCGTACTGTTGTCGTTGAGGTAGAATGTTAAAACTTAAAAAAGTCGTTACGACGAAGTACCCGACTAGTCCGTTCTCATAGTGGAGTCGATAGTGGCGCCTCCTGGCGAATGCTGATTACAACATAAACGGGCCCATAAAACATGTTGCGACCTCTAGTGAATTTCGAATATAATAGATAAAATAGTACCGATGTATTGGGAATTGTTACTGTTCTTCTCTCCCACCAACTACCGTTGTTGCGATTCTGATGGCCATGGGTGCACAAAATAATTTAACTTTATTGGTAATTGTGTTTTCGTGTGAGCTCAAACACATAGCACAAATCCGTTACGCGCTATAATCCGTAGTATATCTCGCTCAAACTCGCGTTGCTTTCGAGATTCGCTGTATGGTTCGAATGATCGAAGTCAACTGTTTTAATTGTCGAACTAAGGGTCCTTATCTACAGCGAATATGCGCCACAAACAGGTTCGTAATTATGATTATATATGTATATTAGATAGTTTATTAGCAGTTCATTTAGTAGGTACACAGAACAAATACGGTGAATCTTTCCGAGACTTAAATCCGTAGTACGCCCCAGTCCGTCCGTGGCGCAGCCACATGGCCTGCTGTACACGCGACACTGTCACTGCTTTGAAATCGCCTTTGAGTTCACACTCTTTCTAGATTTTATTGGCAATGCATGTACATGTTTGACTAGTTGTATATAAATGGTTGGAAGTAGGCCCGTGTGAAACGTATGACGCCATACTTCGGAGCCCATTTCGGATATAATGCGTTAAATGCCATTATCATTTATAAATCTCAATAATGTTGTTTGGTTAGATAAGTCGCCAGATGGCAGCACTAACATACTTGCATTTTTTTGTGGTGGTCTCCGCTAGGAGGCAAGGAAATCTCTATTGGTGGGACATATTATTTTAGTAGTTCATTCACAGTTTAATTTGTGTGCAAGATATTTGATTATAAATATTTTACAATTCGATTTTTAAAATTATTTGTAATGTATGCAATTATTTTTAATTAATCCTGTTAATAAGATTATTTCTTCTTAACTTAAAGCAGAGAACATATAACAGAGAAAGTTCACTTCGCAATTTATAGTGGGCCGCCATTTTTATTTAATTGCATTGGTGTCTTTTATTAATCTGAAAATTTCAGAAATCATTATAGTAACCCTGAAAATGTATAAAAAAATAACTCGGAATATGCAGGGTTTCTAGTTTGGACATCACCTCCCCTATCCGTATAAGCCTATGATTACAGCATGGTCATAATTCCTATGAATTTTCTGGATTATCCCCCACATTTTGTTTATAAAATGATGGTTCAAGAAATGCATGTTCTGCATCATCAACAATTTTTATGCTGATGATCCCTAAATAATGCATAGATATTAGATATGCAAGACAAACAGTATTTAATTAGCATGTTTTGATACTGTACATGTTAAATGTGTATAAGCTTACACAGAATTCCTTTAATCAACCAAGCACCATTTCCTTTCAGACAGCTCCGCAGCAACGCAAGAAGGTTTATCGCCAGAGTTACGGACCCGAACAGATAAAGAAGGCGTATGAGTTGTGGAAAGAAGGCAAAGCAAGTATCTACAAAGCAGCCAAATTATGTGGCATTCCCCAGCAGACGCTGCGAGACAGAACGAGCGGCACTGTTAATCCAGTGAAGTTCACTTCGGGTCGCGACAGCTTCCTGTCCAGTGACGAAGAAGCTGCTCTCGTGACCTACATCAAAGAGGTCGCCACTAACAGTTTTGGATTCAAACGAAATGCACTGGCCGAGCTGAGTGGAGAGACGTCTTTCTACCTGAGACGGAGGAACACGAATGTGCCGCTGAGTAACAAGTGGGTGTACCGGTTCCTGATCAGATGGCCCGAGTTGAAGATGACTGAACGTAGAACCTTCCCCATGGGCAGGGCACCCTGTGCCACACGGGAAACGGAGGAGAAATACTACAGGGAGTTGTACCGCGTTCTGCAGAAAACTGATCTCATGAAGAAACCTCACCGCATCTACAGCCTTGGCGAAACAAAAATCAGTCGAAGAGGCTCATTGCCTCAGCCCGCCCAAACAACGACTGTAATCAGCTGCATGAATGCTGCGGGTGAGGTGCTACCAGCTTACATCATCTTCAGAGGGAAGCGAAAGCCAAAAGATCTACCGACCACAGCTCATCCCGGCATCCGCACCGCGATGTCCGAATCGGGCTGCGCCGATAGTCGGATACTTGAAACATACTTCACCGAGCATTTCCTGGAGAACATTCCCCGTGCGAAAGATGAGTTGACGCTTGTTCTGTACGACGGACACAACACCCACATTCCTGTGCCGTTGATCAACTGGGCGAGAGAGAGGAACATTGTGATGTTTCTGCTACCACCTCACATCACCAATATACTACAGCCGTCTGATTCCGAAGCCCCGGGACCCTTTGAGGTCGCCTATCATAAGGAGTGCAGCAAGATTGTGCCGAATGGTCCCGGGAAGACCACTGCACGACATGATATGTGTCGGCTCATAGCCAATGCCTACCACTGCGTCATGACACCGGAGAACATCACTGCTGGATTTAGGCGTGCAGGAGTATTCCCATTCGACAAATCAGCAGGCGTTGGCAAGGCGCTAGCTGATGATGATGTCGATGATGATGTTGTAGTTGTGAAACAGCAGCTGTCTGATGAAGAATACAGCTGTGGTGACCACACCAGCTCACTGCTGTAGCTCAGTGCAGCAGCTGGATCTCAGGAAGATACACATTGTCTGTCCACGTGCAACTGTCTAAAATGTGTTCTGTCCGCCTCAGAAGTGAGACTTGTACCATTGTGGAAAGAGGAACTGTTGTTTCATGTTGATGTTCCAATGACTACCACAGCTCTGATGTCTCAGTGGTCACTGCCAAATGGTGTTTTGTGCACTGCACAGCTTGCAACAGGCAGCGAAATAATTGTTGACATGTGACGGCTTTGGATTTTTTAATAAAACGTTTTCATAGTTATAGACGTATCATTACTTGTGTATACAATAATTTCAAGTGTAAGTGAATAGTTTTATTAATAATTCTTCAGGATGTTTAGTTTCATCTTGAGATTGTCCATCTTTTATATACAAATTTCAAGTTAATCATTATCTCGAATATTATACACATATATCACTTTCCTCAATACCATCCTTGTTCACACAACATGCAATTTTAAGATAATTATTAAAACATGAACAATTATGTACATCCCAAACATATATTATTCCACTACTTGGATATTTAATTAAAGGTTTAAAATGATTTTTAAAACAGAATGCAGCTTTAATTGAATGCTAAGCAGGTTATATATTAATTAATATATTTTCTGTCAATGATGACGATTCGAATTATTAAATTACAACACGTGTGACATTAGTGTGAAGCACTGTAAGATAATGGGTCTGACACCATTGATCACGCCGAGGAGTATTGGTAGCGACACCTAGGGGCTACCGCATTTTTATTGCAACAACCTCAGGAAATCTTGTGTCACGTCAGATTTGTCTAATATCTCTTGGGCGACATGCCGATTAAAAAAACATGGCGGTATCGGTGTATACTATTTACGTGTAACCATGTTTATGAGGGTTAACATGGGTCGCGAATATGTATAGCAGCGATTTGAAATATCGTGTCCATCTTGTAGACTTGTTTGATTGATGTCCCGATATTTTCGAGAGTATATTCGATTCGACGATTGAGCAACAGAGTCTGGGACCTGTGGCGGTGCAGGCATCAAAATTTGCCTTCCCTGCGCGAAGATGCGACGTTAGCATGTTTGTATTGTTTGCAAATTGATATAGATCATATAGCCATTTATCAACTTATGTAGAAAGAAACAAAAAGGCCGGAAACAGTTAGATTACGTGTTGCGCGCGAAAATCCGTAGTACACAAATTTCGGTCATAGACATAGCTAGCATTACAAGCTCATTACAGCTGTTTCTGTATTGTAGTACCGACATCTTTCAATGTTACTGTTAACTGCAGGTCTACGACTACATGTTTTGATTTATGTTTTATGTTATGTCAGGATATATATTAATTAAAACACCGTCGCTATACTATAGTATAGCCCCTTCTCTAAAGACTAAACTGCTTAAAAGTTAGAGAAGTTAGCAACGCTGACTTTTTTCAGTTGCCATTCTGGCTGCTTCTCGACAAATTGAAACAAGTCGGTCAAAATATACCCGTTAAACCAGAGCTATTAGATATGAGCTGGGGCACTCCCCCGTGGAACCAAATGCGCACAGGTCTCGCTCAAACTGGGACGTCTCGTCATTTAGTATGGTATCTGTTTTTAGACCATCCGTATGAGGGCGCTGTGCGTGGTTTAAGAGCCACCCAGCTACAATGGATTAGCTCTGGTTAAACTGGGTACTTCTTTATGACAATATTATACTAATCATCTAATGTCATGGTATATCAGGCTGCAACTAAATTCATCACCATCTGGCTATTGATTAGTATATGGTTTAATTATGTAGGCTATACAAATATTTTGTGATTTTACATTTGGGATTTAAATATCCTTTTAAAATTATAAAATGTTGTCACTGTTTAAATGTTTTAACAATAACTTCAATGTGTTGAAGCCCTATAAAATATACTTAGTATAAACAAACTATTAATTAAGAATTACATAATGACATTGCGTCATTTTTATGAAGAACAAAATAGGAAGATTTGTTATTTGAAACTGATATGGAGAAGGAACATGTATAATGTGGTGTTGTGTCAATCCAGTGTTAACATAAATTAATACTTTGGAGGATCAGCCGTCTTTTTAAAGCTTCAATGAAATTACGCAATCACCGCCTTCACACAATCTCAATTTGGGGACAGTTTAGATTTTGATAGCTAATACACCTTCAAAACGCCATCTACGTGGTGACATTCATATGCTCCTTTCCAGGGAGTCTCAATACAACACAGAAAGGGTTACTGACGGACCTACATCCTACAACAGTTGAACAACACATACATGCTGTGGAATGAAGGTAAGAGATAAGATCAGCATTATTGACATGTGTTTTCATTGTAGTTACAATAAAACTTGGAATGCATTGTAATGTTGGATCGTCGTACAAGTAATTTCGCATGACAAAACACTCACATGCACCAAACAATTATGATAAAATATAGTACTGCTTTGAATTAATAAAATAAGTAAATAAATAAGAACAATCGCATACAATGGGTCCGTTCTTTAAAACATCGATAAATAATCGTTGTTGACATGATCTAGTGTAAATATAAAAATCAAAAAATGTGGAATAAAATCATATATAATAAATTATGTTAAGAAAAATTATACACACTAACACAGTGAAAGTGGAATATGTTTGCACCACAGATAGGAGAAAAGCAGTTCTGTTTTGACAGGGCTGGGGGGAAAGCTGCTACTAAACCTGTTGTTCCTGGTTTTGATGGATCTGAACCGGCGACTAGATGGAAGGGGATCTAATAGGTCATGGGCAGGAGGGGATGAATCATGAGAGATGAGAATGGCTCTTCCTAAGGTGCTCTTCCTTTCAGAGGCTGTGGTGATGTCAATCCAGCAAAATTCACATTTGAACCCAACAAAATTCTGATGACGAATGAGGAGTGAGCAGTTTTGTCTCATGTGAAGGATATTGCAGCATACGATCACAAGACATTGGCTGGCTGAGATCACTGGAGACACTGCCTTCTACTTGAAGAAGAAGCATATGAATATGGCATTTAGTGTTAAGTGTAAGTAGTATGCACTGAAAACTAAACCTTCCCCGATTCATGACAGCTCCCCCAGTAGATAATGGCACTGACTATGCAAAACAAACTATGATTTTGTGGTAAACCTATTTTATTTCTTATCACTATTTCATCCACCATGTAAGGTAACTGTCACTATGTACTTTATACAGATAACCATTCAATGCAGAACCATACATAAACACATGCATCTAGCATCTTCATAATGATGCCACAGATTCATAACACCTATATATTGGCAGATATGTTAATGAAATATGTGAAAATAAAAGATGAAAATAACAGTTACACACTAAATTATATATTTTATAGGACGTACATATTCACCAGTCAATAATAACGTTCGAAAATAAAAATTATAACTCCACTCAAAACAACCAAACCATTTTAAAGTTGCATTCTGACATAAATACCATTTGATCTAGTTTCATAAAAATGTAAAAAAATGAACAATATTTAAATATATCATAATAATTATATGCTATGCTCTCTCCTCTCTCTATGTGTGTGTGTGTGTGTGTGTGTGTGTGTGTGTGTGTGTGTGTGTGTGTGTGTGTGTGTGTGTGTGTACACACACATAACACACAACACACACACACATCGTCCGGGAGAATAATCTACATGGCTCTGGCCGTTAATCTTCAACAGTATTTGTTTTATCTTAAAATTACATATACTGTATATAATTACATACATGAGTCATGTAATATTATGTGAAGTTGAGGAAAGTGGCCTACATGTACAATGCAAAGTAGGGTGATTTATGGGACCTATTGACATAACATTTGTATTTAAAAGACGGCTCTTATCTCAGAAGGCAACTTTAAGCACACAACAAACAGTGTCAAGGAAAAATTACACTTGCTCATTCAGAAAGAGAGTTTTCATCTGTAAGACATTCATTACTCTGTGAGATGTATCAGTTGATGAAGAAAAGGTAAACTATACCCTTTCCCATCTTCAATTTTCACAGACAGTAAATATCATATTGTACAAGGAATGTATATTTTTTATATAAATAACAAAATATATATCTTCTCAAAAACAGCATATTACAGATTGTCTCCATTTCCCTGCGTAAGATCTTTTGCTTCACTCACATAAGACACCAGATAGAAGGGACCTATCGGTGAATTTATCCCTTCTGTACGACACAGGCAATGTGAACAAAAGTGCTCAAGTTTCGACACAACGGCAAGACCAGAATCGAACACTACCTTGCAGCACTAGGGGTGGAAACCATTCAAACAAGTACACTGCAGTCTATTTTGAATTGCTACTTTTTATGACCACCTTACAGCACCAAAGCTGCTATATTGCAGTGTATTGTTAAGAGAAGTTCTACTTTTCCATGATGACAGGATAAAACATATTTTAAAATGGGCCATGATGCCCTGAACTCCTTTGGACTATACTATAGTCCAAAGGAGTTCAGAGCCTCATTCATAATTACCAAATCACTATATTTGGTAATTATGAATGAAATGTATTTTGGTGAATCACAGTCACTGTCTAGCCTCTTCACCATAATCAGCTAACTGGATTTTCTCTGGTAAGTCATTGAAATGACCAGCCCAGCCATGTGAATGCAACAGGCAACATCAATATAGTTTATGAATTTTCACTCTAGAATAGAATAGTTGTCTAGAATATGATTTTCTATGTTTGTCACCTACAGGTGACAATACATCTTCAACCAGTAGACACCAGTCACAAGAACAATTAAACAAACATCAAACAGGCTATGTATCATGATACAGTGTATATTGATTATTCTTAACAACCATAACCAAAAGTCATATCATTTCAGACAATAAGGTAATAAAGTATAAAATACAAACCACCAGATATACATTATGTACACACAAATAAGATGCATGTAGCACCACTCTTAAAGTCCATGTAAATATGATAATAAAGTATAAAATACCCACTACCAGTTATACAGTATTATATATATAAATGAGATGCATGTGTAACGCTATTCTTTTGGAGTGCATATAAACATAACAAAGTATAAAATACCAACTACTATCAAAAACTGCTTCACAGATCTGCATTACATATGACGTGGCCGCCACACCACCATTTGTAGCAACACTACATAGATAACTAGGGGTGAATCCCGAGGGGGTAGTCTGAAAAAAAAAAAAAATTACATCCTTTGAAGGGGGTAAAAAAAAAAACTACTCTTGTCACGCCCGTCTCAGATCACGACATCGAAAGACAAAGTGTGGGGGGAGGGCACTGCTGAAAACTATTTGCCACAGTGTTGTTTAACTTCTGATTCGCCAGGGTGGTCACTTAAGGGGCATGCTCAAAAAGGTCTACAAAACATAACAATGGTCTAAGGGACATGTGCCCCAGCCCGCCCCCCCAGACCCACCTATGATTAAGTGTAAGACATAACATAACTGCAGACGTTCATAACACCACATGTAAGGTGTCTATTTCAAAGAAACAACTTTAAAATCATCATTCCTGGCAATGCTGTATTAGATAGTTGTGTATAAAAGGAACATTGAACAAATGGAATAATTCTGATTATATTACCTTGTTTTGTGTATATACCGGGTAAATATTATATATATATACAAATTATACTTATATACACACACAAGTGTTTTTATAATGAAGCAGGCATAAATAGTACATCACAGTTGTGGTGACTGAATCAATTGCTACAACCTGAAGAAAAAAACAGATTTTTAACTGTATTCATACAAAAATCAAAATCACCCAGAAAAATGATTTTAGTATTTGTTCAAGGTACCATGAATGTTTTGATTTTAGCATTTGTTCAAGGTACTATGAATGTTTTGTTTTTAGCATTTGTTCAAGGTACATACTAATGAATGTTTCATGAATGTTTTATTACTCAGATGCAGTGTATTTGGTAACCATTTGCAAAGAGTATAACACTCTTTGCAAAATGTTAGATATAATAATATTTTGTGCTAAAAACAATTTTTGGAAACAATGTTCAGAGGCACAAAAGAATAAACCTAAAGTTGGCTCATATAACTATGTTCGCAGTGCGATGCACATAACAGCTAGGGCCCACTTTTGAAAATCTACACTGTGATATTTGAGAGATTTTTTTGTCATTGGCGTGGGAGTGTAACTTCCACTCTGCACGATTTGCTTAGATAAAACAATCGGTGTAGTTTGGTGACACCAAGAACACGTTTTTTAGCCAAATGCACCATTTAGTAGCAAGAAAGAGAAAACACCTTGTGGGCAGGAGGGGGTTCACCTTGTGGGCAGGGGGTTCACCTTGTGGGCAGGGGGTTCACCTTGTGGGCAGGGGGTTCACCTTGTGACAGGGGGTTCACCTTGTAGGCAGGGGAGGGGGTTCACCTTGTGACAGGGGGTCATCCTACCTATTTCATAAAGTAATTCAACTTGTTCAGCCACATAAAATGTGCCATTTCGTAAAAAAAATAAACTGGTGTACCATATGGATAGGAGGGTGGGTTTCCTTCCTACCCATGCTTCTTTCAAGAAAACACTTGAAATGTGTAACATTTCAATAATAATAATAATTATAATTTTCATTTAATTATTCTAATTATTTGGGCAAAAATTGGCACCCCGCTCTGGATATAGTTATGTACCGGGTAATTTTAATTTGGGTTTCTTTTGTTTGATGACGCTATGCCTGTTTGGCCACCCCTCTCTCCCACCCAAGAGATTCTGATCATACGTCGCACTGTAAGGCATCGACAACCGCTGAAATATTTTCAAAATTCCCGCCTCGATTTTTGTGAAATGTTCTCTGGGTGTGTACCCATCCCGGATTGACCGACAGAGAGTGGCAAATTTGGGTGGATTTCTTGAATCGATGAACTTTAACACCTGATTGAGTAACGCCATGCGACCATCAACTTCAACGACGCCAGGGGAATGGAGAAACACGACGCTGTCATTGGGGACGTTGGCGCCATGACACACCTCTATAATACCCACACCCTGGGTCCCAAACCCTAGTGTCGCTGGTGATGTCGAGAGGCAAAATCCGAGATTCATAACCGCCGTGAATTCATGCAGACTGAACAGACACAGGCGTCTCATGATTGTCTCCCAAAGCTGCTCGATCGTTGTCTCGTCATCCGAACAAAACATAGTCGATTCGGCCCGCCAGAACTTCTTGATGATGCTCTCCGCGAGCGAATGCATCTTCACATAGGCACCATTACACATGTCATTCTGAAGGTTTTGAAGCCGGCCGGAATGGTTTTCAATCATAGCCTTCATCACTGTTTGCATCACATGGTTCGACAGGCTCTCATGGTCGATGTTTTTGGGGCAGAATAGTTCCGATATCTTTCTCGATAATTTAAACACGGGTTTCCAACGGACGCCAGCGTCGATTAAAACCTTTGCACCGAGTTCACACCCAAAATAATCCTCGTCAATGTCCAGGATGATGTTCCCTGGACCCCCCAACCAGTCTTTCTCCTTCTCAAGCTTACTTAAGGCGACAAACTCGACAATATGTTCCACAGTGTAGTGTCTCATGATTGTGCACTTTGAAGGATCTTGTAATTCCACCTCGGGGTCTTTGGTCTTTGGAAACGGGTCTTCATATAAACACTCTTTGACGCCGCCATCGATCATCTGCGCACACACACACATGTGTTTGCGTACAGCGCCATCTATCGTCAGATTCATCCAACCAAGTCCGACTGACTTCTTGTCGTAGATTCCCTCGACGCTGCTGTCCCAGGAGGGGTAGATGAAGACGATGTGGTCAATAAGTCCGGACATCACAGCACCCTGAAACAGTAGCACCGTCACATGACACAACTGGTCACATGACTTGTACGTATATCATGTGACCTAATAATAATAATGACTTCTTTTGCGCCAATATCCTCGAAGATCAAGCTCAGTGGCGCGACAAAACCATGGGATTAATCAATCTCATAATCGAAAGCAATGCGTGAGTCGTCAACGGATGGATGAAGAAGCTAGGAGGCTAAGGAGGATAGGCAGCATTAAAGAGATAGGTTTTTAGACATCGGCGGAATGAAACTATATTACCTTGTGATTTAACACTGGCAGGAAGCGAATTCCACACCGTTGGTGCGGCAACCGAGAAAGCTTGGGTCCCGGCTTTCGTTTTCATCCGAGGAATGTAAAGAGGGTTACTACTGGTTGAGCATAACTGTGTGGAATTTCTTGCTGGAGTTAGCATTGAATGACAGATATACTACAGTTCCTTGATTGAAATCAACATACCTGGTAGTTCTGTTTTAGTTTTTTTCATAAGCTGCCCAGTCTATAATACCCTGATTGAAAAGCGCTATATATCAGAATGTAGAACTTGCAATTAATCAAACAAAATCCACTGTTTTGATTTTGGAAACATGAAGTAACCAAGTCATCATTTTTCTTTAAAGTATACTTGTGTGAAGAACACATTTAACAAGATTGCCACCTACAGAATCAACTCTACATGGCAGGTGGACAAGGAATCCTTTTGGCTTATCGAGAGTCGAACCCATCTAAGCGAATCCTGCCCTTCCGATGAATATGTTGAATATATACAGTATACATGGAACTAGTAATGTCACCACAAGTTTAATATTTCATATAAACTTGTACTAAAATAAATATTGTATAAATTAATTATTATTACAACAATCAGAATGTGCATATCATCTCTATCTTATATTAATTTACATAAAAATCCTGATGTCATGTGACCACATTATGACCGATATTATGGCACGTGTGGGCCATTCACTTCAGATAACAGTAATTTTCTTCCTCTACTGGCTGTGTAAGTCACAAATGTTGGTGATCATGGCCTTAGAAACTGCACATTATTTTTTTGTAGCAGTACTGTTGTGCTTTGTAAAATAAATTTGCAAAATATGTGAAATATTATGAGCAGAATTGCTAATGTTGTGATAGAGGAAGTTCTGACTAAATCACTTGTCATTCCTCGGGTGAAAACGAAACCCGGGACCAGAGCTTTCTCGGTTGCCGCACCAACGGTGTGGAATTTGCTTCCTGCCAGTGTTAAATGAGAAGGTAATATGGTTTCATTGCGCCGATGTCTAAAAACCTATCTCTTTAATGCTGCCTATCCTCCTTAGCCTCTAAAGCTTCTTCATCCATCCATTGATGACTCACATATTGTTTTCGATTACGAGTTTGCTTAATCCCTTGGTTTTGTCGCGCCACTGAGCTTGATCTTCGAGGATATTGGTGCAAAAGAAGTCATGATTATTGCAAACTGCTGCTGATACAAACTTTGGATCAGATTTTTTTTAAACCCTGCACTGCAGAATGTATTTGTGAATGCGTAAAATTGGTTGGCCTTGCAAACTTGTGTGACCTTGCCTGTGACCTACCGTAATGAAGACGTCGTTTCTCTGCATGAGGACTTGCACCTGTTCATCAGAAGACGGCCAATCAAAGAATGCCATTTGGTCCATCAACTGCAGAACGGCCTCGTCAGAATGGCCATCTATGTGCACCTGCAGGGGTCATGTGATCGTCATGTGACCATATGTCAGGTACATCAGCAGTGTGGATGGTAGGTGAGGTAGACAGGTGGTTGGAAGAAAAAGGAGATGAGGGGAAACGGAGGGATTCAGGGAGGTAGTAACTTATAAAATTAGAGAAAACGTAACCTAAGAGTTTTGAAAAACCTTTAAAACAGTTTTGGGGCTTCAGAATGAACAAGTCAAAAAAACTTTTCTCGTGCATGGTACCAGTTAGTCTCGCTTAACTGACTGTCGTTCGGCTGCGGAACTACGCCGAGAAGACAATCTGGTGATTTTACTGGCGTTTGAATGCTATCCGTGTGGGGCTAAACAATGCTGCCACCTCGCAGATACTGGTTAATCCTGCAGTAATTCCGATTTTATAAACAACTAAAAAAATATTTTTAATGATATATATATATATAATATATATATATGCCAAATTAAAAAAAATTGATCCTCAACTGTTTCTGAGATATAGGACCTACGGCGGACATAAAATGATGCCATAATTCCATTGGTCCTTCGGCTCAGAGGACTAAAACTCGGAAACAGAATAACAAGACAGGTAATTAATTTTGACATATAAATTTAGCATTCAGTATGTTGAAGTTTTATTTCAAAAACAACGAAATATTATCAAATTAAATTCTTGCGGAGGACGGACAGTGTATGGAAAGGAAACAAAGGATATGATGGGGAGAAATAAAGAGAGAATGAAAGAATAAGGGAGAGAAGGGATGAAGGATAGAGAAGTGGGAAGAATGAGGGAGAGAAGGAAAAAAGTAGGGACAGGAAAAATAAGGACAGCTTGTGAGAAGGGGAAAGAGCAGATAAGAATGGACAGGGGAACGATGTACTGAAACAGGTAGAATCAGAGAGGAGGGGAAACAGGCAGGGAGTGAAGGGTAGAAGCAGGGAGACTTCCCAGAAGACAGAAGGGAGGTGGGACGCACAAGACAGGCACGGAGAAGTAGGCAGCAGAGGTAGAACTTGAAAAGAACTACCATAAACAATGAAACTGCTCATCAATAACACTGTAATCAATTGTATATTTACTAATCATTACATCAGTAACTTGGAAAATGTCTGTGCCATTCAGAGGGTGGTATATAATTTGTAACAATTAAGCAGTCCGAACGCTCTGTATGTGGTTCAAACATGTTTATGTAACCCTGGTGGATACTCCTGCTTTAGGTAAGACACAAATCAGTCACCAGATGGCACTAAATTGTAAAGCCACGCCCAGCTGGTCAAGCTGAGCAACTTAGTTAATGCAACTGCTAGGTGCTGTATGCCCTGGGCCACTGGGCACTTAGTCTCTGGACCCAGTGGTCAGTAACCACCTGTGACCTGAGTATGCAGTGCCCTCTGGGAACTTAAACCTGACAACAGACAAGATTGTACTCAAGAACCGTCCGATTAGCTTACATTTACAACAGTATTCGACCTAGATGAAACTGTTGCAGGTATCGGGAAAAATAATTGGAGTATATATTTTACCAACCAGAGTATTTCCCGACTTAGGAATGATGCCCTCATTTGCTGCCTGGATCCAGTAGGGCAGAACTGAAAATTGGAAACAAATAATATAAGTTTATATTTGATATTTATTACAAGTACAGTAATTACGTGTTGTTCTCCAATTTTTCTCTGTAAGTCGAGAGGGAGGCTGATCTCAGTGCTTGGCCCTTGATGTGTGTGTGTGTGTGTGTGTGTGTGTGTGTGTGTGTGTGTGTGTGTGTGTGTGTGTGTGTGTGTGTGTGTGTGTGTGTGTGTGTGTGTGTTGCGTGAGTGTTGTGTGTGTGTGGGTGCAGTGTGTGTGTATGGGGGGGGGGGTTGTGAGTGTGTGGGTGTGTGTGCATGCGTGAGTGTGCGTGTGTGCGTGTCTGTGTCTGTATGACACGTGACACTGGGTGTATGTGTGTGTGCATGCGTATGTGTCTGTGGTGTGTGAATGTGTACATCTAATAGTTATGGCTATAAATGACTAGAGCGTTGGATTCTCAACCCAGATAAAGAAACTGGGTTTGAATCCTGTATGTGCTACTAGTTATACTTATAGTTAACTTGGAAACGTATGTTCACACTATATTGCCCCTGTTCACTCCAAAATAAGTCAACTGGTGTTTGACTGAACAGGTCTGCCAGCCATTTTACATAGGTCATCATTGTCACTGGCTTCTGACTCATGACAATGAAAATATACGCCTATGAATGTATTTGTAAAACATATTAATGAATAGGCCATGGTTATTTGACTGGATACGGTCGAATGGCCTGGGGAACCATTCGTCTGGATATGGACAAATAGCCCATGCTTGCATTCACTATTTGACCGGATAAGTACCAACAAATAGCACATATATTATGCTATTTGGGCAGACAGATGAAAGGATACTTCTACCTTCTCATGCTAACACATGTTAGCCAATAATATAACTGTGCATGGTGTTTCGCCAAAATTCGTCCTTTCAAGCCATACATATGTTTGCACAAATAGAATAAAATAGCCTAAGTGTTATACTATAGATTAAGAAAGTATGTTTAAATAGTAAAATATGGCAAGTTTTGATTCATATGTTCGACTGGCAGGTATATCTGTCACTCACACAACATTTTGTACAGCTGGGAGCCATGCCCATGTTTGTAGCCTTGTTTTATGTTACTGCCTGGTAGTCAATTTTCTTTTTTTTGAACAAATATGGCATAATACGAAGACCAAAATAACACATAATTTTCATCTGCTGTTACACATAAAACTATATCAGTCTACTTGCTCAAGTTCGCCAGGTATCGATTGCTACTACTAGTTTTTAATCCGGATGATATAATGTCTTCAAATAACGTACATATAAACTGTGGTCCGAAATAGTATATCTTCCTCGACTGTCCTGAACTTTCTCTTTTATAAAACTGTACAAAGTTACTATTTTCAAATTGTGCAACAGCTGTCGATAAACTTTTAAAATCCGTGAATTCGATCACACCCATTTCAATTGTGCTGCTTGTGCGAATTTGAGTTGAACTCTCGCGAGAAATATACCAAGACAAATAGCCTGAGTACCAATTAACCTACCCTATTTGTCTGTATCTAGACATAATTATAGTCCCCCAGGCTATTAGACCGTATCTGGATGTATAGCCAGTCCGTACTGAATATGACCATGGCAATATGATCTGCTTCTGTTTACCAACAAAAGTTGGTAGTTATGGGAAAAAACATTTCTTCAGTGTATGCACGTTTGAGCAGTAAGAGCAAGCAAAGCTAATTAACTTGCTGATAAATGATCCAGCTGGGTTTGCATAACTAGAACTTTATTTATAAACATGAATGGAGAGTTAAAAATTGGGACCTGGGCTGGGAGGGGCGGTGCTTGTTTGTGTACACTACACTCTACAGCCACGTATAACACAGGGAATGGAAGCGGGCAATATCCCGAGCTCTGAAGCAGTCAAGACTGGGTCTGGGATATGACACTGCGGCCTCTGGAAGCGAGTTTCCATCAACTTACCTTCGTGGTGTTCTTCGACCACTATGACGCTGACTGGGTGCCCAGACATGATAGATGTCGCTGGGTGTCGCGTTATCATGGCAGCCAGCGACATCAACAGGACGACGACCAGGGCCGTTGCTGCGACGACCCGTTTCCATGTCACGAGATGCGGCTGGTACCGCATCCTTCGCAGACTCCTCAGCATTGTGTATCACCACTGGCGTAACCATGCGTATAATATGGCAGTGTTTACGCCCGTTCAGAGGAAATGTCAAATGTATGTCAACCGTGCCGACATACTTCCGGCACTTAAATTTGTTGTTAAATATATTCGCTAAGGAGCGCCACTGTCTAATTCGCAAGCCGATTATACAGCAGACCGTGGTGACACCTTGTGGATTTGTAACGTCATTCGGCAGAACATTTCTATTTATTTTGTTTCCATGACAACCACTTGGGTAAAATAAAATACGGAATCAATTATTCCAAAGACGAAAACCACAATGTTTAGAATCCAGATCACGAGAAATTGCGCAAACAATGATATAATAAATATAACGATATGCCTATAAATATAAAAACGTGTTTTTAAATATTAAAATAAGCTGCGTAGTCTATTTCAGAAAAGATTTGTGTACGTTTCAGTAGTTATAGCGTAGTTCTTATTTTGGACATTGCCGTCTAGCTTTGCACCAACATTTTAGTAGACATGGACACAGCGTCAAAGTTTTCTTTTCAGTATTTATCAGGGAAGAAATTCAATTCCATTGAAGGAAAGGATGCAAAGGAATCCTTAGTGAAATGGTATACATACGTAGTGATTTTTATAATGAAAACCTTTAATATCCCGTATTATCGCTCAAATGTGATCTAGTAGTATAATTAGACAGTTCTACTTCTAGTTGTTTCCATACAAAGAGTAGTTTGGTTAACTTTGCTTGTCTCTCGGCATTATTGCCAGTCAAGTTTGTTTAGAAACTGGATGTTTTGTTTACCATTTAAACGTGTTGCAGGCAGAACCTTTCAAATTGTGAACACTGTTATAAAGTAAAACTAAATACAAACTGTTAGAACTTAGACTTAGTCTTAGACTTAGTTAGAGCGCTAGGGCGCATTGCGATTGTTACAATGTTAGGCAGTAAACCTTCAACGTCCATGACGTCAACGTTACACCTGTATAATAGTCACGAAAACGTAATATTAAAAAACCTAGGAGCTGCCCCCTCGTTACAAAATATCTGCTCTCCTGTCTGGTGTCTAGACAATGTTGAGAAGGGTGGGGGTCGGTATAAATATAGATAAATGGGTTGCACTGTGGGTAAACAAATGAAATGGACTTTCTTGTCCACCTGCCATGTAGAGTTTATTGTCTAAGTGCAATTTTTTTTTAATATATGGTCATAAACCTTGTGATGGCCAAACATTTATTTGCACAGGCTTGTAGAAATTAATATTGTGTTATTAAAAATGTATTATATATATTTAAAGTTAAACTGAGATTACAATAAAATACCTGTATCACCCATCTACTGTGCAACTACTCATTCAGTTTTCATTGTGTTTTATCAAAAACCTGACAATTGCTACTTAGCTATAACACACGAGAAAATGTAAATTCTAAGTATTCGCCACTTTTGTATGTTTGTGCAGACTCCATTGACAAGTGTAGTTTTTCTGTTCACCACCAGGTCAATGAAAGGAAGGCTGAAAGCACAAGCATTTAGCTTTGATCAACCATTCAAGTCGTACCAAAAAGAGGATTTTGTTACAGTATGTCTTTTCTTCTCTTACCAATACATCTGCTATGCCGTTTTAGGTATTCTTCTACTTTCTTGTTATGTATATTTCAAAGACATTTAAAAATCTGTCTTGAGCCTGTGCTGTTCTCTCACTCGCTAATATTTTCACTAAACTGTTTCAACTTCTATAGTGTTTTTAATAATGTTGTAAATTATGTATAATATAATATATTTCTCATGTTTGTGAAGGAAAGTCCAGTTGCTAGAAAAATACCACTAAAGTAGTTATGTACAGGGTATGTGATGTTATCACATTCTTATCACTTCCGTACTATATTTATTTTAGGCATTCTTCCAGGATGACGCTGTCGTGTATAATCTACAAGTGGTGTCCTCCACTGGGAAACTTGTGCCATTGGGTGTGTATTGATTATAATTAACTGCCATTCATGGCGATAATAATCAGACTAGCAAGTTTGTAGTTATTAATAATTATATATGGCATTTTTATTTGCCTTTTTTCCATAGCACACAAACTTCAGACCTGCCTTATTCCCTGTATAAAATTTAAAAAAATTAGACTGGCAGGTACCTAACATCATGGATCCTGTTTTTCAGCAGACTGGCATTGACTGGCAAAATATGAAAAAATATATAGTTTTTATACCAAATCAGACAATAAAATATGCAATGAGAAAACTCTTTGTGCTAGACAGACTTTAAAAATTGTGAATTTATTTGATGTGATGAAAATATCCTGAATAGATACAGATGATGTTCTCCTCAGTACCTGCAATGTCCCGAATGATGCTGGCCACTGTTTTCCTTTGTCTCCAACAATTGTGTCTATTAAGTCTATTTCCCTCTGTCTCTTTCCTCTCCTCATTCAAAATCCTCATCTCTTTTCATACAATCCTGCAAAAAAGGCTACAATCACAGTGCCTGTTGTCTACGTTTACCATTATTATTATTATTACAAGCATTTCTAAAGTGCCGTATCTCCAGGACCAGCCCGTTCATAAGCGCATACACACATTACAATAAAACGTACATAAAATCGTACAATAGTTTAAAATAGTTAAATGTATATCATGGTATATTTGACAATAATAACAAATAAATATATATATAATATATATATATATGTGTGTGTCTATACCAAATAATTAAGATATAAGATATTGTTTCTAAGATATTAAGTCAATTGCATAAATATAGATAGATAAGATTAATTTAAAAAGGAAAACAATTATACAATAAAATAATAATAATACCAAAATTAATAAATACAAAAAATAGTTATGAAATATTACTAATAAAATTTATGAAATATCATCTGCATCATTAAGTAGTCATCCCTTCTACAAAACTGCTTTGGCCGTATAACAGAGGATGACCACTCAACCTAGAGTCACATAGCCTCCAACCTTCCAGACAGTACAGAACTCCAGCTATAAAATGTACTAATTTATTTCTGTGTCGACACAAAATCCATGTTGAACGTCTAATTCAAAATCACACACACACACGCACGCACACACGCATGCACACACACACACACACACCACACACACACAACACACACAACACACACAAACACACACACTACACACACACAACACACACACACACAAACCCACACACACCACACACACACACAACACACACAACACACACACAACACACACACAACACACACACAACACACACACAACACACACACACAAACACAACACACACACACATAAAACACACACACACGCACACGCACACGCACACACACACACACACACACACTGTACATATAATTCTGCTTATTGCAGGTGTAAAGGCAGCCAAGGTGTCTCTTGAAGAACTTTCCTGCTCCGTGTTGTCAATGACATTTTTTGACCGTCTCTTCGATGCGGGTATTGTCCGAGAACAAGGACAGATATGCAAATGTTTCGATGAATATATTGGTGACTTCACAATTTCAGACGAACTGAGAAAGGTAATGTTTATCTAAAGCATTTTTTGGCTGCACATTACATTTTTCATGTCTGTTAAGGGTGTGAACATGAGTAGGCCAACTAAACTTTAGTTTAAGCCCCCACACTAACATGTGGTGTCAGACTTAAATTATATTTTTATTATTATTATTTTAAAAGATGCTAAAAAGTTTGAATTAACACATTGTCATTTTTAGGTAGCATGGCACTACTGTAGCAATTTATATTCCCACAATATGCGGGAACAATCATGCCACCCTTCCTATCAAGTAATGTTTGACATACCTACTGTATTGAAACTTGGTGAATCTGTGCCACTAGCCCTCATGGATTGCTATGGTTGTATATATATATATATATATATATATAACATATATATATATACATACATATATATATATGGGTCTCACCCACACACCAGTCCGTCCATTCATCCATCGTGCTTGTTGATTTTGAGATTGACCAATGCCTTTGTATTTAAGTGTGGTTTACAAGGATTTAGGCACCATAGAAGTTACCATATCATTATTGTTATAGAGCACAATGGCTCAGGGGTAGAACTTTGGACTCTCGACTAAGAGAACCCGGGTTCGAATCCTGTGCTGCAGTGTTAAAACCTTGGGCAAGTGTTCTCACTCTCTCTACATTGCTCTAGTTCACTCAGTTGTACAAATGAGTACCTGGCTATAGACAGTGGTGGATATGTGTAGAAGCATTAATTGTAACATATGGTTGCATCATTGGATGCTTCCCAGAGAAGTTGAGATAGTGTCTGATTGAACAGGTCTGTCAGGGAAGTAAAGTGTAAAAGCGCTTTGAGCAGTCCTGAGGACCGGATATTGCACTATACAAAAACTTACCTTTATCTGTTTTTGTTTCTGTGTTGAACAACTTTGGTGGTGTATCAGTTTTGTTACTTTTGCATGTACTATGTTTAGTCGACACACATTTTGTTGCCTCTGATCCAGATGCTCTTATCAGACGAGTCGGATCACTTCGACTTGTACAGCGACACGGAGAAACAGGAGTTTCTCTTCCTGCTGTTCCGACACATGTGTCTAGGTGGCGCCACATGTCAGTATGAAGACAACGTGAAGCCGTATCTGGACATCACAAAATTGATCTACAAGGACTTAGTCAGGTGAGTGTAGAGTGGTGGCCATAGCTTTATGCAGAGACCCGTCCACCCGTCATTTGGACGTGTAAAGCCCTTTCTCTGTTTCTTTCTCCCAGACACTGGACAGGGCCCTTTGTAGGGCGTTTAAAGTTCAACGAGAATTTGTGAGTCCACTACAGGTTACACATTTACCCCCTGTGTGGGATCTTTTACTTCCTCTGGCATAGACACCAGATAGAAGGGACCACCGGCTTTTAGTGTCGCTTCCGAAAGACACAGGCAAATGTGGGGTGAACGAAATTGCCTAAGTTTCGAAACAGCGGCAGGTGGGATTGAACCACCGTCCCCTCGATTGACAGTCCGGCGCTCGACCGTGCGACCACCGCTCCCCACATGGATGGGTAGAAATAGGTGTTTGTAGTCCATTTCAGGTCATCAAGAATATGTAGTTTGTAAACTGTCTTAGCAGTTAATATCCATGTGTCCATCAAAACTTGTGTGACTGGCAACAATTTGATCCTGCATAAAGCCCTGATGGTGGCCATCTTACTTTGTAGAACATGACAGAGCATAGGGCGAGATCAAACTTATTGTACAAAATGCTGATAATCTGTAGAAGTTGTTGCTTTTAGTTATTAAGAAATGGGGTAGGGTAGATCAAGCACTAGGAAGATGTGCATATGTCATGTTTAGGATCATGAAAATATTCATGTCCAAGCAGGTAAAAACCACACATGTTGTAATTACACAAGTTGTTGCATATAATTATGTGTACACCACATGTATTTGATAAAATACTTGAACATCAAATAGCAGAGATATGGAAAAGTCAACTACAAAAATCAATATATGTTTAATGATATATATGTACATTTCTTCATATTGTAGCGTTCAGAAGGATCCCAAGTCTGGTGACCTCCATGTGGCGTCACATGTGCTCCGAGTCCGTGCACTATCAGTGAGTTACACGTCTGTGATGTCCACTCAGTGTCTACTATTTTATTAACCGATTTTATTAATCCAATTATACACAAGATATTTGTATGTATTTTTGTACCATATTTTTTATAATTATTTTAATCACTTATTCAATTTTGTTCGTCTATCTATTAATTTTTATTAATTTTTCCTACCCACTTTTTTATTATTTTACTAACTGGTACCCCATCCAATAATTGCTTTAATTGTATTTTATGTATTGCATTTTTTTATGGTTTTATTTATGTATACCTATGGACTTTTTGGTCTGAAGTAAACATTATATATATATTATTGATTGAAAATGGCGAAAACAGGTGGTTAATTGCTGTCCTGCTTTTATCATTGTGTGACAATGTCATGTCCCATATCACTCGAGGTGAAGCAGTGCTGTGACAAATGTAACCCGCATCGAGACAGTTCACCTAGAACATTTGACTGTCATTTAAAATTTCACACATGTATGCTGTATCAGAACTACGCAACAGGCCAACAGCCATGTAACACTGGCTGAATTGAAGCAGGTGTTCACTGGAAACTTGAATCACTTAAAATCATAATGTACAATATTATGGGTGGGTGTGTTCGCATTGACCAATGTGAAACAATATTCATTTTATCAGACTTCCGAGAAAGTATTGGGACAACCCTTTATTTTGTATCTGTTTTGATATAACAGTGAAGTGACGTCCAATTGGTGCTTTCAGGAGGACGGTGATGAATATTACCCAGACTCCTTGCAACATGAGCAGAACTTCGCCTATCTCATCATAGACCCCCTGCGAAGGCATGTGAATGTTCTCTATCATAAGTTTGGCACGTCGTCCTTTGACGACTTGTAGTAAGATCGCTGGTCGTCGACTTGTGTCTGTCAAATGTACACGTTATAGTGAGATCGTCTCGTTTGTTCTTCAGCAATCAGCAAAGGTGGTGATTATATTCACCAAAACAGTTGTACCGAATGTGGAACATTGCGAACATGGATATTGCCAGTAGATTTTGTTAAGAATCTGAATGTTTTGTTTACGGTTTAACAGATTTGAGGCCAAGGTTGCAAAGTTTCTGTGTTCCTAAATGTAATTTGGTAACGGTAAACTTAACATACTTATTAAAATACAGCACTGTATTACAAAAACCAACCCATCCAATCCAGGCATTGTATGTTCTGCATGTATTTTGCATACCGTTTTGTAAGATAAAGCTATGGGATGGTGAATGTTTTGTACAAATGATTGTAAACCTATTTAAGTATAGTCTGCACATACATATGTTCCTAATGATGTCGACTGCCAATGGTACATTAAGATGTTTTATGACAGAACGAGCTCTGAGAATGGCAGCTGATTCATAATTTTATGTGCTTTGTGACATTAAAACATTCCAATATGTATCACGTGTTTCTTTATTTTCAGCCATTTGTTACATATGAAATGTTCTAGAAAAATCATGTTATACCGTGTCGTAGATTTATCTACGCTATCATATACATAACATGCATGACATGATTGACATTATAAATAACAAAGAACCTACGAGTAACATGTAGAAATAAATGGTGTGACTGAATACTCCTAATACATCACTGAATAAAATAAAACATAAATACATCATTTTAATGTATACAATTGTGTGCACAATACCAGTCCAGAATAGTTGGAGATGCGTCAATGTTAGTTACAACTACCACAATAAAAGTACTGTAATTAATTAAACTACATTAACAATTACTTCACTAGAAAAAACATTCATAAGCATGTGTTCACTAAATGTAAATAAACATGACTACAATACATACTTCACTGTTATACATACAGCAGCAACACATCTCTATACTGTGGCTATATTGTTAATGTATGCAAATTCATGTAAAGAAGCATACAACAACATTTCCTTTAATAGGATTCAACACCATATGATACAATTCAATTAAAAAATATACAATTATTACTCCAACATCATTGAGAACCCATAATCTTTAGTAGATATTAGTGACCATCTCCCTAGAATGCATGTTTACACATCACATCAAAAATATATATGTTTGCTAGAATAGTACAGCCTGTATTGACAGAAATAATTTTTTTGCTGCTGGATAAATATAAACAACTGCCAGGTTCGTGAATGTTGAAGCCCCTCGCAATGACAGACCAGGCACAACAGTTCTCCAACATACCTCATCCAATAGAGACTTTACTGCAAAGTACAACTTTTATCCACTTAAAACACAAATTTGCATCACTAATGAAATCAGGTTGCGTCCCTATCTCCAACCTAAACACATTCCGTGGAGGCCCCCATAAATGTGATATTGCAAAAGCCCTAATAATAGACATGGTTAATTGATGAAGCAGACATTATCAATTAACAATGTATTTTCTGTAATGCTGTGAATATTTTGCTGTATGCAGACAAGTGACAGCTGTCGCAAAAAATGTCTTGTCTATTTACACGGGAATGGAGAACAAAGTCATATATAGTCTTATCATTGAAACAACTAATAAAAACAAAATTCAGTCAATAAAAACACTACAGTCTGAAAATACACTGAATTAAAACTTCATAAAACAAAACATTAAACAATTGAGAAATATTTTGATTGATTCTCAAACATATATATGTTGTACAGTATATCACACTAGTATAATATGCAAACAAGTGTGGAGGGATATTTGATATAATAACTACATTTCAAAAGAAAATGTTTCAATAAAACATACCTCAGGACTAAACTGCACGTTAAATTATTACCTATCCAATTATTACCTATTAATTTTGTGCCACATACAGTATATGTAATCTGTGTTGTCATTGGTCCATATTTCAGCCAATCAGGTGACGTTTATCAAACATTTCCTTCACATCCCCTGCCATCTGATTATTCTCACATATTTGAGTCTTCTCAATATATGTATCCTTGTAAGACGTTAATATTGTTCATCTTTTCTGTAGAATTCAAATATTGTCACCCGAAAGACACTCACAATGTGAGAAACAAACTTTGTGCACACTTCATAACTGCATGTCACTCTAGATCTTGGGGCATTCAGTGTTAACACTTGGTTGGAATATTCTGTTTCAACATCTCTTTTTGGCATGGCTTGACACCCAGAGGTATGCAGACCCGGGATTCTGGTCATGTGATCGCAGTCACATGATTGGTGAACTTCCCAGTCTCGCATCCCATTCTCAGGCTGTCACAGCTGGCCCCAAAGAGATCTGGCCGGACTGTCCCATTTTTACCATAATAAATTCTATTATATTTATTACACGAGTTGTTGCGTTGTTCTGTCATAAATAATGGTTAATGTGGGGTATTTCATATTTATTATAAGTTGTAGTTTTTTAAACCTATTTTAAGAATTTAAGAAAAGATTAAAGCCGACATTACTTTCTTCGTATTTATGAACAGTTAACAGAATGATAAAAAATACCATTACTGTTGCTTTGTATTCAATCTTGTAACTCTTACTACAACTACTATACATTTTAGTTGAAAACTTCTGTTATGTCCCTTTAACAGCAGCAGCAATTCACCAATCATGGAATTGTATTATATTATTGTATTGTCTTTACCATTATGTTATGTATTGTATTATTTCCCCATAATATGTTGTATATTCCTGTGTTGTTGTTGTTAAATAAACTTTCATTCAATTATACGCAGTTATACATTGAAGTTAATAAATTAGGTTACTGGTTAAACTGGACTGTTGCATTGTGGGAAGACTAGCACCTAGACGTGTGTATCTGCAATGGGGATCTTGCGGTGGTCGTAGCGGCGGCCTGGACTAATGGACTGTTGCATTGTGGGAAGACTAGTACCTAGACATGTGTATCTGCAATGGGGATCTTGCGGCGGTCGTAGCGGCGGCCTGGACTAATGGACTGTTGCATTGTGGGAAGACTAGTACCTAGACATGTGTATCTGCAATGGGGATCTTGCGGCGGCCTGGACCAATGGACTGTTGCATTGTGGGAAGACTAGTACCTAGACATGTGTATCTGCAATGGGGATCTTGCGGCGGTCGTAGCGGTGGCCTGGACTCATGGAGGGTGTGTCACTGGACGTGAACCCGCTGCCATTCTTGAGGGCGTATATGAGGTCGTCGATGTCCTGACGCGGCGACTCACGCCCCGTCGCCCTCGAGGGGGGCTTGGTCATGTAGGGGGTCTGCGGGGTGTGCGCGGTGTAGGGGGTGTGCGCAGTGTAGGGGGTCGAGGGCGTGTAGGGGGTTGGGGGTGCCACATAGACGTTGGGGTGGTGTGCGGGCGCCGGGGTGCGCTTCACGCGGATGTGGCTGCTGAGGGGCACCGACTCCTTCTCCCACGTCTACACAACAGACGACACAGGTCATGTGACAGTTGTCATGGCAACAACGGTTAAAGGGTCATGGCAGTTGTCATGGTTATGATAGAAATTGTCATAATGGTTGACATGGTGAGCTTGAATTTTTGTAATGATATAGGCGTTATAGAAGTTTTATTATTATCATTATTATTAAAACACTTTGAAGATGGGCAGAAATATCACTGCACGGGCAAAAAATTAAGGAGCAAAAAAGATCTCAAAAAGCTCCTTGTTATGCCTTGAAAATGGTAATCACAAGCACGCAAAAAAACGCACTTCAACTGGCTTGTGTGTATACGAGTTAACATCACCACAATTTGCAACAATTTTATCCTGCATAAATATAATAATAATACAGTTTTTATATAGCGCTAATTCCTGCATGATGGATCAATGCGTTGTATAAGAAATATACTAAATGTATATTAATAAAATAAATAGACATGTAACTTATATAAATTAATATAAATCATATTAATTTTTGGTTTTAAGATGTACTAGTAAACCTTTGTATGTAAATTATATAAATTAATTTAAACATAATTAAACACTGCTTTTTAAAAGTATAGTACTAAACTTGGTACATAAATTATATAAATTAATATAAAATTAAAACATTTACTAAAACTGTATACGTAAATATATATAAATCTATAAATTAATCTAAAACATATACACTGATTAAAATGTGTACGACATTAAAAAGTAATTCTAAAGCAATGTCCATCATTTCAAAACAATTTGAATTAATTGAAATGTCTAATAACAAGATATGTCTTTAAACACTTTCTAAGCATAGATAATGTCTCGGATGCACGAATATTCACAGGTAATTCACCAGGAAATTCCTCTTACAAAGCCCTGCCAATCTGTCTTATGAGGATTTAACAAACTGACAAACCCACACCCTCGTGTCCCTACGATGTGATCCACTTACGTCCTGAAGGAGTGACGCCCGCGAACCCTTCACACTGTGGCCCACAGAGGGCGCCACTGAGGTTGCAGGCATCGTGAGGTGGTCGACGTCGCTGACGGTGGCGTTGATCGCATACATCGCCTTCTGGGGCCGGAAGCAGGGTAGGCAGGGATTGCGGAGAAGGGCGTAGACCGCGATCGCATAGAGCCCCTGCAGTCACACCATTACATTCACTGGCACATAGTTCTGGGGGCTATTTCAGTAACTTTGTTACAAGCTCAATTTGGAATTTAAAATAAATTTTGATCCTTAACAATGGTCTTGAATACATGAAAACTGTATACCCAACCCACCCCACCCCACCCCACCCCACCCCACCCCACCCCACCCCACCCCACCCCACCCCACCCCACCCCACCCCACCCCACCCCACCCCACCCCACCCCACCCCACCCCACCCCACCCCACCCCACCCCACCCCACCCCACCCCACCCCACCCCACCCCACCCCACCCCACCCCACCCCACCCCACCCCACCCCACCCCACCCCACCCCACCCCTTTCTTGTCCTGGACCGGGAAATTCATTTTGCAGCATTCGTAATAAAAATATAAAATACAGGAGTAGAGAAATAAAAATACAGATAAATTGATTTGCACCATCGATGATGCACCAGCATGGCACTGTCACTGTGAGTCGTGGACACAGTGTTTACGGTAATATGGCAATGTATTTTTGCATTTTGAAAAAATTAATTAAGTTTATTAACAGATTTTGTTTAAAGATGAATTTTCCATAAGAGCTCCTTAGCTCAGTGAAACGCTCCCCTGTTCCAGCAGCTAGGATAACTTAAGAAACTACTTCAACTCAAAGAAATTCCTCTTACGCACCAATCTAGCTAGCAATGTATGGTAACAGCAGGCAATTAAAATGATAGTACAGTTGCAAGCTACCTAAATCTGACAACAGTAATTTGATGGGACAACATCATGATGGACAGATGAAGTTTCGAGACAGACTAGAGATGATGATGTCACCAGAAGGACATGGAGCGCACAAGAGAGTGTCACTATACATCTGGTGGACATAGTGTCGCGGTGTACCTACCGTAATAACGTTGAAGATGCAGAAGAGGGCCAGCATCCAGACCTGGCTGTAGACCATGTGGAGACCTCCCCACAGCCACGTACACGCAATACATGCCCAGAACAGTAGCAGGGCACGGATCTCTGGAACACACAAACACTTGCAACAAAAAGTAGCAAAGCACAGCATGCATGTACATTGACATACACGGAAGTTAGTGACTTCTCCATGTACAAAAACTGCAACATAACACGCAAGCACGCACGCACGCACGCACGCACGCACGCACACACACACACAGACACACTAAAACAAACTAGCTACCAAACAAACTATTTTGTTGAATAACTTGAGAAGGAGTTCATTGAAAGAGGACAATAATAAAAGTAAAAAGTAAATGTAAGTTTTTTATATAGCGCAGTATCCAGTCCTCAGGACAGTTCAAAGCGCTTTACACTTTACTTCCCTGACAGACCTGTTCAATCAAACACTGTCTCAACTTCTCTGGGACATAAGCTACAATTAATGCGCAAAGGCTACTCATACACATATCCACAACTGTCTATAGCCAGGTAATCATTTATAAGGCTGAGTGAACTGGAGCTATGTAGAATGAAAAAAGAACTTGCCCAAGGTTTTAACACCGCAGCACAGGATTTGAACCCGGGTTCTCATAGTCGAGAGTCCGAAGCTCTACCCCTGAGCCACTGCGCTCTTCAAAGTAAGTAAGACAACCCTCCGTGACTCACCATGCTTGTTGTACCGGCCTCGGTACATGTCATCATACGCCTGCCATTGTGGTGCCACCTGGAATGTCTGTATGAAGATGACTCCGACCGTCATGAGACACAGCAAGGCGGGAAAGACCACCCCAGCCAGTCCCGCATACGCATTCGTCGTGAAGCAGCTGTAACCAAACATGACCAGTCAATTCCGGCAACACAACAGAAACTCACAAAAACTGACTAATACCTTCAGACCTCAAATCGCTTCATAATATGTGATCTGAATCCGCGCAGTGAATGTACAAAATCACCATGTGGTTGCACGAAGGTATATTTTTTTTTTTTTTTTTTTATACTTTCATAACAATAATAAAAAACTCACACAAAATGACTGATACCTTCATATCACTTTATAATATGTTCTCTGAATCCATGCAGTGATCGCGCAAAACACCATGATGTCGGTGCAAAAAGGTATTTTTGTATTTAAAATCTGTTGTTCTTTCATAACAATGCTCATTGTGTATATTTTAATCCTGCAACTGATGGTGTTAAATACAGCAGTCAACGACTCAGCTAAATCTGCAAAATAGAAACCAATGCGTATCTAAGAATTCTGTTAAGTGATATTTTGAAACAATGCTCATTCAAAACACCCAATATAAAAAAACCTTAATGCACAGCTGACATACTAAAGAATCCACTGATTTAAGTTAAATAAACATTCAGAAGATGACGGCACCTCCACACATTGTCAAAGCTAAGACTGCCATATGCTTAAGGAAATGGACATCCAAACACTTTCAGGTGTTCAAGTTCAAAAGAATAAACAAAACTACACAGGTTTTATGCAGGATAATTTTTGTACCAGCCACCCATTTTTTTAGCGGACATTAACTCCTGTACATACACCCTGTACAAGCCAGGTGAGATGTGTTTCATGACTTGTTATAAACTACAAACACACGTGTGACACCCATTTTCAAGGCACATGATTTATGATGACTTTTTGCTCCTTCAGTTTTTACCTGTCCCCCACCGTCTACCCCTCCACATCAGGTTTGACCCATACAAATGACGGGAGGATGAGTCTCGCATACAGCTATGAAATTACGCATCCTATTAAAATAAAGTAAAAAAGTCAAGTGCTTATATAGCGCAGTACCCAATCCTCAGGACAATTCAAAGTGCTTTACACTTTACTTTGACAGACCTGTTCACTCAGACACCATCTCGCGTTCTCTGGGAAGCATCCAGCCATGCTACAATTAATGTGCGCAGGCTGCTCGTACACATATCCACCACTGTCTATAACCAGGTACTCATTTATACAGCTGAGTGAATTGGAGCAACATGGCGTGAAAAAACTTGCCCAAGGTTTTAACCCCGCAGCGTAGGATTCGAGCACAGGATTCCAACCTGGGTTCTCATAGTCGAGAGTCCAAAGCTCTACCCCTGAGCCATTGTGCTCTACACCACACAGTCCTACTTACATGTCGTCATTGTCGGTGACGTCACCGTAGATGAAGTCAGGTGACAGACTGGAGCCAAATCTGTACACGGAGTAGGTGATGACATAGAAGACGGCAACGATGACAGCCGGTAGACCTACAACCACACACAACAATGTACACAAGACCAGAGACAGCCACATGGACACACCACGAAAGCCATGGACAGTTTGTTCTACATGTAGAAAGGATTGTGAACTGATTTAAAGATTTCCTATTACAAATGGTCATTAATTAAAATGAATGGCATTATTGAACATTTACTTTGATGCAATTATGACTTAATTCACGTCTATTTATGCCAAAATTATGTCTGTTTGTTAACAAGTAAAATAAATTAAATTTGAAAATTTCCATCGTTTGATTTAAGAACACAGAGGTTGACAAACATTACAGTAGTATTACTCCTAATCATCTATGTGTCATAATAAAAAATCATACAACTAAGATGCCTAACTAAATAAAATATAACATAAGATTTTGGTTATTAGTACCTTAATGTTTTTAGTACTAGTGATCAAACATACCCTTCCCAGATGCACATTTTTTCTTCCCCCAGCATGCACCTGTGTTTGTACTGCATGTGACACTCACCCCAGCCAATTAGGAAGTAGAACACATATTTCCTCTCCGTGTGTTCATCATTCAACACCAGAATCTTCCAGAAGTTTACAGCCTGAGAACAAAATGACGCGTTTTGATTGAGAGATCAGATTGAAGTGTTTAAAATTTTGAATGGGTATGAAAATATCGACAGAAATATTTTTTCTCGGTTAAGGAAGAGAGAAGGACTAGAGTACATGGAGTTACATTAGCAAAGAAGCAGTGTAGACTAGATATTACAAAGAACAGTAAATGACTGGAACAGATTATCAGCTGTTTGTGTAGGTGCTAGTAGTGTTAATGTATTTAAAAATAAAATCAACATATACATATAACAAGAAGGGCGGGGTATACTTAGATAGGTTGGACTCTTGATAAGCCAAAGGGCTTCCTAGTTCACCTGCCATTTAGAGTTGAATCTCTAGGTGGCAATCTTGTTAAGTCTTAGTAAATATAAATAGTTTCTCTACAGTACATTGTAACTCCAACTGGACAACTAGCTAAATAACAATTAAATGTCTGCATGTTGCTTATCTTACAGTTGTATAATTGTGACGTGTATACAGTCTGTGCATTTGTCCAGCCCCAAAACACCTTATCCTACATATGTCATACTGGAAATTAATAGACGCACACATCCAATCTTTTATACTCATACACTGTGTATCAATTGTGGACAATACAGTACCTACCTGTATCATCATCGAGGTAATTTTACTCGTATCAACATCCAGGTAATCTTATATGGGTTATCATCTAGCAATCTCATCTCTGCCATCATCAAGGTGGTCTATATTGTGTTATCATCCAAACTTTTTTACATTTGCTATCAGCCAAGTAAACTGTGTCACCATCCAGGTGATTTTACAATTGTTACCATGCTACCATTCAGTTAACTGTACCTGTGCCACCATCTACGTAATCTTACCTGTCACCATCCAGGTAATCTTACCTCTCACCAACCAGGTGATCTTACCTGTGTCACTCACTATCCAGGTGATCTTACCTGTGTCACCATCCAGGTGATCTTTCATGGGTCATCATCAAGGTAATCTTACCTGTGTCACCATCAAGGTAATCTTACCTGTGTCACTATCAAGGTGATGTTACCCGTGTTATCATCTAGGTGATCTTACCTCTGTTACCATCAAGGTAATCTTACTGGTGTCACCATCTAGGTGATTGTACCTATGTTAGCGTCAAGGTAATCGTACCTGTGTCAATCTTACATGTGTTACTATCAAGATAATCGTATCTGTGTCACTATCCAGGTAATCGTACCTGTGTCACCATATAGGTGATCTGACCTGTCACTATCCAGAAGATCTTACCTGTCACCATCCAGGTAATCTTACCTGTGTCACCATCCAGGTAATCTTACCTGTGTCACCATCCAGGTAACCTTAATATGTCACCATCCAGGTAATCTTACCTATGTCACCATCCAGGTAATCTTACCTGTGTCACCATCCAGGTAATCTTACTTGTGTCACTATCGAGGTGATCTTACCTATGTCACCATCCAGGTAATCTTACCTGTCATCATCCAGGAGATCTTACCTGTGTCATCATCCAGGTGATCTTACCTGTCACCATCCAGGTGATCTTACCTGTGTCATCATCCAGGTGAACTGGGTGAGGAAGAAGTAGTGTAGAAAGAGAGACATGACGATGCAGCGGTAGTTGCCTGTGTCTGGGGGCAGGTTGAGCAGGTGGGTGGGACTCAGGTAGGCATCGATCACGTAGCACAACTGTCAACCAACCACATGTCACATCACGTCACGGCATGTCATTTATGGCAGGATAAAAATAAAAAATAAATTTATTGATATGCAATATCTCCGTGATTTGCCTGTTAAAAACATACTATATGGAATATTTGATATTGACTACATAAATAAGGTATATAAAAAAATGATGTAGGTATTAAAATTAGCCTATAAGTGTCCTATTTCAGTGTTTCATTTTTAAGGTGAGCCATCCCTTTTGCTCCCTATGGCTCATGCAAATCACTCATCTCGGGAGCAATATATCTCTTGCGTTAATTACGATAATCACTCCCGTCACCAGTCTACGACACGCCAGGGGCTGGTCTCATGAAGCAACTAAGAATGTTCTTAATGCTGTTAAGATGACTGACATAGTAAATGATGAGTTTAGATGTACATATGCGACCGTAGGTGTTTATGCAAACACAAGACACAAGTAACTGTAAAATAAAAAAATCGCTTTGCAAACCAGCCACATGACATGATTATGTAGTGGTGCCGCACACGGAAAACAGAATGCCACCTGGTGGATAAAGGTAAAAATCACTCGCCTAGATTTGTTCGAAATATTTAGGCGAGTAAGTGTTACAACGGCAGCCCATTAATTCCCCAGGCAGCGCTGTGGGGCTGAAAAGTGCTGCCACCTCACGGAGTCTGAGTAACTGAGGCTAACAACTGACTGGTAGGAGATATGACTCACCTCCGTAGCGAAGACGGCGAAGCACATGTGCATGAGGAGGTTGGCTGAGAACTGGGCGTAGAAGGAACACACGTGATGAGAGACGATGACCAGAGCCATGCCGACCTGGACAGAGAACAGCTTCGTCAGCCCCAACATCCACCATGTTCCTTCCTACCTCTCGTTTACTTTCCATGAAAAGTCGACGCCTGAGTTGATTATAAAGCAAGTTTCAACTTGACACTAAGTTTAAATCACTTTCCATTTATAAGTTAAAAATACGAAAATTGTACACAAGTGTCTCTGCGTGACATTTAAATACACAAAACCATTCAGCTCCTTGCGCAATTGAGTGAAGGGACGGGTTGTTATACCCAGAAATGTTGTGCCTGTCTTAAAATTGGGGCGGGTATTAGCGTTGTTCTCACGAGTGAAGCATCATGACTGGCAATGTCAACTAAACCAAGTATTTCTAGAAGGAAACTTGCCAGGGTAGTTTGCATGGCTAGTAGCTCTGGCTTGCGAGGATGTACATGAGTGTACAATGTACATGAGTGTATGTGAGTGTATATGAGTGTGCATGGGCATACATGTGTGTACACGAACATGAGTGTACACAAGTATAAGCATACACTGTACATGAACATGCACGAGTGTATGTGTACCTGAGTATATGAGTGTACATTGTATACATGAATGTACATGAGTGTACATGAGTATACATATATATATATATATATATACATATGAATATACACTGTGTATGAGTGTGCATAATTGTACAAAACTGTACATCCATGTATGGTTTGCACATGAGTGTACACAAGTACACACAAGTGTACATGAGTGTACACGGGTGAACATGAGTGTACACGAGTGTACACCCGTGAACATAGTGTACACGAGTGTACACAAGTGTGCACGAGTGTACACTGACCATACAGATGAAGCAGGAGATGTGGAACCAGACGGGGTAGCCGATGAACTCCGGGTGTTTCACTTTCGACACAACGGCGTAGTGACTCATGTGTCGACACGAACAGTCGACATAGTTGTCCATCGCCAGACCCAGGTTGTTGATGACACTGCAGACATTGTCACCAGATGTCCACTGCTGGTTATCCTCGTCAAAGTACACGCATCTGTCAACAGTGACAGATAAATGTCATGATGAATGTCAAACTGTGTCACTATTAGTGAATATATTGTTCATGGCTCCAAAAATGGTTTATTGTAGTATAATTTAACATACTTTGGAGCTTAATGTCGAAGATGAGTACGACGTTTCGACCCGTCAGCTACGGACCTTGTTCACGTACTGGTGTCACATGTGTTGCCTCAGATTTCGGCGAGATAATTTGGTTGTAGATGACACCAGTACATGAACAAGGTCCATAGCTGATTGATCGAAACGTTGTACTCATCTTCGACATGTGTCAATATTGTCTGAAAATATATAAATTTACAGCGTTGGAAAACATTTCAACTACAGAGAATATGTCCTGGAAGAATGAAAAATTACAGCATTCTAATTGCAAAAAATATTGTTTTATTTATACAATTTTCAACATCTGTATAACCTAGTATATTAAAAAAAAGTCCTGCTGTCACTGAGGCATATTAACGTTTCTTGGTTGATGATGAAATAGTCATTTTAATAAGGCAAAGGAGTGAATGTGTAAAGGTGGCGTACTCGGCCCGGTTGGCGGCAATGGTCTTGCTGGGCGTGTGGATGCGATACACCACAGGCTGGGTGAGGAAGCGTTCCGGCACGTCCTTCACGTCCACAGTGAACATCTGCAGCCACAAACACATCGTGAACATTTAACTAAACTTTCTGCTAATAATGACTAGGCTGCATCAGATTCTGGGTGACATAGCAGACAATTGCCCTTTAAAAGTGTTGTATTTTCTTACTTGATGTAAATAATTGGTAATATCTTGCCCTGATGTAACCAGATGTTGCTGATGTTTCTCCACGGCTTGCACCCAATACTAACTGTTTTAATTTGTGAACGTTTGAATCTGTGCATGCAAGTTGAAAGTGCCATCCTAGCAGCAGATGACATCACAGAGTAGATGCCTCAGATATGTTCTGCAGCTAATTTGTTATGTTTATATTATCGTAATATAAAAAAAAAAATATGAATTTGTGTTTTTTAAATGTCCAAGGTCTAAGTTATTTTATTTTTCTAACCACTATATTTATTTTCTAATCACTATGATTATTATCTTGATTTGCTATTATCATTATATAAAATCAGTAATTCATGTACAGACATATATAGGTATTTGTTATGGTGGCCAGCTTTTTCTGTCTTATCTTAGTGGTGGTCTCCATTGATCAATCATTACATATACTGACAATATCGTATATATACACAACTAATCTGAAAAAATGTCTATCTATTTATCTAATCTCACCCTGTGATTGAGCAGATTCCTGGCTGAACCCTTTGTGAACCACTGTTCACTTGAGTACTGGGCAAACACCACAGGGGAGCACTGCAACATGTGAACACACACTTGGTGGACTTCTTATTGTTAACAAAAGGAAAAAACCTAAATGTAATAAACTAGAATTACAGAATAATTTTTTTTTAATGTTTATTTCAGACAAAAATCCATATGTATACATAAAATAAAATTTATAAAAATGAAAAAGTACACTACACAAAAGTACAATTAAAGCAATTATGGGGTACAAGTAAAAGAATAAATAAGTGGGTAATAAAAATTAATAAACAGGTCATGAAAACAATTGAATGTGCTTAAAACAAAAAAATACACATGCTTTTATTATTATTATTATGTGTACCATTGGGATCTCCAGTATGTGTAAATAGAACTTCTAAAATAATTATATATATATATATATATATATGTGTGTGTGTGTGTGGGTATATATATATATATATTATACAGTGTATATATATATATGTATATATATATATATATATATATATATTATACAGTGTATGTATATTTCTATACATATATAAAATTACCATTGTATAGCACAAAGTCTTATTGCCACCTTGGTGACACAAACTTTATACAATTTCACATCCACTTTGTCAATTCATTTTCAGGAGGTTTTAACATTTTAACATACTTTAATTATTTCAATACAAACAAACAATTTAATATTTACATAACACGTTGTAAACAGGGTGAAAATGCACTAAGATTTAAAACTGG
Organism: Oasisia sp. SBJ-2009; assembly: GCA_964017155.1. Taxonomy (NCBI): domain Eukaryota; kingdom Metazoa; phylum Annelida; class Polychaeta; order Sabellida; family Siboglinidae; genus Oasisia; species Oasisia sp. SBJ-2009. The sequence goes on along the minus strand of OZ024866.1, from coordinate 33,889,651 downwards.
TGAGTAGACCTAGTTTCCAGACAGAAGGAGTAAAACTGACCTTGGGTTTTGACGAGTCTCGCCCGTGGTCCTGCACCAGTAGTAGACCTGACGGCACCTTGAATGTGTCACCATCTCTACAACCGACATGTCAACTAGTGTCATAAAACATGACTTATTACATAACATCTCATGATCGAATAGGACTTTAAATACCTGTATCGTCAGCAACTAGTCGAGTGGTCCAGTGAAGTATGGATTAAAATGACAGTCACCGATGCTAAAACTGTTGATAGGTTTGATCTCAGAAGAGTTCTAGACCCTTTTTTGAAATGTTCACCCCCAAGTTCTCCAATTCACTAGACAAATTTTGAGAAAAGTCTAAATATATGAACGACGTGAATGGACCTGCAGGTCCATTGAGGTATGTGGTTAATATATTTAAACTTTTTCATTTCAAAATGTCAGCTCAATACATGCAAAACTGACTGACAAATATAGAGAGAAAGACTGTTGTACAACACAGATAAGAAGGCGTCACCCACCGAGCCTTGTATGTGTAGCCATTAATCTCCTCCGGATACCACTTGGCCACGGAGAACTGGAGCCACGGACACTCCGGGGAGGTGAGTCTACAAACACAGGGCTTAGACTGTGTAAACCCACAACATGCACTCGCACATGCTTTCAGATATGCAGTGTCTAAAGGGTTAAATGTAACATCTTATATAGCAACCTAAAATGACATTTCATTAATCCTTCATGTCAATCCTGCCACTGTTGGCTGTAAAATCCATCAATAAAACTTTACCTGTGACCAAACATGGTCAGCTCCCATTCTCCGTTTGAACTTTCACTTTCACTTTGAAAACGCTTATGAAAGGTATGAACTCACAGGTGTTCGGTGGACGTGCAGCACTTGTCACATGCGTACGACTGGACGTAGGTGAACGCAAACCGCTCCAACTGTTTCGACAGTTGCCAGTGCCCTCTGGTGGCATCATCATCACCTCGATCCGGATTCAGCAGCTGGCAGAAGATGCTGAAGATGCTGCCCTGTGTGCCGACCAGCAGGCTGCAAGTAGTGACACCAAGTTGCCATGACAACAGCAATGATAACATTTTGCCAACACGTTTTTGTGTTATAAAGGTAAAGGTAAGTTCTTTAAGTTCATAAGTAAGTATAAGTTAATGTATGAAATAAAACTACACTGGCTCCCGGTGAAACAACGAGTGCAATACTCAATCCTGCTACTGGTGTTTTGTGCCAAACATCGACTGGCGCCACCTTATATCACCGACCTGCTCGAACAAAGAGCTACGAGAGTGTTACGCTCAACCACAAACAATGAATTCTACATGCCGCCATCTCGCAGCCAGTATGGTGATAGAATGTTCTCAGTAGCTGCTCCACGACTGTGGAACTCTCTCCCTGCCGAGATGAAGAAAACCTGTTGCGTCGTGACTTTTAAAAACTATTGAAAACCCATCTATTCCGGGCTGTGTATGAAGTGTAGATACCTGTCAATTTATTTAATTTGTATATTATTTTTACCTATTTATTATCTTGATAATGTTTTACATTAATTTACAAAATGTCATACTCATTATTTTATTATCAATATACCATTTATTTTAATAATTATCTTTACCTAACTTATTTATTTATTATTTATTACTATTACTTTTTATACATATTTTAGGTATTTGATTTACTTTAACAAACTTAATATTATAATTCTACGACACATGTATACATACTCATGTACAGTGCCTCCGAATGGATATTTCTAGATTTATGGCGCTTTATAAATGTTCTTCTTCTTATTATTCTTATGTAGCGCAGTATCTGGTTCTTTGGACCGAATGCTTTACGCTTTACACTTTACTCCTTGGCAGACCTGTTCAATCAAACACCACCAGGTCTTCTCTGGGAGGCATCTATAGGCCAGCCAATATTTATGCATGAAGACAACTTGCACACACATATCCACCACTATCTACAGCCAGGTACTCTTTATGGAGGTGAGTGAACTGGAGTAATGCAGAGGGAACGATCTTGCTCCGGGTTTGACATGACAGCACAGGATTCGACCCCCCGTTCTCTAGACTGAAGGGGCAGTGCGCTAATCACTGAGCTACCACACTGTTACCATGGCAACGATGAATCGGTGATCATGTACCATGGCGGGTGTTCATCTCATGACACGGTGTTCAACACATCTTCATCACAGGAAGACCACAATAGAAATAATTGCTTGCACTTTTCTATCTCATCCTTATATTTAGTGTACTTTGTATTTATATTTTATGTATATTTGTCCAATGTTTTACATTTTATATAAAATAAAATCAATCAAAACAGATAGCTGGGGGTGATTAATTTTAACTTTAACAATGGCACTGAAAAGGAGTCAAATAATATGTTTGAGCCATGTAAGATTCGGAAAGGTGTGTACCAATATTTTCAAATTACGAATTTAACAGAATCTGGACACAATTTATATGGCTAGAAAATGCTGGTTTCCTGCGATGTTGTGGCATATAAATGTCATGAAATACTTACTCCTGGGTTTCTGCAATGGTCAGCAGTCTGTCCAAGATGTCCTTAGCAATGGACATCTGTCTCGTGGTCAGGCGATGCTTAATGACAAGCTGAAGGTCACGTATCAAACTGAAAGTGAAAGTAAATAAAAGATAATTAAATGCACTCATTTGTGTATCTTTTGTCCTTATATTATTTTTTCTGTGGTTTCAATAATCAGTCCTTGCCAAAATGATGCCTACATTTGTCAAAATTATGCTAACAAATCCAGAAAAGATACAAGGTAGTTTATACAAAATTCAAAGGAGAGAAGATACATATCTTGTGGTCAGCACAAGATCATAAAAACAGTCATTACACAGGCAGTCACAGACTCATATTCCATACATGCACATTGGTTATGGCAGTGGTGACAAGGTTACACAATTTAGACAATTATAAAATAAATACAAAAATAAATAAGTAATGATTTAAAATAAGCATTAAAAAATAAATAAATATAATAAATAAAAATATATATATTGATTTAGAATAAATTATTGCTTAATTACATTTTTAAACTTACTAAAAAATCATAAAATGCGTATAAACGTTAAAACATAACTAGGTTTTATTGATAATCTTGATAACATGAGATTCATTGATAATCGGATTTAAGTTTTATTGATTAATTTTAATGACATGCGAATAAAACTGCTCAATGTCAATATCAGATACATATCTGATACATGTCAGATACATGTCAGATACATGTCAGATACATGTCCGATACGTGTCCGATACATGTCCGATACATGTCCGATACATGTCCGATACATGTCCGATACATGTCCGATACATGTCCGATACATGTCCGATACATGTCCGATACATATCAGATACATGTCTGATACATGTCTGATACATGTCAGATACATGTCCGATACATGTCCGATACACGTCTGATACATGTCTGGTACATGTCCGATACATGTCTGATACATGTCTGATACATATCTGATACATGTCTGATACATATCCGATACACGTCTGATACATGTCCGATACATGTCCGACACGTCTGATACATATCCAATACATATCCGATACATGTCTGATACATGTCTGATACATATCCGATACATATCTGATACATGTCTGATACATATCTGATACATCCCAGTTCAACCAGAAGTGAGCTAGAGTGCAAGTGAGTGAGAGAGACGGTCAGTGAGTTCCAATGTCCAGTCAGACTTACTTGTCAATTGTTCCATTGTCCAACTGAGTCTGTGCTGCTGCCCAAACTGTCCAAAGGTTCAGGTCAGCCATGTTGACCAGAGTGACCACTGAAGTGGATGCACCGAGTCTGGATATATACAACAGATGAATGCATTAGGAAAAACACTACATTTGCTATAAAAAAATTGACGTTATCCAATTTTTATTTAAAAAAATCTTATAAGTACATATTTGTATTATTTTACTTCATGACTCATGTCAGGCTTAAATTACATTACCATACAAATTATAATTATCATGCTAATATTGGATGATGACAATGATATATGAACAATGGCACTGACAACAAAAGCAATAAAATGACTCACTCGGCAGAGTTTGTTGGGGTGCTCAGAACCACCTTAAACATCTTCGGGAAGGGGTTGTCTGAAGCCTTCATCGGATCAAGGGTGATTTCAAGGTATCGTGACGTCTGTAACAAATATTGTTTTATTTACCTTAGGTACAATTTTGCTAAACGACATAATACACACGTTGAAAGCAATGGCAAAATGGAGCAGTTTGTGGATGCTATATATGCAATCAAAAGCAATCAAGAGAACATGACACAATTTGACAGATGACTGTTCAGCCTCATCAGATAAGCATAATTTTTAAAGACCTGTTAAAACATTCGATATAGTTTCTATAAAAGTAGCCAAGGCGGGAAATGGACATATAAAGTTAAAGGTAAGTTCTTATATAGCGCAGTATCCAGTCCTCAGGACCGTTCAAAGCGCTTTACACTTTACTTCCCTGACAGACCTGTTCACTCAGACCCCATCTCGACTTCTCTGGGAAGAATCCAGCCATATGCTACAATTCATGCGTGAAGGCTGCTCATACACATATCCACCACTGTCTATAGTCAGGTACTCATTTATTCAGCTGAGTGAACTGGAGCAATGTAGAGTGAAAAACCTTGCCCAGGGTTTTAACACCGCAGCACAGGATTCGAACCCGGATCCTCTTAGCTGAGAGTCCAAAGCTCTACCCCCGATTCACTGCGCTCTATATATACCGGTGACTGACTTACATATGACTGACTGGTAAGATGGGTAGAACTTACCACCCCTGCCGCGAAGTGCAACTGTCCGGCAGCCTTGTTGTAGTCCGCCCCTCCGAGGGCGTTGTAGACCTTCATGCCAGCCACCTCCACGGCGGCGGGGATGTCCAGGGTGGCGTAGGACACAGACACCGCCGTCCCCGCATACCCCACCCTCTCTACCTCCAACCTCACCAGGGCCGTTCTCCCAGTGCCATACACGTGTCTACAACAGTCCATTAACCCCTTACACACCAGTGCCACACACGTGGCTACAACAGACCGTTAACCCCTTACACACCAGTGCCATACACATGTCTACAACAGTCCATTAACCCCTTACACACCAGTGACATACACGTGTCTACAAGACTGTTAACCCCTTACACACCAGTGCCATACACGGCTACAACAGTCCGTTAACCCCTTACACACCAGTGCCATACACATGTCTACAACAGTCCATTAACCCCTTACACACCAGTGACATACACGTGTCTACAATGGTCCATTAACCCCTTACACACCACGGCCGTCCTCCCAGTGCCATACACATGTCTACAACAGTCCATTAACCCCTTACACACCACGGCCGTCCTCCCAGTTCTATACACGTGCCTACAACAGTCCATTAACCCCTTACACACCAATGCCACACACGTGTCTACAAGTCCATTAACCCCTTACACACCACGACCGTCCTCCCAGTGACATACACGGTTCTACAACAGACCATTAACCCCTTACACACCAGGGCTATCCTCCCAGTGCCATACACATGTAGAGTGAGGGTCAACGCACCTGGACACGGCCTTGAATTGGACCATGCCACTTGGGTGGTCACTACGCAGTAGGGTCACTGTGGCAAACTTGCGTGTTGGGTCGACTACTGCCCCTGGGCTCACCTGTGTCAGCTCAACCACAAAACTGGTCTCATTCTCCGGAACCTGGGGTAATAACAGAAAGAGATCAGTACAGGTACGTTCTTATATACAGGAAAGTTCTTATATATCATTCATTTCTTCAGATAGCATGTCATTCAGATCTGCTTAGTACATGCAATGATTTAGTCTCTGGTAGATCTATCTGATCTTGACTTCCCTGTAAAGAATTCATGCCCACTGTACACAAATAACCATCATAGTGTGTTTTATTGCCAGGATTCATAGGAGCTATGGCATAGGGGAAGTGGCTAAGATACCTTCTCTGTCCGTTTATACATTTGTTTAATATTAAGAGTTCACAGTGGCCTCAGCAAGACAGAAAACAATTAATTCCATGATGATATAAAAAATTACATGACTTTGTAATAAAAATCTCGTAAATTATTTTTGTATCAGTGAAGTGTGTGATCTGGTGCCACATAATGTTGACAAAGAAGTCAAATGCTTGTCTATGGCACAAAATATAAACATACTATGGTAGGGAATATGAAACCAAACCCACAAATTGTCACACAACTAAGCACTGATGTTGTCATTAAAAAATAAGTCACACAGACACAAAATCAGCCACTGACCGCATCATCAAAGAGAGGCACAGAGAAGGTGCAGAAGTGTTGTCCAGCGGCGCAGTGGACGTCATCGGTCACTCTCTCCAACTGTGTGGTCAGATCTAGTTCGTCGGACACGACCGCGTCACTACCTCGCCGAATCTTCGCCTTCCAGAACACCTGCAATCAGAGCTTTATGAAGAGACCGGTCCACCTGGTACTTGGATGGGCAAAACCCATTTTGGATGGGTAGAAATATCACTGGATGGGTGGTGGATGGGTACCAAATTGGGAGGTCTTCAAAAATCATAGGTTTGTCATTTGTGCTTTGAAAATGATGTCAAAATACACATCTTGACTGATGTGTGTGGGGGGTGTGTGTGAGTGAGTGAGTGAGTGAGTGAGTGCGTGCGTGCGTGCGTGCGTGCGTGCGTGCGTGCGTGCGTGCGTGCGTGCATGTGAGTTAACATTTCCATATTTACTAAAACAATCTGGAACTGGCAAGCAAATTTTTTTATCCTGGATAAAGCCCTACCTGCCAATGCCCAAATTAACTACATTTTTAAGTTACGGATTTTATCGCTATACATTGTATTGTGTTGTGCCACTGTGTACATGGGCCGGGGACACCAGCACTGACATAAAGGCAGGAAGAGACGCTACAGGCAGCAGAAACAACTGGGTCAGAAGAATATGTAGACTAAAGTGACTTAGGATAGAGGGAAGATGAAGCAATTGAGAGAGGAAAAAAACACCTAATGAGGATAGAGGTGAGAAGTGGAATGAGACAGACAGGGAAAGTGTGAAAATGGATGAAGAAAGACTGCCAAAAAGAGGGTGGCAAGCAGATGAGGGTGGTATATAAACAAAGAAGGGGAAGACTGAAGCACCAAAGGAAAGATAGCTTGGAAAGACACCTGAGAATGGCTGGCCTGGACAGCCAGGAATGGTTGACCTTTGCAGAAGAAACTGACAAGGGAAGCAGAGGACGCAATGAATGTAATTGTTCTAGGTTACAATGAGTCTAGTTTACAATGAGTCACAGACACTAGCTCAATCACCCAGGCTCCGTGAGGTGGCAGCATTGTTTAGCCCCTCAAATCCGCCTGGTGATTTACGCGCTGCCAATGTTACCACCAGGGCGGCCTTACCCCAGAAAAGGGTAGAGATGCCGATTGGCTCTCAGACCAACTATGAAATAAAAACGAAAATAAGGATACACTTTTATAAAATAACACTACAAAAAGAACTCAACATTTAAATTATAGTCACACAAAAATAAACAGAAATACAAATTTTCAGTTGATTATGAAGGAGGAATTATGGCAGGATTAGCCTCGATTACCCAGACTCTGTGAGGTGGCAGCACTGTTTAGCACCTTACATGAATAAAATTAAATAGCCGGCTAAGTGACTAGACTGTCTTCTTGGCGGAGTTTTGCAGCCAGGCGAGAATTGGCTAACTGAGACTACACTGACATAAGTTCACTCACTGTCACAGTGCCATACGAGGCATTTGTTCGCTCCAGAGTTAACACAGCCGGACGTCTCTTGTCCTCATCAGCGGTCACATGACTTGAGTTTTTATAGTAGAAGCCAATATGACCGTTCCAAAAGTCGTTCCTTCGAATCGTGATTTTTGCATAACCCTGTAGATGTGAACCATCATTAACATCTTAACGTACAAGATACAAGAAGCTTTATTTAACGTCGGTTTACATGAGAATTTGATGACATTAGCTCATCTGAGCTATTTTCCGTCACTGCCATAATGCAACATGTCTAAACAAGCCATGTTTATTTTCACGAAACAAGTTTTTTGCTACTTTGTTGTATCTATTTGACTACTAAAAAAAGTTTATAATTTTATTATACATTATTGCAACTGCCGATGATACATTTTCATTTTTAAAATTTAATTAATTAATCAATTTATCAGATATAGACCTATCAATGATCAGCAAACACCATTAACCAGTACATAACTAGTGATTACCATTTTGCCGGCGTCTCTTGAGGGCACAGCCACCCTGACGCCCTCCGTGACGGGGTGGACATACACAAACACCTCCTCGTTGTCCTCTGGCCTTGTGTCATCCATGATGTACACCGTCGCTGTCTTCATCGTCTCTCCCTCCTACAGCCACACACAAACACTCACGTTGTAACCAAGATACTTTATGTTTAACTTGGGTTAAATTATGCTTTAATTGTGTAGCAAAAATCTAAGTACCCGCTTTCAACTCGCATTCAACTTCATCTTCGTGTTCAACTTGCGTTCAACTGTTAGACGCGGGTTGAACAGGAGTTGAAAGCATATTTCAAAAGTTGAAATTCAAATATTCCTACAGAATCAGTTGAGCTTCAACTGAAACTCAGTTGAGTTTCAACTGAGTTTCAACTATGCATTTTTTTTTGGTACTACACAAGTTTAACCCAGGCTAAAAATAGCCCAAGTCACTAATAACCCAGGTTAAATCACTGGCTATGCATATGCAGCATAAGATCATAGTTTGGTAACACGGAATTTCGCCATAACACAAAGTGCAACTATAACTGAGTAATAACTGTAAATATACACATATTCTAAGCACCTCTGAATTTATATTTAGATTAACAACACATTACCTAATACAGTTACAAATACCGACTTTGGGGGAATAGCACAAACATGCAAAAACAGCATCCTTAAATTAAAATACATATCTGACGACATATATTTGGTCCATTTCACTCGCCTCAAAAACAAGCGTGGTGTCCATAAGTTGGTAGTCCTTGCCAACTGCGGCTACCCTGGCCATGTCACGGTTACCAAGTGCCTGACCAATCGTCTCACTCTTACTGGATGTCGTCATGGCAATGTACTTATCCCATGATTCACCACCACCAATGGAACGAACATTCACAGAAATCCGACCAAAGCTGCCACCTGAAAACATGGGGATGATGTCAGAGGTATATGTTTTCATGATGTAAGTTTACAAATTAACGCTGCATTAAATTTTACAATTCCATCACTTTTCATACTACTTTTTTATGTGCACTGGAGGATCTTTTTGCACAAAATAAACGTTTCTTTATTTCAGATCACACAGAGCCTTGTAATAAACACATTGAGAAATACACATTGACCCACTTTCCATTACAGTTGAACATTTCAGGGCAAATATTGAATTGCCAAGATATTACTATTCTGTCTTTATAGGTTCACATATCTGCGATAGCGACTAGGTGCATTGTTACATTGATATTTGGTGTCATCATATCAATCTATTCCCCCCACAATGCATAGTGCTAACTAAACTGTCTCCAAACTTTATGTAATTCTACATGTTGATGTTTTCATGAATCAAATCTCCCTCTCTTGGAAATATTTATTCATCACAAATAATAAAACATTCTGCATACTCAAAGCTGACATTACACGTGGCACCTCTATGTAAAAACTCAAACCATCACAGAACAAATATACCTAAATGTGCAAAACATTGAGGTAACACCAGCTTAGTAATATATGGGAATATGGAAGACCCCAAATCAGTCGGGTCACTGTCGATGCTGCAGTCACCAATCTCCCTATATTTACCTCCACTTAGTGACACAGTAAACAAAACACTTTCCCAGGTAATTATCATTGCACCGTTACCCCCAAAAGACAACAATTAAATTCTATGAATTTTACGGTATCTTTCTACAAACTTGACAATTTAGAATTCACAATAAATGTCACAAAACTTATTATTCAGCACCAACTGTACAGTAAGCGTAGCGGCAGAACTGACCTGTCCTCTGGATGGTCAATCGGACACTCCCCGGTTCGGCCACTTTCCCGTCACTTTCACCTGACGACGCAGTCAGACTGATCACCCCAAAGGGGTCATTGTTGCTCTGGATGGTAACCATGGCAACAGCGTGGAGGGTGCTGAGGCGGGGTGACAGAGCTACAAGAAAAGGAGGAACTGGCTACACAAGGGTGACATAGCTTACTTTAAGACTGACTTACTTTAGGACTGACTTACTTTAAGACTGACTTACTTTAAGACTGACTTACTTTAGGACTGACTTACTTTAAGACTGACTTACTTTAAGACTGACTTACTTTAGGACTGACTTACTTTAAGACTGACTTACTTTAAGACTGACTTACTTTAGGACTGACTTACTTTAAGACTGACTTACTTTAAGACTGACTTACTTTAAGACTGACTTACTTTAAGACTGACTTACTTTAAGACTTACTTACTTTAAGACTTACTTACTTTAAGACTTACTTACTTTAAGACTTACTTACTTTGTATCGATCGATATATCATCTTTAAATGCCACATATCACAATATATTTCATTGTTTCCATTGGCAATTAATATTTATTATATTAGTTATTAATTCATTACTTTTTACTATTTATTATTATTAATTTATGTAATAATTCTTACTTGAAAGTAACTTCCAATAAATTCTGATTCATTTAACTGTCAATGGTACTTTATATTATATGTGTGGTATAATTAATCTAGCTTAGTTTTAGAAACATTCTGTCCTTATTTTCATTAAATAGCAGTTTAATTAATTGTTATGTACATTGACCTGTATTTTAGATAATATTTTACTGGCTCAACAAAGTCATTATTATTACACTTGTGCACTGACTAACAGCCTGGTGTCTGACTCGTGATGAATAGTTCAAACCTCAAAGTAAAAACGTACTGCCATTTACACTTTGGTACAATTGAGTCATTAAACCTCATTAAAAAGGTTTTTGCAAAAATTATAGATCAAAGTTATTGATAAATCTTAGAATAATATTAGGTAGCTGCATACTTGATTTGAGCCATAGATGACAAGTATTTTTGAAATGGAGCTCATGTCATATTAAATTCAAGATGGCCACCAAATTTCAGAAAAATGCATTGAAATATTCTTTAAAAAGATACAGTGTTAACTTCAACCTCCTTTACAATATCTGAAAGTTTTAAGGTACTTTTCCCTGGCCTCCCCTGCCTTAATGAATTAGATCAGCTCTGCTCAATAAGACGTACTAGACACTGGAATACACACCTTTGTCACCTTGAGATGGTAGTGTCGTCACTGAGGTCAGGTTAACAAAGAATGTCTCATCTTTCTCAGGCATATTGTCAGATTTTATCTGAGAACAGTGAAAAAATACTTCAAACATCGGCATGTTGATGTAAAAAATTGCATCTTCAATCTTCATTGAAACATATCAGAAATGGAAAGTATAGATATAACCAAAATGGTTTCAATCTGTCTACAGCAGACTTTCAGGAAAAAGATCTGCTGTAGATGGTTTGAAATGTTGCGAATATCTGAACGTCAGCTTTACGTTTGTCGTGCTGAATAATGATTGTTCTTCGTTACATGTTTGACAAGATTGCTGCATAGAGAATGAACTCTAGGTGGACAAGGAAGTCCTTTGGCTTATCGAGAGACCTGCCTGTTACTGGTTAAAACATCATACACTGTCAGATATTCTTCATCACAATTTTCCAGAATTTCAACCAAATATATGACGGAGTGCGTACACGATCAACACATTCAGGTTTTGAATAATTTGACAGAGCCATGGCCAGGTAACATGTCACATGATTGATGTGGCAGGTGTGGGATTTGACAAAATATACAATATTTTTAAGTTGTTTATTGGTATGTTAAAAAATGAAAGTACCAGCTTGCTATGCACTGTGTTTGATATACAATGCTGCCAGTCAGTTACAAGGAATATTGTACGGATTTATGTGTAGGCTTGATTGCTCTGTTAACTATATTTTAAATGACATTCTAACTTCTAGCTTAAGATTCACTTCCAGGATCGGTAAACGCTGGAACAAGCTTTTATATGTGAACACTTGACTGAAACAAATGTATAAATTTTCTACAGCATTGGGTCAGAATGCATACTGTACATATGTTGTCTGCCTAATGTTAGCATACGGACCTCAGAGTCACGTACTTGCTGTATGTGCCCTGTTGAGTCTGGAATAAAGTTACTGAATTGAATTGAATTGACAAACACTAGAACCACGTGACACAAACTGTGACTTACCCGTACAAATATAGACGTTGTCGTCTGCTTTGAGTCGAGAGACACCGCTCCGTCCTCGATGTGCACGAAGTCTATCCCAGCCACTGCGGTGCTGCCCTCTGTCTCGTAGTGAATCTGTATGTTGTCTAGCGAGCCGAACAGCCGCTCGATGTACAGAGTCACCTGGTGGCAGAGGCGAGAAACACCATGTTTCATGAATCTTCATCATAAGTCCAACATTTAAGTTTCGTGTCACCTTGGAAATAATTGCAAGCTCACAATGAGTAACCTAATTAAGACAATTAACCCCAAACATTTATACAAATATTACAAACTGAACTCTAAAGGCAATATGACCAACACAGCCTACAATATATGTATATATGTATATATGTATATATATATATGTATATATATGTATATAGATATATATACATATATATATATATATATACATACATATATATATATATATATATATATATATATATATATATATATACAGCCTGTAACCACAACAAATCCTGTAAATTTAAGGTCTGAGCAAATTCAGTGAACTTAATGCAAATTATTGCTGTCTTGATCAACTCCAGTAATGAAACACAAAATCGCACTTTAACATTTCCATATATTATCTAAAACAATCGCTTAGAATAAAATAAACATTAACTGCTCCCCATAAAAATTCTATGTTTTTTTTTATAACTCAGACAAGTAAAACAATAAAATCTAAAACCTAGTGGACATTTGAGAAATATACACACATCGATGTCACCATCTCCTTCAGTGACCTTGACCTGTCGTGACCTCTCGACGAACTGTATCACTCCATGAGGCTCAATGCGACAGACAGTGTGTCCTATTCGCAGTCGCGCTCCACCGATCACACTGGCCGTGGGGTTTCGGGGTAAATGAACCGCGAACAGCTCAGGTGTGGCCATCTGAGGGTTGAGCTGGGGAGGGTGACAGAGAGGGCTCATGAGATAAACTCATGGTAATCTACCCCTATTACATAGTAATAATAGGTAAGTCAAGGTAACTACATACATACCCCAAACAAGGATATAGCAAAACTTCAGGATGTCCAATTTTTTTTACCAAGAGTAGTCATGCGTTCTCCTCATTTTTTCGCTCAGTGCCGCTTCTAAAATCATTGCATTGGCTCCCTGTGCACTATCGCATTATTTTCAAGATTTGTACAATAGCCTATCAAGCACTCTCATCTACACAACCAGTATATCTAAATTCAATGTTAACTCCAGCAAGAAATTCCAGACAGCTACGCTCAACCAGTAGTAACCCTCTTTACATCCCTCGGGTGAAAACGAAAGCCGGGACCCGAGCTTTCTCGGTTGCCACACCAATGGTTTGAAACACCAACGAATGAAACTGAATCTCTGGATCAAAAATCAAATGCTCTAAACATCACAAATCATAATTTTTTATTTACTTTCCCACATTGGTTTGAGCAATAAAATAGTAATAATAGTAACCCTTCTATTGTGGCCATTTATCCTCAGCAATCTGAAAGTGCAATATATAATATTTGTTAAGCGTAATTGTGAACTGGGACAGGCAAGAGTCCTCAATAAAGCGTCAATATAATATTAATAACTTTATTGTCCATATATATATACAGTACATAATATATATATATATATATATATATACACATATATATATATATATATATATAATTATATATATTATATATATTATATATAAATATATATGTTTATATATATATATATATATATGTATATATATGTATATATATGTATATATATATATATATATATACACACACACAATAACATCGAGTACGTGGACTTTGGCTGTTAGTAGTCTTTAGATGTATGTGGATGGCTATTCCAGCAGCAAAAATAAATAAAATGAAAAGATATTGTTATGTTAAAACAATATGACGATATTAGAAGATAGATAGATAGATAAATGTAGTAAGACAACATGGCAACGTTATAAAACAAACATACACATGGCATTGGTAGGGTGTGTGATAAGTCAACAATTGATTTTCTGTGACTCATGGAGGTTGGATTGAATGATTTAAGGCCCCAGCTAGTGTTTCATGACTCTGCACATAGGTGGATTAACTCTAAACGCCAGTGTGAAAATGGGAATCTGAGGTGAGATGTTGGTTCATATATGGTGTTCTGAGACTACCCCTTACCTGCACTGTAACCATCTCGGAGTCCACCCCATTCTGGAGACTCAGGGTGCCAGAGGCAGGGCTGAGGGAACCCAGGGTGAACCCTGGTGGAAGATTTGCACCCTCAAACCCTATTTGCCAGTCGATCTGCACAGTCCCGTAGGCCCCAAGACGGCTCACGTTCAGCGTGGCTATGTTGATTCCTGTCAAAAAACGTGAACTATCTTAGTTCTTATCCTTGTGAACAAATATATTGTGTACTAAAAATATTATTAACATCCATGGTAAGGTTAATATACATAAAAGTAAGTTCATATATAGCGCCATATCCAATCCTCAGGATTGCATGCTCAAAGTGCTTTACACTTTACTTCCCTGGCAGACCTGTTCACTCAGACACCATCTCAACTTCGTTGGGAAGCATCCACCCATATGCTACAATTAATGCACGGAGGCTGCTAGTACACATATCCACCACTGTTTATAGCCAGGTATTCATTTATACAGCTAGTTGAACTGGAGCAATGTAGTATGAAAAAACTTGCCCAAGGTTTTAACACTGCAGCACAGGATTCGAACCCGGGTTCTCGTAGTCGAGAGTCCAAAGCTCTACCCATGAGCCATTGCGCTCTACAATAATGCTCCTATCTGGCTAGTTTAATGAAACAATATTATTTACAAACCATAGACAAACTTTATTGGTAACTGGTAAACAGCAGAAACAGTGGGGAACCTACAGAACTAATCAACCAGGTGGCGCCACTACACAACTCAATCCGCATGTCGTCAACCACCAGCGTCCCTTTACCTGGTTACGGCAATTTCATTCATTATATCTATATACGCCATATAGCTATAACAATTGGAGTCTAAAAGAACTCAAAGATGAACTAAATAAATAAAAAGAACGCGATTACGTCAGCGGCCCGAGTTGCACACCAGCGCCCCCTAGTGATCATGTAGGTTCCCATTGCTGCCAAGTTAATAATGACTGTGATTTATTTATTACGTACCGTCAGTGACAGAGACAACAGTTGTGTCAAAGCCTACGTGACTGTTGGCGGCCTTCTGGGGAACCGTAACCGTGGCAACAGACTTCCCTTCGATCAGTTCTGGCGCCATGGTAACTATGCAGAAGTTGACAGCATGTTAAGGTCATAGTCATTGTGTGCAACTTATGATGGTTTGTATTGTGAATTTGTACCAAGTCCTTAGGATATACAGATAAAACAACTTCACATTTCACCTACTTTCCAGGAAAACACATTTTCAAATATATATATATATATATATATATATACACATACATACATATATATGTATATATATATATATATATATATATATATATATATATACATATATATATATATATACATATATATATATATATATATAACAGTGCCATTATTTGTTTTTCAGTAACTCAATAATGATATATTGATAAGACAAATATTCAAATTTGTATACTATGGATAACAAACTACTTAATATTAATAATACAATAATCCTATACGCAAAATCACGCATTAAAAGAAAATATGTCACATTAAATGTAAAATCTAAATGTCAAGAATATAGAAACGGGTTCATTTGACACTGACCTCCGACCCCAATGAACTGGACTGAGGTGAGGGTCACCGTGAACGTTGACCCCAGAGGCAAGAAGACACTGCTTTCAATGTCAACGTCAAACGTCTCCTCACTGTCACTGTCGTAGAATGTCACCGAGCCAGAGCTCGGCAGATATGACACTCCTGGTTCTGGCTGTAACATATGTCAGGGGAGTGTCACATGTCATTGTATGTGTCATCAGTGGTAATGTCAAATGTCATCACTTGTGTCAATAAGGATAATGTCAAGTGTCATCAAGATAGATGTCAAGTGTCATTATACAGGTATCATACATTTTAAGGTAATGTGAAGTGTCATCATTCGCATCATCAAGGGTTAAATGTCAAGTATCATCATCTAATGATAATGTCAAGTGTCACATTAAGTGTCATTACTGTGGTCAAGTTCACTATCAAATGTTACTGATAATGTCATCAAGGGTAAAGTCAAATATTATCATTAGTGTCACCAAGAATAATGTTAAGTGTCACCACAGGTGCCATCATTGGTAATGTCAAGAGGCAGTTGCAATGTCATCAAGGGTAATGTCAAGTGTCATCGACAGTGTCATGAACTGTTAACATAAAGGGTATCATATCATCATGTCATATATCAATGTGTCACTACATTTACATGTATCACTGCTGGGTCTGAATTGAACATTGTTGTATAACAAATATTGGCATAATTTCTTCATGCTCTCGCAACAGCTCAATGCAAATGGAGTTAGTGTGCAACATATGTTATTATAAAAACTTCTGTACGGAAGGTCCAGAAGTAACTGAACAAGATTACCTGTATGTATGTATATAATAATACACACACATACCACACACACATACCCACATGTTCACACACATACATCACTCACTTTCACAGTCACCCTCACTCAATCAATCACTCATTCACTCACTCACGCATGCACACACGCACTCACTCAACTACGCATGCACGCAAGCATGCATGCGCACATACACTCATACACACATTCACACTCATATATACATACATGCATGCACAAGCACACGCACACTGATACACACACTAACATTCACACATGCATACACACAATCACATTAAACATCCACTCTCATTTTGTGATGAAAAAGAACCACTGAGTAGAAGAAGCACTCTCACAGAGACCACTTCCAATGTCAGCACAGAAAGGTCAGCTTGCAGATAATGTTCTAAAAAGGCTAATTAGTTGAATGAGACCTCAATATCACAACATTGTAGACAAAATATATAGACCAGTCAATTAATAGACTTGGAAAAAACTAGCAACTAGAAACAACTAGAAACATTGTCAGCATTCTTTGACAGACATGCACCCTGACATTGTACTGATTGGTAAAGCGTCATGAACACTGACACACAAGTTCTCAGTTCCTGTGCCTATAATCTGAGTAAGTGGGTATAAAGGGTTTCAGTGCACATTGCACAACGTTGTCATATCCATCTGCTTTGCTTTGTGAGAAACGTTACTTTTTATTGCACCCTCAAAGTTTAAATGAAAACTTGTAAAAACTTAGACAATGGTAACAAAGTCTCACACATCTGAAGACCTGTTACAGAAAAGCAAAATTAAATGATTATGTTGCCAAAACATGATATAAACATAGTACATGGGTGGCTGGGGATACAACAATATATTGTAGATTGACATGGATATATATATAGCTTTTTTGAATCACAAAGGTGATGGTATTTTTGCATTTTAAAAATAGTTTTAATGGGGATTGATCATGGTTTTGCATTAGACAGTATTCGAACCCAAACGTTTCATCTTTGTTTGGGTGAAATTTCAAAAATGGCATTTATGTTTTGCTCTGATCCTGTTCCTATGAACATTCCAAGAAATTAAGCAGGTTGACTAACCAGGATCTAGTTCAATTTATTTGCCAATGTTAGTGTGCATGTCCAGCCTATTGCTGTCTTTCGTAGATGTGCATTTGTACATAGAGAGTTGTCAAGAGAGATGGTTATGTCATCCATAACAACAGCTTAGAGGTCAAAAGAGAACTACAGTAATGACATGCCTATCTGTACACAGGCATTCTATTTGCTACATAATTATATATACTGCTACATAGTTACACGTGACAGTTACATCACTAAAGTGGCGTCGCCTTGTGGGCCAATCGATTATTGCCGTGCTTAGATTTGGCTGAAACGGAATTGTCAGTGACAACAAAAAACACGTCATTCAATGGCAAATAATATAAACAATGAAAATATAAATACAGTATCAAAAACATAAAATAAAAAGAACCACAAATAACAAACATGGTGCAACAATAAAACAACAACAAAATAAATAAGGTATCAAGAACACTAAAATAAAAACTACACATTTATTTTCAAACTACTCAGTCATTTGCGCTGCCATTCTAAATCAGTAAAATATGTGGATGTACAACTCGCAAAATCCTTATGAAATCCACATATGCACACAGTAAATCCAAGTTAAGTGGCTTGACTGCACCATAATCATAGTATCAGTAATAACATAAGACAAATTAAATGGCAACAATTACTTCAATACAATGTGTGGGGAATAAATCTACACCAATCCACAGACAACAGCTGAACAATTCTGACAACCTTGTCAGGTGTTCAAGTATATGAGAGTTAATAATCATTTTTTAATCATGCAGTCAGATATCCAACAAACACTAACGTCCATCAGTACACTTTCTCAACATCCAAACCCGCCCGCCCGCCCGCCCGCCCGCCCGCCCACCCATCCACTTTTCTCTCAAATTACTTACATTTTAATAATTCATGAAACAATTGTGTAAAAGCTTCTGGAACATTCTTTCGACTAGCGAAAGAACAAAAGAACAGAACATTCTCTCCAAGTTAACTTCCGTCTCCAATTACACTCAGTTACCCACAAATATCCTCAGTTATCCACCCCCTGGTGGTGACCTCTAGAATCACACTGACCTGGTTGTAGACGAGGCCAAAGCTGACTCTCACACGACCCACGGTGCCCCCACTGCGAGTGATGTTGAGTCGCACGGCACGCTTGAGGTCTGTTGGCATGACAACCACCGTCTGGTAGGCGGACTCAATGCCAAACCGACCATGTGGATAGTCACTATACCTGCAGAACAACAACGAATCAATTGATGCCAGACATATATACATATATATATATATATATATATATATATATATATACCACTATTACAGTCAAATATATCTTCCAGGTTTATTGATGTATACAGTGTCCCAATATTTTGGGCGCTTCCCTAGCAACTGTGTGCCCGAACCTCTTCGCAGAGAGCAGCATAGAGAGCCATCTGGTGAGCAGATGTGAACGAACCGTAGCACAGAATTCAGATCTCAAAAAAATAAAACGCTGATGCATCTATTATTTTAATTATTAATTATATTTATACTTATATAATTATTTATACTATTTTATTTATTTATTTGATATTAATACTATTTTATGTATTATTATTTATTTTTTAATACACTATATAGCTCTGTGCTAATTTATGTCAGTATTTTAAGGAAACATGAGCGTTTTTATTAGCAGAGGCATATTTCATAAAAATAGTATTGCATTAGTGGTTTTCTTATTTATTTTTTATACTATTATTATTTTTAATCAATTAGGCATACTCATATTAAAGTGCCCCAGAATAATTATGTGGATGGGGAGCTATATAAAAATTATTGTTAGTATTATTTTACTCTGAAGAGTAGATACGCTTGAAGAACATATCAACCACCATAAGAGATCCACCAAACACCTGACCTTGACACACACAGATCTTGTGTTCTCAACTTCCCTGCAGTCGTTATGATTCCATGCTCCATAAATGTTCCCAATCACATCCATATTCAGACCATTTTACACAGCATGATTACTGCGCTACATAAGACAGTCAATTGAAAGGACCGCAATTCAATATATGTCACTCTGTCAACAATCAGAGTGTATAAAACATGCCGTCTAGCACATACGGTTAAAACATTATTTATATAAATCAAAAAGGATGTTGTCTGTTCTATTGCCAGAAGTCATTACCATTATGATAATTATTTACAAGAAGTTTGCTGATTGTTTGTCTAAACACAAGCTTCACATATAAACCAACTGGTGTTCACACTACCAGTGCATCTGTTTATAAACTGAACAGTTCACGGAATCAAATCTGTCGACTTGTTAACACTTTTTTTAGGCAACAAATGCAACACAACACACAGCCTACCTTCACCATACTCACTCTAACCATAAGAGGATCACCTTAATTAATACACAAATCAAGATACAAACAACTAACTAGATTTAACAATATTGCCACCTAGAGAATCAACTCTAGATGGCAGGTGGACAAGGAAGCCCTTTGGCTTATTGAGAGTCAAACCTATCTATCTAAATGTACCCTGCCCTTCTTAGGTATATGTCGATTTTATTTTTAAACATATTAACACTACTAGCACCTACACAATCAGCTGCTAATCTGTTCCATTCATTTACTGTTCTTTATTTAAATGAGTATTTTCTAATATCTAGTCTACACTGCTTCTTTGCTAATGTAACTCCATATCCTCTAGTCCTTCTCTATTCCATAACCGAAAAAATATTAATAACTACATAAATGATTCGAAACAAATATCATAATTACACAACTAGCAATGTTCGACTTACTTCTACGTTTCGACCACCATCGGCGGCCTTCTTCAGGAACTAAATTTTCAATGGTCACTGCTCACTAGATGGCGTGGCGAGCAGACTGTCCCAAAACGTAGAATTAAGTCAAACATTGCTAGTTGTGTAATTATGAAATTTGTTTCGAATAATATACTGCCAACTTGATGAATGAACATTTTCACGCACATAAATGATGCGTGATGATGTGAGCTGCCACTACGTGCACTCACTTGATGTAGAAGACGGAGGTGTTGTAGGAGAGGTCCACCTCACCCCCACCCTTCACCCTCGTCAGAGCCAGGGTAAACTTCTCCGTTATCTCCGCGACATCGTCAGCCAAAACCGACAGTTCAATCTCCGCGGAGCGTTTGTCGCCCTCGATTAAAGCCACCCCCGATGTCGGGGAAACGTCCGGGGCGTCTTCATCGATCCCAACAACTTTCCACAGCACCTGTAGTGTATGGGAATACCTCAAGTAGGTGTGCTATCTTCCTTTTTACCTAGATTGCCACATTTTAAGGGGTTCATCTGTAATATTTAAGGAGTTCATCTGTAACATTTTAAGGAGTTCATCTGTAACATTTTTAGGAGTTCGTCTGTAACATTTTAAGGAGTTCATCTGTAAAATTTTAAGGAGTTCATCTGTAACATTTTAAGGAGTTCGTCTGTAATATTTTACAGAGTTCGTCTGTAACATTTTAAGGAGTTCGTCTGTCACAGTTTAAGGAGTTCATCTGTAATATTCTAAGGAGTTCATCTGTAACATTTTAAGGAGTTCATCTGTAACATTTTAAGGAGTTCATCTGTAACATTTTAAGGAGTTCATCTGTAACATTCTAAGGAGTTCATCTGTAACATTTTTAGGAGTTCGTCTGTAAAATTTTAAGGAGTTCATCTGTAAAATTTTAAGGAGTTCATCTGTAACATTTTAAGGAGTTCGTCTGTAATATTTTACAGAGTTCGTCTGTAACATTTTAAGGAGTTCGTCTGTAATATTTTACAGAGTTCATCTGTAACATTTTAAGGAGTTCGTCTGTAATATTTTACAGAGTTCGTCTGTAACATTTTAAGGAGTTCGTCTGTAATATTTTACAGAGTTCATCTGTAACATTTTAAGGAGTTCGTCTGTAATATTTTACGGAGTTCGTCTGTAACATTTTAAGGAGTTCGTCTGTCACAGTTTAAGGAGTTCATCTGTAATATTCTAAGGAGTTCATCTGTAATATTTTAAGGAGTTCATCTGTAATATTCTAAGGAGTTCATCTGTAATATTTTAAGGAGTTCATCTGTAACATTTTAAGGAGTTCGGCTGTAACATTTTAAGGAGTTCGTCTGTAACATTTAAAAAGAGTTCGTCTGTAACATTTTAAGGAGTTCGTCTGTAACATTTTAAGGAGTTCATCTGTAATATTCTAAGGAGTTCATCTGTAACATTTCAAGGAGTTCATCTGTAATATTCTAAGGAGTTCATCTGTAATATTTTAAGGAGTTCATCTGTAATATTCTAAGGAGTTCATCTGTAATATTTTAAGGAGTTCATCTGTAATATTCTAAGGAGTTCATCTGTAATATTCTAAGGAGTTCATCTGTAACATTTTAAGGAGTTCGTCTGTAACATTTTAAGGAGTTCATCTGTAACAAATCAGCTGCCCTCTCTCTCATTGCCCCTTTCTCCTTCCCTCCATCTGTCCTTCCCTTGTTTCGCCCTCCCATCAACCCTCTCCCCTGCTGACTAAATGTTAACTGTCTTAATGTCGTAATAATCTATCATGGCTTTTTTCTCAGTGCTGTTACAAACACTATTTCTTATATACTATGGACAACAATTAAAGTTTGAATAATGACTGTAAACTGGTTTAGTAAATACCCATTAACTATTTTTTTCGGTATACATCCACACAAACCTAAAAAGTATAAAACATACTAATAAATCAATCACATTATTATAAGAGACTTGGAAAATGCACTTTTCACTGAATTGTCTTCATATCACCACCATAGCTGACATAATAACAAACTGAACAAACTAACCAACTGCATGAAATGGAAAATAACAGATTATTAACATGTCACATATTCACTGTCAAATTTTCAGTCGTATTTATAGTCCCAAAAGCATAACAATATTTGTGATAGGTTTCCATCATTCTCGTTGCAAATAAAATTAAATGTTAAAGATACAATAAAAAGATAGCATTTTTGGGCACGTGTCTTTCCAAAGTCATATCTCCCTCTCCCTCTCCCTCTCCCTCTCCCTCTCCCTCTCCCTCTCCCTCTCCCTCTCCCTCTCCCTCTCCCTCTCCCTCTCCCTCTCCCTCTCCCTCTCCCTCTCTCCTCTCCCTCTCCCAGTTTTGTCCCTCACCTGCAGGGTTCCAATTGTGCCTTCCCGTCTGTAGATGGGAAACACAATTCGGCTGCTTCCATCCGCCGGCTCATCAAATGTCCTTTCAATCTGAGCAACGCCATCGAAGCGAACTATGCCGTTGGGGTCACCAAACTTCTTGACCTGTGGCGAAGGTGAAAGGTCACTGACATCCGCAATATTTACATAAATCCAATGATACAACACAAATGTTAAAACTATCTCAAATAAATGCAGTTTGTACCTGTAAAGGTAATTTCTTATAAAGCGCAGTATCCAGTCCTCAGGACTGGTTGAGCCATCTTACACTTTACACTGATATATTCAACCAAACACTGTCTCGACTTCTGTGGGAAGCATCTAGCCACACTGCAGTTAATACGCATAAACTATTTGTAAACACTTATCCACTACTGTCTATAGCCAGGTACTCATTCATACAGCCGAGTGATGTGAAGCAATGTCAAGAGAAAGAACTCGCCTGTGATTTGACACAATAGCACAATATGAACCTGGATTCTCTTAGTCGAGAGTACGAAGCTGTAGCAACTGAGAGCTACTACACACACACATATATGTGTGTGTATCTATGTATGTACATGTATGTGTGTATTATGTATATATAAATATATATATATATACATATAAAATAAAAATAATGAAATTATATATATAAATATATATATATAAATATATATATTTATATATAATTTAGTTGTAAATATATTATATATATATATATATATGTATATATATATATATATTATATATATATATGTATATATGTATATATGTATATATATTATATATATATATATATATATATATATATATATACATAATACACACATACATATATATTATATAATATAGTTACTTGTATTATATAAAAAAATTATGTTAAATATCATGTTTATATAAAAGAAATCTGTTTATAATGGTTTACAACTGAATAGATCCGGTTTCTCTACTACATCTGTCACTCACCGTGAGAGTAAAATTCCCGGCTGCAGGACTTGACTCCCCACTTCCCAGACTGGCTGGGAAGCCCTGGATGTCACTGATCTGGATGACGAAGGTCTTCTCTACCTCCCAGCCCGTGTGTCCCCGGATGTGAAGGTTAAATGACTTCTCCCCACCCTTGGCCGCGTCCCACGACAGCGTCCCCCGTGTCGTCTCCCGGCCATCAGTCGTACGGTAGTAGACGTCATTCGTAGCCTCGAGGACACGCGTGACACTGTTTGGCCCCAGGATGCGCCATTTGAGCTGTGACAAAAGACAGCAGACCACTTGAACTAGGGGGAAATGTGATGTGCATATTTTCTTCGTTTTGACACAAATTCACTTTTGTGTTTTATACGTAAAGTTTAAGTAAAATTTACTCGTTAATAAAGTTGGTATATTTAAAGGAGCAATCATTTTACAAAGTCTGAAGCGTTTGTTGAAGATTTGTTATACGCATAGTTTAAGCAAAACTTTACTCGTTCAAAAAGTTGGTATATTTTAAGGAGTAAAAATTGTACAAAGTCTGAAGCGTTTGTTGAAGATTTGTTATATGCAAAGTTTAAGTAAAAATTTACATTCATAGGTTCCATATTTTAAGGAGCGACAATTTTACCGAATGGCAAAAAAGTCTGAAACGTTTGTTAAAGATTTGTTATACAAAATGTGACATTGATAACTCATTACTTAACATAAACGCAACTAACAGTGATCTACTTCCAGGCGTTTTGGCACTGACTTTTTGCAGCATGGTTTCCGTCTTGCTGGCTGCAATGTCTTAGCCTTGCAAATTCTTGGGTTAATAATTTCTAAAATAATACACTATTACTCTTTTGGCAGGCATGCCAAATATTAGCATACTGTTTTTGTATAAAAACACTAAAATACAATACTAGATGGTATGCGTATACTGCTAAAAACTATGACTGCCCAGCTGGCCCCAGCAAACAAGGAACCATTTCTGAACCAGTTGGCACGTGTCATACTGGTTCATAATTAGTACCGCTCCACCAGTACGTGTTTTCATGTGTATTCACATGAATAAACGTGTTCTGCCTGTTGTCACAAGTTTTGAATGAGCTTGACACAAGTCGATCTGGGTCAGAACTGGTACATGTTATCACGTGAAAAACTCATGATTTCACGGTAAACATGTGTCGACACACCAAAATGTAATGTGTTCATGGAATCCAGTGAATTTACATGAATTGAGCCAGCTGAACTTGTGAATTCACTTACAGAACATGTGAAATCACAGGTCGTTGTTTGCTGGGTGTCTAAATCAACATGACCTGTCACACACATGCATCATATACAAAGTAGACTAACCAGCTGTTTGCCAAGTAACCCAGCTGATCTACCGACTGTCACAGAAATGATCCTCAGCTCCCCGGGGTTTTCTATCCTCAGCTCCGTCTGTCCCACGAACCCAAACTCCCCGTTCGGGTAGTCAGACTTGACAATCGTCACCGTCGCCGTGGTTCGCCCTCCAAGCTCAGCACCACCTGGTGGACAAAATTGTAACTGCTAGATTGTGTTATTTATGGAAGTCAGGATGAATTTGTATTTCATGGGTATTTTAATCAGTGGATCTGTTATGGCCAGGTGTCATTTATGGGAATGTGTCCTTAAGAGACAGGTGTCCTTTGTGGCTAAGTTTGTCCAATATGTGCAGATATCTTATACAGCCAGACATCTATCTCTTAAGTTGTCCATTATGGACTGTGTGAATCACCATTTACAGCCACTGTGAGAAAGCAGTTCTAAAGGTCATGTTGCAGTTGCTGGCAAGAGTTTGCTATGGGCAGGTGTCCACAATAGCCAGGTCTTACCTGAGTATTGTTCGGCACAACCAACGCACAAAAAGGAACATATAATACATGAAACAAGTCCATGTATCAAAGGTACATTTCATACAGAAGAGGAGTTTTTCAATCAGGCACTCTGCCTAAAAAAAGTACCCATGATGACCTAAGAATGATTACGAAATCGCACTTTACAACAAAACACTACTCCAGCCAATACCTAAATTTACAAAATTACAGCAGCCTTCTGACGAGGTTCCAAGTGGTGACACAGAATGACACACCCACCTGACACTGACATGAGACGCAGCGTGAACGTCTCGGCGAACTCTTGTTCGTCATCGTCAACGACTGTCACATTAATTGTTCCCATGGCAACGCCGCTTGGAATGACAACTTCATGTGTTGGCAGAAAGAAGTCCTGGCCGATGATCGCAGTGCCACTGGTG
Organism: Oasisia sp. SBJ-2009; assembly: GCA_964017155.1. NCBI lineage: Eukaryota > Metazoa > Annelida > Polychaeta > Sabellida > Siboglinidae > Oasisia > Oasisia sp. SBJ-2009. Next base: position 33,863,216 of record OZ024866.1, on the reverse strand, counting down.
GCGGTGTAGCGAACCGACACATCGCCGTAGGTTCCTGGCCCACGAGTCACGGGAACACTCGCCATGCCTACACTCTCCGACACTGGGAAAACATGACACAGGTTTTAAACTGCAGCCAACTGCTGAATCACATTAGATACACCTGCAATTGTAAAACATTTTATACACAATGGATGTTGCCTGGAATACTTGATAATTGTTGTGTGGTTTTATGTAATTATTGCTCTTATTGTTTTTTTATTATAATTATTATTATTTTCAACCGTATCATATTTAACTGACTCAACTTACGAAACCTTTTAGACCTATTATGTTAAAAGTGTTACATTTATAATGGGTGATATTTCGTATTGTGTGGTGATATTCTGTCAATGTCTGTCATTTATCTGTCTATATGAGGACCACAGTAGAAATAAGTGCTTGATCTTTTTGTGTCATCTTATATTTAATGTAGTTTTGTATTTATATCTTATGTATATTTGTACAATGTTTTACATTTTATATTAAATACAATCGTCATTATTTATGCATGCATTTCCTTATTGTTTTATTGTCTTGTTTAATAATCATTATGTATTGTTCTGTTATCCTCTGGGCCAGTTGGATTGTAAATACAATGCAATGCAATGCAATGCAATGCAATGCAATGCAATGCAATGCAATGCAATGCAATGCAATGCAATGCAATGCAATGCAATGCAATGCAATGCAATGCAATGCAATGCAATGCAATGCAATGCAATGCAATGCAATGCAATGCAATACACATCTAACAGGCAGTGGGATATGTCAGTGAATGGGAGTAAATTGAGGATTCGTTGAATTTGGTGGGATGCAGTAGACATGTGGCAAGGGTGTATGACTGCTGTATGGAGGAATGGGGTTTTCTAGCCCTAGTATCACCAGGTAGTATTTAGGTATTAGTTCAGCTGCTGTGTCAAAACTTGGGCAATTTTGAGCACCCTCATTGCCTTAGTAAATGGATCACAGGGATTCGCTATGTACAAATGGCACATCATATGCTGAACTGAATCTTTCCTGCAGTATGTGCCCAAAAAGCTTATATAAAAATAGCTTGTTTATCTGGGAAGAATTAGACCTTATCTTGCTTCAGCACAAGCGTGTGATATATTCACGTACCTTCAAAGTTTGATGTACCAGCAGCAAAGGAGACAACACCCTGAGCGTTGTCGTTCTCAGCGATGATGACAACTTTTACCGCCAGGGGGCCAATGGCCGGCTTCATGTCAATCTGTAGCCCGTTCATGATGGTGTAGTTGTTGTCTCTAGAGATGCAGTATTAATTGACTGTAAGTTATTGCACAAACATCACGTAAACAGCCGATTAAACTCATCACTTTGTCACAGGCTTGTCACGGATACAGTGTTCTCAGTAATACAACAATGAATATTTTCGTTTTGAATTTTTTTACCAATATTTTATTCAATGATGAGTTTTCTTTGAGAACCTTTTCTTACTAAAATTCTGCCCAGTTACATTTATAATTGCAGATGCCTGAGAAATATTAAGAATCATGGAGGGTTCTGTGGAGCGGGTGATGTGGACCCCAGTGGATGATGGGAAAACAAAGCGATAATTAATAATAACAATAATTATAATAATAATACAATTTATTTGTATAGCACCCTAATCAATAGTATTGCTCTCAGACGATTTACATAAATGTACAAATAGTAGCTAAAATAGCATGAAAAATTATTATTAAAATAGATATATGTATATAGCTGTATATGGATGATAAATTATTAGTAAAATAAATATATGTATATATATATATATATAAACATTATAAATATAAGCCTATACAT
>OZ024866.1:33718886-33858886 GCA_964017155.1 Oasisia sp. SBJ-2009 | reverse complement strand
GTAAATCCAAGCCAATCCCTCTCGGAAACAGCCACCTCTGAAATAGGGCCAACTCGCCGGTTCGGACTGATCTCCCCATCTACATATCTGACCTGCCTCTCTAATCTGGCCACTCAAACACATCCACTGGTCATTGTAGAAGGGTTCTGATACAGCCCTCACCTGTATCAATATGGCTGTGGTTGGCTGCTCGTTCTCAAACAACACCTCCCCCTGGGTCTGAACAAACGCCGAGAGGTCGCGCCTCACGATCTGCCAGGTGACCTTGACCTCGCCAAAGATGCCCCCTGACCTCACAAGGTTCACTTCCGCCTTTCCCGTGTAGTCCTCGTTCGGCTCGCCGACCAACACAAAACGTGAATCCGGCTTGATGGAAATGACGCCACTCGCACCCTTGTCGGCGAGGATCACGATCGTCGCGTCGCCCTCTATTGGGGAAATGTCAGCGTTGTTGTCGGCGGACACCAGGGACAGGGTGAAACGTTCCTCCCCTTCCAGGATGTCGTCGGGCTTAGTGCGCAAGGTCAAGGTCTTCCTGGATTCACCCTGAAAAAAGTGAAATTATATTTGTAAATGTATTTAGAAAATAAATTTTATATGACTTTTAAAACTGATGAAAATAAATTAATTTTCATTGTCTTTATAATTATATGCAATAATAATAATAATAATATAGTAATAACAACATATTTTTATTTATAATAGTTAAAGTTATTAATTAAACTGATTCATCAGCTTTAACATTTTGATAAATCAATTTATTTTCATCGTCCTTATAATTATATGCAATAATAATAATAATGTAGTAATAACAACATATTTTATTTATAATAGTTAAAGTTATTAATTAAGTTTCTAAATTAGATTAAAAAAATTCATGTTATTAAAAATATATTATAACATTATTAAGAATAACCATGGTTACTTGGAGTTCCTGCAGCAAGACACCTTTCCCTCCAGTAAGTGGTCACCTGCCAGGTAGGGGCACTTATCGGTGGATAAACCAAAAGCCAGGACCTACTGTACTTATTAACTGAACTGGTAATTGTCAGTATTTCTTGAATGTATCCTTGGATGTGGGGTGTTAGCATATGCAGGGTTAGCCCGCACACACCAACACACACACACACACACCCACACACATACATACATACAGACACACATCACACACATACACACATCCAGACACACACCACACACATACACACATCCAGACACCCCACCCACCCACCCACCCACGCACGCACGCACGTACAGACACAAACACACACACCCACCCACATACAAACACATACACCCACATACATATACACACCCATACACCCCACAAACCCCCACCCAGACACCCACACCCACCCACAAACAACTCCCACTTACAGCGGCGAATGTTACAGCTCCAGCTAGCGGTGGCACAAAGTCATTGGCAGCGTCCGCACCGAGTCGCCACTGAACTTTGACCTTGCCATCGGTGCCACGCCGGCGAATGTCAAAGCTGACGATGCCTTCCGGATCAGTCAAAGTTTGTGACTCCTTCACTGTCTTCTGTTGGGTCGTAAAAATACACACACATTCAGGACAACAAATACCATGAACAAATCCATATCCAGATTACTCTCACTGACTGTCTATGGTAGAATATTGTGGATGATTTAACAACTGATATAGGCCAACTACCAACGTTATAAACAATTGCTTACCATTGTTATCAGATAGTTTATAAATGAACTGTGATGAATACTGTCTATATTTTATTTTATAATTTGAATTACTTTATTACAGTTTAGTTTCAGATGGACTTTCCACCTTATAATTCACATGACTTCCTTCCACTAGTCCCATCAAATAGCAAACCATACGCTGTAGTTGAATTGTGTTATGAAATAAACTTTTGTGAATAGGAAATATATAATGTGTAAACAAAGTGATAAAAATGTTTCTGGAAATGCATTAACCTTTTATAACTGGCTGTGACAAACACAAAGTGTCTACTTGTTGCATCTGTGACATTTCAAACGGTCTAACTTACTGGTACAATTTGTTACAACCAATATTCATCATACATACCAGCATCTGCGTAAAACACCATATAACAGTTTATGCTTTGTAGAAATTATATCAAAGCACCATTTTAGACCAACACCACTCAACAGAACTGTACTCTGGTTACAAGTGTCAAAATTATATTTTCATTATTATTAATTACAAAATTTTGGATGACCAGTGACATTCTCTGCATGTCGACAGCTGTGACAATGACAAGACTGAATCGTGCTAGTCAGCGCAGTGCACAAATATACAAGACACAACTCAAAGATGACACGAAATAAAGCCAGATCACATCACATAAGCACATTCTCGACTATATAACCATGCTGGATTTACAACAGCCGAGTTTTCGATATTGACGGGATATATTTCACTCAATGTTACTCTCCTTTCCTTTTCTCTTTCTTTCTTTCTCTCAGATACTGGACGGGGGATTCTTTACAGGGCGTTACAAATCCGACGAGAACGGGTCCACTAGAGGTTACACATTTACCCCCTGTGTGGGAACTTTTAATACCCCTTGCATAGACGCCATATAGAAGGGACCACCGGATTTTAGTGTCTCTTCCGAAAGACACAGGCAATATGAGGTGAACGAAATTGCCTAAGTTTCCGAAACGACAGTAGATGGGATTGAATCACCGTCCTTTCGATTGACAGTCCGGCGCTCTACCATGCAACCACCGCTCCCCACACTTAGGTCTCAATACTTGTCCTCAGATATTTCTTGTCCTTCACCTTCACTTCCACTTGGCCTCTGTCACTGCCATCTCCCCATCGCTTCATCTCATATAGTTCTTCCCTTTCCAATCCCACCAAATTTTCCCTAACTTATTTTTCCAACTGACCGTTAATTAAGATAGCATTCAACACTTAACTTTTATCTACGATTTTAAGTGTCAATGTTAATTTTTGACTTTTGAATTTTAAAGTATTGACTGCAGTCTGATTTTGTAGAGTGCAGTGGCTTAGGGGTAGAACTTTGGACTCTCGACTAAGAGGACCCAGATTCGAATCCTGTGCAGCGGTGTTAAAACTTTGGGCAAGTTTTTCTCTCTACATTGCTCAGTTCACCCAGCTGTATAAATGAGTACCTGGCTACAGACAGTGGAGGATATGTGCACGAGCAGCCTTCATGAATTAATTGCAGCATAAGGCTGGATGTTTCCCAGAGAAGTTGAGATGTATATATATATATAATATATATATATATTATATATATAGGTTCCTATTCATTGCTATTATAGGTAACCATAAATATACCCACCTATATATATATGTGTGTATATATATGTGTGTATATATATATATATATATATATATATATATACATACATATATATATATATATATATATATATATATATATATACACACACACACATATGTATATATATATATTATATATATATATATATATATATATATATATATATATATATATATATAGGTGGGTATATTTATGGTTAGCTATAATAGCAATGAATAGGAACCTTTCTCACACATACAACCACATATGCATGCACACATACATGCACACACATGCACATAAACACGCATATATGATGAATACACATGCACTCAGACACATATACTTAGAAAGTGTCATATACCAGCGGAAATATGCGGCAAAATGTCTTGTGATAAATAAATATATTCCTAAATGTGCATTTGTTGGCTCATTTGTACAGAGACAACACAGAGATATCCCGACCAACAGGACAAGCATTACATTTGCACGACATACCTCTATCTTTCCCTGTGTGAATCACAATTTCAAGACCAAACAGTAATAAACTTGTCAACATATATGCATACAGAACTCAAAGTAGCAAACTGCATATTTGCATTGATCGTGTCATAATTACAGGTTACCTTATAGAACACATTATAAAACAAATACCTAAGTTTAAAACTACTAGGAATATTTCATACCAAACATGAAATATGCAGATGCTTGAGAATAACATTAACTATTTAGCTATGGAATATATTTCTACATTTGTACGGAATATGTTTTTCATAGAAATATGTACTTTAATATTCATGCACTTTTCAAATATGAAGTGTGTTTCACTCACTTTCAGTACGGTGATGTCAACTTTATACTATATACTGTATATCAAACGAAATAAAATTATTGAATCTTCTGTTGTAAGAAAGTAACCTACTTGGAGTAAAGTTTGTAGAAACGTATGATGTTTTGACCTGTCACATACAGATCTTGGTCACATGCTGGTGTCACGCGAAATATATAGGTGACAGGTCAAAACGTCATACGTTTCTACAAATCTTGCTCCTAAGTAAGTCAATTTCTTACAACATAACCATATCTTGGAGCCACGAACAATATATTAAATATAACTGAATCTTCACCTATTTTCTTATTAAATGAGATCAGCCCCATGTCATCAACTGTTATTTGTCGATTTGACATAGTAATTGAAAAATGGGATTTGCCAACTTTTATGTTTGTTATTCTGAGCCATTCAATTGTCAGAGGATCACAGTCGCTAAACGGTTTATGTAGCTTGAACTTACATCGATAACAACGAATGAGAATTGGCCATTCGGTGAGTCGTTCTTCAGGATTCCAACTCGCACTGTGTCCTTGACCCCCAGAGTTGCCCCTCCAGAGGTCACATTCTTCAAGGTTATGTCGAATGTCTGTCACGGAGAGTAACAATGTTAAATGTGATTCTATAATCAAAGCGGTAGTCAGGGTCACAGTTCTGCTAGAAAGTCATATTATAAACGGTGGAAACTCTATTAATCAACCGATTGTCACCCAACTGTTAACTACATTTCCCAGAAAGTGTCTGCCTTTCAACATTGAACACTGTTAAATATGAACATTCTTGTGTAACATATGTTGCAAAATCTCTCCCCAAAAATAATTAATTTCAGATGAAAGGTTTTTATATCCAAATTGAGATGTTTCCTTTACTTGTAGAGACTACCATTGGGCGTGACACAGACCATGCGATGACTGAAAACCACAACGTAGACTGGGAGGCATGAAAAAAAAAACAGAACCCAACAGAAGAACCCTACAGACACGAGGGCTTAGTTACAATGTGAGCTAAGTCAAACGACACGTCTAACGTACGTTCAACAGTGTTTATTTTTATATGTACACATAACCATAACCATAACATTTATTGACCCCAAGTAGGTATAGAAAGTACATCAATTTTGTACAGTACATTTATACATGCATATATACACACATATTATATCATGTTCACATACTATTATAGGTCTATATGGTAGGCCTACATTACATACAAATGTGTTTTCACTTACAGTAATTCTTGTACAAAAATAAGAAATAAAACACACAATAATATAACATTTACAAACTGGGGTCGGTAGCTCCTATTAAGACAATAATGTCGCTGTCATAGGAGCCACCATAATTCCATGGTATTAAGTAGTATGGTCCTTAGTATACAAGATGTCTAACTCAAATGTTTATATGGAAGTGTTATCTTTAAGTAAGAAAGTGTGAGGTGGTGTAGAGATGGGCTAGTGAACATTAACATATATTGGGTTTTTTTAATTTAGTTGACATACATAACAATTTGATAGAGTACATATATCACTATAGTTGTTTAGCAAACAAGTTTTTATATATATTATAAATCCATGCAAGCTGTGAGTGTATATTTTGTTTTTAATGGCATCAGCAGTCTCATTTATAGTATGAGGGAGGCTGTGTCTGAGACATTTCATTGCAAAATCATGCTTAGCTCTAAAAGTATGTATATTATCTTTTGCACGAGTATTATAATTGTGTATATTAATAATTTCCCAGTTTAGTAAATACGAAGGTAATTGTTTATGGATATATTTAAAATAAAATTTTAATTCTTGTAACTTTAACATATCTTCTATTTTCAGTAGTTTAAGATTTTTGAAAAGTGGTTCTGTATGTGAATTATATCTATTTAAGGTTATTATTCGCATAACCTTTTTTTGAATGCTTGTACAGCAGTACCTCCGTTCAACGGACCCTCTGATGAGTGGACACCTGCTATGTCGGGACACTATCTCAATGTACGGACTACTCTACCATGTTAATGTCCCTCTGATGAGTGGACACCTGCTGGACGCGGACAGCGGACAAGATATTTTGGTTTTCATTCCCTGCTAAGGCGGACACCAAGCACTAATTAACAACAAATCGGTCGAAATATTTTATTTACAAAATGGCGGCGGACACCCGGCGGACAGAGCATCAAATCTTCCCATTTTCAATGAACCAACAACAAACAAATTCTGTCTAATTTACCCAACTGGGAGTGGATAACTGGTTTTATTTATGGCTGGCTATTGTCTTGTGTGTTTTTCTGTGTCACCGGACAATGGGAAAGCCTGTTAACTAATTGCAATCGAGTCTGCAGGCTGAGCTAATGCTCACAGACACTGGCGCTGGCAGCGAGGACAACAAACTAAACAATGCCCTGAATTGGAGTTATTTAAATCACTTCTTACTTAGATGACTGAGCATTGAAAGCAGTCTAATAAATACCTACCCTAGGTGCAATGCATACCCCTTCCCTTGCCTGTCGTTAACATTGTTTATAAGCTTTATTGGAGCTCCCGCGAACAGCTTCGATACCCTATTATCGCCCATTGCATACGTTCCAATCTTGTAGAACGAAGTGCAATCCATTCACATCTATCTAAATAATGTCCATCCACGCATCTACACTACATCTGTATGTTTTTAAATGTATGTACTTTTTGGCTAAGCATTATTATTTGAGTATATTAGACATGTAAATGAAAAACATGTTCTTATTATTATCAACAGATGAACGCATGCTGATTTAAATATCTCCCATCATACCTCTGTCACCATGGCTTAGTTTGGCTCATAAAAAATAAATGCTGTGTTCAAGTTTTACATGTAAAGATTATGTTAGTTGTGTAATAAAATATCATATAGATGCTGCTGCTTTTCATGCAAGATATTCTTTGCAACGTGTGATAGTTATCAGAAGTTGAAAAAAAATAATATGCTAATGTTATATCTAGAACTCAAGTAAATTACTGAACATTATTTAGTGATCTATAACCATGTCTTCTTTTTAAAACAACAAACGAACATACATTTTTATATGAGATTAACATGGATTTTGTTTGTTAATGTCTTTCCTTTTTTGTAACATTATTCACATGTATGGTTAAAAACTTCTCTGTCATAAGTCATAAATTGTGTGCACACACCGCAAAATTGGCGTCTAGAGCCAAAAACAGCGACTCAAGAATTCTGTCCCTCTGATGAGGGGACACCTGCAATGTAGGGACACTTTTGCTTGGATACAGGAGTGTCCGCTAAAGAGAGGGACTACTGTAATTCTATTTCATTGACATCCCCAAATCATAATACAATAATTTATATGTGATAATATTAAGGTGTTATATAATAACACTTTTATGTCTAATGGTAATACATATTTTAATCGGTTTGATACGCCAATTGTTTTTGAACACTTATTTGATATTTTCTCCGTGTGTTTTCTCCAATTTAGATTAGTGTCTAAAGTCAATCCGAGAAAATTAAATTCATCTACTCTTTCAATATATACATCATCTATTTTAAGTGTAAGAGCTTGCATACGTTTATTAGGCATATGGAAAACCATATATTTCGTTTTACTTTTATTTAATAATAATTTATTAATATTTAGCCATTCATTAATTTTACAGAGTTCTTCATTTATTATGGTTTCGGTATTTTTATTATCGAGTGTCGTTTCGCTCAAAGAATTTAAAGAGGTAGATAATGTAGTGTCATCAGCATACATAACAAAATTAAATAATTGACTAGCTTGTGAAAAATCATTTATATAAATAATAAACAACAGTGGTCCTAGGACAGAACCTTGTGGGACACCAATTTTTATAGGTAAGATGTCTGAGTTTATTTGTTCAATTTCAGTATATTGTTTTCTATTTTGTAAGTAACTTTTTAACAAATGCAAGGCTGAGCCATTTAGGCCATAATATGCTAATTTATTTTGTAAAATGTTATGGTCAATAGTGTCAAATGCCTTTGATAGGTCATTTATTGGTATATCATTTTTATCCATTTAAGTCACAATTCTATCAACTAGCTCAATCGCAGCATATTCTGCTCCCAGAGGGCGGCACACTCCTCCAATTATTCGCCCCCGCACCATTTGGTGGACCCAGCGCCAACTGCTGGCAAACCCGCTTCTCAGGCCGCTGGTGATAATGGGTTATTGGGTCCCGATACTATGTGTTGACCAGTCACTGGCCCAGGGCATGCTGCGCCTAACCAGTTGTCCAGTTTGACTAGCTGGGCGTGACATTATACGTCACTGCCTTCTGGTGACTAGAATATCCACCAGGATTACAACAAACTACCCCACCTATAGGTGGGGTAGTTTGTCATTACTACTGAGGAAATCGACGTGTAATATTGAAAGAAACTTCTCCATTTCGACATGAAAAATTTAAACCTTTGATCTGAAAAAGAACCGTCCTGAGACCATTCAGTAATAATAATAAAATTGTTTTTCTAAAGCGCTAATTCCCACATGGCGGATCGATGCATTGTACAATACAATAAATGTATTAATAAATACAAATGTAAATTATATTAATTAATATAAATCAAATCAAATTTTTGTTTAAGATGTACACTAGTATAAACCTTTGTATGTAAATTATATAAATCATATAAATCAATTTAAAATAAATTAAACACTGTTTTAAAGATGTACAGTACTAAACCTCTGTAAATTATATAAATTAATATAAAATATAAATATAAAATTAAAACATTTACTAAATCTGTGTAACCTAATCAGTTTCTCTCCAGCTCCCACCTGGAGGTCTTCGGGGACATCGTCATCAATCACTTCGATGACAATCACCGCCTCACTCTGACCGTCATCAAATGTCACTGTCCCTGCGGTGGGGCCGTAGTCGTCTGCGTCAGCCTCCCTGGGAATGGCCTGCCACGTGACCTCCGCTGGACCAAACGTGCCGACCGTTCGCTTCAGTCTGAGCTCCAGCCGACCGACGCCCTCGTACGTGTCCGCCCGGTTCTCTGTGTTCTGTCCAGGGAAACATCCGTCGTTACTGACGTCAACCAAACTGACACAGACAGCAAGTTGAACATAATATATAATAAAGTCACTCGCAATTAAGGCCGCTCTGGTAGTGCAGTCAGCTCACCCTCAGAGACCCTCTAACATGAAGTGTGGGAAGTGAATCCCTCAGATAATATCATTTCATCTTAGAGGTTCTCAGGGTGTGCTGACGGCATTACTAGGGTGACCTTAATTGGGAGGTGACTATGTTATTAGGGGAACTTAATTGTGAAGTGGCTGCATTACTGGAGTGACCGTAATTGTGAGGAAGGTGTATTACTGGGGTGACTTAATTGTGAGGAGGCTGTATTACTGGGGTTACCTTAATTGTGAGGTGGCTGTATTACTTAGGTAACCTAAACTGTGAGGTGGCTGCTTTACTGGAGTAACCTTAATTGTGAGGAAGCTGTATTACTGGGGTGACTTTAATTGTGAGGTGGCTGTATTACTGGGGTGACCTTAATTATGAGGTGGCTGTATTACTGGGTTGATCTTAATCGTGAGGTGGCTGTATTACAGAAGTGACCTTAATTGTGAGGTGGCTGCATTACTGGAGTGACCATGATTGTGAAGTGGCTGTATTACTGGGGTGACCTTAATTGTGAGGAGACTGTATTACTGGAGTGACCTTAATTGTTAGGAGGCTGTGTTACTGAGGTGACCTTAATTGTGAGGAGGCTGTATTACTGGGGTGACCTTAATTGTGAGGTGGCTGTATTACTGGAGTGACTTTAATTGTGAAGAGGCTGTATTACTGAGGTGACCTTAATTGTGAGGAGGCTCTATTACTGGGGATACCTTAATTGTGAGGAGGCTGTATTACAGGGGTGACCTTAATTGTGAGGTGGCTGTATTACTGGGGTGGCCTTAATTGTGAGGTGGCTCTATTACTGGGGTGACCTTAATTGTGAGGTGGCTGTATTACTGGGGTGACCTTAATTGTGAGTCGGGTGTATTAATGAGGTGACCTTAATTGTGAGTTGGCTGTATTACTGAGGTGACCTTAATTGTGAGTTGGCTGTATTACTGGTGTGACCTTAATTGTGAGGTGGCTGAATTACTGGGGTGACCTTAATTGTGAGTTGGCTCTATTACTGAGGGGACCTTAATTGTGAGTTGGCTCTATTACTGAGGGGACCTTAATTGTGAGTTGGCTCTATTACTGAGGGGACCTTAATTGTGAGTTGGCTGTATTACAGGGGTGAAGGGTGACAATTGTGTCTCAACGTTTGACCTACCAGTTCTTGCGTGAACTCTATCACACCTCTCGCATTGTCGTTCTCAGCAATCGTCACCGTGGCAACGTTGCCCGGTCGACGGACGCTCGGCACTGATTGGACATCAGTGGTTGCCGAGAGCAACCGGACCTCAGTGACATTCACAAGGAAAGTCTCGTCCAACTCTGGGTCATTGTCCTGAATAAATGACAAATGTCAATATCCACGGAAGTATTCAGACATGTTGAATATGCTACACAACTTCCAACTCTGTGAGTGTTCATGTATGTGGAGCATTTCCAAATATGGTAGAAGACAATACTGTGAGGTGAGTGCACCCTGAGTCCCATTAATGAATACTAATAATTATGTTTCTTAATACAGTGCGTTTTAAGTAACTAAATTTCAATCACATTAACATGAAGTGTTGACTGAATCTAAAATATAAATGAATTAAACACATAAACAAAGATAAAATAAATATGCTAAGGTATATAAGCTATGACAAATAAATAAGCGGAGATAAAAAATTATAGTGTAAGATAGAGTTACAAACAGAACAATTTAAAAACGAAACAATGCTACAAAATAGAAACCAGTGTCATCAAATCAATTGATGAACATACAGGCAGATAGAGTTGGACAGAGGGAGGGAGGGAGGGAGGGAGGGAGGGAGGGAGGGAGGGAGGGAGGGAGGGACGGGCGGACGGGCGGGCGGACGGACGGACAGATAGACGGAAAGACTAACAGAAAGACAGACCGACAAACTAACCGACAAGACTGCCACCTCCACCGGCACCCTGGTGACCCCTGACATCATGTCGACTGTGGCCTGTACAGCCACGTAGTCCCGGCCTGACACGGCCTGGCGCGTCTTCTCCTGGGCCATGTCTCGTGACGTCCTGAAACACACGTCTCATTTACTCCCATATTCTCTCACGATCTCTCCTCAACACTGCTTCACTTTAGGAGCATTCCACTAACATCCTTACGAGCTCATAAACACAAGTTTTCTCTTCAAAATCAATTTCACTCCTTAAGTTTGTGTACTGAAATCTGTCCCTTAGTGTGTCATGGAAATAGCATATTACTTAACCCCAGAAGTGACCAGGGACGAAAATCTACCCAAATGCACCTGTCTCTGTTGTAACAATGTTCATATCCATCACACTAAACTGACACGCCAAAAATTTGTATCGTTGGATAGCTGACATATTTTTCTAGATCATGTATATTTTTCCTTGCGTAGATTCAGTGGCAGATGCTTCATAGTCGAGTTTAAAAAGCACGTGATACAGTTGCTGCCCATATTTGGGAGAGTATACTATGTCCTGATGAATGAATTTACGCATCCATTCAAAAAGTCGACACCCCCCACACATGTGTTATTAAAAGAAAGAATTTTTCTTGGTCACTTCTAGGGTTAACTGGTTAATTAATCAAGATTGTCAGACTTTCTTCCCTTAAATTATTACTTTAAAATGTGGGTACTGTCCAGGTTGAAACTTTATGTTGAGAGAACACAACCCTTAAGTCACACACAAAATTGACAGAAATATGTTTTTCTCAGTCAAGGAAGAAAGAAGGACTAGAGGACATGGAGTTATATTAGCAAAGAAGCAGTGTAGACTAGATATTAGACATTTTTCATTTTCACAAAGAACAGTATGCGAATGGAACAGATTATCAGCTGATTGTATAGATGCTAGTAGTGTTAATATATTTAAAAATAAAATCGACATATACCTAAGACGGGCGGGGTATACTTAGATAGATAGGTTGGACTCTCGATAAGCCAAACGGCTTCCTTGTCCACCTGCCATCGAGAGTTGATTCTCTAGGTGGCAATCTTGTTAAATCTTATTAAAATCTTGAATTACTGACCCACAACCAAGAACACCATGAAAGCTGTAAGTCACCCACATGTACGACACCCGGATGTGTCCTTCCGATCCTTGTTTTCTCACGATGTGTAGTGTCAAGGTCGTGTCGGTGTCTGTCGGTTCGTCGACGTCATAGTTCATGACCTCCCATGACACCACCCCATGGGGTGAGTCGTTGGCCAGTACGGTCAGTTTTGCCGCTGCCCGCTCACCTGAATGACCAACGCCAGCAAAAGTAAAGGTGAATTCTTGTTTTCTAATTTTTATTATTATTACAAGCATTTATAAAGCGCCATATCTCCGGGACCAGCCCGTTCATAGGCGCGTACACACATTACAATAAAATGTACATAGAATCATACAAAAGATATCTAAAAATGTATAGCATGGTATATATACATGTGCATAGCTAGGCATAGGATATTGTTTCTAAGATTTCGTAAATATAAATTTTATAAATAAGATTAATTTAAAAAATAAAACATAATTATTATACAATCAAATAATAATACAGAAATTAATATTTAAAATAAATAAATATGTATATAAAATAATAATAATAAATTTGTTATAAAATAATACTAATACAAGTAATGATTCATTCTAACACACACCCACATAACTCATATACATACACACCCACCCACACATACATACACACATACATACACACACCCAAACACCCACCCCCACATATATATACACACACACCCACCCATCCACCCACCCACCCACCCACACCTGAAAGTCCAACAACAGCTAAGGTAAAGGTAAATTCTTATTATCTAACACACACCATGTTAGCAAATAAAACTTTCACTGCGTTTACGTTCTCCCATCCAAACTCAGGATTGCAAATAAATGAGTTATTATTATTAATAAAACAGCAGTTAACACCGGCGTCATCTGGTTAATGGATCAATTCTCAGTTGTCTCAGATAGGAGAAAGGCCCTCGAAAAACATGCATATGGAAAACATAACAGGATATATTTAAGCTATTCTAAATGTTTTCTGAAACATGTCAGCCTCTGGTTGGTCACAGGTCAATGTCCCAATATAGAGACTGACCATAGACAGTGATCAGTGGATTTCATAGTGGACAGGAGACCTCATAGAGGTCAATGGACCTCGCAGAGGTCAGTGGATCTCAGAGGTCTGTGGACCTCACAGAGGTCAGGAAACCTCACAGAGGTCAGTGGACCTCACAGAGGTCAGTGGATCTCAGAGGTCAGTGGACCACACAGAGGTCAGTGGACCTCAGAGGTCAGTGGATCTCAGAGATTAGTGGATCTCAGAGGTCACTGAACCACACAGAGGTCGGTGGACCTCAGAGGTCAATGGACCTCACAGAGGTCGGTGGACCTCAGAGGTCGGTGGACCTCGCAGAGGTCAGTGGACCTTGTAGAGGTCAGTGGATCCCACTGAGCTCAGTGCCTCACAGAGGTCAGTGGACCTCACAGAGATCAGGAGACCTCACAGAGGTCGGTGGACCTCACAGAGGTCGGTGGACGTCACAGAGGTAAGTGGACCTCAGAGGTCAGTGGACCACATAGAGGTCGGTGGACCTCAGAGATCAGTGGACCTCACAGAGGTCAGTGGACCTCAGAGGTCAGTGGACCTCAGAGGTCAGTGGACCTCACAGAGGTCAGTGAACCTCACAGACGTCAGTGGACCTCACAGAGGTCAGTGGACCTCACAGTGGTCGGTGGACCTCAGAGGTCAGTGTACCTCAGAGGTCAGTGGACCGCACAGAGGTCAGTGGACCTCACAGAGGTCGGTGGATCTCAGAGGTCAGTGGACCTCACAGAGGTCGGTGGATCTCAGAGGTCAGTGGACCACACACAGGTCAGTGGACCTCACAGAGGTTAGTGAACCTCAGAGGTCAGTGGACCTCACAGAGGTCAGTGAACCTCACAGAGGTCAGTGGACCTCACAGAGGTCAGTGGACCTCGCAGAGGTTGGTGGACCTCGCAGAGGTCAGTGGACATCACAGAGGTCAGTGGACATCACAGAGGTCGGTGGACCTCAGAGGTCAGTGGACCTCACAGTGGTCAGTGGACCTCACAGAGGTCGGTGGACCTCAGAGGTCAGTGACTTGCAGAAGTCAGTAGACCTCGCACCAGTGAGGAGAGGAGATGCATTTACAATGTTTCTGCATTAATACATCAATAACAATACATTTCTTATTACATGCTTAGTTTGGTAGATTATCTTCCAAAACACTATGTTCATGTAATATGTGAGACAAAATACAGTTGGGCGTTTAGTAAAACTCTATTCATTAAAATAGAAGCTGGAATTTAATGACAAAGATTTTTGTTATTAGTTCTAGTTGTTTCCAACACACAGGAGGGTTCTATTAATTAATTGACAAGTCTGTATATATTGTGGTTACAACACTGTGATCTTATGCCTTTTCAATGAACTATTCAGTGACATTTTCAGAACATTTATGCTAAGCCGATTTTTCTATGCTTGCACTGCATAAGGTGGTCACTGCATGAGGTGGTCACTGCATGAGGTGGCCAGGGTGCTTATCGTCCTCAGTGGTTCTTATATGTTGTAAATTGAGAGAGGACTGACATTAACGTGATTCTCTGATTCATGAGGTATACACAGTCCTCAATGTTGAGAGCAAAGTTTTAACACCAAATACCTGCTATGACCAGGTACTGAACGTGGAAGGTTTTAACGTCAGCAATACTAACCAATCACAGCACCCCGGCCTTTCAGCACCGTTCCTGGTTCAATGACCTCCACTAGAGTGATCAAGGTCGTTTCGTCCAATTCAGGAATCGGGTCATCTCGTATAGTTATAGCAATACTTGCTGCTGATTGGCCATCTGCAAACTCAACCTGGTGGGGAAACAATGTACTAAGCATAAAGAGAATAAATATAATTAACACGGTTAAGAAAATGTAAAAATATTTACATGTGGTAGCTAGATCTTAGATCAATGGTTGTTAAAATGATTTATCTGCTGTGGAATATAGTCATTGTTGAATATTTTTTACATATTTATGGCATCATCGTTAAATCATGACTTACCTTTTGAATTAACTTATCTTACCACCAACATACAACACTGTTTAATTGTCTAATATCTGCATTGGCCGTGATAGTTAAAATACTCAAAATCATTGGCCACATTTCAATACTAAATTATTCACAGAAAGCATAAAAACATTTCAAAATACCAATGAACATGGAAGTCATGAGAGAAGATAAACTATATACTGATCATCAAACAGGGTATACAGACCCTATACACCCTACCCCATGACAGACCCTATATACCCTACCCCATGACAGACCCTATACACCCTACCCCATGACAGACCTTATACACCCTCCCCATGACAGACCCTATACACCCTACCCCATGACAGACCTTATACACCCTCCCCCATGACAGACCCTATACACCCTACCCCATGACAGACCCTATACACCCTCCACGACACAGCCTAGTGTTGACTGCACTAACCATTCCTTCGACGGGGTTGATGTCGTAGATGCCGTTGTGTTCGCCGCTGGCCTTCCAGCGAACCACCACCCTGCCACTGCTGCCCTTGCGCCGCACAAGGTTCATCTGCACCACATTGTCACCGCCCACCGTCTCGTCCTCTCGTCTGTCCAGCGAATCCTGGAACAAGTACAGGTAAGTTCACCTGTCCACTGACTGTATACGCACTTAACTTAGCATTTCAGAGACTTCCATCTGGTAATAAAATAAAGTTCTTATATAGCGCAGTATCCAATCCTCAGGATTGCTTAAAGTGCTTTAAACTTTACTTTCCTGACCTGTTCATTCAGATAACATCTCGGCTTCTCTGGGAAGCATCCAGCCATATGCTGCAATTAATGCACAACAGTTGCTCGTACACATATCCACCACTGTCTATAGCCAAGTACTCATTTGTACAGTTGAGTGAACTGGAGCAATGTTGAGTGAAAAAATCTTGCCCAAGGTTTTAACACCGCAGCACCGGTTTCAAACCCGGGTCCTCTTAGTCGAGAGTCTGAAACTCTACCCCTGAGCCACTGCATTCTGGCAGGCATATACAAGTTCCTCTTTCATAAGAGAATGTATATGGGTCAGAAAACGATACTGGCCGGTATACAAAAATGGGACATCTGACTTCAAATTCAAATGCCGAATTTAGATTCAAAATATACACGTTATAAACCAGGAGGTAACTGGCATAACGTCAATCGAAGCCGAGATAACATTTGTCATGGCCAAAATATGACATCACATTAATATGTAAGATAGTATGCAATATGGACATAAACTGAGGTAAATATGATCATGACACATAGCTTTATACAGATACCTGTCCACCCGTCATTTGGACGGGTAAAACCCATTGTGGATAGGTAGAAATATGGGTGGACAGGTTAAAAAACAAGGGGCAAAAAGTCTTCCAAAACCAGTAGTCTTAGCACATTAATTGCAGTGTGGCTGCATCTTCCCAGAACAGTCGTAAATGTTGTTAGATTGAACATGTCTGCCAAGGAGTGAATTACAAAGAGCCCTCGGTAGTCCTAAGAGCTGGATAATGTGCTTTGTAAGAAATCAGATCAACCAAATAAAAATACTTCATTGTATGTCCTATTACATCGGAGTTAACTGTTACATGAATAGTTTTAGCTAATCTATTAAAGTAAGATGCAACACAACTCGCATTCATGCATTTAAAAATACAATACTGTGTATTAAGTAAAAATTACTGCGCATTTCTACGGGGATCATTTCACTAGCAACCATGAAAATATAACGGTAAAACATCAGTCAGTCACCTCTGCAAACTCAATAATGCCGTGTCCATGGTCGTTGGAGAGTATGTTCACCGTGACCCCTATGTTGGCCCCGAACTCCGCCCCCAGCCGCGGGTTCACCAACTTCACAAAGAACGTCTCTGTGTCTTCTGGAAGTTTGTCAGCCAGGATGGCCACAGATGTCTGCAGATTAGTCTGACCTTCCAAGAAGGTCACGGTGAGGGCCCTGTTAACAAACAAATTGTATGACCGATGTAAGTGTTTTATCAGTTGATCGGCCATTGAAAGTAGTGCATACTAGGAATGTCACAGAGTAAAAAGTTTAAATCAATGGATCGATGGCTGGATTGATATATGGATCAATCGACCGATCAATCGACCAACCAACTGATCGGTCGATTGATCCATATATCAATCAATCGATCGATCGGAATCGGAATCTCATAGCTAGTCCACCAATATAATAATAATAATAGCTATTTTAGCACATGCACATACATAAATAAATACACACACAAACACAAAGGCACAAACATGCATGCATACAGTCAAATACATACAAATACACACAAACACAGTCATACGCAAACACCCATGCACACAAACAACACAGTCACATACGCACGCACGCACGCACGCACGCACGCACGCACGCACGCACGCACGCACACACACACACACACATACACACTTTCATACAAACAAACATGCATGCATGTTCATATACAAATGCATACATTGGAATTTCTCAACAGAAACACTGCTGAATTGAATGGCCCATCTACTGAGATGTGTATTTTCTTAAATCAAATATTCAACAATCAGTGATTGTACCACCACAAAACACACATAGCTATGGGCACTAATTAGGAAAACTGGCGCTACATTCCTCAATATGGAAACAGAAACAAGATGGTGACACAGTATAAAACACTTCTTAAGACACACCTTTTTAGATTAGCATTTCTGTGACGTGATCATGTGGACTTTAATTACATGCATTTACCCATAAGTTATATAATTAGTATTATTATTAGCATCTTAGTATGATAGTTTTTATGATTGATTAGCTATGTTATTATTATTAATTTTTAATCATATACTTTTAAATTTTGTGTATTTAATTTTTTTAATTTTGCATACTGAGGAATATTAACCCATTTTATCCGGAATACGATTCTAGTCGTAGTTACCCTTTTTATCCGGATAATTTTATTGGCTTCCCCGCACTCTGACGTTTTGGAATCCCATTGGCTGGTTAACACCGAATGACGTCAGTATATCGGGATCACTAGGAAACCCATATTTTTCAACCAATCAGTGCCGTTCTTTGGGTATTTGCCGTCCAAAGTCGGCACCCCAAGCCAAAGTGAAATCAAAGATGGCGTCGAGTCGCAAAGATCGTTAAATGTTGACGTATTTCGAAGGATAACTCCATTAATTTATTTCATACTGTTGATGACAAGAAGGCAGACACGTGGATAGCCGATATAAGATGGACGGTTATGGTATTTGATGCGATATTTGATACCTCAACATAGGTTTGAATTTATTGGGCATGTTTTGTCATATGCCACATAAAATATATATGATAACACTTTGAGTTTGTCAATGCGACTTGATAGTTTATTTTATCTACTTTCTAAAGGTATATCACGTTTAAAAATTGATTGAGAAATAATAAAGTTATGTCCATTTTAAATGAAGGCCTGTCATTTTTTAATGCTGACAGATTGATTTGAGGAAATGATCAGGAACTGGCTGCAACTCGTCTGCACTAGCTTCAGGATAAAATGGGTTAAGTAATGTAACGACTGTCCTATTTTATTTTACTGTTTCATGTATGGGCTTATATTTATAATGTTTATATATATATATATATATATATATATATATGTGTGTGTGTGTGCATATGTATATATATATAAGTTTACTTATCTTAATAATATTTTATCATCCATATATATATATATATTTTAATAATAATTTATCATCCAATTTTAGCTACTATTTTGTACATTTATGTGAAGCGCATGAGAGCAATAATATTGATTCGGGCGCTATACAAACAAATTGTATTATTAATATTATTATTATTAAAAACGACGCCATTACCTTGGTCCAAAGTCACTCTCTGCCAGCAGTGACACCTGGTGGACAGCAGCTCTCGCCCCAGTCGAGATGCTCTTCGCTGGTGTTTCCAGCATTACCACCAGGGGGCTAGGAGTTGCAGGTTGAACTATGGAGAGAGGGTAGAGGTCGCGAGCCGGGTCGCCTTGCCAGGTGACATTGAACTGACCTTGACTGTGATCCCAAGCGTAGATGGCTGACTGCCCGGCCAGGTTAGCAACCGACAAATGAACTGTAACAAACAGTTGTAAGACGAACAATTGGGCCAAAGGTGAAAAGTTGGTATGGGAAAAAATGGCTGAGCAGGTCTACACACTTCACATGAATTGTTGGAATCGATCTCATTGGTTAGAAAAGATTAATTACTAGCTGGCAGCATTAGCAAACACATCATGTATTTGACAAAATCATTCATAACATACACCCCAAGAAACTGACTAAATGAGAAAACGATGTGTATATGTGTACATATATATATATATATATATATACTGTATGTATATATATATATATATATATATATATATACATATATATATATACTGTATGTATATATATATATTATAACATAATATTAGGTTTCTGGACATCATAAGTGTAACAGTTTTGAATGATGTAAAGTCTGTCTACAGAATCAAAATAGGTTCTGGTAATTCAATAATGGTATGTTCCATTCAACTTTGTTTACATAGCCAAAATAATAACTGATCACAGAAGACTGCAACCTATTAACTGATCAAAGGAAAGAAACCAATAGTGTCAAAACTGATTATTAAAACAGACTAAAAAAAATATTTTTATATAGTTAACTAAATGGTAAAACTCAACAAACCTATTTTGCTTGGCATGACAAATGCATGGAGAGCCTGCACATTGTCCGACGGTATCCTCTGGACTACTTCAAACAACTCTGTCTGACTGTTCCAGGCATATACGACCACGTCTTGGATATAGTTCGCCACATCGTCTCGGTTGTTTGCAACGGCCAGGTAGGTGTCACCACCGATCGTGAACGTCACTACAGCGATGCCACCGAGTGTCGGAATTTGCTGGTGTATCGTGAGCCGGGCACCAGAGTTGACTTTGTAGATGATCGAACTGAAAGAGAAAGTAGTGTTCAATTGAATAAAAAAAAAATTATTTGAAAACTAACCATCAGAATTTGATAAATGTTTTACTAGGATAAAACTAACATACATGGCTACATTAGTTCCACAGGATCACTGTTGTGTGTTCTAAGATTTTTTTATATGTAGCATGATGAAGTTGCTTATTTATTTTGTCATCATAATTGTTGAAGTTTGCTTCAAGATCTGAAATGTAACTGATTGCAATATACAAAATTTTAATAACACATTTTATTCACACAATCATTCCATGTACAGTGCAATTAATTTCATATATTTTCAAGCATCAGTTGTCGAGTTATTCGAATTTTAATGCAAGCAACATGCAACGTAATTCACAGATGGCTGCCATCTTAAAATTGTCTGCCCACAGCAGGGTGTAAAATAAGAAGGCTGTCCACCCAGTAAAGAGTTAACATGTGTATACAGGCACAGTAGAGAAGGATGGTTGTATCGAGTGTTAGATGAAAGATTAAATATGTATTATACATGATGGAAATCTTCATAAAGGTTGTTAGTTTAATTTTTTTTCTGTCCACACAACTTCAGTTGATACCAAAATACATCTGTAAGTCACCCAGAGGTACATAACTAAACTGTGCCAAACTCTGATTGAATTATTCAGGGACCATCTCAAATAACAGAACGAAGGACCCAGAGTTTGCTATGACCCTGAAAGTGAGGGCGTTTCTAAGAGAGGTCCCTGGATGTGGACAGTCTCTGAGTGTGGGGGTCCCTGGATGTGGGAGGTCCCTGATAGTTGGAGCTCCCTGAATGTAGTGATTGTAGGAGTTCCCTGGGTGTGGGAGTTCCCTGGGTGTGGGAGTTCCGTGGGTGTGGGAGTTCCCTGGGTGTAGGAATTCCATGGGTGTGGGAGTTCCCTGGGTGTAGGAGTTCCGTGGGTGTGGGAGTTCCCTGGGTGTAGGAGTTCCCTGGGTGTGGGAGTTCCCTGGGTGTAGGAGTTCCGTGGGTGTGGGAGTTCCGTGGGTGTGGGAGTTCCCTGGGTGTGGGAGTTCCCTGGGTGTGGGAGTTCCCTGGGTGTGGGAGTTCCCTGGGTGTGGGAGTTCCCTGGGTGTGGGAGTTCCCTGGGTGTGGGAGTTCCCTGGGTGTAGGAGTTCCGTGGGTGTGGGAGTTCCCTGGGTGTGGGAGTTCCCTGGGTGTGGGAGTTCCCTGGGTGTGGGAGTTCCCTGGGTGTGGGAGTTCCCTGGGTGTAGGAGTTCCGTGGGTGTGGGAGTTCCCTGGGTGTGGGAGTTCCCTGGGTGTAGGAGTTCCGTGGGTGTGGGAGTTCCCTGGGTGTGGGAGTTCCCTGGGTGTGGGAGTTCCCTGGGTGTAGGAGTTCCGTGGGTGTGGGAGTTCCCTGGGTGTGGGAGTTCCCTGGGTGTAGGAGTTCCGTGGGTGTGGGAGTTCCCTGGGTGTGGGAGTTCCCTGGGTGTGGGAGTTCCCTGGGTGTAGGAGTTCCCTGGGTGTGGGAGTTCCCTTGGTGTGGGAGGTCCCTGGGTGTGGGAGTTCCCTGGGTGTGGGAGTTCCCTGGGTGTGGGAGTTCCCTGGGTGTAGGAGTTCCCTGGGTGTGGGAGTTCCCTGGGTGTGGGAGGTCACTATGTGTGGGAGGTCACTGAATGTGGGAGGTCATTGAATGTGGGAGGTCACTGAATGTGGGAGGTCCCTGGTAGTTGGAGGTCCCTGATAGTGGGAGGTCCCTGATAGTTGGAGGTACCTGATAGTAGGAGGTCCCTGAATGTGGGAGGTCCCTGAATGTCGGAGGTCCCTGAATGTGAGAGGTCCCTGAATGTGGGAGGTCCCTAGCTGTAGAATACCCATATGAGTAAGAGGTCCTGGTCTAAATGTGGAATAACAACCACTAAGGCATACTTTGTGAGCCCACTTACTCGACGTGGTAGCTGCCGGCGTTGGAGTCGAGCAGGTTGACCACGACCAGGAACAGGTTCTCGCCCACGGTCACGGCGGTCAGTGCCTTCGCCCCCTTGGTGGGCAGATACTGCACCGGCACCACCCCCAGTCTGTGGGTGGTCGTCTCCCACTGGTAGATGTCTGACTTGATGTTGGTGCGCCCCGCGTTGTCAATGTGGTTGGCTATCACCAGGTAGTGGGTGTCTGGGGCGAGGGTGATGAAGGTGGCGTCCACCGCCCCACTCGTCTGTAGGTCTTGTATCTAGGGCGACAGCAACAGATAGTCAGATGACACAATGGACAGGGAGGGAGGGAGGGAGGGAGGGAGAGAGGGAGAGAGGGAGAGAGGGAGAGAGGGAGAGAGGGAGAGAGGGAGAGGGGGAGAGAGGGAGAGAGGGAGAGGGAGAGAGAGCGAGAGAGCGAGAGAGCGAGAGAGAGAGAGAGAGAGAGAGAGAGAGAGAGAGAGAGAGAGAGAGAGAGAGAGAGACACACACACACACAGATAAAGACAGAGAGAGACAGGCAGACTAGCTGGCAGACAGACAGACAGGTAGATAGATAGATAGATAGACAGACAGACAGACAAAGATAGACACAGTGATAGAGACAGAAAGATAGCCAGACAGATAAGACAGACACACAGACAGACACCCAGATGGCAGATAGACATACAGACCGACACACAGACATGCACACACACTTCTACAGTGTATATTGTACAATAGGGCGTGTAAGTCTCGCGTGCGAAAACGAGGCTGGGGGCAGTTGGGGGCAGGAGGTCCATATTCTCCATGTTAACGTATAGGACTTTGTTTTGTTTTTGGTTGTAATAATCGAACGGTTCCAGTCTAACTATTTCAGTTATACTGTCCGAACGATTATTACAAGCAGAAGCAGTGGAACACTTTGCCGGTGACAATGATCACAGAAATCATGAAAATTTAATCGATTATAATGGTGGTTGCCATGGCAATAGCGGCAAGTACTTGCGTTTGGCGATCTTGACTAATAATGAAAAGTGCCATTTTTCGCGTAGTACAACCTGTTTGGGGCAAACGTACACGTGTTATGATCATGCGAATTTAGACAACATGTCAGATATAAGTGCTTATCGAAACCTCAATGTACAGCAATGTAAAATGCAAATCTCGTAAACTATTTTATTGTGTATTATTCTTGTGGCCAGTCCCCAATTGTCTCGCTTAGACCCCAATGAGCTCCAATCGCGCGAAGTCACGCCATTTATCGTGACACACTTACAGGCCCTATATTCAACCAGACACCCTGATTGCATTTGCTGTTAACTCTTTACTGGGTAGACCGCCTTCTTATTTTACACCCTGCTGTGGGCAGACAATTTTAAGATGGCAACTATCTGTGAATTATCCTGCATGTTGCTTGCATTAAAATTCGAATAACTCGACAACCGATGCACGAAAATATATGAAATTAATTGCACTGTACATGGAATGATGGTGTGAATAAAATGTGTCATTAAAATTTATGTGTTGCAATCAATTACATTTCAGATCTTGAAGCAAACTTCAACAATTACAATGAACAAATAAATAAGCAACTTCATCATGCTAAATATTAAACAAATATTAGAACACAACAGTGATCCTGTGAAACTAATGTAGCCATGTATGTTAGTTTTATCCTAGTAAAACATTTATCAATTTTTGACGGTTAGTTTTCAAATTATAATTGCTTTTGTAAACAACGCCAACGCGTCAGAAGACAAAAATCATGCCATAATTTACAAAATGGCTATCGTTTACCGATCATGTTGCCGAATGCAATGTTCTTTTCGTATGTAAAATCAACACTCGAATGACGAAAGATAGCACACTCCTTTCACAAGTAGATGCTCCCTTATCAGAAGCAATGTGAGCATAGTGCATATTAATCAAATACTATAAATTAAATAAACCAAACGAAGTACGGACGGTGATCCGATCAACAAAATGGCTGTACATCGGCGAAACGAACATGCCGCCGACGGGTCATCTTCTTCGTATCTCAACAACGAAGAGTCGCACAGACAACGTAGATGGACGATAACAGGGTCTCCGTGATCGCTGTCGACATTATTCAGGTTGCAAACATCGAAATCCGACTCGAAATCGTCGAGAATTGATCTCAGTAATATCCGCCAAATGCCGCACGATGTCGGAGGTCAACTAGACGAGCGCACTTCAACATCCTTCCAAATAAACTCACTTAATTCGCAAACGAAAACACTTTTTCACAAGATGGCGACAGCACATGTTTCCGTGACCTACATAGAGCTTAGGTCAGCAGTTTCAGCTGGCTGGTTAAAGTAAAAGAGGGATCTGATCGCGGTAAACGAAAGGCCCACGAACTGTGATTTTACTGGGCGGTTTTGGACGGTCTGCGCGTACGAGGGGTTGGGCGGTTTTGGACGGTGTGCGCAGTAAAGAGTTAAACACCCACAGACTGAGTACAACTGAATCAACAAACATCCTGCTAATAATGACCACAGGTGGCTTACTCCTGGTAAGGCCACTACTAAGGGCTTTATGCGTGATAACATTTTTGTTAGATACACATTTTTTAGTGGACACATGAATATTAGTTCACATACATACAAACCAGTTGAGATGTAGTTTATGACCTGAAATAAACTTCAAACACGTGTGACACCCATTTTGAAAACATAACGGACAATATCTACGATTTTGGAAGAGCTTTTTTGCTCATTTTTTTTACCAGACCACCCATATATTTCTACCTATCCACAACAGGTTTTACCCATCCAAATGAAAGGTGGTGAGGTCCCTGCATAAAGATATGGCACTTCTAAATAAATATTTATTTTTTGACTTACCACTTCCAACCGTCCGTCATTTTCAACCAAGTAGAGTCGAGATATGGTCTGGTAGTGACCAGACGCACCAAAGTTTGTCACAAACAGGTACTGCCTGTCACCCACATGGAATGACGTAGCACTGCTGGCGCCATCTGTCTCGATTTTCTGAATCAAAACAGTTTACGTTCTTGAACACGAAGAATACATTTTTTTAATTTTGGGAGGAATCACTACACTAAAGGTCAATGAATAATTAAGTGATAATGCAGTTTTCTTTCAAATGTAAAATCATCTATGAGATTTGCAATTTCTTATACTCAATGTTAGTGATTGAAAAATAAATGCTTTTAAGCTAATAGTTTTTCGAGAGAATAAATGTTGCCGATTTTCACAAACAACTGCAGGTTTGCATATATTTCTGTTTATCTTTGTGTGGATACAAGTTTAACGCTGAATTCTTTCAATAGTATAGTATTATCTTTTAGTTTTTATTTCATAGTTGGCCTGAGAGCCAATCAGCATCGTTACCCTACTATGGGGTAATGTCACCCTGGTGGCAACATTGGCATAGCATTAAACTCCCAGGCAGATGTGAGGGGCTAAAAAGTGCTGCCACCTCATGGAGCCTGGGTAATCAAAGCTAATGTTTGGCTACGTGTGCTGTGAGCATAATGGACATGGCCAAGCGGTTCCTTAAATTATGGCCATCCTTGGCATAAGCCAGGTGGGGAGCGGTGGTCGCGCAGTAGAGCGTCGGACTGTCAATCGAGGGGATGGTGGTTCAATCCCACCTGCCGCCGTTTTGAAACTTAGGCAGTTTCGTTCACCCCACATGTGTCTTTTGGAAGAGACACTAAAAGCCGGTGGACCCTTCTATCTGGTGTCTATGCCTGGGGAAGTAAAAGATCCCACACAAGGGGTAAATGGGTAACCTGTAGTGGACTCACAAATTCTAGAGAAGGACAACTCTGAAAACCAAGCTCGGCAATACTCTAGTCACAAACATGTGGCTAACATAGAGTGATGAGCTAACCATGAGAAGAAGAAGGACACGGTTCCAGATGACTAAGTCTGTGTGAACAAAGGCTTCTTACCTGGACTGGTACCAGCATTCCCTGCCACCTGTACAGCACTGATTGGCTGCTCGCCATTGCACTTTCAGACTCCCCATTGCTGCCAATAGGTGTCTCTAGCAGTCCTGTCCTTTCTCCATTCAGCAAGACCACATAGATGGCACCACTGTGCTCAAAATGGTGCCAAGCCAATGCCTTCTTGGCATTCAACTGAAACATTGATAATAACAAACAATGCCGATTATATTTTGGTTTAGTTATGATAACTTAGCAATCTAATTTTACACAATGAAATGTGATGTTTACACCTACTATAATTACACCAAAAAAAGGATGTTTTAATTTTTGAGTTCATGACCACAATTGTGTTTTTCAAAAATAATGTTCAGTCAATTCATGTTGTCCAAGAAAGGTATTTTTCTTACGTCTTATGATATAATAAATATAATATGAAACAGGAAGAGACATACATTCTAGATGTATTATTTTTATTATGAAAACTTCCACATTGCAGACACAATGTAACTCAAGTGTGTTTCACTTGTGCCATTCTACAGATGCTGCTTCGATGTACAGTGTTGCAAAAGCAGGAGGTTCGACATATAAATAAATCAGATAAATAAATAAATACAATAAAACAGTATGATTAAAATGTCCGTATGATATAACAATATAACAATTAGTATTAAAATGTTAGTAAAAATATTGTACTCAGATGTAATAAATATGTAAATAAATAAATACACAATTTGAAAAGTCAATTCCATGGATCCATATATACATGTAAGTAAAGTTTACTCTAATCTTGCATATTGAAAACTGTCAACACTTTCACAGGAGTGTCACAGAAATAATGTCCTTTGTGATAGTGGAATTTTTTGCATTTTAAGAAATCACCATAAATTTAACAAAAGATTCTGCTTATAAACAGATGTCTCATAAGGTTACTGAAACAGCTAGTATGCAAATATTGGGGTCACAGGAAGACGGCACAAAATGTGCCATGTGACCACCACATAACAATACTTTTCCTTTTGTTTGCTTATGTAGAGTGTAATTTTGTTTGTTGCGAAATAAAATTTGATTTGATTTGATTTGATTTGATCACCCCTTTAAAGTTTTCCCACCCTTCCGCTGTACTGACCTCTTGAACCCTGGCGAGTCGCATGTGGGAACCAATGTGATACATGGCAGTGCCACCAGATGTCACTACGTCCATGCTGACCTTGCCCATTGACCCATGTGACCTCACAAGGTCAAAGTAAATAGTTCCGGCTGTCTCCTCGACGTCCACACTGGTCCGACTGTGAGAGAACAGGAGAGTTGTGATTAGGTCCACCCGAAGACACTCACTCACTGAAGACTGCAGTCACAGGCATATGGAGTAAGACCACGTTTGCGTTTTCCATAGGCGACCATTATAACGTTTCCGTCATTTCCTGTTAAACTTGAAGATATCTGTTAATGACAATTTCACAGCATATTTACCATCAATAGATAGAAGTTCTGTGAAAAAGTCGTGAAATTCTCACACCTCAGGTTCCCACAAACTTCTTTCCAACCTTACACCCCTCCATTTCTGATTGAACCACCCACGGATTGCCCCTGGTTACATCACCAAGTAAAATGACAACTGTATTAATAGGCAGAAATGCACCGACTGACAGCTGTCACAGTTTGACAGCTCTGATGTCACGCTGCACAAAAACATCATTTCTACTCACTTCACACTACATATGTGCTCAGAGAAATTCAGACAACCCGCATAATGCTGTTTTTATAGGGTTATCTTTGGTCGCACGGGTAATGGCGAACGAACACCGTATTGTGTGGTCTTACATCATATGCACGCCCACTGACTAAATGGTAGTTCACACTGGACTGACTCGTCCACCATTTTAACAGACCAGTGAGTTTGAAGCTTGGCTGGTTGGCAGGACACACACAAGATGCAGCTCGCTGAATGATCACTTCTCAGAAATTTCAATAACCTGAATAATTTTGTGGAATAAATATTACCACAGCCTAATGATTATTCTGATAAAATGAGATGAAGTTGTGATCACTGATAAAAGTAAAAAGTAAAGGCAAGTTCTTATATAGCGCAGTATCCAGTCCTCAGGACCACTCAAAGCGCTTTACACTTTACTTCCCTGACAGACCTGTTCATTCAGATACCATCTCAGCTTCTCTGGGAAGCATCCAT
Organism: Oasisia sp. SBJ-2009; assembly: GCA_964017155.1. Taxonomy (NCBI): domain Eukaryota; kingdom Metazoa; phylum Annelida; class Polychaeta; order Sabellida; family Siboglinidae; genus Oasisia; species Oasisia sp. SBJ-2009. Next base: position 33,830,549 of record OZ024866.1, on the reverse strand, counting down.
GCAGCGATAAATGCTACAATTAATGCCCAAAGGCTGCTCATACACATACCCACCACTGTCTATAGCCAGGTACTCATTTATACAGCTGAGTGAACTGGAGCAATGTACAGTGAAACAACTTGCCCAAAGTTTTAACACCGCAGCACAGGATTCAAACCCGGGTTCTCGTACTCGAGAGTCCAAAGCTCTACCCCTGAGCCATTGCGCTCAACGTTGTAATGATATTTGATAACTGTTTTGCAATATATACAGTTTCCAACTATGGACGTAAAAAAGGTAAAAGCAATACTTCTTGTTGACAAAGATCTCCAGCAGGCCATAGGGAGCGTCGTTTCGCTCAACGATGATCGTCTTGCGGGTCACCGTGCCGAGAGTGGCGCCACCTGATGGCTGTTGTAGTTGCACGTAGAAGACTTCCATTTCTTCCGGAACTGAATCGGCCACTGCAGATATCTCCAACTTGACAGACGCCTGCAACAGAAATGTGTTCTTCAGAAAGGTAAGAACTTATACAGTGTGCTGTCCGGTGTGTGTGAATGTAAATGTCTATCACAGCAGCATAAAGATGATGCATTTTCACTTGGTAAAAGAGAAGTTTTTATATACCCATAACATTATTTTCAATACAAGTTATTCAAACAATTTTTTTTTTATTTTGATAATATCAACCTAGATACCTGGCTAGAACGTGGGAAAGTTAAACATCAAAGGATAATGCGGTTAACTCTGCACGACATTGCCAATCAAGTTTGTTTTAAAACTGGATGTTTTGCTTACTGTTTGAAGGTGTTGCAGGCTGAATATCTTTAAAATTGAAATTTATAATCTTTCGATAATATAAATGTGTGTAATAAATCAGCAACCTAGAAACATGCAGTCTTGCAGTATCTACAACACTCTTAAAGAACATACAATTAACAACCAGGATAATTCACCAATTCATTTACCAATTTCCAGATTAGCATTTTTCCCTTACCTGTTTGTTCATGAAGGTCACCTGCCCTGACACGGGGGTCAGATCTGTCACCGTTTTGTCACCATTGGCAGCCACAATGACAAAAGGCACACGAACAATGCCATAGATACCAGGAGCTCGCACCAATCGGAGCGTAGCTTTACGATTGGACGAACTGTGGGGAGACGGTTCGTTGATCGTCACATTGTCACCGGAGTCAAAGTTGACAATTCCGTTTGCTTCGTCACTTGCCAGGATTGTGACGACAGCTAAAATAAATGAACCCCCGGACACAATGTAATTCAAGTGTGTTTCACTTGTGCCATTCTATAGATGCAGCTTCGAGGTACAGGGTTATAAAAGCAGGTATAACATATAAATAAATGAGATAAATAAATACAATAAAATAAATAGTATGATTAAAATGTCCCTGTGATATAACAATATAATAATTACTGTTAAAATGTCAGTAGAAATTGTACTCGGATGTAATAAATATGTAAATAAATAAATACACAGTTTGAAAGGTCAATTCCATGGATCCACATATACAGGTATGTAAAGTTTATTCTAATCAGTGACCTTGTATACTAAAAACTGTCAACACTTTCACACAAGTGTCACAGAAATATTGTCCTGTGTGACACAGTGGCTTTTTTTGCATTTTAAGAATGAAGAGAAAATTAGATTACTGACAAATGTAAGGTAATACATATACATAGCAAATTAATCGGGGTTTTTAAAATGCTAAATCTTTGGGGTGTATGCAACTTTTTTATTAATCCTGTTAATGTAAATACTTCACGTAATTCTATGCCTACCCTTCATTATATTGTGTTTTATTAATCACTTATAACCCTGACAACATATCAAAAAATAACTCCAGGTATGCAGAGTTTATACTGTTTGTTCCACTTATACTGTCCGTATGAGACATGATCATAAATATTCAGTTCAGCTCGTCCGACTGCTGTTTTACCCGATAAGTTCACTGTACTTCAAGTCAACAGTCATTGCATTTTTCACTGCATTTGCATGAATATTCATTATAATCAGGCTGCATAATTATTCACCCACGAGGCAGTAAGCTCAGTGATTCACTTAAACACAGTTTATCTATCGACTTGTTGCGAGATGACTCCCAAGTCATGCACTGATTTACTAGACAAAAGTAGCTGAGTTCTTATGCAAAATTATCATGTTTTGTCACAGTACACCTCAGATGCAGAAATGCTTAAAAAGAATCCATTTAATATTAGACAAATCATTGTTTACTTTCCACAGATAAAGTTCTAACAGGTTTCACAATGCTGGCATTAGTTGAGTGATACAACGAATCGGGAATTAAACAGACAGTATCTGCACGATTAGGTTAACAATTACAGCACCAGTTATTACAATTAATTAGTTGTAACTGATCCAATCAATTTCCTGTTAATTAATACCACCCCTGGTGCATTATGGGTAATGGACCACACAGCCTCGTTTTAGAAATCCACCTTTGCCCGGCATGCCGATGTTGAGGCCATTCTTTGGACTGGCCAGAATGACCTCAAACGTCTCGTCGGGTTCAGGGTCACTGTCCTCAAGAATGGTCACTGTCACCCTTTGCTGGTCCACTCCCGGTGGGAAGTGGATGTCCTGAAACAAGCCAAGTCACCAAGTTGTGTAACGGACGATTTCATTGGTACACTAATATGCAATCCCTAAATCACAGAGAGGGTAACAAAGACAAAATCCGTCTGAAATACATGTTGCAGATTCGTTACATAAAATGCGATAGTAAATCATTTTTATAATGAAAACGTGATATTTCCATGCAGTATGTGCCGTCACTCTGCCTGGCAGCATGAGTGACGAAGCACTGCTGATTGGCTGACCACTGACCAATCACATTTTGATTAAAAAAGACAGATGCCAATTATCGCATTTTGAAAATGCGTGCTATTTTGTGCATATTGTAAAAAATGGAGGTTTATAGTATTTTTTAGTATCCTACCTCAACAGGTTTGTAACCAAGTGTATTGCTTGGTTTTGATAAAAGTATTAAAAATTATATCACTGCGTTTGTTCTGAATCTAAGCGCTCCGTTATTGTTCTTTTATAAAGAATCGTACCCTTGGGTCAAAGTTGAAGTCTTTTCCCATTGCAGCGCCCTCTGGAGAGCTCTGGGCGAAGCAGAAGACGGAGACGCTGCCAAATGTGCCCTTGTTCCGCTGAATGGTGAGGGTGACTGTCCTACTGTCCTCCTGCACGGACACCCTGGGGCAAAACACATGGGGTGAAATACATGGGGTGTCATACAGGGTTGAAGTACATGGGGTGAAGTACACAAGGGTGTCATATACAGGGTTGAGACACATGGGGTGAAGCACACAAGGGTGTCATATACAGGGTTGAGACACATGGGGTGAAATACACCAGGGTGTCATATACAGGGTTGAATCGCATAGGGTGAAATACACCAGGGTGTCATATACAGGGTTGAGACACATGGGGTGAAATACACCAGGGTGTCATATATAGGGTTGAAACACTGGGTGAAATACACCAGGATGTCATATACAGGGTTGAGACACATGGGGTGAAGTACACAAGGGTGTCATAGACAGGGGTGAAACACATGGGGTGGAATACACAAGAGTGATATACGAGGGTGACATATGCAAGGATGACATACATAAGGATATGAAATACACAAGAATTAAACAGATAGTCCTGAGACATAGATAACTATTATTACTATACTATACATAGAAATTCCTGTTTAAAATAATCATCCTCAACATTTGCATTTACATTGCAGTGAGCCCCATCTGATGGATATGTCAACCAGGAAACCTTACTCTACTGCAAAAGTACATTCCATAGACCTACTGTGAAACTAGTCTTTCTTCAAAGGTCAGATTGTGTGGCCCTCAATTAGTGGCACATGATGACATTCATGTCAGAAGTACCATTAAGTAAACATGACTCTTGAAGCTGTAGAAGGGTTAATAAAGATGACTTACTCTGCTGATCCCGGGGGAAAGATGACTTCCCCTTGTGTGCCGTCATTGGCAATGATGACCACTTCAGCTGTTGTCCCACTGGATGCTGCAAACACATTTCACAGTCTGTCACCAGTGTCCACTGACTGGACCATTAAGTGCCCGCCCGCCCGCCCGCCCGCCCGCCCGCCCGCCCGCCCGCCCGCCCGCCCGCATCCAACACACCCAGGACATAAACACATCCAAAACCCCAACACACCCAGGACATAAACACATCCAAAACCCCAACACACACAGGAAATAAACACATCCAAAACCCCAACACACCCAGGACATAAACACATCCAAAACCCCAACACACCCAGGACATAAACACATCCAAAACCCCAACACACCCAGGACATAAACACATCCAAAACCCCAACACACACAGGATATACACACATCCAACACCCCTACACACCCAGGACAAGAGAACACTGATGTCCTCAACACGTCCAGTACATCAACACATCTACCATTTCAACACACCTGTACTATGGCATCGATTTGTAAACACACACACGTTCTTGACTTACAACACAAACAACACCGGTACTGTCTCCTCTGCCATTTTGCCCAAAGAAACAAACATCTATGCCTCATTCAAAGAGAATATTCAATTCAAATGTCAAGGCAGTTTTACTCTAAGGATCGGAGAGATGGCGAAGTACACAGAAGACACTAAAGAGAATACAGACCTTCATCAACAAATGCATGCACAGAATCCTACACCTGAAGTGGACAGACAAGGTACCCAACACTACACTCTAGAAAATGACCAAGCAACTACCCATAAAAAAGGAAATAAAAAAGGGAAAATGGACTTGGATAGGACCTATACTCAGGAAACCACCAGAAACAATCACCCGTCAAGCCATCACATGGAGCCCCCCAGCCCCAGGGAAGAGGAGAAGAGGTAGGCCACGAAACACCTGGCAGAGAGACACCGAAAAAGAAACGAAGGAAACTGGATACACCAGGAGAGAAATGGAGAAGATGACCACGGACAGAAAACAGTGGCATTCCTTAGTCAATGGCCTATGCTCCCAGCGAGCGAAAAGGCATAAGTAAGTCAAGAAACAAACAGAACCCACACACAGCTACATCATCTCACTCACCCATCTCCGGTGAGAACGTGCTCTCCAGTGGACTGACCAACTCTACCGACGTCAACACAACAAGGAAGGACTCGTCAATCTCCGGCACACTGTCACCAAGGATGTCAACGGGAATGTTGGCTGACGCGTCACCGTCGTACATCATGATGTGTCCGTTGGTGACAGATCGGAAGTCATAGTCCGCCGTGGCCAGGACCAGACTGCTGCTGTCCAGTGGCGAGAGGGAGCCTACCTTGATGTCATAGTGGACACGCACCACGCCTGTGGTCAAGAAAAACGTAAGAATTGTCAGACTTTTTCGAAACATGAATGAGAAGGGTTTATAAAATAAATGACGTGAAAATGCATTCATGAAAATTTAGTTTAAAACGTGTATAACATAAAATTCATTTATTTAATCATTATTAAATTACACATGCCTATGGTCAAGGTACACATCAGAAATGTCAGACTTTTTCGAGAATCGTTCAAACCAAATCAATATGTGTTGTATAGCTCTCAAATTAATTAGATGGGTTTGTAAAATAAATGATGTGAAAAGGTATTCATGAAAATTTATTTAAAACGTGTATAATATAAAATACATTTGTTTAATTATTATGCTAATGCACATGTAATCATGTTGATTAGATTACAACAATCTTAAAGCCGATTAGGAATTTCCATGTCTATAGGTATCACTATCATGTATATATGTGCTATATAGCTCTAAAAATGAATGAGATGGGTTTATATAATAAATGATGTGAATATGTATTCATGAAAATTTATTTAAAATATGAAATTCATTTGTTTAATTATTATGCTAATGCACATGTAATCATGTAGATTATATAAAATCTTAAAGCCAATTAGAGATTTCTATCAATGATCAAGGTTGTAGGTATCACTATTGTGTGTGTGCGTGCGTGCGTGCGTGCATGCATGCATGCGTGGGTGTGTGCAAATGCAGTGCATGCATGCGTGTAGGTGTGCATGTGTGTACATGCTCGTTTGTCTGAATGTGTGCGTGTGTGCCTATGTGAGTGTGTGCGTGCATGTGTGCGTGCGTGTGTGTGTTTGTGTGTGTGTGTGCGCGTGTGTGCATGTGTGTACGTGTGTCTGATTGTGAGTGTGAGTTTGGGTGAGTGCACGCATGTGTCAACTAAACCAAATAATAAATAAAATACAGGTGTTGAAAAATTTAAACAAATACACATACAAACACATTGACATCAACCACATACATGACCCCAATGACAAATGTGATACCCTAAACGCGTACCTATAGCACCAAACTTCCGGTCGATGTAGATACCGACTTTCCCTGCATCTTCCAACACCCTGATTTCGCGAGAGGTGGGTGATATGCTGAATACCCCGTGGGGTTTGTTGCCCCCTTCTATGGTGATTCCCGCAATGGAGTTCTGGACGTCCACTGCAGCTGCCCCACTCTCGCGAACCTCTGAGAGGGCAAAGGTCAAGGTTATTCAAGGGTGTTCAAGGATGTTGAGGTGACCCAGTAAATTTTTTTAACAAGTGGCTTTTTTTAACACAATGAAACACATATGAATACCGTATTGAAAATGGGGAGCGGTGGTCGCGCGGTAGAGCGCCAGACTGTCAATCGAGGGGACGGTGGTTCAATCCCACCTACCGCCGTTTCGAAACTTAGGCAATTTCGTTCGTCTCACATTTGCCTGTGTCTTTCGGAAGAGACACTAAAAGCCGGTGGTCCCTTCTATCTGGTGTCTATGCCAGGGGAAGTAAAAGATCCCACACAGGGGGTAAATGTGTAACCTGTAGTGGACTCACAAATTCTTGTTGGACTTTAAATGCCCTGCAAAGGGCCCCTTCCAGTATCTGGGAGAAAGAGAAAGAAAGAATTACTAATAAAATTATTTGTCTAGTCTGGTTAACACAAAAGATGATGATGATATGCCTTCTGTGATGACGTTAAGCAGACTGATGCGATACTCCTGGTTGATTTTTGGTTCGTTGTCCACCAGCACATGAAGAGTGATGGTTTGTTTCCTCACATCCTGGGAAACAACGCAGAATACAGGGTGAATCACTAATTTACATTACACCATCATGGTAAATGAATAATTTCATGGTAAACAAATAACTTCATGGTAAGCGAATAACTTCACAGTAAACGAATATCATGGTAAACAAATATCATGATAAACGAATATCATGGTAAACAAATATCATGATAAACGAATATCATGGTAAACAAATCACATCACAGTATATGAATAATCACGTCATGGTAAACGAATAACTTCATCATAAACGAATAACTTCACGATTGTCAAATAACTTCCAGTAAACAAATAACTTCATGGTAAATGAACGTCATGGTAAATGAATAACTTCATCATAAACGAATAACGTCATGGTTAATGAATAACATCATGGAAAATGAATAGCTTCATGGTAAATTAATAACTTTGTGATGAACGAATAACTTTGTGGTAATTGAATAATTTGGGGATAACAGAGAGGGTGGGTTGCTAACAACGAAGTTCGAAGTCGAAGTTCCATGTTTAAGTGAGTCACCTCATTGAAGTACATGGTGCCGTTGTTGTTCCTGAACCGGACACTAGGGGGCTGGCTGTTGATAGCCTCTATCATCCAGTCCACCAAGACATTGCCAATGGCAGGGGCAGACCTCAGGACAGTCAAGGTCAACATGTCACCTGTGACAATGAATGAATGAAAGTTTATTTAACAACAACACAGGAACATACAACATATTACAGGAAAATAATACGATACATAATGTAAAACCAATAGGTCAGTACATCACATGTAGATAATGAAACAGATCAAGATTAGTACATCATGTGAAATAATTAAACAAGGTCATGGTCACTATGTTATATTTAAGCCACAAACCAGATAAATGTTAATAATTAACCCGGAAACAATATACATGGTCAAAATAAAAACCGTATAACCTCAGATTTTTGTCTTGACAGCTGGTGTTACCATAATAACAATGAAGAAAAATCAATACAAAGACATGTCATAAAACAATTTAACGATGTCGTGTATTACACTTAAGCCATAAACCAGATAGATTTTAATAGTTAGCCCGTAAACAATATTCAAAGTAAAAATAAAAACTCTGCAGCTGTAGATTTTTGTCTCAATTGCTGATGTTACCACAATATTAATATTGAAGAAAAATCAATATAGAGACAATGCCAATTATATCACTAGTAAATAAATCATATCAATGGCAATAGATCAAGTACAAAAAAACAGACAAAGTCAAGGTAACAATTTAACATGCCCGTAAACTATAAAGGTTACGACATCTCCTTAAAGTATAAAGAAGGTCAAGGTTAATACACCACACTCCAATACATAATGTAAACTAAACTCATCCACGATGTGTGACTGTAACAAATAATAACAATAACCAGTATAGCAAAACATTGGTTAAACCGAAAAAACATTTTCTCCGAGATACTCTGTCAATGTAATTGTTTTCCATTTCATGGCCTACCTTCCTTGACAAGATACGATGTCTTTGAGAAGCTTATCAAACCAGCAACGTGATCATTGGCTTTCACGATGACAGTCACATGATCAAACTGGCCAATGGTAGAGCCTCCCTCTGGATTGGTCAGTTCAACTAGAATCTTCTCATCGATCTCAGGAATGTTGTCGTTTTCTATGCCAATGGTGAATACTGCACAAAAGGAGCATTCATTGCAGTCTGGCAAACTGGGGAACTCAGTGATTGATTCAACACTTCCTGGATGAGATGTGATTTTCATAGAAAACACTGGTGATGGGAGGACCTTACTCAATGTTAGAACAGCACATTCGCCAAATACATTGTATTTTATGCAAATAATGTACATTTTAAGTGAATGTTATAAGGTAAACAGTATATTTTTTAAATGGAAAATCATATCCATGTTTTATATATTACAATATCATAAGATTGAATAACACACACACACGCACACACGTATGCACGCATGCACACACACAAACAGACATACACAAACACACACACATACATATAGACACAGACACACACACATACACACACACACACACACATACACACATACACACATACATACATACATACATACATACACCAACACATACATACAAGTACACAAATACACACATATACAAACACGCAAACACACACACACACACACACACACACACACACACACACACACACACACACACACACACACACACCTCTGGTATATAGTGGCCAAGAGGTTTGCTGCTAGGTAAAGTCCAACGAAATCAAGAGGATTTTATTTGATACAAAACAATTTTATCGAAAGTTGTCACCCAACTGTCACACGTACCCTGAGTAAGTTCACCCGGTGCAAAGTTGAGAGTGGCGCCATCTGCCACATAGTCTGCATTCTTCGTTGCCGTGGTGCGGTCCGGGTTGATTCTCCACGTCACAGACACAGAACCTATGGTGCCACCTGCGGTCATAAAAATGAACAACTCAGTGACGATGACAAAGTGAAAATATTTCCAAGGGTTTTTACAGAGTACAAGAGCACTGTTTCTGTAAATGTGATGATATGATGAAACTAACAAAATGATTACTAAGGTGAGTATCCTGAAGATGTGTTACAGACTGATGTAAAATACTAACACCTACTTACACCATCCCTAGAACAATAGCACTAAAAATACGAGAAGAAAGTCTAAATTATGCAGCTATGATTTATAGTGGACGGGCATGGTGACTATATTCCATGTAGGGAGTTGATTGGTAAATTTTAGAATAACTGTGAATTAAAACTTGTAAATGAAATTGGTATAAATTATATTAACCCAAAATCACAGGGAATACATAATAATACAATACAACTATATTCATCCCAGTAAGAATAATTAGTAATAAATGGTAATAAAGTCTGACCGAACTGACTAGATGATCGAAGCTGAACAGGTTTTCTTACAGGAATAAGCAATGAATATAAATACAATAGCTGCTTATAGGAAGTGCATTATAAGTAATGCTACAGATCGTGAAGATTACATGATATCAAGCAGGAAGCTAATGCAGTGACTTTAGAAGCGGCATAAAAAGAGAAAACAATATGCACACTTGATTAAAGTAAGACATAAAACACCCACCCAGCCTCTCGACGACGAGCTCCACAAAGAACTTCTCCGTCTCGTCCACCAATATTATCTGTCCATGTTCGGTGGCCCGCGGGTCCCGGCTGTACAGCTTGAATACGCCGTTCGCGTTATCATTCGTTGCTATGGCAACAACCGCCCGACGGGGCATGCCCAAAGTGGGCATGCTGCCCGGCTCCGGCGGCCTGCCCACTAGCGCCACCTTCGTGAGATTCACGTGCAACTGCTCCTCGAGTTCAGGCAGATTATCGGCGAGCACCATCACTGGAATTTGTGCCTCACTGGCGCCATCTGGTAGGATGACAAACGCTTCTTTGACTGCGGTGAAATCAAGCCCGTCTTTTGCCTGGCCGTTATACAGCGACTCCACCTGGTGGGAAATATGAAAATTGATTTAATTAGTTCATCAAAAATAGCAAATTGCAACAATTTCCTTCTGATGGATAATGCTGTAATTTCCATTTAAATCAGTTAGGGTAATAATAATAATAAATAACAGTATTTGTCTATGCCATATCTCTAGCAATAAAACCATTCAGAGGCGCATTACACTTTATACGAATATAAAGATTACCTAACAATAAAAAATAGAGATGTAGTTGTAAAATAAATAGATCAATAAAATATTCAATATTAATAAATAATATTAGTCTTAATAATACTAAAAGTGATAAATAAAGGTTAATTATATTACAATTTATAAATAAATAAATAATAAAATAGTTGATAAATAGTAGATATCAAAAATAAATAATAGTTAATTATATTACAATTAAAACATAAATCATAAAATAGTTTCTAAATAGTACATATTAAAAATGTTCGGATATTATAACAAATTTCTTTTAAAGTGAAAATGCTAAGGTAAGTAAAGGTACATTTTTATATAGTGCAGTATCACATCCTCAGGTCTGATGAAAGCACCTTATGTTTCAGTCACTGACAGACCTGTTCCATCGAATACCATCTCAACTACTCTTGAACATATCAAGCCAGGTGGCAAATAATTTGTGAGAGGTATTCCTATACAAATATCCACCACTGTCTATAGCCATGTGTTCATTCACAGAGCTGGGAGAACTGGAGCATTGTATAGTGAACGACCTTGCCAAAGGTTTAACACCGCGGCACAGGATTCAAACCAGGGTTCTCTCAGTCGAGACTTGAATCCAAAACTTTAGCCACTGAGTCACTAAGTGCAGTGGTTCAGGGGTAGAGCTTCAGATTCTTGACTAAGAGGACCTGGGTTCGAATCCTATGCTGCGGTGTTAAAACCTTGGGCATTTTGTTTACTCTACATTGCTCCAGTTCACTCAGCTGTGTGACTACCTGGTTACAGACAGTGGTGGATATGTGTAAGAGCAGCCTTTGCGCATTGTAGCATATGGCTGGATGCTTCCCAGAGAAGCTGAGATGGTGTCTGGGTGAACAGGTCTGTCAGGGAAGTAAAGTGTAGAGTGCTTTGAACGGTCCTGAGGATTGGATACTGGGCTTTATAAGAACTGACCTTTACCTTTTCATCCTACCCTTCTGTATAAATCTGCTTTCTCAACAGCCATCAGAAAGCAGACACATCCAGAAGGGTAGGAAGAAAAACACACAGGAACAATTTATACATGTCTGGAAAATGTGCAACTAAGGTTTAAGAAATAATAAAATATACATCACTCCTCTCAGGGGTAAAGGAGTACTTAGTATGATATTCATAAAATAAAAAAATTAAGTAAAATTGATGATAAATGATAACTCAAGTGGACGACTATGCAAACTGCTTTTGACAAAGGTGAATTGCAACATCTGCAGATTTTAACCGATTGCGTTACTGTGATAAAAGGAATGAGTTAGTGTAAACATGACACCTGCCTTGTCAGCATCCTTGGTGTAGAAGGAGAAGCCGGTTCTGTTGTCGAGCCAGGCGTAGTCGGCCACAGTGAACCAGTTGCAGGCGACACGCTCGGCGTTGAAGTCAAACGACTTACATGCTTCAGTGAGGAGACAGAAGGACGCACACGCCTGGAGAGAAAGGGTTAACGTCACTCACTTTGAGTGATTATGGTAACGGTGATAAAAATGATGGTGACATTATGATAATGACAGTGTTGGCATTGACAATAATACTAATGATGACAGTAATTAATACAAATTATGATGATAATGATAATGACATTAAACATTTGAGTGACAATCTTGATAATAATACTGATAATGATGACAACAGTGATGTTGACAATGATAATATTGACAATGATGATAACAGTGATGACGACAATGATAACAGTGACAATGATGACGACAGTGATGACGACAATGATAACATTGACAATGATGATAACAGTGATGTTGACAATAACATACAGTGTACATTTGATAACTGGATAAACTGACAAACAGACTGCAATGGATGATATAGTATCTCTATAAAAAAAAACATGCAGAATATACTAAATCATGCCCACATCTTAGCAGGAGAATTCCTGAGAGTCCCATACAATTTATCATACACTTAGTCAGTACATCTAAGCAAAATAATAGTTGACAACATTTGTGCTGTATTATTGACAACACACACTTTCAGTAAGGCATACCACTATCGATTATACTTTTTGTTGACATTTCTAAGACAAAAACGTCTAAAAGACTAATAATAACATACACATAATTTTGACATCTATTATTATCCAATGTGATAAACAACACTAACCATTTATGACACCGTTTTACCTGGCTATCAAATAACAACCCATGAAACGTTTTCTACACAAACGCCTGACACACCTTTAGGGGATCTTTCTGGGCCTTCACGTCCCAGCTGGTTCCCGCCATGGGGAGTGTCTTACTCATCTTGGGAGAGTTGTAGTAGTTGTAGACCGTCACATTGTCCTGGGTCGCCTCCTCCAAGATGTCCACCTCCTGGACGACGTAGTCCAGTCGCAACTCTCCAAACGACCCGCCACTGGTCGCACAATAAACAGACCTCAGTTAGAACGTAGACAACGCAAGTTTTGTCATTGATAATTTGTCACCATGACATAGTGCGCAAGTCTTGTTTGTCACGCGCTAAGTTAAAAAAAATTAATGAGCAATACCATTCCTCCATATACAGCTTGTCATGTCGCCATCAGCAGTCTAAGAATCCACTTCATGTTTTATTTATTCATAATTTTATTCTGGTACCAGAAAAATAAAGATTGTTTTCCTTACTGGTTTGTAGATTAATCCCTGAAATGTTATGCTTGAGATGCAACCTGTCTATGAGGAAAATGTTGCAATCACATACCCACATATTATATATATATATAATTTACTACATATATATATATATATCATTTATTATATATATATATATATATATACTCCTAAAGGCAGCTTATGTCGACCGATTATGCATATAGGACCGGCTTATGTAGACCACTGTTTTATGTAGACCAAAACTGGTCTACATAAAGATTCGACATGTTAGTTCACAACTAACACTATTGAATTGATCAATACCATTAGTTGTGCACACAGTTCATATGACAGTGAAGTACTGTGCGCAATTAATTTTTAAATGATCAACATCTTAAATGATTTTGAGCATGTTTTCTCCAGCGCCGTGCATATTTTTGAGTATATTGTGTGCTGGGTTATGTGTACCGGGTCAAAGTTCTTATAAATCTATGTTTATGGTGTATATCGAACGAAGGGTTGGAGTTTCGTGTTCAGTATATAATATGCTTCAAACTGACGCAATAGGCTATATTATTATGTGTAAATTAGTAAAACTTGCATTTTGTCTATGTTGCGGTCTGATAGATCCCTCGAATGTTGGTTGGCATAAACATGTATCACAACATAACTAGATTCGGCGTCTACCACAAAAAAGGCTAACTAAATATATGCAGCTTCCGGCATTGCTCCGGTGTACATAAATCGGCATCTATGCATACGCGGTTTTATGTAGACCGATTTTTTTGCATATACCTTATTTATTGAAATATTTTTATGAACTTTCATTATGTGTTACACATTAGTATTAGAAACAATGTTCCAGTTTTACATCTTTGGAAAATATATTAACTAAAAAAATACGTCTGGTCTACATAAGCCGGTCCTCTAGGCACTGATCGACATAAGCTGCCTTTAGACTTTATATATATATATATATATATATATATATATACTGGGTACATGTACTCTAGCATGAGTACTGTTAGGAATGTCCATTCAACAAAATTTATAATTATTTTTAAAACAAAGAGAAATGTTCTTACAAAACCAAACAAAAAGACCACTGCATAAACAATAAACAAATATATATATATATATATATATATATATATATATACATACATACATACATACATACATATATATATATATACATACATATATATATATATCATCACTGTCAATAAACACATTAGTATGCATGACTTCGGATAACCTACTTACATGCGATCGACCTGGATATACTGTTTGTTGTTTTCATATTCCTCAGTCAAGACAAACTTCTCACGACTAAACTGGAGGGTTCCGTGAGGATTATCGTTGGCTGCGATACTGATGGTGAAGACATGCATACTGCCAATGCTTCCACCGTTGTTAGCGGCCTTCAGGGTGATTTTAATATCCTAATGAGAACAAAACAACATATTTTATAACCTGAGAAGTCTCACAACAGTAACATATCTTTAAAAAAATTACATTTCATGTCAGTTATTCATGGCCAAGATACATATAATAATTACTTCAGACTACATTCAATAAGTATACATATAATAAATGTAAAAACATATGGCATGCAATTTTTATGAACTTACAATTTGATGGTACTGTATTTATAAATATATATATATATATATACCCACTAGGACTTGTAAATTGTGTAACATTATCAGTATAAAATAATTCTGAAAAATATGTTTGAATGGACAATTTCATAATTATTGTTTTAAACAATATTCATGTTGTTTATGAAAATCAGCCTTGTTCACCAGGCTTTTGAACTGCTACTGCTAAGCAATACTGCATATAACTGTCCATGCCCAAGCCCAAGCCCAAGCCCATGCCCATGCCCATGCCCATGCCCATGCCCATGCCCAAGCCCAAGCCCAAGCCCAAGCCCAAGCCCATGCCCAGGTCCAGGCCCAAGCCCATGCCCAAGCCCAAGCCCAAGCCCAAGCCCAAGCCCAAGCCCAAGCCCAAGCCCAAGCCCAAGCCCAAGCCCAAGCCCAAGCCCAAGCCCAAGCCCAAGCCCAAGCCCAAGATATACCTCAGGACCCTCTGGCTCATCGTCGGGCAGGATGTTGACGGTGAGGACCTGACGTGACTCGTGGCTGACAAAATACACAGACCCAGACGTCGGGCTGATGTCATTCTGTGGTGTGTCATCACCTGCAAAATGATGTCACATACTGTCACCACGTGCACACTGAGTGTCATCAGTTGACATGTAATCACATGTTCAGGTGGCCATAGGGATAATGTGGAACCTACGGGATTGCCAGGGATGCAGATATGCAACACGAGTCTGTGATGTAATCCTGTTTTTTACGGGCACACGCGCTATTTGTTTCTTTTTTCAGTTCATCTTTGAATTACTTTAACCTCTTAAGCCCTGAGTTTCTGAGAGTTTGAAACTCAAATCTTCACATGTTTTCATATAATGAGCTGTAAAATCTAAACGGTTCATCAAAAGCGTATAAAGGTATATATTGTCTGATTCAGAAAGGTTCCGTGCACATGTTAGTCAAACAAATAATTGATGTGTAACTAAGAGAAATTAATTAGCATTATAATTTGCGTAAGTCAAACAATCAAGATGGCCGACAGTGAAACCCGAAAAATCAGTGTTCAGGATCCAAGAGGTTAAGCTCCAACTGTTATTAACATAAGGCATGTTCTACTCCAAGCCTCCATTTCTGCCATTGTTTGCTGAATTAATATATATGGTGAACTTTGTATCAAAACACAGTAATTAGAAGAGTGATATACCTTGAGTTAAGATATTGTAAATATAAATTTTATATTCAATCATACTATTTTGTTCCACATGCACAAGTTTAAATAATAATTAATAACACAGTGCAAATTCACACTTTGTCTAAGTGGGCCTCATTTTCTTGCCCATCTTTTCATATCCCCAGCTAACTGTGTCTGTTATCTACAATGCACAGTAGAACCATACTACTAAAAATGATTCTGGCATGTCCTGTTGTGGTGATTCTAATTGCCAGGTGGCTGTAATTACCAGGTGGTTGTAACTGCCAGG
The DNA here is from genome assembly GCA_964017155.1 of Oasisia sp. SBJ-2009. Classification (NCBI taxonomy): domain Eukaryota; kingdom Metazoa; phylum Annelida; class Polychaeta; order Sabellida; family Siboglinidae; genus Oasisia; species Oasisia sp. SBJ-2009. The sequence continues at coordinate 33,814,061 of OZ024866.1, read as the reverse complement.
TGACTGTAATTGTCAGGTGACTAATTGCCAGGTTGCTGTAATTGCCAGGTGACTGTAATTGCCAGGTGGCTATAACTGCCAGGTGGCTGTAATTACCAGGTAGCTGTAACTGCCAGGTGACTGTAACTGCCAGGTGGCTGTAATTGCCAGGTGACTGTAATTGCCAGGTGGCTGTAATTGCCATGTGGCTTTAATTGCCAGGTGGCTGTAACTGCCACGTGGCTGTAACTGCCAGGTAGATGTAATTGCCAGGTGGCTGTAATTGCCAGGTGGCTGTAACAATCAAGTGATCATAAAACAGAGTGTTTCTCACTAGCAGTGAGTGGTGCAATGTAGATGTGCCAAGTTCCTCACACTTACCAATTAGATTAAATGATTTTGATCTTTATCATAAAGAACTATCCTCTGGATGTTGAATCTACGGATCATGACATTTTTGCAAGGATTCTATGATTTTTTATCAAGTGTTATACATAATGCTGGGCACTGGTGTGATTAGGGCAGAAATTAGATAAGTAGACTGAGTTTGGTGGGTTTCTGCTGTAATGTTTTTCTCATAATCGTGGGTTTTAGCTGACATTAAATAAACTGACTTTGTGAATGTTACAACTGATACAAGATTCACATGTAAGAGAAAATAACACCTTGTTTTCATTGGTCTTACACCAGAGAGACCCTTTGATAATACTGATAACATCAAACTTTTAAAGAGACATACATTTCTTTGGTTACCCAAATGAAAGATCATTCACTACACATCACAGTACACCATTTTATATATAAAAATTAATTTGCTTAAAATAACACCTTTACCCTATGTACGTACTAGAATTTTAAATAACTGTTTTAATATACATACAGGTAATTAATTAAGAAATACTAGTTAAATTACTTATATAAAGACCTTCTCACTACAATTAACAGATTAATTAATCTATACGAAGATTAGACATAAAAATATACACTGTATGATGCATTAGATTATTAAATTCCTTATCTATCTGTCCCGCCCCCCCCACCTGCAGTAAAGACTAAGACACAAATGATGATATTTTAATTTAGATAAAATACTTTGAGACAAAACGCGAGCGGTGGCATTCAGTATTTTACAAATCCATGAACTGGTTGTTAGCCAACAATGAGAATCGCTGCAAGAACCATCATAACACGGAATAACAGTGGGGGAAGGGACCGGTGGAGCCCCCTTGTGGCGTGACAGTGCGAGTGAGCACATTCAAAGGTTGCTTACTGTTGCCTGTCGTATTGAGCAGAGGACGTCCTGGACAGATCAGAAGAAGCCGCAGCGGTAGACAGGAGGCAAAGGGTTAAGTAGGTCGACAGAGGGTTAACGAGGTCGATGTAGAGATACAGTAGGAAAGGTGAGAATAGCAGTAGGACATGCAGAAGGACAGGGAAGCTGAAGGGATTATGCATTTGCATAAGTCAGGCCAATACCGCGGCACTGACAATGTCTGCTGTCCTAATCCTTTTATGACTGATAATCCATTATTATATGGTAGCACATCTTATATACCGTCTTTAAGGATGATGTCTTAGCATCTCAACAGAGCTAATCAGAGGTTATTTTCCCATGCTAGACTTTTGAGATTTTTGCATTTATGTATAATTAACTGCAAAAATGTTGACTGCAATTATGGAGGACAATGTTACAAAGCAGGCTAGCAGTGGTGATTTACCAAGTAATAGCTTACTGAGAGACTGGTTTTTATAATATTTGTGATGTGTTTTGTTGGATATAGCCAAAGAGAATCATAATAACATCGATAAAAAACTTTATAAACATTATCGATCAAAGCAAATTGTTTAACTTAACATTAACTACTGTTTTACAAAATAAAAAGTCTATCAAGATAGAGTGCTCACCTTGCATGCAAAGCATTGTAATTAACATATATTTAAAGTTATATAATTTATTATCATGAATTATTATAATGCTTAATTTCCAGTAAAATACACAATACAAAATATAGTAACATTACATGCAAGATATCAGATATAGTCAAATATGTATAATCACAACTATAAAGGAAATCGAGGAAACGCATGACCTAATAATTACGAGAAAGGTTAATCAGATAAATATATTTTCGCTCTCAAAATCAGGGCATCTGTAATGCAAATCAGGGTAATAATAAAGAGAGAAAAACAGGTGGACACACAGACAGAATATGGGAGAAAGGTTAGCATAAACAAAACTAAAAATTAGCAGACCACATAAACATGACTTTGTTTGATGTTCATACAAAAAGTGATGGGAGAAAATAAGAAATTTTTCATGGAATTAATATGATGGACATAAACTTTCAATTATCCATAACTGAGTGGAAAACTTCAATATAATAAGCCGAGTGCAATGTAGATACCATCAAGGGTTGCTTGCCAGTCGACCGCGACCACCCCCATAGTGCCGCCGGTGCGCACTATCGGGATGTCAATAGTGCGTGTCTCTCCATTATCTGGTTCCTTCAGACTGATGTACTCCGATATAAACCCTACAACAAACAACACCAGCATAGTTAAATAACTAATTATAAGCCTCAACTAATTGTAAGTTGTCATAATATTCACATTAGGTGTCAAATCCAGTTTGGTTTGAAGCTCACTGTGCAAACTAACCAGCGAGCACAAGTTATGAAGAATAAATCGATGGTACTCCAAACAGATATATGAACCACTTAATCTATTATTCTGTGACAAAATCCAGGGTGATTGGAATAAGAAATTAAGTTTAAAATGAAGCCGTAACTGCTCTGATGTAAAAATAGTTTCATATGATTCATCGCAAATGTTAACCTTTGCTCCGAATAGTGTTGCCGTAAATGACACAGTAACTCACCAAATGTCCCCAATACAGTTCTGCCCTAAATGACACAGTAACTCACCAAATGCTCCCAAAACACTGTCACCTAAATGACACAGTAACTTACCAAATGATCCATAAGGATCATCAGATGCCTCAATCGTCACAAGCGTTTCTGTCACCTGCCCAAGGATGGCGCCACCCGTCGGCGGACCAACCAGACGTACGGTGAACGTTTCCTCGACCTCGGCAAGTCGATCGTCCACGATCTCGATGGGGACACGCTTCACCTGCTCCCCGTTCACCATCATGACATCCGTTGACGTCACTGTGTAGTCACTGCCATAGTGAGCTGTTCCGTCAACTACCATGAACCGCACTGACACCTGGTGGCAAAGGAGGCAATGAATTAAATCGGCCAACGCGCCTGTTGCCTGTGAAGCCGGTAGTGAGGCGAATGAAGAACTCACGATAACGTCTGGATGTGTGTAAATGCTAATGAATAATTTAATTTAAAACACCCTGCAAAATAGATTGTTATATCCAGATACATAGTGTCTAAGTATGTATGTATGTAAGTATGTATCATTATTACAGCCTAAAACTGATTGTTAGTTATCTGAAAATATATGGTGGCCTTTACGGACTGTATGTAAACATATATATATATATATATAATTTGTTTATATACAGTCCATAAAGGCCAGCATTATTATATATGTACATGTACATATACTTATTTTTAATAAAACATATCTAGGGCCAATATGCTAACTTTGTGGAATTGTAAGTGCAGTTCTTCCAAAGTGGTGAGGTCCACAATTATTTCTATATAAGTTCGCTTCGCTGGACAGTACGTGTCTGGTCTACCAATTAACAATAATACCCAGTATTTACTGTATTGGAACATTTCATTTTTGTAGACCCAGAAAACCTCCAAATATAATTCTCCTATACTGCATGTTTTCAGATAATTATTATTCTATATATATATATATATATATACATATATACACACACGCACATATATACATGTGCATGTGTGTATATATATATATATTATATATATATATGTGTGTGTATATATATATTATAATTCTTCTATACTGCATGTTTTCAGATAATTATTATTCTATATATATATATATATATATATATATATATATGCATGTGTGTGTGTGTATATATATATATATATATATATATGTGTATATATATATATAAACACATAATAATAAATAAAGTCAATACTGGGTATTATTGTCATTTCGTAGATCAGACCTGTACTGTCCAGGGAAGCGAACTGATATAGAAATAACTGTGGACCTCACCACTTTGGAGGAGATGCACTTATAATTCCACAAAGTTGGCCTTAAATATAATTGTTTCAAAAAAATAAGTATTATAACTGTAGGCGAACAATCACTAACCATGCCGAAGTGACCAGCCGATCTGTTCACACTGACCACTGTGCCATAGGATCCTTCTGACACACTGGCCCTTCTGAGGGACAACTCGAGGATACCACTGGCGTTGTCGTTCTTGTTGATGATGAGTTGAGCGTAGGTCTCCATAGGTGACCCAAGACGCGGGGACCCCAGCACTGGAAGACAACAGTCACGCTAATCAACTCAGAAACATTGTGTGTGTGTGTGTGTGTGTGTGTGTGTGTGTGTGTGTGTGTGAGTGTGTGGGTGTGTGTGTGTGTGTGAGTGTGAGTGAGTGTGTGAGTGAGTGTGTGTGTGTGTGGGTGTGTGTGTGTGTGGGTGTGGGTGTGGGTGTGTGTGTGTGTGTGGGTGGGTGTGTGGTTGTGTGTGTGGTTGTGTGGTTGTGTGGTTGTGTGGGTGTGTGGGTGTGTGGGTGTGTGGGTGTGTGGGTGTGTGGGTGTGTGGGTGTGTGGGTGTGTGGGTGTGTGGGTGTGTGGGTGTGTGTTGTGCAGTGCTGTAACAAGTACTCCAGAAAAGTAACTAAGTAAAAGTAAAAGTAATCTCCAAAAAAACTACTTCAGTAAAAGTAAAAGTACCCCCGAAAAAAACTACTTAAGTAAAAGTACCGCTCCACAAAACTACTTAAGTAAAAGTACAAAAAGTTTTCTGTCAGTCAGTGCCAATATATATATTTATATATATATTATATATATATAATATTTTCTTCATCATATATATATATATATATATATATATACATATATCAGGGTTGTTTGATTTAAATCATTTGATTTAAATCATGATTTAAATCACTCAAAAAAATCAAAACAATGATTGATTTTTGATTTTGATAAATCTGTTTTTGATTTCTATGAATCTGCTTGGCTGGGTAGAATGCTTTGTATGCCTCATGCATCTTATGTATAAACTTATATAAGATCTTCTGATGCCACCAGTTCACTTATGCTGTTGATGTTTGTCTTTTGTGATAGATATAATTATCTTAGCTTAAGATAATGACTAGATTTAAGGTGTTTTGATATTTAAATGTAGCGTTCATATTTACTAAGATTCCATTCTGTATCTACTACCAACGGCATTTCAAAGAAGACCAATGCAGCTACTGCACCACAAACCTCATAGAACAGGAGGGTATTGCGCGTCGACCGCGCAGTCTATGCGATGTTCAAAAAACATTGTTACACACTGTTGAGTGTTGAACAACAACAAATTCACGAAATTATAGTTTTGAAATAAATTATGCAAATTCAAAACTAAAATCAATACGCTCATTATTGGCACAACTTCCTTCGTCTTTCAGTTATCGTTAAAATACCGATTTATAACGCGCATTTACCACGCCAAAACGACTACGACTCCCCATTTTATACACGGTTGATGAATTCAGAAGTTTATGCATCAGTAGCATGTTTTGCATGGCTAAGTGTTATGCCTAATATTTGTGACGCAATTCATCATGACATTAAAACCTAGCATTATACTGATCTTTTCTACTGAGATGCAACCTATTTATCCGATTTCTAAACATAAGTGTCATTGAATCTCGATTGCAATTTTCAAGCGGAAACACAGATGTGCGAAGCCAGGACTGGTAGCAGGGAAATGCGACTGATCATTGATGCCTGCACAAAACAAACAATGCCTTTACTCTTTAATTGACCTTAATCAAACAGACCCTTCATGGGTTTTAACACCCACTGGGGCGTCTCGGAAACCAAGCGCCAGTTACATAATAGATCAGCGTGAAACAAGATTGATGCCATGTTGTCGGCCCGAGCGGCTGCGAGTGCAAAGCAAACAATGACTACACAATCAGGGGTCGAGACTAATTAAAAAATTGGTGGTAGATTATATAGTAACGCAAAATTTAGAAGTAAAAAAGTAAGAAAGTAAACCAAAAAGTACTTCGTTACAAGTAAAAGTAATTCCCCAAAAATGTACTTCGTTACAAGTAGATTTCAAAATAAACTACTTAAATAATGTAACGAAGTAAATGTAACTCATTACATCCCAGCACTGGTGGTGTGTGTGTGTGTGCTGTTGTGTTAAAACCTTGGGCAGGTGTTTTCACTCTGCATTGTTCCAGTTCACTCAGCTGTATAAATGAGTACCTGGCTATAGACAGTGGTGGATACGTGTACTAGCAACCTTCGCGTATTAATTAATAGCATATGGCTGGATGCTTCCCAGAGAAGTCGAGATGGTGTCTGATTGAACAGGTCTGTCAGGGAAGTAAAGTGTAAAGTGCTTTGAGCAATCCTGAGGATTGGATACTGCGCTATATAAGAACTTACATTTACTTTTTATGGCAAATTGGATGGTCTCATGTATGTGTGCGTGCATGCATGCGTGCATTTGTGTTTGCGTGCATACATGTGTTGTGTACACTAAATGCATCACTAGACATGTTAATAAATTTACTTATAAAGACAACATTAAATCTGCCAACATCCAATTAACACCTAACTTACACAGTTGTGTACGTTCTCTTACATATGTAAATTAATTTTATACACAGTAGAACCTTGCTTTACAGCAACCTCTGTAATACAACGACCTGTTTAATACAGCAATCTCTGTAATACAACCACCCCTGCAATACAGTCACCTGTGTAATACAGCCACCTCTGTAATACAGTCATCTCTGTAATACAGTCACCAGTATAATATCGCTACCTCTATAATACAGCCAGCATAATCAATTAAGGTCACCTACTTATCCCTATTAACAGTACAAATAAAGATTTGTCATAACAACGGCGGATGTTTTATAACACGTACTTATGATGCAACGGTCCCGAATTAAGGTCACCTACTAATCTCTGTAACAGTAACCACAAATAAAGATTCATAGCAACGACGGCGGATGTTTTATATCACGTACTTATGATGCAACAGACCCGAGGTAAGTCGGGTCCAAAGGTCCTCACCTGTGTGGGTCTCTATGATGAGGTAGACCTCGGTGAGGACCACAAAGATGGTCTCGTCCTCCTCGGGTTCGAGGTCATCCACAATCGCCACGGTGAAGTTCTTCTGCTTCACCCCCATCGTGAGGACGATGGAGCCAGACGTACTGTTGAAGTCATCCACCCCCGCCCTCGTGGTGCCCTTGGGAAGGTGGGGGTGCACCTCGCTCGGGGCGAGGGTACGGTAGCCCACCCTCACACTGCCAAACAACCCCGTGCCACCCTTCCTCTCCACCGTGATCACTGCGTCTGGGGGTAAGTAAGTCAACTGTTGACGAGAGCTGATGGCAGTCGTAATAGTGAGAACACATGTACTGACTGAAATTAAATAAATGTATACTTGATGTACTTTTAATTATTCACTGGACTTTTTGTTATTTTTCTTGAAAATATGTAAGTTAACATGTATACTTTTTCATTTTATTATAACATTTCATGGTTTCACAACAGTTTGATAAGCACATCTGACAAAGTGCCTAAATGCACATAATCGTAACACGTGTATACGTTTGCCACAAAACAAGTTGTACTGCCCGAAAGTTGGCATTCTTCATTATTTGTTAAGATCGCTAAACACAACTACTAGCCACCGATGCCATGGCAACCACCGTAATAATCGATTAAAATGCATGATTTGCATGATCATTCTTACCAGCAAAGTGCCACAATATTTCTGCTTGTAATTTTCCTTAGGAAAATACCGCTATTTAGGACTATTTGTGGTCAGTCCAATTATTACAACCAAAAACAAAAAGTCCTATCTTTTAACATGGAGAAAATGGCCTTCCTGCCCCCAAGTACCCGAACGTCATTTTCGAGCGCGACACTTACATGGCCTATTTAGTATCAGATTTCCGTCAGATAAAATCGACCTGTCTTCCATTTGGTGACACATGTCATATACTTACCTGTGTCTGCTTCGTTGACACGCACTGGACGGTCCATGGCCGAGATAACAAACACACCAAACGGATCGTCATTGGCCATAATCATGAGTCTTGACCGCAACTTGGAGCGAGCTCCAAGCGCTCCCTGAAATGGTTAGAATCACTCAATGTATACCTGCTTGTGTCATGGCAATTACAATCAGAGTCAACCGGGTTTACAAAGTATATGTAATACATTGTCTCAATATCTATTTATAATGAAAAATTGCCTCAGTTGCTGCACAGAGTCGTGTGTGGAATGCAGATTCACAAACTGATGGTGTGTGTGTGTGTGTGTGTGTGCGTGCGTGCGTGCGTGCGTGCGTGCGTGCGTGCGTGCGTGCGTGCGTGCGTGCGTGTGTGATGTACATAAGTACACATATTGCACATGGCACTGAATTATTATTATGTTTTTTTAAATGTCTTGTTAATATCATTTATTATAATTATTTCAAATATTATATGTGTATAGTAAATATTTATTTATTTATTATTATTTGTATAATTCTTTTTAGTTTTTAGTAATTATGGTTTAATTACACATTTTTTATTTTTTATTACTATTATGATTTTATTAGTATTATCGTAAATATATATTTTATCTTTATTATATGTACGTATATAAATTGTATGTATGTATATAATTCATGTATGTTGGGTGATTATGGCCCAATGAAAATTATTATTTACCACATGCCATGGTTACCATCAAGAAATAAAGCTTTTACTTACTTACTTACTTACAATGTTTATAGTCATGATATAAACACCTATGCATATGTACACCAAAGTGAACTCAAACATATGCACTGCACAGTTTTACACACACAAGCACATCACATACATACACACGACATACATATCTACATACACAAGCACACACAAGCACACACAAACACACACAAACACATACCACACACACCATACACACACGCACACACAGACACACCGAATACACACACATGCACACACGCACACATAGGTGCTATAGAAGTTTTACAATTACTATTATTATATGCTTTTGGCAGTTTTACAAACCCCATCATCAGCAGTATACCAAGGAAGGCTTGGATTTCAAAGGAACCAACAACAGCTCAGTTAGCAAACAGCACCATCCCATTCTCTCTGGCCCATTCTGAAGCAATTATAGCCCAGTAGATTGGGTTTGTATCTCTGTTACCATAGCAACCACAAGTCAGTCACCACGAATAATAATCAGAACACTCACTGCAGACGTTTCCTTCAGCAATATTGTAAACATCTCATCGACCTCTGGCTCGGTGTCGCCGACGACTCCGATGTTGAGCAGTGCCACCTGCTGGCCACTGGCGAAGTACACGAGTCCACCCTTCTCGGTGAGGTCATTGCCCCTGTCATACAGCACCTTCCACGTCACGTTGACCGCCCCAATCGACCCACCCTCCCTGACGATCTGTCGAAACACAACGACAACATCAAATGTGAATGTTACCACCAGAGGGCGTTGCTGTTGGTTATGTCTATACCAGCCTTCATATCCCTTTCGAAAACTCCTCTGTTTAGCTCAACCAATGAAATCGCCCATGTGTCACATTTTGGGTGATTTCAGCCACAAACTGATGCAGAATGCTGACGTGTGTTAAATCTTGTTAATCTTGTTAATCTTGTTAAATCTTGTTAATCTTGTTAAATACTGTTAAATCTTGTTACTCTTGTTAAATCTTGTTAATCTTGTTAAATCTTGTTAAATCTTGTTAAATCTTGTTAATCTTGTAAAATCTGGTTAAATCTGGTTAAATCTGGTTAAATCTGGTTAAATCTGGTTAAATCTGGTTAAATCTGGTTGATCTAGTTAAATCTTGTTAAATCTGGTTAATCTTGTTAAATCTGGTTAATCTTGTTAAATCTTGTTAAACTTGTTAATCTTGTTACATCTTGTTAAATTTTTTTAATCTTGTTAAATCTTGTTAACCTTGTTAAATATTGTTAAATATTGCTAAATCTGGTTAAATGTTGTTTAATGTTGTTAAATGTTGTTAATCTTGTTAAGTCTTGTTAAATATTGTTAATTGTTGTTAAGTCTTGCTAAGTCTTATTAAATCTTGTTAAATCTTGTTAAATCTTGTCAATCTTGTAAAATCTTGTTAAATCTAGTTAAATCTTGTTGTTCTTGTTAAATTTTGCTAATCTTGTTAAATCTTGTTAAATCTTGTTAATCTTGTTAAATCTTGTTAAAAAATTAATCTTGTTAAATCTTGTTAATCTTGTTAAATCTTGTTAATCTTGTTAAATCTGGTTAAACCTAGTTAAATCTTGTTAATCTTGTTAAATCTGGTTAAACCTTGTTAAATTTTGTTAAATCTTGTTAATCTTGTTAAATCTTGTTAAATCTTGTTAAATCATGTTAATCTTATTAAATCTTGTTAAATCTTGTTAAATCTTGCTAAATGTTGTCAAATTTTGTCAAATGTTGTTAAATCTTGTTAATCCTGTTAAATCTAGTTAAATCTAGTTAATCTTGTTAAATCTTGTTAAATGTTGTCAAATCCTGTCAAATCTTGTTAAATCTTGTTAATCTTGTTAAATCTTGTTAAATCTTGTTAATCTTGTTAAATCTTGTTAAATCTTGTTAAAATGTTGGTGTACCTTGAGTGGGACCACGTTGAAGCCGCTGTCCCCTGTCTCCTGGGCTTCCACGTCCAACGAGTCCTCGTCAAAGTGAAACACTCCGTACGCGTGGTCCGACGCCAAGATCGTGACCAAGACCTTTGACCCGTTGCCAACCTCTGACCCCCCTGACGGGTTCACCAGTTCAACTACGAAGAATTTCTCCCCTTCTGGTGTGTCGTTGTCTAGAATTGTCACGTTGATGACAGCAAATGTCTGACCGGGTTCAAAGGTCAACTCGTCCACACGCGCCTGTGGAGGGGCGAAATCATTAGAATCAGTCAGCATTTTGTAATTCAACTGAAACACTTTGTTTCAGTTGTGTTTATAATGGTCCAACTATATACTATATAATCATCCCAGACAGCATATTCAAATCAGCCAAATGTTGGCCAAATGTTTGTTTCTAGATTAACCCAATGTTGGGAACCAACATTGGCCCGTGACTGGGATATCAGTATTGGACCAACAATGGCAGACAGACCTCCTACTTGGGCCAGTGTCGGCCCCAACGGGCTAACATTGGGCCAACATAGCCCTGCCATTATGAAATGCTATCTGGGATTATTGCAATGAATTTAGATTATGCAGCGTTGTTGTGACACTAGTAGCTATAGCTAGTTCTTACTGGAAGGTGGATTTAATGTGTAGAATGTAATACACTAAACTACTGTAATTCTTCACAATTTGTTCTTAAAGACTGCGAAAAATGTAAAGGTGATAATAAATAAAATTGCATACATGTAGATTTATGCATTACTGCATGTGTGTGTGTGTGTGTGTGTGTGTGTGTGTGTGTGTGTGTGTGTGTGTGTGTGTGTGTGTGTGTGTGTGTGTGTGTGTGTGTGTGTGTATTTGTGAGTCTGTGTGTAGTGTGTACATGTATGTGTTTGTTTATTTGTGTGTGCATGTGTGTGTATGTGTGCGTGTGTGCATGTGTGTGAAAGTATGAATGCAAATGGGTGTTTATGTGTGCTTGTATGTGTCTGTGTCTGTGTATGTGATTGTTTATACATGTGTATGTGTGTGTACAACTGCACATGCAAGCGATGTGCATGAGTGCTTTGCTTGAGATTCATATGTACGGTACATGTTTGTGTGTGTGTTAATGTGGTATGCATGTACATGCTCGCACGCAACTTATGCATGCGTGTGGTACCCACTTCAAAGTCAGGGGGTGTTTTCCCGGAGCTGCGTGCCGTGCCTTCCATGGTCCTCCACTCCACTGACACTCTCTCCAACGTGCCCTGAGCTCTCACCACAAGGAGGGAGATAACTCCTACTTCCTCCTCCACCGAAATCTACAGGAGACAAGACAGGGCAAGGGTAAGACAAAACTACTTCAAACACCTCATATCAGCTAGTGTGGCCCAGTTTCTTTAGCTAGCGGTGTCTCAATGGTGAATGCCGCTACTCCAGGTAAGTCTGATACTGCTCCACCAGTGCTCCAGAGTTACATAGACTACTCCAATACTGCTCTAACACTACTCCCACATTGCTCTAACACTACTCCAACATTACATCAACACTGCTCTAACACTCTTCCAATACTGCTCTAGTGCTACTCCTACAATGCCCCAACACTACTCCTACAATGCCCCAACACTACTCCTACAATGCCCCAACACTACTCCTACAATGCCACAACACTACTCCTACAATGCCCCAGCACTACTCCTACAATGCCCCAACACTTCTCCTACAATGCCCCAACACTACTCCTACAATGCCCCAACACTACTCCTACAATGCCCCAACACTTCTCCTACAATGCCCCAACACTACTCCTACAATGCCCCAACACTACTCCTACAATGCCCCAACACTTCTCCTACACCCCAACATGATCTCACCTCGACTTGAGACTTCGCGGGCCGGAGCCTTGGGTCGTTCTCACTAGTGGGCGGGTCTCCCTGGGCGAACTGCAGGAGGCCATTAGGATTGTCGTTCTTTCGCACAACAATCCTGCGTCTGTCGAGGCTCGGGTTGACACTGGCTCCACTCGTGCTTGTCGTAGCGTTCTCACCGTCGCTGGTCACCACAGCAACAATGACCACCTCAAACGTCTCATCTATCTCCGGAATTATGTCATCAATCACTTGAAGCTTGAGAATCTGCAATTTTGAAAAATGTTGGTGTTAGCTGAAAATGTGCTCACACATAGGATGACATGTAAATGTAACACATGCGCACGCACGCACAGGGGCCAGTTTCATAGAACCGCGTTAAGAGCATTTAGACGGTCTACTTGTCATAGCTAACAAGTGGTTACCTCATGTGAAATACGAATGACAATGGCAGAAACGTCAGCGTGTAGTGTAACACAAGAACGGAAAACAATATTTCGATAACGTAAAGTTACGCCTACAAGATACATGGCGCAGCCTAAGTGCAACTATGGAGCAGACTCATGAAACACAACTAGTGCAACTTTACGACGTTCTAGGCTTTCTAAGTGTTATCGCTCGCTACGGTGTCGAAAGCGGGTTCTATCAAACTGGCCCCAGGATGACATGTAAATGTAACACATCTGTTTTTAGTGACAAGTTCAGAAGCTGGAGACTCTAATGACAACAGTTGCATTGTTTGAAACATAAAATACCCATGAGAAAAAGGGTTCCACAGAGTAAACTGTGATCACGGAAGTTGAGACCACTGTCAAAACCGCAATCGCTGGTACCCAGTTCCAATATCGATGTGAAAACTAAGAAAGGACAAATAGAGAAAACATGTTTCTGCAGCCTATTGAGTAATAAATAAAAAATAAATATACTTACATAGCACCAAATCTAGCTACAAAACTATTTAGGGTGCTTTACATGTACGTGTCCTTAAAAATAATTACCCAAACGTATAACTAAAACAATTAATTGTACATTATATAAAAGTGCATACAGACAGACTAATTAAAACATTATAAATAAACAAATAAACATAGAAGGCTAAAACATAAAAACAAAAGGTCATTTAAGGCAGAAGTAATATCCTCTTTGGTGCATTGTCTCTTCATTTAATTATTACAGTACCTTTGATCTTTCGCCTGGTTCAAACACCATCACACCCGTCACATTCTGGAAGTCTGCGTCGGCTAGTTCGTGCTGCTGGCCACCAGGGGGAGCCACCTGCATGAGCTGCCAGGTGAGTAGAACGGTGGCGGCGTCACCCCGCTGTCTCTCGATGGGGCAGCGGAAGACAGCGTCCTCTGTGTCAGCTCTCTCAGGGTCACACGGGCCGCTGAAGCCAAACAGCCCGTTGGCATTGTCACTCTTCAGAACTGGAGGAGAAACAAGAACAGGTGTGAAAGTATGAACATTATTGTGTTCAAATACGTAGCTTTGTTTTTTCATTCCCTATTCAAAATTGCATGCTCAAAGCTCTTAAGTCAAAATATGTCTGTATCTGAGTTTGATGGTTACCAATAAATTACTAATATATTTTATATATTTTTTATAAACAGTACATATCATTTACATGCAGTTAGTCTCATGAAAACTTCCCCAAAAAGTAACCTAGATACTGCCATAAATATCATCACAACCAAGTTAAAACACAAAGCATCTGATTTAAACAACATGCTATATTTATGGTTTTCCATTTCCCCAAACTGCTCTACCATTCAATTCTAGCAATTTCATTTGCAGATGTAGGTAAATATTTTCTAGACAGGTGTACAGCACAATGGCTTGGGGGTAGAGCTTCAGACTCTCAACTACGAGAACCCGGGTTCGAATCCTGTGCTGCAGTGTTAAAACCTTGGGCAAGTTTTTTCACTGCACATTGCTCCAGTTCACTCAGCTGAATAAATGAGTAGCTGGCTACAGACAGTGGTGGATATGTGTACATGCAGCCTTTGTACATTAATAGTAGCATATGGCTGGATGCTTCCCAGAGAAGCCGAGATGGTGTCTGAGTGAACAGGTCTGTCAGGGAAGTAAAGTGTAAACTGCTTTGAATGGTCGTGAGGACTGGATACTGCGCTAAATAACTTTTAAACATAGTGTAAGCCTAACCTGTAAGTGTCGCCGAGTAGTAAAACTCGTCGACTCTGGCGCCACCTTGTGAGGAGATGAGGCGAACCAAGAAGACCTCGTTGCTCTCCTCCTCCGTGTCATCAATCGAGTCGATGACAATGTCCTGCCGTGTGTCTCCGACACCAAACGTCAGGTAGCCAGAGATGGGTTGTAGGTCATGCATCGACGGGGTCTCATAGAGTTCTCTGATCTCTCTGGTATCAAACACGTACACGTGACTATTATTATCACTTTTATGTCTTATCAACTGAATCTGGATCACCTTATTACTGGCATTTTAATGTGCAATTGGAGAATTTTTTCGTTTTTAATGTGATGTTTAAAATGGGCAACAGACTTTTGAATCTTTGAAACTTGAATACCCAATGTCCAAATATTATCGAGCTGGTGCATGTGTGTTTTGATAAAAAGACAAACATCTCAATTTTACTTTTGCATCACCCTTTGATGGTAAACAATCACCCTTTGATGGTAAACAATCACCCTTTGATGGTAAACAATCACCCTTTGATGGTAAACAATCACCCTTTGATGGATGGTAAACAATCACCCTTTGATGGTAAACAATCACCCTTTGATGGTAAACAATCACCCTTTGATGGTAAACAATCACCCTTTGATGGTAAACAATCACCCTTTGATGGTAAACAATCACCCTTTGATGGTAAACAATCACCCTTTGATGGTAAACAATCACCCTTTGATGGTAAACAATCACCCTTTGATGGTAAACAATCACCCTTTGATGGTAAACAATCACCCTTTGATGGTAAACAATCACCCTTTGATGGTAAACAATTTCCTATTTCTGGATCTCAATTTATTAACACAGCAGACTTCCTGCCACATATAATTATGCTGGCTACTTCCATGCAGAGGAACAGACTGCTAGATACAAGATACTAGCTTTATTTGACATCGGTTTACATAGAAATTACATGACATTCATAGTTCTCCTGGTCTATTTTCCAACTGTTAGTTTCCGATTCTAAATATATTTCAACATAACTTACAAAAATCCATTTAAAGGCAGAGTGCTCCAGAATTGGTAGAACAGTAATTTGTAACAGGAAGTGTGCTGTCTAGAACGTGGGAAAGTTAAACATCAAAAGATATTGCGGTTAACTCTGCTCGATATGGCATTATTGGCAATCAATTTTGTTTTGAAACATTGTAGTTATAATAACGCAGTATTAAATGAAAAAATAAAACCCTCGCATTAAACCCTATGGATGAAACACTTTGTTTTTCTCAAAACTAACAAAATTGCTATAATAATAAAATACAATATTTATATTAGATTCTAAATATATTTCAACATAACTTACAAAAATCCATTTAAAGGCAGAGTGCTAGGTCCAGAATTGGTAGAACAGTAATTTGTAACAGGAAGTGTGCTGTCTAGAACGTGGGAAAGTTAAACATCAAAAGATATTGCGGTTAACTCTGCTCGACATGGCATTATTGGCAATCAAGTTTGTTTTGAAATAGGATTTTTTTTTTCATTTGAATGTATTGCAGGTGGAATCTTTCAAATTGCGAACACTGTTCCATGCTTAACAAAGTAACGAAACACAAACTGGCAGGCAGTAAGCCTTCAATATACATGTTGTAGTTATAATAACGCAGTATTAAATGAAAAAATAAAACCCTCGCATTAAACCCTATGGACGAAACACTTTGTTTTTCTCAAAACTAACAAAACTGGTATAATAATAATAAAATACAATATTTATATAGCGCCATAATCACACATTGCTCTATGATGCTCTACAGTACAATAATAAAAACAATAAAAAAATCTACAGAGAATTAAAAATATTACAATATTCAGTTAAATAATTTAAAAGGTAAACAACAAATACTCGTAAATTGAATTAAACAGTAAAAATACAATTATACATCAGGATAGTAAACCTAAAAGGTATAGGTGCAATAAATAATTAAGTAATATATTACATAAAAACTATCAAATAATAATTATATACATATATATATATATACCTAATTAGGTGAGATTAAAAATAGTAAGATTATCAAGGGTATCACCCTTTGTCCTAAACCCCCCCAAGTGGGGGTAGCTGCCTCACCCTGCATCCAGCTTCCAGCTGTAGACTCTCACGTCCTGGAGAAGTCCCTCGTAGCGCCGGGAACCCATCTCATCACCCCCCATCGCCCCCACCATCAACACCCCACCATCTTCATCCTCCAGCTCCAACACCCCCAGTTGGCTGTGGGGGAGGAAAGAACAAGAATGTTATTAATTTATGTATTTAATTTAATTGTTATTAATGTATTTTAGTATAATTTATATAATTAATAAAACATTATATCATGACTATTTACGTACAGCCATGTGTCACTTAATTATCCGTTTTTTTACTGGAAAAATTTAATTTATTAATTTATGTATTTAATTTAATTGTTATTAATGTATTTTAGAAACAAATTATATAATTAATAAAATAATATATCATGACTATTTACGTACAGTCATAATTAATTTATCTGCACACTTTGGTTCATGAGGTTTTTTACTGGATAAATTTTGTTTATTAATTTATGTATTTAATTTGTTATTAATGTATTTTAGTATAATTTATATAATTAATAAAACAATATCGTGACTATTTATGTAACATTAGTATGGCATATATGTCATTTATCTGCACACTTTGGTTCACGAGGTTTTTTACTGGATAAATTTAATTTATTAATTTATGTATTTAAATTAATTGTTACTAATGTATTTTAGTATAATTTATATAATTAATAAACAAAATATGTCATGACTATTTACGTAAAGTCACGTGTCATTTATCTGCACATTTGGTTAACAAAGTTTTTACTGGATAATTTTTTTTATGTATTTTAGTATAATTTATATAATTAATAACAAATTATATATTGACTGTTTACGTACAATCATGTGTCATTTATCTGCACACTTTTGTTCACGTTTTCTTTCCTGAATACATTTTATTTATTAATTTATGTATTTAATTAAATTGTTATTAATGTATTTTAGTATAATTTATATAATTAATAAAAAAAATTATATCATGACTATTTACATACAGTGATGTGTCACTTAATTATCCGCACACTTTGGTTAACAAGGTTTTCTACTGGATACATTTTATTTATTAATTTATGTATTTAATTTAATTTTTGTTAATGTATTTTAGTATAATTTATATAATTAATAAAAAAAATATATCATGACTATTTACTTACAGTCATGTCATTTATCCACACACTTTGGTTCCCAAGGTTTTTTAATGGATAAACAAAATTTGTGGATTTGTGAAACACCTTATTATCTCTCATTAATAAATAATGTACATTATTGATAAAGATTATTACAAATAATAATTGTTAATATGGGTGTCATTTTCCTGGAACACAAGCTACATTGTATGGACGGTATTCCTTTCATATACTATATTGTTCTTTTTGGACAACTTAATTACCTTCTTCCCATTGATTCACCATCTACGTAGAATGTGATGTAGCCAGCATCAATTGTGACAAGGATGAAGTGCCACGCCAGATCTTGGAAGTTTGTGTTGACAGCACGTGCAGCAACAAGGTTCGTCTAGAAATGAACGTTTTAAATTAAAATTAGGCAGCTCATTTTTTGTAATGTGACATAACATGCAGCCAATCATATATGGCAAGGAGACATATATGGGGATTGGTGGTCATGTGGTAGAGCACTGGACTGTCAATCGAGGGGACAGTGGTTCAATCCCACCTACCGCCGTTTCAAAACTTAGGTAATTTCGTTCAACCCACATTTGCCTGTGTCTTTCGGAAGAGACACTAAAAGCTGGTGGTCCCTTCTATCTGGTGTCTATGTCAGGGGAAGTAAAAGATCCCACACAGAGGGTAAATGTGTAACCTGTAGTGGACTCACAAAATCAAAAAACATTTTCTCACCACTGTCTGGCGACCATTTCTGTCTCCTACCAAACTAAAGGAGAATTTTTTTTTCATACATTTCTTCGACTTTCAACAACCATTTTCACACATATCTGGTATGTGGCTGCAGTATAGTACACCTCTGCGTATCTACTAAAAATTGATGAAATGCTATAAGAAAAATAGTTCGTGAAATGTTCACACTTCACAGACTTACAGGATTATTTGTTGCGGAGTACCGGAACTCAATGGTCGCGCTGTGGAAGTTCTCGGTGTCGACCGTCATAATCTTGAGTGCGTAGTAGTGTCTCGTGCCATCTGCAGACGTCTTTGCCAGAATGTAGCCGTCGACATTGGGCTCTGGACGAACCCATGCACTTAAACTGAACCCATCCCGAATCTCTGCACTCTTCATGTGGTACTCTGATGACACGTTCACGTAACAACCTGCAACATTCAATATGCCATACTCATTTAAATGCCTTATGGTACATACCCAGCAAACAAGGAACCATTTCTGAACAAGTTGGCACATGTTATACTGGTTCATAATTGGTACCGATCCACCAGTAGGTGTTTTCTTGTGTTTCACGAGTTTTGAACGAGTTTGACACGAGTTGTACTGGGTCAGTTCTGGTACGGTTTCATCGGTACGTGTCATCACGTGAAAAACTCGTGATTTCACGATAAACACGTGTCGATACACCAAATTTGTTCACAGAATCTGGTTAATTCACGTACAAAAACACGTTAATTGAGCCAGCTGAACTCGTGAATTCACTTACAGAACATGTGAAATCACGGGTCGTTGTTTGCTGGGTACACATAATTTTCAGCAGTGTCAAAGATTGATCTGTGACAGAAATATCTTGGTATGGCATAAATCTCTGGAATTCCTTGCAAGTTGCATATACTACCATAAAAACAATAAGGTATTTCAGACAGAGGTACAATACAATACTTATGAATGAATATATATAATTGCAACTTTCATTGCAAATGATTCTGATGACTAATGTATCTGTATTCTATGTTTAATTCCTTGTATGTATCCATTTATTTTACAATAATCATATTAATGTGACTAATGAACTAGGGGTTGTATCACTAGTTCTGTTTATATTGTTTTCTTTCTTATTTGTGTAAGCATTTAGGATGTGTGTAATATTTACATATCTAATGATTTCTTATATTTTGGTTGTGACCACAAATACTGTGTTCGGGGATACATACTACTATAATTTTTTTACTTCTTGTGTATTCCATTCAAACAACATTATGTGTACAGCATGTTCTCATGATCTTAAATTGTAATGTTCATTGAATGGTGTTTAAATAAATCATATTGAATTGAACTGAATTAATGTTAACTTTAATTTGCTGTCACAATCAGTGACAACATCAAAGGTTCTATCTGCGTCTGCTAATATTGATTATATGTGACTCATCTTAACAAAAGCGGTCGGATGTCGGTAATTTTCAAAATTGAGTGATTAGTACCACTGGAAAGAGCATAATATCTGCTTTCATATGATATATCATGCTAGAAGATATCTCGATTCTAGCCGAAGCTATAGCTTGACAAACATGTGTGGGGTAGAAACCTTCAAATTAAGAAAATGGCCTTCAAAGTTGATGCAAAATATTTGTTACGTTTCATGGAATGTACCTTAGTTACCATGGACCGATCTTTTTGAAACTTGGCATGTTGGAAGATAATGTCATTCTTAAGATATCGTTTTAATATGAACACAAAATGTTTATTAGAAAAACAATTGCAGATTAATTAATATTTTATGCAATTACCTCCGTTGTTAAGAAAAGCGAACAAACTCTGCTGCTGTTATGCCTTGGTTAGGATGGACATATCTGGCTGAAATTTGGACAACTCAAAGATAGTATCATTGTCATGATATTGCATTTGCTTTTCCCAATTCCTCATGCGGAGAATCTGACACCGTCTCTACGGATCGGTCAGCGCGACTTGCGTAGCCGTGCCATGTCGTAATCATTCTCACGAAAGTCGAATTCAATATTCGTCTTCGTCAGTGATGTAGTTCGCAAAATTGTCATCCTCGTCATCGTCCGCCACGCTTTCATCAGTCACTTCCTCCAAAAAGTACTCCGGCGCCTCAGTCAAACTATCTATTTGTGCCCGATCACTTGCATCAGAGTTTAACAACTTCGCCACACTGAACGCCATTTTTCGCTTCGCCTTCGTCTTCGCTTTCGTCTTCGCTCGCTAACTAGGTCAGCAGTGACGCATGCGGATATGCAAATGTTCCACGCTGGACCAATGAGAATGGTTGCCGGAGCTGTTGCTACCATGTGACCCCGGTTTGTTTAGCCCGTTTTGCGGACAGGGGGTCTATTCCAAGCTTTCTGAAGGCCGGAGAATGCATACATTAGCATAGATATGACCATATATGGACAGATGACGCGTTAAGCTACGCGGTGATACCCGTCATGATAGGGATCGTCCCAAAATTAGCGGCAAAGAAAGCGCGGAATTACTGGCATTTTCGGCTTTGTTTTATGGAAACGGAGCGGAACACTTAGCACAGCTCTACGCAAATGTCTTTAAAATACACGAAACAGAGTTAGTTAGATAATAACAAGTGTGGCAATCGAAAAAACGAATACTAAAGAATCATTTTCAGGGAAAATCTCAAAATTGACGAATGCCCGATTTTTTCACAAAATCGGCATTTACGGAAAATCTGATTTACCGACATCCGACCGCTTTTGTTAAGATGAGTCACATATATTATTTACTTTACATGGTTACACATGTGAATGTTTAATAATAATAATAATAATAGTAACTTCTTTCGCGCCAATATCCTCGAAAATCAAGCTCAGTGGCGCGACAAAACCAGGGGATTAATCAATCTCATAATCGAAAGCAATGCGTGAGTCGTCAACGGATGGATGGAAAGTTTAAACTTGGATACACACAGGGTTGCAAATAAATGCTGTCTACAATCTTCTCCTTGTTATATAGCAGACATCTCTAGGGCTAGGTGTGTCTAAGACAAATACAATTCTTTTACAATTAGCGATACCTTCGCAGCCATCAAACTGTAGCACTGTGGTGCCAGTCTTTGGTCTCCTTGACGACGGCACCTCTGTCACGTTGGGCGGAAACGTTCCCAGAAACAGTAGGTCCAGTAGGATGTTCCCCTTCCCAGAAATTGGGTAGGAGAAGACCTCCCACACGACCTGTGAAATGGGAAACAAATACACAGGCTCTTACTCTGTTTTAAACTTGTTATCTAACATTGTTGCCAAAGTTTCGATGGAGGTCATGTGATGTAAATAAACTGTAATGTATTAGCTATGTAAAATGCTACAGTGTTTCTGATGGAAGGAGCAGAACAGGAACGGAGAAGGAGAGGAAAATGTGTCTCGAGGGCAATGAAGACAAGTGAAGAGGAAGAAAAGGTAAACTGAAATCGAGGAAAGGAACCAAAGCCTGCCTCATCCCTGATGACGGGGAATCTGACAGAGAATGACACGTCCACAAGTGTCTGATTTTCATAATAAATTATCAGTTGAAACAAAATAATTCACGAGTGTAATCAGTTTGTGTGTCGGCTGCAATTGCTGGATCAGCAGCCCTGTGTTGGCAGTCAGAGGCAGTTCACATACAGATGTGACATATTTCATTTAACTATGCAAAACTGTGTACAATCATATTTACTAATCATTTATCATAAGTTTGTGTGATCAATGATTTCAACTTAATCTAAAAACAACTAAACTAGCACATTCATCTTATACAGTAAAACTATAATTTGGTAATACATAGTAACATTGTAGTTATCTATGAATTTCGTACAATCTCTTTGGTCTACAAGTGGTATTAGCGAGAAAATATTAATAGAACATATTCCTCGCAGAGCAATTGAGGGGATCCCTGAAGTTGGATTATATAAAAACCTACGTTTTACCTTTTAAATATTTGTTTTAATTAAACATTTTTCGACCCACCTTAACAGTCTCATAAGTTCCTTGTTTTCTCTGCACCGTCAATCTCGCCTGTTTCAGGGATTCTTCTCCTGGATTCACGTCTTCCGCAATTTGCAGTTCGCGTGAAGTGTCAGCGAATGAGAACACACCAAATGGGTCGTCGTTCTGGAGTACGCGAACTGTGACCTCTAAGTTTGAATCAGCCAGTACAGGTATTTGACCACTGGGCCCACCACCTGTGTCAATCAGAAGGGCCAGGCCTTAACATCTGCTTTAATTTCTTCGTAAGACTATGTACATCATAATAATAAAAAAAATTAATCACCAGAGGTCCATCGAATAATTTTATTAACGTTTTAATTTTAGTTTTTAGTTTTAGTTTTTAATTAATAGTTTTATGAGAGCAAACACTGCCCTCCCCCCAAGCACACAAGCTTCAATTGGACTTTTAATGCCCGGAAAGGGCCCAGTCCAGTATATGGAAGAAGAAGAATCACAACCCTTCATTGTTACACAATATATGGTTACCATGTAAACAAATTAAAATTTAAGAGTCAAAATCAATGGTTTGAAGGCTAGTGAGTGCATGAACAAATTTAAAGCACACCTTAAGACATTCTATTTCAAAATTGCTTTTAATGTCTAATTCCTCTATACCTTTTATATTGATATTAATGTTTTAAGTGGCTCAGCCAGCATATAATTTAAATTATTTATTAATTAGTTTAAGATTTTTAATAATGTTATTTAATATTCACGGTTTTTTATTTTATATATTTTGTTTTACTAGTATTATATTACACTGACTTTTTACAATGTGAACACTACAGAACAAAGCTTATACTTTGGATTTTAGTGTATAAATAAAGTGTATTATTATTATTATTATTATAGTGTCAGCTGGGAAATGTTCTCAGGCAAGGCACAACCAATAAATATTCTTTCGAACTTTTAAACAAATGTGAGCTTTTTATTAAACTGACTGCAGGTGTGATTTTAACTGTTACTATTTTAACCATTTCACCCCTGATCTGCTGCAATCACTGAGTACAGCATTCCCAGTGATGTGCAGCAAAGTTGACAACCTCCTTTCAAATCAAGATTTGACAACAAAATATGCATTTTATGAATAGGAATGTTAGATATTTTTGGAAAGTACGATAATCAACAAGTAAAATGAGCTGTACTATATTAGACTGATGACATGGTACACTGCTCTTGCTCCGGTTTTATTCTGTAACTTTTATCATCACTGACATCCGAGTATTGATCAAAACAAATCGGTCAGTTTCATTATTAAGTTCGCCAACATCATCGTAGTTTCGAACATAACCATCATCAGATATAGTGTCTTCACTAAAACTATCAAATAAGCCACCCAAAAAGATATGATGGCAAATCACTGGTTGAAATACTGCCTTCCACCATAGTAGCCACCACAGGTTTCGATAATCCATCATCAAAAACCGAGAAAATCGGTAAACTATTACTGAGCGATAATAAACTACAGCAACAACTAAATAAAAAATTAGATCAGCTTGGCCACCGCATACAAATGATGGATAATTATGAGTTAAAACGTTTTGAATGGCAAAGCTTGCCAAAACATCAATAGCGGCCTAACGTATACCGAAGTATCACAAGCAGTGATGTCAATAAAGAGACATCACATACAGAAATGGTTAACTAGTACTAGTACTTAACTCATTACAGAGTGGGACATGGAAGAACCTGACTGGCTGCTGCTAGTATCCACTTACCCGTTACACCGTCCAGCAATAATGTGAATGTCTCTGTGTATTCTGGTTGACCATCAGCAGTGGGAGTTAGAACAATAAACGCTGACTCATCAAGGTCCTTGAAGGTCACAACACCACGTTCCTCTGGAAAATCCAATGCTGCGTGGCCCTCCTCGCCACGAAATGTCCAAGAAACGTTGACAACACTGAAGTGTCCTCTCTCCCTCATAATTCTAAAAGCATGACAAAATCACGATTGACAATTTTTGTATCACAGTCCCAAAATGATCACTCAATACTGTGACTTGATATGAAAATCGACTGCGTCCATCCAAATAAAAATTTCTGCATCACATATGCATTTTATACTAATACAAACAGCATACATATTCTGAAAGCAGAATACTCAACAAGTAACATTGTTGAAATATGTTTTAATTCCACCATGGTGAATCTGATTATTGTTGTTCATAATCAGCAAATGTACTTGCAAATGTTGGTAAAATATTCCATCAAACAGATAGGAATAAATTAATATAAAATGTCCTTTTAATACTGCACATGCTATTAACATTTCACACATTAATTATCTTATTCTGGAACTGAATTTAGGAAGATGGTTAAGAAGTGTGGTCTGTATTATATTTAATGTCTCCAGATTAGAAATACAACACCTATCACATTTGAATGGCAAGTACATGCATAATATTTATGTAAGTGCCTTGAATTATCTCACTGCAAAACTTACTTAATGTACGTTGGTGTTCCTTCCTGTAGATCATATACAGACGGTGGCGCAAAACTAAATATTCCGTTCGCATCGTCATTAGCTTCGATAATAATTGTGGCTCTTGGAGTCCCATATACGGAGACGTCACCTGGTGGAGGAAATTGACATTATCTGTTCTTTATTCTCACCAGAAAAAATACACATTAAACATTGTGCAACGTTTAAAAATATAACTCTGTAAGATTTGCTGTAGCATTTATTATTATTTGTATTTACACACGGACAGTCATGTTACACAATAACATATATGGTTTTTCAAGAATCATTAAAATTAAGTTTTAATTAATATTTTTACAAATTTAATAGTTTTACAAATTAAACAATTGTGTCACATTCACATGTAAATTCCAGTAATATGTGCAAATACAAATAATACCAGCTGCGATTTAACGTTGACAACTTCCCTAACACTTCAATTATATCCTGCAGGGTAAATAGCATCCGTAGAGAGCCCACAATTTGTAGTATTCAGTTGATTCTCACTAAGTAAGTGGATCACCATGACAACCACACAGCAAGTATGGACAATGACACATGATTGACAGGGAACAGGAGGAAGGCTCAAAACACCTGGCAGAGACACACAATGACAGGTAGATCATACAAAATGACAGGTAGATCATACAAAATGACAGGTAGATCATACAAAATGACAGGTAGATCATACAAAATGACACGTAGTTCACACAAAATGACACGTAGTTCACACAAAATGACAGGTAGATCACACAAAATGACAGGTAGATCACACAAAATGACAGGTAGATCACACAAAATGACAGGTAGATCACACAAAATGACAGGTAGATCACACAAAATGACAGGTAGATCACACAAAATGACAGGTAGATCACACAAAATGACAGGTAGATCACACAACACGACAGGTAGTTCACACAAAATAACAGGTAGGTCACACAAAATGACGGGTAGATAACACAACATGACAGGTAGTTCACACAAAATGACAGGTAGATCATGGGTTACACCTGAAAACACTTTCTTAAATGGCCACAAACTGCGGATGTCTGCAGTCGATGGCCATTACTCCTAGCGAGCAAAAAAGCCAAACTAATGCCAATGTGGTAATTTTACCTTCTGCATTGAAGAGTTCTATGTAGAATATTTCATTAGTCTCGGGTGTGGCGTCCTGCAGTGTGTCTGCTCTGACTGTCTTGTCGCGCTCGCCAACACCAAACACAAGAGGCGTCTTCATGATGTCGACATAGTCGCGGCTCGCTTCAGTCGCACTGCCATCTACAGTGTGGTACATCACCGTGGCAACGGTGTCCACGTCCCCGTCGCGAACCACAGTGAAGGTCTGAAAACCGGACTCGGTGACGTTCTTGACCGATGGTTCTGAATGAGTAGACGACTGGGCTTAATTAGAGGTTGTCTCAGGTAAATAAATATGTTGAAACACTATCAAATCCGAAACATTTACACACCATAATGAATATTTTGTATCTAAAAATATAGATATACATATTATACAAATAAATATGCATGTTTGTATTTGTGTGTATTTATTATTATATATTTTATGTATGTATATATATATATACATACATATATATATATATATATATATATATGTATATATATATATATACACTGTATATTAATATATATATATATATATATATATATATATATATATATATATACATATATAAATAATAAAGGCTGCAAGTATTGAATGTTCCATCCACAATATTGGAGAATACTCTCAAAATTATCCAAAATATATATTGTGCAAGTACTGTTAATTATTATTATGTGTCTGGTATCCCTGGTTATACCAACATATATGAACTATTAATTTTTTTAGAAAGGTATTATCCATGCAATGAGACATCAACAATTTCAACCATCCTCACTTAGGCTGTGTTTTCAATGGTCAGCCCAGAAATAAACACTGTCACGTAAAATACCCTGTTTATGTACACATGCCTGCAAGAGTGCCTGCATGTATGTGTGCACGCATCAGAGTTGGCAAGTATCTAGGCACTAGTCTGCATTTGCACGCATGAGTGCATTGCACATGAGCGCACGTGTACATTTCACACAACCTATCAACACTTTATGACACCGTCAAGTTTCACAACGTCTACAAACCGGAAACATACCTTTAAAGTATATTGCATCATCATTCTTAAGGATGACAATTGTGGCATTCTTGTGTTGACCCAACACTGCTGCATTTGTAGGTCGGGTCAAGGTCACTGTGAAATACTCATCTCCCTCTGGCAACTGAAAAATATTCAATATTCTCTCTATTAAGGTCACCTCTGAACTTGGAAAAAGCGACTGGATTAACAAGGTGACCCCATTAGCAAGACTACTTTAACATTGCAAATAGAATACATGAAAGGAAAATGAATGATTAGAGCAATAACTACAGATATGTATTGTAATTGGTTATGCAGTCCATCAGGAGACTCCCATAAAGGCATTTAATAGCCACTGCCACAAGTAGCCTTAATTGCAAGGTGGTTGTATTATCGAGGTGTCAGTAAGACGAGGTTCAATGGGACATACAATAAATGTGAATCCGCAATGTAAAATCACATGAAAAACTTTAATAAATAAATAACAATGTGCAAGCATCAATTGTATGCAAGTCCTCGAATCTGTAAGTTCACACATCGATAAGTTTGAAAATAATTACAAGCAAGACACATCATGCCGCATTGGAATTCGGCATCGCGCAGCTACATTGGGTTATGGGCTACACAGAGCTGGTTGATTGTGTCTGGTTATAATGGCTGCACAAGAGGCATATGTGCATGGGAGATTGGAGTGTGTATTCCCATATCTTTTTCTGAGTGTCCCTTACAATCCCATCAATTCCCCATAAAACTGGTGCCTGATATTATTATTTTTATTATTACAAATATTTCTAGAGCCCCGTATCTCCGGGGTCAGCCTGTTCATAGACGCGTACACACATTACAATAAAACTTACATAGAATCAGACAACAGTTTAAAAGAAGAAGATTTAAAAATTGATATGATGGTATATTTTATAATAAAAAATTAATAAATATACAAATAAAAAATATAAATTAATAAAAAAAGAAGTTAGAAATATATATATATATATATACATATGAATACCAAATAATTAAGATATAAGATACTATTTCTAAGATATATTAAGTCAACTGCATAAATATAAATAGATAAGGTTAATTTAAAAAGTAAAACATTAGTTATTATATAACAAAATAACAATACCAAAATTAATAAAAAAATTACCTCATCAGGGAGAGCCGTGATGTGGATGGTCTTTTCTCCAGTACCGTGGCTGAACGTCAATGAGCCATTCAGTGGGGACAGATCGGCATTTGATTTCTGATCAACGACGAACCACTCTACACTCGCAACACCGAATCTTCCCATCGATCGGAGAACCGTGAGGGCGGCAACACTCGTGTTTGATCCCTTCGACTCGTCTGGAACAGGGAAGAACAGGGAACAAGTTAACAGGTTCAATCCCACCTGCCGCCATTTTGAAACTTAGGCAATTTCGTAACCTCACATTAGCCTGTGTCTTTCGGAAGAGACACTAAAAGCCGGTGGTCCCTTCGATGTGGTGTCTGTGCCAGGGGAAGTAAAAGATCCCACACAGGGGGTAAGTGTGTAACCTGTAGTGGACTCACTAATTCTACAGAAGGACAACTGTAAAAACCAATCACAATAATGGTCAGCAAGTTGACCGAGGTCATTTAATGGAAGAAGAAAGGTAACAGTAAAGGTGAATTGTTACACAGGACAGAATACAGATGTTATGACCATTCAGTACACTTTACCAGTGCTGGGATGTAACGAATTACATTTACTTTGTTACATTACTTAAGTAGTTTATTTTGAAATCTACTTGTAACGAAGTACATTTTTGGGGAATTACTTTTACTTGTAACGAAGTACTTTTTGGTTTACTTTCTTACTTTTTTACTTCTAAATTTTGCGTTACTATAATCTACCACCAAGTTTAAAATTAGTCTCGACCCTTGATTGTGTAGTCGTTGTTTGCTTTGCGCTCGCCGCTCGGGCCGACATCGTGGGCACATGGCATCAATCGTGTTTCACGCTGATCTATTATATAACTGGCGCTTGGTTTCGGAGACATCCAGAAGGTTCTGTTTGATTAAGGTCAATTAAAGAGTAAATGTGGGGCACGGCATTGTTTGTATTGTGCAGGCATCAATGAGCAGTCGCATTTCCCTGTTGCCAGTCCTGGCTTAGCACATCAGCATTTCTGTAAGACCAGTGCATTGACCATGCAGCAAGTCAATGGCTTGACAATTGCAATCGAGATTCAATGACACTTTTGTTTAGAAATCGGATAAATAGGTTGCATCTCAGTAGAAAAGCATTATACTATGCTAGGTTGAAATGTCATGATGAATTGCGTCACAAATATTAGGCGTAACACTTAGCCATGCAAAAACATGCTACTGATGCATAAAACTTATGAATTCATCAACCGTGTATAAAATGGGGAGTCGTAGTCGTTTTGGCGTGGTAAATGCGCCTTATAAATCGCTATTTTAACGATAACTGAAAGACGAAGAAAGTTGTGCCAGTAATGAGCCTATTGATTTTAGTTTTGAATCGTTATGCGCGTTCAGCGACTGAGAGCCAGGTTATTATTCTAGATCTCATATTATCGTTCACCTCCATACATCGTGGTCTGTTGGTGCATAATTTATTTCAAAACTGTACAATTTCGTGAATTTTTTTGTTCAACCCTCAACAGTGTGTAACAATGTTTTTTGAACATCGCATAGGCTGCGCGGTCGACACGCTGTACCCTTTTTGGTTTTCTTTGAAATGCCGTTGGTAGTAGATACAGAATGGAATCGTAGTAAATATGAACGCTACATTTAAATATCAAAACACCTTAAATTTAGTAATTATCTTAAGCTAAGATAATTATATCTATCACAAAAGACAAACATCAACAGCATAAGTGAACTGGTGGCATCAGAAGATCTTATATAAGTTTATACATATATATATATATATATACATACATATATATGATGATGAAAATATTATATATATAATAATTATATCAGGGTTGAAAACAATTTATTTGATTTGAATCGGATTTTTTTATTGTTTTGATTTTTAAATAAACTTGGAGCTTCTTAATTGAAAACTTGCTTCCTATTAAACACAAGATTCGGAAGCTTCACTGCATTCTGAAATGAAATACCTCGAACATACATTTGGCTTTACACCCAGTCGTTCCTGGTACCACAGCTAGTCTTCTCAAAATAAAACCAGTCTTTTTTTCTTTCAGACATTGTGAATAAACACAAAGAAGTGGTAGAACTCATACAACAAAGCAGTGATCCAACAGACAGTTAATGCTGACCTGCAGCTTTGATTAGGCTCTGCCTCTGGCCTGTGTCTAATGCAATTCCTGATGGTCTTGGCGGCTCAGCCTGAGACCCAGGTTGCCTTATCTGCTTATTTTGCATATCCACAGCACTGTTGTGGGCTGCAATTGCCTACTGACCCTGGTAGCCTTTGTTCATCAATACCCCCTCCACCCATACCTTCCAGCTGGGGAGATGCTTCAACTGGGGAGCACTCCTACTCCCCATCACCTTTAATCTCCTTATATTGCATAACAGTTGCCTATAGTCATGTAGAGCCCTTTTTATGATGCCAGGCTTCATGTTCATTAGAATTGATCTCCCTTGACCAATCACTTATTATGGGTGTGGGGTTATATACTGAGACCTATAGATGCATGAGGCATACAAAGCATTCTACCCAGCCAAGCAGATTCATATAAATCAAGAACAAATTTAAAAAAATCAAAAATCTATTTTTTTTGGGAGTGATTTAAATCATGATTTAAATCAATGATTTAATTCAAATGATTTAAATAAAACAACCCTGATATATATACATACATATATATATATATATATATATGTATATATAATATAGGATGATGAAAATATTATATATATAATATTATATATATATATATATAAATATATATATTGGCACTGACCGAATACTTTTGTACTTTTACTTAAGTAGTTTTGTGGAGCGGTACTTTTACTAAAGTAGTTTTTTTCGGGGGTACTTTTACTTAAGTAGTTATTTGGGAGATTACTTTTACTTAGTTACTTTTCTGGAGTACTTGTTACAGCACTGCACTTTACACCGTGAGATTATTTACACTCTCTTAGCTTCTCTAGGAAACGTATTATACAGCCATGCTGCAGTTATTGACAGTCACTGGGAAATTTGTTTTGGTACCAAAATATCCACCACTGTCTACAGCCAGTTTCTCATTCATACAGCTCAGTGAGCTGGAGTAATGTAGAACAAAAGAAGTAGCCCAAGGTTCAAAAGAGCAACACTGGATTTGAACCTGGGTTCTCCCAATGGGGAACCGACAGAACTAATCGTCCTGGTGGCACTGTTACACAAGTCAGTCCGCGTCAGGGCTTTATGCAGGATAAAATTATTGCCAGTCTCACATGTTTAGGTGTTAACTGTTAAGCTAGTCTACAAACTTTGAAATGTGCCTGATGACCTGAAATGGGCTACAAACACACATATGACACCATTTATACTCACTTTCAAGGCATAACTGACAATATCTATGGTTTTGGAAGACTTTTTTCTCCTTCATTTCTTTATCCGTCCACCACCCGTTCACCCATATTTCTACCCGTCCATATTCGTTTTTACCCATCCAAATAACAGGTGGACGGGTTTCTACATAAAGCTATGGTCCGCCTGCCATCAACCATACACGTCCCATTACCTCGTTATGCTGCATTCATTCATTATGTCCACATTTGTTAACACACGTTGTAAATATGCCTTTAGTTATAACATCGAGAGTCTAAAAGAACTCAAAGATGTACCGAAAAATGAAATTAAAAACCCCACGCATGTAAAGAATGCGATTACGTCACCAGTCTGAGTTGCATATTAACGCCACCTTGTGGTCATATAGGTCCCTATTGAACTTAGTGCTCCTGTCACAACCCCATTGTGTTCGTCTTCCAGCCATTTGTCCGTCTAATCTAGAGTACGGGGAACACTATAAACCTATCGATCTTACCTACGTAGACGGTAAGGTTCGGTGAAAATTCAAACATTCCGTATGGATCATCATTCGTTACGACGGTGATGTTTATCGTGTTGAATCGCCCAATTGTAGCTGTCTTCTTGCCGAAACTTTTCAACTTCAGCTGAAATGTCTCGTTCAACTGAAACAAAACACGACAGGGTCAGAAGTTGATAGCACACAAAACTGGACCCTTCTCGCTTGCTTACTTTCTCTGAGAAACTGTGAAACAGGACAAAGTATACTTAAGATTTTATGTATCTTTTATTCGTTTTATCTTTATATTATGTTATGTTATTTGACTGTTCATAAGACCATATTTGTGACCTCACACATTTTACAGTGTGTGTTGGCACCTATAAATAGGCTGGGTCCCAATGTGGTCTGTTACCTATTTATAAGTAGCACAATGCTACCATACCATCAAGACAATCATGTGAACTGGACAAGTGATCTGGAGACAGGTGACCATGTGTGTAAATAGTACAATGGTACCTTCCTATTCAGGCCATCCTGTGAACTTGGCAAGTGGCCTGGATGGAGAGGTGACCTTATTTGCAATATCAATTCACCGAACCCTACTGGTGTATACATAACTTGGGTGTGTGGCATTAACTGTGATGTGACTGTATTAGAAAGGTGACTGTAATGCCCAATTTGACTGTAGTAACAAGAATAGACACTCACCTCTGGGATCCCGTCGCCCTTGGCCAGTATGTTCACCGTCTTCTCAATCTCTCCTGGCTCAAACCTCACCTCATTCGTCGCCCCATAGAACTCAACCTCTCCGTTGGGCTCAATCACATACTGCACCGACCGCGGCACCAATGCGCCCCCAGCACGGACGATTCTAAGCTGAATGGTCTCACCCTCCTCCTGTCAGGGGGTGACACAACAGATGGGGTAAATGATGTGTTAGCACAGTTTTCATTTGATTTAAGAGGATTTACGTACAACATTCTGAGTGTATACCGGTAAGGAGGCCATGCGAGTGCTAAGATGAAATCTTCAGGGGCAATTTTGAATGTTATGCTTGTATGAATGCTGTGAAAAATATATAACATACAGATATCTAACTATAGTCAAGTGTGTATGTGTGTGTGTGCGTGTGTGTGTGTGTGCGTGTGCATGTGTGTATGCATATGTGTGATAATGCTAATTAAGCTTTTCTTTCCTGAAGCTTTTCACCTCGGATGTCAACCTTTTAGATTAAACTGACTTTTCTGTCAACTTTAGTAGCAACTTCTTATTCCATACTGGTCAAGGGTTTTGATCAAGTTTCTGTTTCATACTAGATGTTAAGCGAACGTCAACGGAAATGGAAACGTGGTTTTACATAAATAACTTGAAGAAAATATGTCAAATGTGGAGGTATTAAATTTTAATTGCTCCACATTACCACAAGGTGCATCAAGAGTAAGCACTAGCTCTCTTAAGTCTGATTTACCTATGAGTTCTGCAAAAAACTAACACATGTTGCCATGTCATGATGGGACAGTTTGATAATTGGTGTGACAGTAACATCTACAAACTGTTAAAAACACACAGCTTCATTACGTAGATACTCCATAACAGATGCTCGCTCAAACATCAACTGCTTGAAGCTCATGCAGTGTTAACCGCTGATGGTCACCGAAATCGCTGATGGTCAGACAGAAAATGAGGCTTCTGTCTAAATGTAGATCTGGCTAATAATATGATAGTTGGGTAAGGGTAAAGCTTATTGTGCCAGTGTTTACAACACATTCCAACCACCCTAATCTATGAAACAGATAATGGTTTTCCCAGAAGTATTCACCAGGGTCTCATGGTTCCTGTGAATGCTTAGTTTGATGCATTCTATGTTTTTTCATTCCAAACAAATGATTTACCCCATAAAAGGTGAGCATCTTGTCATAGATAAAGGGTATTTTCAAAAGAGGGAGGTTTTACTTCAAACATGAGGAGTCAGATTAATCCCTAGAAATGTGTTCCCAAAAGTACCAATTATATTGGGGTAAAATTTTAGGATAACAAAAACACAAGCTTGATTACAGTTAGCTTTACCATGTATGTAATCCATCCCACTGATTAGGTTGGGACATTTTATTTGACTTGCACTTAAAATCAATCATGTCACATCTTTTCGTACCTTCATGACGTATGACGTTTCCGTCTCTGGTCCAAACTGGAAGATGCCCCCTGCGTTGTCGTTCTCTAAGATAACGACCTTCATCTCAGTTGACCCGGGTAGTAGCCGCTGCGTTTTGATTGGCTCCACCTTCGTGAGAACGATCGTCAACTCCTCGTCCGTTTCCGGTAGTTCGTCAGGGAGGATGTCGAGGGTAATCGCCCCAGCTGATTGACCTGAATAAAACCCCTTGCCATGAAAACCAGTTGCCTTTTATGTCACAAAGATTCTACAAGTATCAAACAGCGGGTCCAATAAATGTCTGTTTTAATAATTTATTATAAACACAGCAAAGGTTTAATCACATTTTGTTTTCAACTGTTATGGTAACATAAAAACGAGTGTTTTAATTAAAATAAACCTGATACTTATGTGTCGGTTATAACTATATATGAAAACAAATGAAAACAGTAGCCAATTTATTAATTCTAATTTTTTAAATACACACCAAATGTGCAAAGAAAGCAATAAGAGAACATACAAGTTTGCACAAATACCTGTGTGGTGTTAGACAATGTTTAGGAGTAAATAAACAGGTAGAATAGGATGATGGAACAATGGAGGGTTATGATGGTGTAAATGAAGAAGCTGGTGTGGAGTTGACAAAAAGATGGTTTATTATGAGAGAAACTGGACAGGGGATTGTCTGTGATGACAATGGGGTGCTGAGAGGAAAGGGGTTAAAGATAACGAGAGGTTTACAAGAATTGAGAAGGGAGTGAAAGATGGGAAGACTGGGTGAAGAGAGGTTTACAGGGATTGAGAAGGAAGTGAGAGATGGGAAGACTGGGTGAAGAGAGGTTTAGAGGGATTGAGAAGGAAGTGAGAGATGGGAAGACTGGGTGAAGAGACGTTTAGAGGGATTGAGAAGGGAGTGAGAGATGGGAAGATTGGGTGAAGAGAGGTTTACAGGGATTGAGAAGGGAGTGAGAGATGGGAAGACTGGGTGAAGAGAGGTTTACAGGGATTGAGAAGCGAGTGAGAGATGGGAAGACTGGGTGAAGAGAGGTTTACAGGGATTGAGAAGGGAGTGAGAGATGGGAAGACTGGGTGAAGAGAGGTTTACAGGGATTGAGAAGGGAGTGAGAGATGGGAAGACTGGGTGAAGAGAGGTTTACAGGGATTGAGAAGGGAGTGAGAGATGGGAAGACTGGGTGAAGAGAGGTTTACAGGGATTGAGAAGGGAGTGAGAGATGGGAAGATTGGGTGAAGAGAGGCTTAGAGGGATTGAGAATGGAGAGAGAGATGGGAAGACTGGGTGAAGAGAGGTTTACACAGATTGAGAAGGGAGTGAGAGATGGGAAGACTGGGTGAAGAGAGGTTTAGAGGGATTGAGAAGGGAGTGAGAGATGGGAAGACTGGGTGAAGAGAGGTTTAGAGGGATTGAGAAGGGAGTGAGAGATGGGAAGACTGGGTGAAGAGAGGTTTAGAGGGATTGAGAAGGGAGTGAGAGATGGGAAGATTGGGTGAAGAGAGGTTTAGAGGGATTGAGAAGGGAGTGAGAGATGGGAAGACTGGGTGAAGAGAGGTTTAAACGGATTGAGAAGGGAGTGAGAGATGGGAAGACTGGGTGAAGAGAGGTTTACAGGGATTGAGAAGGGAGTGAGAGATGGGAAGACTGGGTGAAGAGAGGTTTAAACGGATTGAGAAGGGAGTGAGAGATGGGAAGACTGGGTGAAGAGAGGTTTACAGGGATTGAGAAGGGAGTGAGAGATGGGAAGATTGGGTGAAGAGAGGTTTACAGGGATTGAGAAGGGAGTGAGAGATGGGAAGATTGGGTTAAAGAGGTTTACAGGGATTGAGAAGGGAGTGAGAGATGGGAAGATTGGGTGAAGAGAGGTTTACAGGGATTGAGAAGGGAGTGAGAGATGGGAAGACGGGGTGAAGAGAGGTTTAAACGGATTGAGAAGGGAGTGAGAGATGGGAAGATTGGGTGAAGAGAGGTTTACAGGGATTGAGAAGGGAGTGAGAGATGGGAAGATTGGGTGAAGAGAGGTTTAAACGGATTGAGAAGGGAGTGAGAGATGGGAAGATTGGGTGAAGAGAGGTTTAGAGGGATTGAGAAGGGAGTGAGAGATGGGAAGATTGGGTGAAGAGAGGTTTACAAGAATTGAGAAGGGAGTGAGAGATGGGAAGACTGGGTGAAGAGAGGTTTACAGGGATTGAGAAGGGAGTGAGAGATGGGAAGATTGGGTGAAGAGAGGTTTACAGGGATTGAGAAGGGAGTGAGAGATGGGAAGACTGGGTGAAGAGAGGTTTAGAGGGATTGAGAAGGGAGTGAGAGATGGGAAGACTGGGTGAAGAGAGGTTTAGAGGGATTGAGAAGGGAGTGAGAGATGGGAAGACTGGGTGAAGAGAGGTTTACACAGATTGAGAAGGGAGTGAGAGATGGGAAGACTGGGTGAAGAGAGGTTTACAGGGATTGAGAAGGGAGTGAGAGATGGGAAGACTGGGTGAAGAGAGGTTTACAGGGATTGAGAAGGGAGTGAGAGATGGGAAGACTGGGTGAAGAGAGGTTTAGAGGGATTGAGAATGGAGAGAGAGATGGGAAGACTGGGTGAAGAGAGGTTTAGAGGGATTGAGAAGGGAGTGAGAGATGGGAAGACTGGGTGAAGAGAGGTTTACAGGGATTGAGAAGGGAGTGAGAGATGGGAAGACTGGGTGAAGAGAGGTTTACAGGGATTGAGAAGGGAGTGAGAGATGGGAAGACTGGGTGAAGAGAGGTTTAGAGGGATTGAGAATGGAGAGAGAGATGGGAAGACTGGGTGAAGAGAGGTTTAGAGGGATTGAGAAGGGAGAGAGAGATGGGAAGACTGGGTGAAGAGAGGTTTACACAGATTGAGAAGGGAGTGAGAGATGGGAAGACTGGGTGAAGAGAGGTTTACAGGGATTGAGAAGGGAGTGAGAGATGGGAAGACTGGGTGAAGAGAGGTTTAGAGGGATTGAGAAGGGAGTGAGAGATGGGAAGACTGGGTGAAGAGAGGTTTAGAGGGATTGAGAAGGGAGTGAGAGATGGGAAGACTGGGTGAAGAGAGGTTTACAGGGATTGAGAAGGGAGTGAGAGATGGGAAGACTGGGTGAAGAGAGGTTTACAGGGATTGAGAAGGGACAGAGAGATGGGAAGACTGGGTGAAGAGAGGTTTAGAGGGATTGAGAAGGGAGTGAGAGATGGGAAGACTGGGTGAAGAGAGGTTTAGAGGGATTGAGAAGGGAGTGAGAGATGGGAAGACTGGGTGAAGAGAGGTTTAGAGGGATTGAGAAGGGAGTGAGAGATGGGAAGACTGGGTGAAGAGAGGTTTACAGGGATTGAGAAGGGAGTGAGAGATGGGAAGACTGGGTGAAGAGAGGTTTACACAGATTGAGAAAGGAGTGAGAGATGGGAAGACTGGGTGAAGAGAGGTTTAGAGGGATTGAGAATGGAGAGAGAGATGGGAAGACTGGGTGAAGAGAGGTTTACAGGGATTGAGAAGGGAGTGAGAGATGGGAAGACTGGGTGAAGAGAGGTTTAGAGGGATTGAGAATGGAGAGAGAGATGGGAAGACTGGGTGAAGTGAGGTTTACAGGGATTGAGAAGGGAGTGAGAGATGGGAAGACTGGGTGAAGAGAAGTTTACAGGGATTGAGAAGGGAGTGAGAGATGGGAAGATTGGGTGAAGAGAGGTTTAGAGGGATTGAGAAGGAAGTGAGAGATGGGAAGACTGGGTGAAGAGAGGTTTAGAGGGATTGAGAAGGAAGTGAGAGATGGGAAGACTGGGTGAAGAGACGTTTAGAGGGATTGAGAAGGGAGTGAGAGATGGGAAGATTGGGTGAAGAGAGGTTTACAGGGATTGAGAAGGGAGTGAGAGATGGGAAGACTGGGTGAAGAGAGGTTTACAGGGATTGAGAAGGGAGTGAGAGATGGGAAGACTGGGTGAAGAGAGGTTTAGAGGGATTGAGAATGGAGAGAGAGATGGGAAGACTGGGTGAAGAGAGGTTTAGAGGGATTGAGAAGGGAGTGAGAGATGGGAAGACTGGGTGAAGAGAGGTTTACAGGGATTGAGAAGGGAGTGAGAGATGGGAAGACTGGGTGAAGAGAGGTTTACAGGGATTGAGAAGGGAGTGAGAGATGGGAAGACTGGGTGAAGAGAGGTTTAGAGGGATTGAGAATGGAGAGAGAGATGGGAAGACTGGGTGAAGAGAGGTTTAGAGGGATTGAGAAGGGAGAGAGAGATGGGAAGACTGGGTGAAGAGAGGTTTACACAGATTGAGAAGGGAGTGAGAGATGGGAAGACTGGGTGAAGAGAGGTTTACAGGGATTGAGAAGGGAGTGAGAGATGGGAAGACTGGGTGAAGAGAGGTTTAGAGGGATTGAGAAGGGAGTGAGAGATGGGAAGACTGGGTGAAGAGAGGTTTAGAGGGATTGAGAAGGGAGTGAGAGATGGGAAGACTGGGTGAAGAGAGGTTTACAGGGATTGAGAAGGGAGTGAGAGATGGGAAGACTGGGTGAAGAGAGGTTTACAGGGATTGAGAAGGGACAGAGAGATGGGAAGACTGGGTGAAGAGAGGTTTAGAGGGATTGAGAAGGGAGTGAGAGATGGGAAGACTGGGTGAAGAGAGGTTTAGAGGGATTGAGAAGGGAGTGAGAGATGGGAAGACTGGGTGAAGAGAGGTTTAGAGGGATTGAGAAGGGAGTGAGAGATGGGAAGACTGGGTGAAGAGAGGTTTACAGGGATTGAGAAGGGAGTGAGAGATGGGAAGACTGGGTGAAGAGAGGTTTACACAGATTGAGAAAGGAGTGAGAGATGGGAAGACTGGGTGAAGAGAGGTTTAGAGGGATTGAGAATGGAGAGAGAGATGGGAAGACTGGGTGAAGAGAGGTTTACAGGGATTGAGAAGGGAGTGAGAGATGGGAAGACTGGGTGAAGAGAGGTTTAGAGGGATTGAGAATGGAGAGAGAGATGGGAAGACTGGGTGAAGTGAGGTTTACAGGGATTGAGAAGGGAGTGAGAGATGGGAAGACTGGGTGAAGAGAGGTTTACAGGGATTGAGAAGGGAGTGAGAGATGGGAAGATTGGGTGAAGAGAGGTTTAGAGGGATTGAGAAGGAAGTGAGAGATGGGAAGACTGGGTGAAGAGAGGTTTAGAGGGATTGAGAAGGAAGTGAGAGATGGGAAGACTGGGTGAAGAGACGTTTAGAGGGATTGAGAAGGGAGTGAGAGATGGGAAGATTGGGTGAAGAGAGGTTTACAGGGATTGAGAAGGGAGTGAGAGATGGGAAGACTGGGTGAAGAGAGGTTTACAGGGATTGAGAAGGGAGTGAGAGATGGGAAGACTGGGTGAAGAGAGGTTTACAGGGATTGAGAAGGGAGTGAGAGATGGGAAGACTGGGTGAAGAGAGGTTTACAGGGATTGAGAAGGGAGTGAGAGATGGGAAGACTGGGTGAAGAGAGGTTTACAGGGATTGAGAAGGGAGTGAGAGATGGGAAGACTGGGTGAAGAGAGGTTTACAGGGATTGAGAAGGGAGTGAGAGATGGGAAGATTGGGTGAAGAGAGGTTTAGAGGGATTGAGAATGGAGAGAGACATGGGAAGACTGGGTGAAGAGAGGTTTACACAGATTGAGAAGGGAGTGAGAGATGGGAAGACTGGGTGAAGAGAGGTTTAGAGGGATTGAGAAGGGAGCGAGAGATGGGAAGATTGGGTGAAGAGAGGTTTAGAGGGATTGAGAAGGGAGTGAGAGATGGGAAGACTGGGTGAAGAGAGGTTTAGAGGGATTGAGAAGGGAGCGAGAGATGGGAAGATTGGGTGAAGAGAGGTTTAGAGGGATTGAGAAGGGAGTGAGAGATGGGAAGACTGGGTGAAGAGAGGTTTAAACGGATTGAGAAGGGAGTGAGAGATGGGAAGACTGGGTGAAGAGAGGTTTACAGGGATTGAGAAGGGAGTGAGAGATGGGAAGACTGGGTGAAGAGAGGTTTAAACGGATTGAGAAGGGAGTGAGAGATGGGAAGACTGGGTGAAGAGAGGTTTACAGGGATTGAGAAGGGAGTGAGAGATGGGAAGATTGGGTGAAGAGAGGTTTACAGGGATTGAGAAGGGAGTGAGAGATGGGAAGATTGGGTGAAGAGAGGTTTACAGGGATTGAGAAGGCAGTGAGAGATGGGAAGATTGGGTGAAGAGAGGTTTACAGGGATTGAGAAGGGAGTGAGAGATGGGAAGACTGGGTGAAGAGAGGTTTAAACGGATTGAGAAGGGAGTGAGAGATGGGAAGATTGGGTGAAGAGAGGTTTACAGGGATTGAGAAGGGAGTGAGAGATGGGAAGATTGGGTGAAGAGAGGTTTAAACGGATTGAGAAGGGAGTGAGAGATGGGAAGATTGGGTGAAGAGAGGTTTAGAGGGATTGAGAAGGGAGTGAGAGATGGGAAGATTGGGTGAAGAGAGGTTTACAAGAATTGAGAAGGGAGTGAGAGATGGGAAGACTGGGTGAAGAGAGGTTTACAGGGATTGAGAAGGGAGTGAGAGATGGGAAGATTGGGTGAAGAGAGGTTTACAGGGATTGAGAAGGGAGTGAGAGATGGGAAGACTGGGTGAAGAGAGGTTTACAGGGATTGAGAAGGGAGTGAGAGATGGGAAGACTGGGTGAAGAGAGGTTTAGAGGGATTGAGAAGGGAGTGAGAGATGGGAAGACTGGGTGAAGAGAGGTTTAGAGGGATTGAGAAGGGAGTGAGAGATGGGAAGACTGGGTGAAGAGAGGTTTACAGGGATTGAGAAGGGAGTGAGAGATGGGAAGACTGGGTGAAGAGAGGTTTACAGGGATTGAGAAGGGAGTGAGAGATGGGAAGACTGGGTGAAGAGAGGTTTAGAGGGATTGAGAATGGAGAGAGAGATGGGAAGACTGGGTGAAGAGAGGTTTAGAGGGATTGAGAAGGGAGTGAGAGATGGGAAGACTGGGTGAAGAGAGGTTTACAGGGATTGAGAAGGGAGTGAGAGATGGGAAGACTGGGTGAAGAGAGGTTTACAGGGATTGAGAAGGGAGTGAGAGATGGGAAGACTGGGTGAAGAGAGGTTTAGAGGGATTGAGAATGGAGAGAGAGATGGGAAGACTGGGTGAAGAGAGGTTTAGAGGGATTGAGAAGGGAGAGAGAGATGGGAAGACTGGGTGAAGAGAGGTTTACACAGATTGAGAAGGGAGTGAGAGATGGGAAGACTGGGTGAAGAGAGGTTTACAGGGATTGAGAAGGGAGTGAGAGATGGGAAGACTGGGTGAAGAGAGGTTTAGAGGGATTGAGAAGGGAGTGAGAGATGGGAAGACTGGGTGAAGAGAGGTTTAGAGGGATTGAGAAGGGAGTGAGAGATGGGAAGACTGGGTGAAGAGAGGTTTACATGGATTGAGAAGGGAGTGAGAGATGGGAAGACTGGGTGAAGAGAGGTTTACAGGGATTGAGAAGGGACAGAGAGATGGGAAGACTGGGTGAAGAGAGGTTTAGAGGGATTGAGAAGGGAGTGAGAGATGGGAAGACTGGGTGAAGAGAGGTTTAGAGGGATTGAGAAGGGAGTGAGAGATGGGAAGACTGGGTGAAGAGAGGTTTAGAGGGATTGAGAAGGGAGTGAGAGATGGGAAGACTGGGTGAAGAGAGGTTTACAGGGATTGAGAAGGGAGTGAGAGATGGGAAGACTTGGTGAAGAGAGGTTTACACAGATTGAGAAAGGAGTGAGAGATGGGAAGACTGGGTGA
Organism: Oasisia sp. SBJ-2009; assembly: GCA_964017155.1. Classification (NCBI taxonomy): domain Eukaryota; kingdom Metazoa; phylum Annelida; class Polychaeta; order Sabellida; family Siboglinidae; genus Oasisia; species Oasisia sp. SBJ-2009. The sequence continues at coordinate 33,771,805 of OZ024866.1, read as the reverse complement.
AGAGAGGTTTACAGGGATTGAGAAGGGAGTGAGAGATGGGAAGACTGGCTGAAGAGAGGTTTAGAGGGATTGAGAATGGAGAGAGAGATGGGAAGACTGGGTGAAGAGAGGTTTACAGGGATTGAGAAGGGAGTGAGAGATGGGAAGACTGGCTGAAGAGAGGTTTAGAGGGATTGAGAATGGAGAGAGAGATGGGAAGACTGGGTGAAGAGAGGTTTACAGGGATTGAGAATGGAGAGAGAGATGGGAAGACTGGGTAAAGAGAGGTTTACACAGATTGAGAAGGGAGAGAGAGATGGGAAGACTGGGTGAAGAGAAGTTTACAGGGATTGAGAATGGAGAGAGAGATGGGAAGACTGGGTAAAGAGAGGTTTAGAGGGATTGAGAAGGGAGTGAGAGATGGGAAGACTGGGTGAAGAGAGGTTTACAGGGATTGAGAAGGGAGTGAGAGATGGGAAGACTGGGTGAAGAGAGGTTTACAGGGATTGAGAATGGAGAGAGAGATGGGAAGACTGGGTAAAGAGAGGTTTACACAGATTGAGAAGGGAGAGAGAGATGGGAAGACTGGGTGAAGAGAGGTTTACAGGGATTGAGAATGGAGTGAGAGATGGGAAGACTGGGTGAAGAGAGGTTTACAGGGATTGAGAAGGGAGTGAGAGATGGGAAGACTGGGTGAAGAGAGGTTTACAGGGATTGAGAAGGGAGTGAGAGATGGGAAGACTGGGTGAAGAGAGGTTTACAGGGATTGAGAATGGAGTGAGAGATGGGAAGACTGGGTGAAGAGAGGTTTACAGGGATTGAGAAGGGAGTGAGAGATGGGAAGATTGGGTGAAGAGAGGTTTACACAGATTGAGAAAGGAGTGAGAGATGGGAAGACTGGGTGAAGAGAGGTTTACACAGATTGAGAAGGGAGTGAGAGATGGGAAGACTGGGTGAAGAGAGGTTTACACAGATTGAGAAAGGAGTGAGAGATGGGAAGACTGGGTGAAGAGAGGTTTACAGGGATTGAGAAGGGAGTGAGAGATGGGAAGACTGGGTGAAGAGAGGTTTACACAGATTGAGAAGGGAGTGAGAGATGGGAAGACTGGGTGAAGAGAGGTTTACACAGATTGAGAAGGGAGTGAGAGATGGGAAGACTGGGTGAAGAGAGGTTTACACAGATTGAGAAAGGAGTGAGAGATGGGAAGACTGGGTGAAGAGAGGTTTACACAGATTGAGAAGGGAGTGAGAGATGGGAAGACTGGGTGAAGAGAGGTTTACACAGATTGAGAAGGGAGTGAGAGATGGGAAGACTGGGTGAAGAGAGGTTTACAGGGATTGAGAATGGAGAGAGAGATGGGAAGACTGGGTGAAGAGAGGTTTACACAGATTGAGAAAGGAGTGAGAGATGGGAAGACTGGGTGAAGAGAGGTTTACACAGATTGAGAAAGGAGTGAGAGATGGGAAGACTGGGTGAAGAGAGGTTTACAGGGATTGAGAAGGGAGTGAGAGATGGGAAGACTGGGTGAAGAGAGGTTTACAGGGATTGAGAAGGGAGTGAGAGATGGGAAGACTGGGTGAAGAGAGGTTTAGAGGGATTGAGAATGGAGAGAGAGATGGGAAGACTGGGTGAAGAGAGGTTTACACAGATTGAGAAGGGAGAGAGAGATGGGAAGACTGGGTGAAGAGAGGTTTACAGGGATTGAGAATGGAGTGAGAGATGGGAAGACTGGGTGAAGAGAGGTTTACAGGGATTGAGAAGGGAGTGAGAGATGGGAAGACTGGGTGAAGAGAGGTTTACAGGGATTGAGAAGGGAGTGAGAGATGGGAAGACTGGGTGAAGAGAGGTTTACAGGGATTGAGAATGGAGTGAGAGATGGGAAGACTGGGTGAAGAGAGTTTTACAGGGATTGAGAAGGGAGTGAGAGATGGGAAGATTGGGTGAAGAGAGGTTTACACAGATTGAGAAAGGAGTGAGAGATGGGAAGACTGGGTGAAGAGAGGTTTACACAGATTGAGAAGGGAGTGAGAGATGGGAAGACTGGGTGAAGAGAGGTTTACACAGATTGAGAAAGGAGTGAGAGATGGGAAGACTGGGTGAAGAGAGGTTTACACAGATTGAGAAGGGAGTGAGAGATGGGAAGATTGGGTAAAGAGAGGTTTAGAGGGATTGAGAAGGGAGAGAGAGATGGGAAGACTGGGTGAAGAGAGGTTTACACAGATTGAGAAGGGAGTGAGAGATGGGAAGACTGGGTGAAGAGAGGTTTACAGGGATTGAGAATGGAGAGAGAGATGGGAAGACTGGGTGAAGAGAGGTTTACACAGATTGAGAAAGGAGTGAGAGATGGGAAGACTGGGTGAAGAGAGGTTTACAGGGATTGAGAATGGAGAGAGAGATGGGAAGACTTGGTGAAGAGAGGTTTACACAGATTGAGAAAGGAGTGAGAGATGGGAAGACTGGGTGAAGAGAGGTTTACACAGATTGAGAAGGGAGTGAGAGATGGGAAGACTGGGTGAAGAGAGGTTTACAGGGATTGAGAAGGGAGTGAGAGATGGGAAGACTAGGTGAAGAGAGGTTTAGAGGGATTGAGAATGGAGTGAGAGATGGGAAGACTGGGTGAAGAGAGGTTTACACAGATTGAGAAGGGAGTGAGAGATGGGAAGACTGGGTGAAGAGAGGTTTAGAGGGATTGAGAAGGGAGAGAGAGATGGGAAGACTGGGTGAAGAGAGGTTTAGAGGGATTGAGAAGGGACAGAGAAATGGGAAGACTGGGTGAAGAGAGGTTTAGAGGGAGTAAGCAGAATGAGACTGAGAGAAAGGACTGGAGATGGGTGATGGGCACGGCAATGATGAGAAAATGGAAATAACATATCAAGGACTCATAGCATCTGCCATAAATATGTGAGAACAAAGACAGAGGCGTAGGAGAGAGAACTGAATGTTGCTGTACTCAAGTCACACCTGAGGCCATCGCAACAATTCCAGACATAGGGGTCACATCCAACTCTGTCACATGGTCCCGGTTGGGTCCAGACCCTCTGAGGACCCAGTGGACCGTTACTTCACCATTGGTCCCGACCCTCTGCAGGGGCAGTGTAACCTGCACAATGACAATGACAGACCATTTATGGTTGACACTTTCTTATTACTATTTTAGTTTTTTAATTATTATTACACATTTGCAATATCATCTTTCCAGGTTAAAAATTGCTGAAAGTCACAGTAATAAAAATCATGACAATACTACAAGACACTCACATTTTCAACATATTTCTACCCGCCTACAACGGATTTTAAAGGTAAAGGTAAGTTCTTACATAGTGCAGTATCCAGTCTTTAGGACTGCTCAAAGCGCTTTACTTCCCTGACAGATCTGTTCAATCAAATACCGTCTCACCTTCTCTGGGAAGCATCCAGCCATATACTATAATTAATCCATGAAGGCTGCTCGTACATATATCCACCACTGTCTATAGCCAGGTACTCATTTATACAGCTGAGTGAACTGAAGCAATGCAGACTTAAATAACTTGCCCAAAGTGTTAACACTGCAGCACAGGGCAATGTAGAGTGAACAAACTCGCGCAAGGTTTTAACACCGCAGCACAGGATGCGAACCCGGGTCCTCTTAGTCAAGAGTCCAAAGCTCTACCCCTGAGCCATTGTGCTCTACATTTTTACCCATCCAATTGATGTGTGGACAGTTCTCTGCAGTCTTATTTGTTTGAAATGGCATTCCCACCCTAAACCCACTTCCACTAATGATGACTCATATCCATCCCCCAAAATAATTAATATTATATACTGTACCTATGAGTTGAGATACCTGAGGATATGGGTGTGACAAGTTTCTCTTACTCTTATTACTGTACTTACCCTTTCTTTCAGTTTCTCGCGGCCATCCGGCTCAAACACTTCAAGGTCGTCCATCGTTGCAAACCCCACCACCCCATTGGCCACATCCGTTGTGACGTCTATCTCCAAGGACGTACGCACCCCCAGGGCGGGGGAGTTATAGGGGCCAAGACTGTCACCTGTGGCACAGAAATGTGAACTAGAGCAATGTAGATACACTGTAATTGCCAAAGATTTGTAATGGCTTCACTGGATTTTGGTGTGTGTTAATTAATTAGATTACATCTACAATTACAATGTTATCGCAATTAAATAGTGCAATCTTACCTCACCTCACCTCTCCTCTCCTCTCCTCTCCTCTCCTCTCCTCTCCTCACCTCTCCTCACCTCTCCTCTCCTCTCCTCTCCTCATATCATATCATAAACACACATACAAAATGCTATATTTTATAACACAACAATTTGATTTATCTAAGAACCCCGATTTCTCACCTCCAATAAGTTTCACGGCATTCAGCTCGACCAAGAAGTAACCTCCAACCTTCAAGAATGCCTCATCTCGAATCGTCACATCAAAGCTGATGCCGGACTGTGCGGCCGGTAATGTAACCATGGTCGGCATCCGGGCCATGAGGATATCTGAAAAATATGTGTCAGAATTATACTTGGTGTTATTTATCAGAAATTTTTGCTGGCCACAGTTCACTACTTCAATGCAGCCTTTGTCTATATCCCACTTCACTGACTCAAACATATTTCATCATTTTTGTCATCTCAATGTCACAGCACTGCCCCCTCCGCCATCAAATGAGTTACTTACTTCACCATTTAACTGCATCATCCCATCATCTGTATGCTACTCTATCTAACTGATGACCTCATTATCCCATCATCTGTATGCTACTCTATCCAACTGATGACTTCATCATCCCATCATCTGTATGCTACTCTATCCAACTGATGACTTCATCATCCCATCATCTGTATGCTACTCTATCCAACTGATGACTTCATCATCCCATCATCTGTATGCTACTCTATCTAACTGATGACCTAATCATCCCATCATCTGTATGCTACTCTATCCAACTGATGACTTCATCATCCCATCATCTGTATACTACTCTATCCAACCGATGACTTCATCATCCCATCATCTGTATGCTACTCTATCCAACTGATGACTTCATCATCCCATCATCTGTATGCTACTCTATCCAACTGATGACTTCATCATCCCATCATCTGTATGCTACTCTATCCAACTGATGACCACATCATCCCATCATCTGTATGCTACTCTATCTAACTGATGACTTCATCATCCCATCATCTGTATGCTACTCTATCCAACTGATGACCACATCATCCCATCATCTGTATGCTACTCTATCTAACTGATGACTTCATCATCCCATCATCTGTATGCTACTCTATCCAACTGATGACTTCATCATCCCATCATCTGTATGCTACTCTATCCAACTGATGACTTCATCATCCTATCATCTGTATTCTACTCTATCCAACTGATGACCACATCATCCCATCATCTGTATGCTACTCTATCTAACTGATGACTTCATCATCCCATCATCTGTATGCTACTCTATCCAACTGATGACTTCATCATCCTATCATCTGTATTCTACTCTATCCAACTGATGACCACATCATCCCATCATCTGTATGCTGCTCTATCCAACTGACGACCTCATCACCCCATCATCTGTATGCTACTCTATCCAACTGATGACTTCATCATCCTATCATCTGTATTCTACTCTATCCAACTGATGACCACATCATCCCATCATCTGTATGCTACTCTATCCAACTGATGACTTCTTCACCCCATCATCTGTATGCTACTCTATCCAACTGATGACTTCTTCACCCCATCATCTGTATGCTACTCTATCCAACTGACGACCTCATCACCCCATCATCTGTATTCTACTCTATCCAACTGATGACTTCCTCATCCCATCATCTGTATTCTACTCTATCCAACTGATGACCTCATCAGCCCATCATCTATTCATCCCACCACCTTCACCTCTTACACCTAAGTCTGATATTTGTCTCATGCAACTATGTCACTTGCTGGTCTCTGTCACACCATAAGTGTCATACTTGTGTTTTGTCCCTTGTGTTTCTGTGTCAAAGGGAGGGTGCCAGCTCTTCTGCCCAGAATAGCCAGAGCAGTAATTTGCAATGGGAAGTCTGCTGTATAGAACATGGGAAAGTTAAACATGAAAGGGTATTAAAGTTAACTCTGCTTAATTAAATGAAATAAATAAATCCTAGGTGCTGGAAGCTTACTTTAATATGGCCATTGTTATATTATACATCATATTTATTACACAAACCTGGAGTACTTGAAATGGCCTTTCTTTTCTCAAAGTATGTAATGTTGACCTCGACCTGTATGACCCCAAGAGTGCCCCCGTTGCGGCGTAGGGTCAAGGACAACTTCCGGGGCGAGGACGTCTGAAGAAAACAGCATTCCTTGCACGAGATACATCACAGAACTGACATGTTTATTAAAATATTTCCATGAGCCAATATGCATAATTAACTTATTAAAACAACTGAATCATAAATAATAATAATAATAATAATAATAGTAACTTCTTTTGCGCCAATATCCTCGAAAATCAAGCTCAGTGGCGCGACAAAACCAGGGGATTAATCAATCTCATAATCGAAAGCAATGCGTGAGTCGTCAACGGATGGATGAAGAAGCTAGGAGGCTAAGGAGGATAGGCAGCATTAAAGAGATAGGTTTTTAGATGTCGGCGGAATGAAACTATATTACCTTGTGATTTAACACTGGTAATACACCTCTAAAGGCAACACTATTTTAATAGTACAAAAATAAACTCATCTTTCGGCAAAAACAACCAAGAGGCAGGATGGTGTTTTTACTTGCAATTTTTCTATTAAAATTGAAACAGAATTGTTTGTTACATTTTAGTATTATGGCCTCTATAGGCAGACACCATATACAGTGTACCACCAACTGAAGACAGACAGTATTTTACAGACAGTACCAGAGACGTATAAGGTGACGATGAATATGGAAAATATGTGTTTAAACAGGATCTGTTGTAACTAAGTAAGTATTTTTTAAATGCACCATACTGTACATTGACAGAGGAAACTATTTCAGTGACACACTGACCTGCATGAGTTGACAATTTTCAATTTATAAGATCACCACAACAGAGCAAAATTATTTTAAGGAGTAAAATGGGGCTATAAGAATGTTAGTTAGAGTCTCATGGAAGACAATATGTCACCACATATTGTCAACACACATTGTCACCACAATATGTCACCACATATTGTCAACACACATTGTCACCACAATATGTCACCACATATTGTCACCTCAGGGCTACGTGAACCTTCACAGGACTCACCGTGACAAGCATTTGGTCTCCATCATCACCGAGTTCAACGACTCCATGAGCGTCATCACTGTCCTCAATAACCAAGTCCCCCGCTAGGACGCCCTCCACTTTAGCACCTCCTGTGGCCGTCTCGGGAACCAGTCGCAGCTGGAAACGTTCGATAGCTTCCGGGACATTATCCATCACAATATTCAACGTAATCACCATTTCCCGCTCATCATTCGCAAACCTCACCGTCCCCCTGGTGGGAGTGATGTCATCAGCGACCGGGTCAGTTGAGAAGTTACGGAGCAACTCCCAATCGACCGACACGGACCCATAATGGCCGCCGCTGCGAACCACAACAAAGTTTACGTTGAATGTCTTGTCTTCGTTCACTCGGACGAATGGCATGGTGCTGCCACCTTCTGCCCGCAGACTCAACACCCCGTTGTAGTCGTCATTTGCGCCAATGACGACTGTGGTGATGCTTGGATTGGCCAGAACAACGTCTCCGTTAGGATCCGTCAGTTTTACCTGAAAGCTCTCGGCAATTTCCGGGATCGAGTCGCTAAAAATCTGGACCGTAAATGTTGTACGCATGGAGCCTGGAGTGAACGCAATACTGCCGTTGTTGCAGTGGTAATCCTCTTCCAAGATGGCCGTGCCTCGGATGCAGTAGTAGTTTGCAGTCGCCACTTTGTTAGTCTGTCCAATCACAGTGAGACCGTCTTTAGTCAGGCCTCGGAAAACGGTGATCTCAAGCAGGCTGGTGGTGGCGCCCTCGTGTGTTTGGTATTCTGCCTATGAGGCAGAACATGATTTTGTCATTATAATTCCGGAAAGATTTTGTTATTTTATTCACAAGAATGTGTCCCCACTAAAAATGGTATTCCAATTGTTAATTTTTAGAGTATTATTCCAAGTGTTTCTGCCAGTAATTTTGGGTTAAGAATAATAGAATAAATAATCCACCTTTAAGAAAAGAAGTTTATTCACATCCAGCCTTGTATAATAAAGTAACAGATTATTACGAGTAATGAATTGTAACCAAATGAGTCAGTAACAGGTAACATAGAAGCAGTACAAACAATAATAACATATCTTCTTTTTGTACCTAATTAAAATAAGTCATCGAAAAGCAAGCTCACTGGTGCCTCACAACAAAATGGATAATTAATATGCAAGATTTCAACAACCATATGGAGAAGTTGTGGAGGTTAAGGAAGATTATTTTATAAAAGTACAGTTTTTAAAAGAAGGCAGAATTGAGAGTAATCATGACTCTCTGCTTTAATTTGTGCATGGTGTTGTGTAGATATCACATTTACCTTCTCAAATCTGATTGGAGCATCATTCTGCCGAACAATGACAACAGCTTCACTTCGGCTTTCGTTCAGTTTCGGTCGATTTCCACTTGTGCTGACACTGTTGCCACCTGTCACTGCTGTCAGCCTCACTTTGAACTTCTCATCGTTTTCGGGAATCTGACACGGCAATTATCCACAGGTGAAGCATCCAGGTATAATAGAATACAGTTTGTATATGTGCGAGTCTGCAGAAACGTGTACATGAACACAATTAAGAGTGGGCACTGCTTCACTACTAGCTGTTTACAAGTAGTGACATATGTAATGAGGCCAGTGGGGGGTACCGAGAGAGAGAGAGAGAGAGAGAGAGAGAGAGAGAGAGAGAGAGAGAGAGAGAGCGAGAGAGAGAGAGAGAGAGAGAGAGATAAAAGAGAGCGAGATAGGGAGAGTCGGGGTTGAGGGAGAGAGGGAAGAGATGGGGGGAGAGACCAACAGAAATAGAGACAGAGAGACAGGCGAGAAGTGACAGAAGAGAAAGGGGAGAGACAGAGAGAGAAAGGGGAGATAGGGAAGATAGGGGAGGGACAGACAGAGAGACAAAGTGAAAGGAGAGAGACGGAGAGAGAGTTGGGGAGATAGGGAAGAGATAGGCGGAGGGTCAAACGGAGAGAGACAATGAGAGAGGGGGAGCAAAGGATAGACAGAAGAGAAAGGGGATAGATGGAGAGAGACAGATAGATGCGGAGACGGGAGGACAGGTGTGGATAAAGATAGGAGGTGAGAAAGGGGAGAAAGAGAGGAAGAGAGAAGGGGAAGAGAATCAGAGGTCAGAGACAGAACGAGGGAGAGGCAGGGATAACATAGATGGCACTCAACGAGGAAGAATGGCTAGTTGGGGCACATGAACAAGTCTGGGGAAAACTATCAATTCTAAAGTTCCATGGACAGGGGAACATGCCTCCCTGATACCCCTGTACAGAAAACTCACCTGGTCAGCCACAACGGTGAGTTCAAGTCGCTTTGACGCCTGACCGGGGGCAAATGCCACAGAGCCACTGGTGGGAATGAGGTCAGCCTCCTCCCCTGTCTCTCCCACACTCACCACCTGCGGGAAAATGTGGGAAAAGTCACATGAAAAGTCACAAGATATAAAGTCACAAAAAAATCATAGGAAATAAGACAGGAAAGAGTGAGCAATTTACATAATTCTCTGCATTTACAACCTAAGTGTAAATATAAGGTCACAAGGAAAAACTCAAAGGATATAATGTCACATCTTTTGTTACTCTCTTGTAATCTCGTAATAGACTTGAGTGTGTCTATCCAAAGAATACAGTGGAAATAAGTGTATACATATCTTGTGCTGTGACTTTTAATTTAGTGTATTCTATATGTATATTTTACGTACATTTTACGTACATAAGAGATTACATTTAATAAAGTATAAATAGAATCTACAATAGTGTATTTTATCCACGCGAGTAAGAAAGTGCCAAACGTCAGTTTTAAGTCTTTGACTTTTACACAGTTTGGAGGCTTCAAGTATTGTCAGTTACAGAAAAAGGTAATACACAATTGCTAAAAACTGTTTCAAAGGTGTACTCACTTCATATGATACTGTGATCATGTCAAAGGTACCTTGGCTCCGTCGCACACTCAGATACACGGAACTGTTAACAGGAAGCTCATCTGCAGTTGTCATAGCAACCTGAAATGTCAACAAATGTCATGCCGTGTATGTATGTACATACATAGGTCAGTGGAGTTATTGAGAACTTGCAACATGTGACTATTTATAAAATAAGATGGTGACCACACTGTCACCACAGTTTCAAGCATGAATGCAAGGTCATTGCCACATATGGGGTGAGGAGTGTCAGAAACTATCTAAAACAACAGTGGCCAACTGGATGGAAATTTTTGGCTTTTCTCTCTTCCCCGGCTTTCAAGCCAGTTTTGATGATCAATCTCCAATTTTTACCATGATCACTGGTGGCAGTCTGCCAGTCGTTAATGTCAACTGCAGGTGTCTTTATATCAGAGACAATTTCACCATGACATCTTTTGGTATTCGGTCATCAGCTATTTGGTGGACTTGACTAAGCCATCGCAGACATTACTGGTTTAATATTGTGTAAATGCTTATGTATAAAGCATGTCATGTCATAAAGAAAAATGTTCATGACGATGGGATTATATGTCATATTTTTACCCAATCCTACACTAAGATGCACCAAATTACAAATCTTGAGTGGGCAACATTGGGCATTACATTAGAGAAAATCATAATTCCTAGGAACATTAAAAAGTACATCAGAACTAGATGACTGAAGCTAGACAGGTCATCTCTGTAGGACAGTAGGAGCAGGCGATGGTTATAAACACGAACAACAAACAACAAACAACAAACAACAAACAAACAACAAACAACAAACAACAAACAACAAACAACAAACAACAAACAATAAACAACAAACACACATACCGTTGAAAAACCAAATATTCCAAACGCGTCGTCATTTGCAACGATGATGACGGTGGCCATATCTGGCATCCCGACAACTCCGTGACCGTTGGTGACAAGAAGTTGTATGGGAAAGGCTTCGTCCTCCTCTGCGATGTCATCGTCACGCACAGAAAATGTCACCGTCTCAATCCTGACTTCTGTGCCTGCAGGGAACACATAGGGCTGGGACGTCCCTATGAAATCCTGTCCGCCGTGGTCTGTCGATGACAGGATCTGTAGAGCGAAGTAATGTCAATAATTATAATAATATTAATACCTTTATTGTCCAATCATAGAGTGGAAATATATTTTGCACTTTGGAGGTTGCATAAAACATAATATTTAAGTCACATAGTAAATTAATGCATGTGATCAGTAAAATCAAGCATGTAAATACACTGTATGTAAACAGTAGCAATATATATATATATATTGGAATAAATAAATATGCTAAAACAATATTATAAGATAAATTAATTAATTAATAAAGATGATAAAACAATGCATTGGCAGCGGTAGAGACTGTGATAGGTCAACAATTCATTTCTGTGGCTGCTTCAGATACTTGATGGAGGATGGAATGAAGGATTTAAGGGTTCGCTGGGTTTTTACAGTTGGCATTCCTAACCTCCTTCCAGAGGGGAGAAGGTCGTAATGGTCGTGTAAGAAGTGGGTGGGGTCAGATAAGATTTTGGTTGCCATTTCCAGTGTTCTCGACTTGTACAATTGCTCCAGACTGGTATCAGGTGTACAGCACATAGCGATCTTACAAGAAATTGTGTATATTCCATTTAGTTTTTATGTTACGGTAATTAGATTCCACCACATATTAAATGGTAACAATTTTCTCAAAATGTTATGCAATGCTTAATAATTTGTTTATTGTGTTTACAGACGACGTGCATTAAAAAACCTTCTTCAAGCATATTAACAATTTGTTGCACAACAAAAATTATCATTGATCACTTAACATTCTAATCAATTATCGCAAATATGAATTCAACTAATCAATATTGATCAAAATTTTAATCGGAAATGACCGCAATGTTTGATTTTATTCCCCGACTTCCATACATGTTTCTGAATACCACAATGCAGAGTAAAGCAGAAGACGCTTGTAATTGATTGCTAGAATATCTCCATGAATTATTAATAAAATAACAATAGCAACAAGATTCGTCTACCAACAACTACACGAGTTGTTCCAAGCCTGACCCTGCAGAGAAATATCACATTTGTCTGAAATAAACACAGCCGTTCTAGAATCCAGAAATGACGACAGAGATGACTAATACGCAAGCAGATTTGAATTCATCCCAGAGGACCATGGGAACGGTCAGGAATAGCAGGTATCCCAGTAATTACCTGGGTCTTCCATGGTGCCCGTTTAATTACCTGGCTGTCTAAATTATTAATTAGCACCTCCACCTTCTGCCAGCTCTGCAGCCACTCAACTGGCTTTGACTGAGAATGAGGTAGTTTGCATTATTCATGCAGCCGACTGTTTTGTTTTCTTAACAAAAGATATGCAATCCAACAGTGAAATCAGGTTACGGTAATGTTTAAACTCTGTTTATCTTAACACACTGACACCCAAAATGTGCATATGTCATCCACTTTAATGGCATTATCTCATTGGTTTCTTTTTTATTTGATAACTGCAATAGACTACTCATTGACAACAGTGTTACTTTTCTCTGTTAAATTACATGTGCAAATGAAAGACCAATGGGGATATCAGATTCAAGGGTTTTGACTTGGCTCATTACAGTGATAGTGGTATTACAAAAAAACTTGTTTTGAAACTGTTTCACCTTTTAAAATGACTAGATGGTCAAATCTCACCACTTTGATGGTGTCTAGTGTCTACTACTGTTACATGTACATTATGAGTGTATCACTATCCCTGGCAGATCTCTTTCACACTGTATGAATTAAACTTTCAACTAACCACCCATGAGAACAATGCAAACATCTGTCAACCTGTGGTCTAATTTCTATGATGAAGCCCTTGACATCTCAGAATCCCTACATAATTATCCAATTGACAAGGCTGTCATAGATGAAAGGACGACTAGGCTCTAGAACTCTGCAGCAAGTGATAATATTTGCTGAACATATCTTCAAAGTTTTGCAGGGTGATCTGGCATGAGGTGATGAGACTGGTGTAATTAGAAATGTCCTCTAGCATGGCTTGATCAAACCACCTGTTTGTACATCCCCGAATATAATTTTAGTATTTATTGATCAGTAGGTACTACTCAGTGCTCTCAGATATGATAAATGCCTTCATACTGACATATATAGTACCATCTCACTAATAAGGTCACCTTTGGGAGGGGGCCAAAGTGACCTGAATAGCAAGGTAACAACATGGAAGAGATTAGCTTCCTATTCTTTATTGTTACAGACATAGCTTTATGTAGAGACCTGTCCAGTGTCCACCCATCATTAGGATGGGTAAAAACGAATATGGACGGGCAGAAATATGGGTGGACAGGTAAAAAATGAAGGAGCAAAAAAAGGTCTTTCAAAACCATAGATATTGTTAGTTATGCCTTGAAAGTGAGTGTAAATGGTGTCATAGTTGTGTTCATAGCCCATTTCAGGTAATCAGCCACATCTGAAAGTAAGCTAGCTTAACAGTTAACATCCATTTGTCCACCAAAAAATGTGTGACTGGCAATAATTTTATCCTGCATAAAGCCCTGGTTACAGAACAGATTCAGGTCTGTCATGTGACCTTAACTCTGAGGTGGCTCTATTACCAAGGTGACAAACTGACAATGAAGCAAGGTTCAGCTATACTGCCCTCTCAGCTCACCTGAACAACGACATTGACTGGGCTAGCGGCGGTTCCGGCTTTCTTTATCTCCACTTTGAACTGGTCCCCTTCTCGGACGGCGTAACTTGTCTCCACAAGGGAGAAAACGGCTTGTGAGACAACCCCTTGAGGCAGTGTGAGGGCCACACATGCCAAAAGCAACGTATGCTTTGGCCAAATGAACCCCATTGCTGAAAACCGTTATTTAATTTATAGCATAACACAGTACAGAAACCAGCATTCATAGATTTGCTCGCTGTTATACATTATATGCACGTTCACATAGTTTGTATTACACTGTATGCTCATTCCAGACGCTGTCTCAAGCTTTGGTTTGCATTTTGAACCTACTTTGTCTATTTGTACTCGTAGCTATTTCCTGTACTCCGCTACATTGTGTTAATAGACCAATCTACATGTATTACCTGACTTGTGTGTGCGTATGTGCGTGTGTGCGTGCGTGCGTGCGCGTGTAGTGTGTGTGCATGTGCGTGTGCATATGTGTGTATATTGTTGTTACAATATTATGATCTTATGAAGTCTCATTCTAGACAGACTTTTATTGTTCTCACTTTTGGATGCACATGCTGAGATATATAACTTAGGAAAGTGAAGGGGGACATTATATTTCAATTATAAAGCACAATTAAAATTGACAGCAAACAACTTAGATGCCTCCCCTGATCTATTGTTTTTAGCCTCAATTTAATACATTAAATTTCCATATTAAATGTCATATCAAATAATCATATCAAAATATTTCATATAAACTTTTACGTTTAACATTCACAAATTGGTTACACAATTCAAATGCAACCAACATTTTTATAATATTGCATGCATCGCACCAGACTTCTGTCCCTCCTTCCACCATTGTATATTTGATGAAAATCTGTAAATTATATGTTGGCAATTGTGAATGACCCACCCAACCTGAAGTGACAAACTAATCATCTGACCAGTCGCGTTACTTTTCTTCAACATTACTTCTCTGAGGAAGGCAGTGTTACCGTACAGTCATCTTTGAACTCTAATTAAAAATAACTCGATTTATAAACACCTTACCTGACTTCTTGATGTATGTTTCCGTATCTTAAGACACTGGTTGCTGTATTATATTAATAGACACAGTCTATTGGCGTCACCATCCGCCTGGCGTTGTGCATGTCATGCATTATTTCTCATCCATTTGTAATTATCCAAGTTCGGGTCACTAATTGCAAGACTAGTAATACTCAGGCTGATCCACACCAAAGCACAACCAGATTATCTAAACACTCCCCGGTCATCCAGATATCCTTGCCCAGCGCCCGATTTGGGCGTTCACGTCAGCCACCGTCGCAGAACAGTTAACAATAGCAGAACTCGACCGTGAGCATCTCTGCGGGCAGCCACGCGTGTCGAATGAGCGGCCGGAGTTGATTTCGCACCGGGTGGCGAACGCGCTATTGATTTCAGCGTCGCAGTCACGGACGGCGGCCGCGGTTGTGTCGACTGCACACGCAAGGCAAAGTCGGCCGACGATTGATTTTCGCAAACGCAACATCGGTCACGGACGGCGATACGACTCATACCGAATTTCTAACGCCGAAACAACAGACATACTCAATAACGGAAACCCGTTGAGCGTTTTGATCGCCAGAGGGCGTAATGTGTACATTCCCGCCAATAGTTGGGCGCATTTGACTTTTGTATAATTCTCGTACAAATTTGATTGTTGGCTTGGCAGGCGTGAAGAACAAACTTCTCGTCGCGGTAACGTTTGCTTGTTTGGTCCTTACAAATAACGTTTCTTCAAAGTTAAACTCTAATTCAACTTGTATATTCGTAGGACCGACGGGGACACCATGTCCATGGACATATAATAATGATATATATACAACCATTGACTGTACACAGTACAGGCATCGCGCTTATCGGATGTCTTGCTTCTTGCTATTGAATAGGAGCTGGGGCACTCCCCACGTGGAACTAAATGCGCACAGAACTCGCTCAATTTCCGACGTCTCGTTGTTAAGTACGGCATCTGTTTTAAGTTTTTATACCATCCGCGTGAAGGCGCTGTGGGTTCAAGAACCTCAGCTCGGATCTCTTAGCTCTAGAAGTCGATTACGCAATACATTGTCATTGGTTGTATGGTTGGCTAATAAATTCAGTTTATTTATCAAAATTGATCAAATTGAGAAGTTCTGAAGCATAGAAATTATATGAACTTTTTGGTTTCAATCATAATACAGACGTGTACAGGCTGTATATATATATATATATATATATATATATATATATATATATATATATATATATATATATATATATATATATATATATATATATATATATATAATAGTCTTGCCTTGCCTTGCCTTGCATTGCCTTGCCTTGCCTTGCCTTGTCGGTATAATGGCCAACACCCCTATACTATAGTGTCAGGGGCAGATTTGCATGCTTGTTAGGTTATTAGTCATGTATTAAAGCTTGTCTAAAATGTAGTTGTCCAGGAACGTTAACAATTGCATCTGGTAGGGAATTCCAATCTCTTATTGTTTGAGGGAAATATGAAAATTTATAGCAGTTCTTACTGGCGTGGATAGTGTTGAATGCTTTATTGTTTAAATGCCTTGATAGGCGTTGTACGGGCTGGAGGAGGTTATTGTCAGGCAAGGATAGGTGTCCATACATGGTGAGGTATCTGTTTGTTCGTCTGGTTATTAGTTGTAGGTGTAATTGTTTTAGCATTTCTGACATACAGCCCACTTCTCTAGATGTATAGTTGGTAAGACAAAAACGGGCTGCGCGTCTTAATTTGTACCATTTCAATTTGGTTGATAAGGATCTGGGTGTGGGGGTCCCATACTGATGATGAATATTCCAGAAATGGTCGAATTAGGGTTGTGTAAGCAATTGTTTTGATGTTTATGGGGTATGAGTGGAGATTGCGTCTGATGAATGCTAGGATGCGGTTTGTATAACCTGTAATCTGATGTATAAAATTATGTTTGTTCCTGTTTAGGTCTTTGATTATGCATACTCCTAGATAGGAGTGACTGTCTGTTTCCTGTAGTGTTGTCATAGTTTAGTTTACCTTTTTATATGTTGGTAATGTCCGGAATAAAATTATTGAATTGAATTGAAAATTTAATGAATAACATGTATAAAAAATTAATCAATAATAATTATATAATAATAATAATTTTTATTTGTAAAGTGCCATATATCCAGAAAACGTTCTGCTCAGAGGCGCGTACATATAACATTTGTAACATATAAATGTATAATATATGACTAATCAATTAAAAAGTCAAGTTGTTTAAACGATAATAAATAATTAATTAAATATAATTTATAAAACTCATAGTGTATAAGCTAAACAAACTTATATATATATATATATATATATATATATATATATATGTATATATATATATATTAAAAACAATACACTAAAATAGTTTGGGAAACTATAATTACGGTTAAAATAAATTTATTGTGACAAAAAAACTACAAGTAATTTATAAATGCGGCCTTAAAAAGATGTGTCTTTAAATTCGACTTAAAAAGTTCAAATGAATCTATATGACGCAGACTGTCTGGCAGGTCGTTCCACAGGCACGGTGCCGTCACAGAAATTATATTAAATAGGGACATGTATTTTAGTGGTTGGTGCTTGTGATTACATGCTAAAATTGTGTTTGATGGTCAAATTATGTGAATATTTGCTTGAGGCATTAGTCTGATCAATATTAGTCTTTGATACAGTTAGTTCCTATACAGAACCATAATACTGAATTATATGTCCAGTACATCAATACGGGTAGGTCTTGGAATGTGGTTA
The DNA here is from genome assembly GCA_964017155.1 of Oasisia sp. SBJ-2009. NCBI lineage: Eukaryota > Metazoa > Annelida > Polychaeta > Sabellida > Siboglinidae > Oasisia > Oasisia sp. SBJ-2009. The sequence continues at coordinate 33,754,100 of OZ024866.1, read as the reverse complement.
GTACTTGAGAGGCTGTGCACCCCACATATTGTTCAATTTTTATATTTCCTATTGGTGAAATATTGTCTAGCCTCCCCCCATAAAAACCCTCATCCATGTCACACCCCCCTTCCAATGCTTCTGGCTATGATAATGTTATTATGTATTATTACAGTAATACAGCAACTTAAAATGGTATCTCGGCCAATTCTATAGAATATTATATGACATTTTCTGACAATTAATTTTTTTTTATATAAATATATTTTCAGAAAAATTACATTTCTTTTTAAACAACTGCAAAAACATTTGATTAAAATTAGAAATGTAATAAATAATAAAACGGTTTGTGTTCGACTGTATTGACCAAATTATTATTAATTTTGAAATAAAATAGTAAAATAATATATAATTTTTTTACATATTACTTATAAAAAAAGTCAGTTACATTTTATTTACACTGTAAAATATTTTATTTACACTGTAAAATAAAATTTAAAAAAATATTTAAAATGAATTTAATAAGTAAAAAGGTGTGGGTTCGACTGTGTTGGTCGGGCTACTGAACGTTGCCTATTCACAGGCGCGATCCGGCTACTGCCCAACACGGAGACTTTTGCCTGCTGCGTTTCCGCCCTGGGCCGGTTCGTCCCTCCTTAGACAACCTGGTCACGTCAAGCTCCCCCGATGAGACCATATTGATGCCGGGCTTAGCGCGGACACCCGATCGACATAGAACAACGCCCGGCAGGACCCCCGACCTCAAACCGTCCACCAACCTACGCCTCCAAGTAGCAGGATTACAGGAGCACGCCACCACTCCCAGCCGGCAAACCTGGTTGTAATTTTTAGAGTGATGGAAAAAGGTTGCAAATCTAACGACTAATTTGCTTATTTATAGGTTATTTGTAATATGAAAGGTTGCTACTACAGTGTGTTATTGATACAATTAAATATATGTCAGGGTGGTACGTGTTCACTCAATATTTATCTGTTTTTGGCACAAGTTTTGAATGGAAATACTACTTCCGGTTGACAGCCTATCGTCGCGACATCTATTAGTGTGCTTAGAACGACGACTTTAGTTATAATTGGATTCAGCAGATGGCACCACACTACAAAATCTGCGCTGCGCGCTGACTAGTTTGTTTGCAGGGTTGGCGTGTGACGTACGGGAAAGGCCCCAAGCATAAGCTAGAGCTCAGCTAAGGTTTTATGGGAAAGGAGCTATTCTCAACTTAAGTGTATTATAATCGTAAGACGTTGACGTCAACGAACAGTTTGTGATAAAAAAGTTTGAAATCATGTTCTACGTGTTGGCTTTTTTATGCCATATATAGTATTAGTAGGATGTTAATTGACTGTTTGTTGCTAATTTGATTGTAATATTCGCGCATGTCAAAATTCGTGACTTTGAAATATCATATTCTAACGTTGTTAGCGTGTTTCTAATACACTGCGTGGTCTCGCACTATTTCACGTGACGTATTGCACGCGAACAATTTACACTATATACACAGGTCACATTGTAGATAGGACCCACGAATTATAACGCAGACATGTTCGACAACATTTTTATTTCGCCGGTTTCATCGAACAACGTTTTGCACCAGTTTGATTGAACAAATCTGGAATTAATATTATGTTTAAAAAATTATTACAGGTTTGACACAGAAATATCTTACGTAAGAATGATCACGTTTTAGTAAAAAGTGCAAAACACCATTGGACCCACGGTAAATGCACACCAACTATATACACCGTGTTTCCAGTAGGGCCTAGCCCTTGCTGGATCAGTACAAATACACCTTGCTGGATCAGTAAAATACCCCTTAATTTGCTCGATCACTACAAACACCCCTTGCTGGATTACTACATAATTATAACCCTTGCTGGGTTAGCACATATACCCCTTGCTGGATCAGTATAAATACACCCTGCTGGATCACTACATATACCCCATTGCTGGATCTGTACAAATACCCCTTGCTGGACCAGTACAAATACCCCTCCCTGGATCAGTACAAATACCCCTTGCTGGATCACTACATATATCCCCTGATGGATTGGTACAAATACCCATTGCTGGGTCAGTACATATACCCCTTGCTGGATTAGGATATTTACCTTTTGCTGGATCAGTACAAATAACCCTTACTGGATCACTACAATACAACATAATATAATACAATAAAACTTTATTGTCCCGGACCTGGAAATTCGTTTACAGCGACGAACAAACAGCTGCTGGTCGCCACAGAGTAGCGCCGTCTCGGACTACATATTTACACCCCTTGCTGAATCACTACATAATGATACCTATTGCTGGGTCAGTAGTTTTCAGTACATATACCCATGTCTTTGTTTTAATGCGAATTTATTCAACCCTATATTGAGATGGAATATGGGTGACGTAACGTAATTATAATGCATTTCTGGTCGGATACATTATTCTGATTGCACAAATGGTTCGACGTAAACATGGCAACATTTCTGTTTTACGTTCAATGCGCGTCAGTCGTGATTGTGACGAAAACGAGGTTCAAGTTAAAAAGAAATTACTGCTTCAAAAATTATCTCGAATGAACGGACGTGAAGAAATAGTTTACAGTTAGCGAGATAGACTACGATTGAGAGCACAGGTAAGAACATAAGTCTTGTTTACAACCAAACGGTAATACCGACATGTGTGCGACTTAAATCACGTTATCGGCGTAATTTTTATATGCATTGCAACAATGTACCATATTTTTTAATGTTCCGGTTTGCGTTTTCACTGAAAAAAATAGGCTATACATTTTATAAGAACACTGGAAATCCATTGAATGATTCTTTAAATGATTATAATCAGCAACTTCGCCTTAACCTTAAATATGTAGTACTAGTAGCTGAGTTACTATGACATTTTCTTCATGCACTTGCACGTGTGTGTTCGCGCGCTAGTCGATGCCTATGTGTGCCGGGGTGTACATGTATAATGTGTGTGAGTGTATGTGTCTGTGCGTTTGGATGCATGCTGCTTCCGGCGTGCATTACTTGCATACAATTATGTGCAAGCGAGCAGGTGTTGATATGGGTGTACCGGTGTCGATCGCTGTGTAGGCCCTACATGTGTGACTTGATGCATAGGTGTGTATGTGTGCGTGCGTGCGTGCGTGCGTGCGTGCGTGCGTGCGTGCGTGCGTGCAGTGTTCGTGCGTGTCTACCTCAGTGTATGTGGTGGTGCGGAGTGCATGCATTGTATTCGGTGTGTGCTGTGTTTGCGGGATGCGGCGTGCGTGTGCACGCGCTAGCGCCGTGTGTGCGTGTCTACACACTCGAATAGGAGACAGGTTTTTCTTTGCCTGCATCTCCGCCTGTTATCTTTCAAGATGCCCCGCATGATTGCCTTAGCAAGGGGATCGTGCTCGTGATATGTTCGTACCATATGTGCTTTCTACTCTTCACTGTTGCGTAAAGGGGCTCCCGAGGTTCTGTCAGAGCAGTGATCTGTCTTCGGACAAAGTCACTGTTCTTGTATAACACGTATGTACCAGCCGTCTGAAGCAGTTAGTCCCAAACACTTGGATCGTCTTCGCTGTGTGAATCGTCAGTGTCCAAGTTTCTCATGTACGCTGGGCAACCTGATCTTGGTTGGGAAGCTAACGTTAATGCGTTCTCCGTACCTATCTGCATTTGATCATTGCTGTTGTTGCGTGTATGTCTGCGTAAATTCATATTCACGTATTTCCTCTAGGTCTGTGTTCGACCAACGTTTGAGTTGACTGACGCGGGGCCGGTGTCCGGTACCACCAGACCACAGCCATGCCGTGCCCAGGCGAGTGCCGACCGCACAACTTCGGACTGGACCATAGTACGCCCGTAGATTTCGTTGAGCCGCAGGTGACGTAAGGGGATCCCCCGACGAAAACGTCCCCGTTAGAAATTGCATTAAATGCAGGTTGCTTGAATTTTTGTGGGGACTTGTGTAATGTTGACTGAGTAAAAATTATGTATTAGTTTTAACGAAGCGCAAATATTTATCTCAAAGCACAATTACTTATCCACAAGTACAACTCGTTTGCACTAGCGATGGGAGAACCACACTTCTTGCACCCCGACTTACTGGTTCGGCTCATCCGTGCCTAAGCAGTGAACCTCCGTGATGCCGCGGTTGTATTTCGACGCTATCAGGCTTACATTTTTCCGGTCGTTCAAAACGTTCCGATTAACGTTTCTGGGCATGCGCAATAAATGTAAAATCATCAAAGTCCAGTGAAACGACAAAGGATTTTCGGTATAAATGCCACGGGCTGTTTGTTAACTCTCCTGTGATGGTTACTGTGAAGAGTTTCTTAAAATGTCGTTCAATGCAATGAAATATTACTTTTTTTTTATAAATCACTGTCACTGATTATGGCGCACTACTGTCACGTGATTTACGCTTGCTATCAAAATATGCCTCAAAACTTGTTTGCCTCGTGTTAATTTGCGACAAATAACTTTGCTGAGAGGTTCTATACATCCTAACGAACAACCCGTAGTATTTATACTATAAATGCTTTGACATTTCGCTGCACATTGATGATTTTACATATATCGCGCATGCGCAGAAACGTCAATCGGAACGTTTTTGACGACCGGAAAAATGTAAGCGCAACACCGCGGTTGTGTTTCGACGCCATGTCTAACGTCGAGCCGTCACCTTCCAGTTCGGCGGTCCGTCCCTGTGGTACATCATCTACCGCGTCGCCATGACAACCTACTTCTGCTTCATGACCGTGCACAACGTCGTCAACTTCGGCAGCTACTTGAAATGGTTTGTCTACATGGCGCACTGGTGTCTGTTGGTCATCACGACCAGCACCATCCTTCAGGTGATCTGTGTCGTACGCCATTACTTGAGGGTTAAATCACACGGATGTGACAAGAGTGAGCATCTGGTCCTTAGTAATGTTAAACAAAATCAAAAAACATTAGCGTATACTGGTTCGAAAATAATGGAAAGTGATGAAGAACCATTTTGAACATTTAACATAGCTCATTGTCTTTAAGAAAGCATTAAAGACAGCTGTTCTAGACGGTTAATTGGTAATGTTAATTGTTGTTATGTGATAGTAATCATTTTTATTATTTAGTTTTGCACAACTGCACTGCGTTAATTATTGAAGGTTAATGGGTAACTGTTAATTATGATTAGGTGATACTATATTATATTATTACACTGCGTTCATTCTTGACATAATTGTTGACTGTTAATTATGATTATATGTGATATTATATAATTAAATTTTTGCATGAATGCAATGCATTTTCTTCTTGATGGTTATTTGCTAACTGTTAATTGAAATTATATGATATTATACTATTTAGTTCTCGCAACACTGCGCGTTATTTTCCACGTTAATACAATTGTGTGAATAAGTTTTTTTCTCATTTTCTTCGATGTTATGTACACTATTATGTGCTCCTATGTACATTCGTTGTTTGTATATAATAACGCAGGTTATATATACTATTATTACCAGAAATGTTTTTGCCAGTCCGGAAATAGTCCAAAGAGTGCCATTTAGCGCGTGAATGACCAGCATAGAAACCCCCAGTCACACCTACTACGACTTTATGTTTTTTTATTGAAAAAACAATTCGTTTTTTTTTCAATACCGATAATGCTCTGTTTGGCAGCTAACTCTGTCCACGTCCCTTGTATTAATGACCCACAAGCCGGCCAGTAAACGTGTCCGTCACAAACTACGTGTATTGTGTTGTTAGACGCCCAGAAGATGCACGTGATCTTCCAGGTGATTTGGGTGATGCAGAACATCATCTACTCGTCTGCGCCGATCGTCACAATCTTCTACTGGGACTTGTTCTACCAAGGTAGGACAACGTCACGGACTGACTGTTGAACAACATAAACACTTCGTTTCGGGAAATTGTCTCCAGTGGGGAAGATATAGTAAGACACGGACGGAATATTAAACGTCATAGCCTTCTGTGGAGAGATATGGTTACACCAAACTGATTCGAATCAGCATCTAACATTATTAGAAAATGATGTGTGTATATTATTATGTATGTTATAATGCATTATAAAAATAATTTGTATTTTACATATTATAAGTGATTCCCTAATTATATGTATATTATAATATTAAAATATATATAATTATATGTATAATATATATATATATATATATATATATATATATATATATATATATATATATATATATATATATATATACCTATCATTTTTGAGGATATATATACATATTATGTGGTTATCATGATAGACATTAGAAATGGATTTACGATATGCAAGATGTTTATAATTATGATGATGATGTCAACATTATTATTATTAATATTACTGTATTACATTGCTATGTTAATGTGCGATAATAAAGATGTTAATATTATATATATATATATATATATATATATATATATATATATATATATATATATATATATATATATATTATACATCCACTCACTCACTCACTCACTCACTCACTCACTCACTCACTCACTCACACACCCACCGCTACAACGTGTTCCCGCGCTATGTTTTCCCCCTAGGTACCGGCCTAGACCTGGTGAACACGAACACACACATCGCCAACATCCTCTACTGTGTGTGTGAGCTCTGTATCACGGCCATCCCCGTGCGCTTCCTGCACTTCTACCAGGCCCAGGTGTACGCCACCGTCTACATCATCTTCACGGTGATCTACTGGAAGGCGGGCGGCACGGGCGTCCACGGCAAGTCGTACGTGTACTCGGTGTTCGATTACGACAACCGGCCGTTGGCGGCCTTCCTGTGGTTCTGCGCCTTCGTCGTCTTCGGCTTCCTCCTGCACTTCTTCGCCTTTACGATAGCCTTCGTGCGCAGACTCGCGGGGATTCGGTACGCCCGGCGCAGCAAGGTCTTACCCACCACTGACGCTGGCGCTGGTCCTTAACCGATGTGACGAGACGAGACGTGAATCAGTGGACTCACCCCCGATACTAATGTCACCAAACCGTGGCGTCATTAAAGCTTTGTAACACAGGTCTATAGCGTGGTACATTTTTCGGGGGAGGGGCTGTTTTCTGTAGATTTCAAACATACAGCCTTCAGTTTTTTTACACTTGACCTCCAGTATTGAAAGTACAATTTCTGTGTATTCTGTGATATATCGGAAAGGCGCCGTCTGACAGAGGATAGCGCAGATTTGGAACAAGATGATGTTGTATACACCCGCACGCACACACGCACGCATGCACGCACGCACGCACGCACGCACACACACACACACACACGAACACACACCTCAAGCGCACGTGCGCGCGCGCGCACACACACACCGACGGAGAGAGGACGGGAGGACGGGAGGACGGGAGGACGGGAGGACGGGAGGACGGGAGGACGGGAGGACGGGAGGACGGGAGGACGGGAGGACGGGAGGGAGAAAGCTGCAATGACTAAACGCACTGATTTATTTATATACGTGGATATGAAGCGTTATGCCAAATAATTTATTTGACGTGAAGCACGATCACCATAATAATATTATGGCTTTCTGTTTTTACAAACAATGACTGCGCCGCCGTATTAGAGTGTTTGCAAGCTCACCGGTCCCGAAACATAGGCATACCCCTATATCGACCGTGATTAATAGTTAGTATCAGTATTATTAATTTTAGTTATTGTTATTATGATTGTATTATTGTTCTTGTAGTTGTTGTTAGTTTATAAAAAAAAATTCTATCCAAGGAACATATGAAAATAATTGCTTGCTCTTTTTTGTGTCACCCTTGTATCTGGTAATATAAATAATGTAATAAAATAATTATTATAGAGAATAATTACATAGTCAACTCTATATTTATTTTTTATGTATGTATAATTTACACGTTTGCATTGACTAAAAACAGTAATACATTTTCTAAGAAATTGCTTATATAACTTACTCTTTAGTATAACTACTAAACAAGTTCGGTTATACTAGAAATGTGAAATAATTATTCGAATAAAACAATTGCTTTTCGTTTTATTTATATGAAAATTAATTGTATTATCGACGGCGGCGGGTAATCCGAAACTCAGCCATGCCTGCGCGAAACACCCGGCATCAATTTTTGACAACATTTGATTTGTGTGGAACCGTAAGAAAAATATTTGTTCCCTCTGGTGACTGTAGACGCAATGCATATATAAATCGGAATATACCACATTAATTGTTTGTGACGCTCGTTTCGACACAAAAGCTATCATTTAATCATCCTCTGTGTAGAAAGGGTCCCTCTGATGCTAATCATATGTGTGTCACCTCTGACTCAACTATACCACGTGATCGCCTAGTTAATAAAAGTTCAGCTTTCCGCGTGAATCCCCAGACAGATGGGCTTAAAACCGAATTGATCTACAAATGTATTTTATTTATTTGTTGGATGTTGTTAAATTTTACATACAACGGTAATCTTTGTGAATTATTGGAATTTTGTTTTTTATTTAATTTAAAATGTTACAGTTCGGTGATACAATGTTACATTTTTCTTTCCTTTTTATCTCCCCGTTGTTTGTCTACGATTTCGCTGCTGTTGCATAAAGTATGGAGACACCCGCCTTTTTTAGTTTTTTTATCATTCCATGATCGCGTGGTAGATCGCCGGACTGTCAATCGAGGGGACGGTGGTTCAATCCCACCTACCGCCGTTTTGAAACTTGGCCAATTTCGTTCACCCCGATTTGCCTGTGTCTTTCGGAAGAGGCACTAAAAGCCGGTGGTCCCTTCTATCTGGTGTCTATGCCAGGGGAAATAAAAGATCCCACACATGAGGTAAATGTGCAACCTGTAGTGGACTCGTTGATTCTAAAGAGAAGGAAAATTCCTGCGTTAGCCCAAGTTTGGGCTGTTTGGAGGTAAAACCACCTAAGACTATCCTGACGAGGTTTTCGTTGGTTGCGCTGATTGGCTGGACGAACTATTGTTGTAGACGTACCCAATAATTACGTACGCTGCTCACACTGACAACTGCAAAGTTGTAGAAGGCGGCGATTATTGTAAAAGTTGTAGTAGTCGATAGTACGACTCGGGGTATTTAGCATTTGTATGCAAACCTTTTCTCGTGTATTTATAATAAAAAAAATTGCGCATACGTAGCAACATTTTTCATCCGTCAGACCGGCCAATAGGGCGCGTAAGTGTGTCACGATGTGTGTCACGATACACGGCGAGACTCCGCGCGATTGGAGCTGATTTGGGGACTGGTCATTAGAATAATATTCGATGGATGACAGTTGTAACTTCCGACTGATGAATATTAGGAAAATCAGAACATAAATATCTTGTGTTATACCTTTCTTATCTTAAATGTCCGATTTAATATTGAGTTTACCACAGTATCATAGACATAGCGATTTATGTAGTGCAGATAATAGACACTCCCCATAAATGTTAGTCGTATGTGTTTTTTAACGGATTTTGCATTTTACATAGCTGTACGTTGTGGTTTCGATAAGCACTTATATCTGACAAATTGTCTAAATGCACATAATCATAACACATGTATACGTTTGGTCTAAACAGGTTGTACTGTGCGAAAAATGGCACTTTTCAACATTAGTCAAGATCGCCAAATGCAAGTACTTGCCGATGTTGCCATGGCAACCACCATTATAATCGATTAAAATTCATGATTTCCGTGATCATTGTCACCGGCTAAGTGTTCCACTGCTTTTGCTTGTAATAATCTTTCGGACTGTATAACTGAAATTGTTAGACTGGAACAATTCGATTATTACAACCAAAAACAAAACGAAGTCCTATACTTTAACATGGAGAATATGGACCTTCTGCCCCCAACTGCCCCCAGCCTCGTTTTCGCGCGCGAGACTTACACGCCCTATTTGCCCTATAGGCCTTGTAAGTATCGCGCTCGACAGCGAGATCGGAGGCACTTGGGGACAGTGACACCCCCCCCCCCCCCCCCCCCCCCCCATTGTTAAAACATAGGAGTCTGTTTTGTTGTTGTATTAATCGGACTTTCCGCAAAGTGCAGCTCAGTGGTAGCAGTGCGTGATAACCATAACGCACAATTATATCTAGTGGTTTTTTAATTTGTACTTCAATAAAATGTGTGTTTAACATTACCATCATTGTTTTAAGTAGTTTGTGTAAATGCCCCTAAATGATTGCCAACCCTGCGGAGTGTTCCCGGAATGTCCAAACCCCTTTATCCGTCTCACCTCAAACAGTACCAAACCCTTCTTCCGAAGACCAATCCAACATTCTAGGGTCTGTATTATCCAGGATTTCTAAACTCAGAAGAGTTTAGGCATAATCCTATAAATCCATGCTAGTGTCCGACTTTTACGTGATTCTTATTTTGAATTGCCGTCAGACGTAAAATGTGTATTCACGCTTCAAACCTAACGCCTATTAAATAGCCTACACATAATGAGGTACCACAATTACTACTCCAACAGAGGGCGCTCTGACACAACTAGGGTCTTTGTGCCGTCTTTTACGTATTCTTGACGTGTGTAAAACGCGGCACCGTTTTGCGGAACATTTTGTGGAACGCTTGTTTAAATCATCCTATAATCAGCTGTTGAACTCGCATGACTCCGAAGCCTCACACATAGCTAAATATGGATACAGTCTGACATGTCCGAAAGTATAATATGTCCATTAATGAACATGTACTGGTTCCCGGAAAGCAAGATGGCGGACAATGGCGTCACGCAATCATCTGCACTTCACTGACGTGATGCAGAGTAGACAATGTCCCACCTACTCTGCTGCCGACTGATGAATGAACCGTGTACGCCCGAATACCTGGTTGTCTTCACGATTGAACAAAGACATGCGCCAAGAAATTGCAATATACCGTGCGAGTGGCATGACAAGAAAAGGAATGCGCTTCCTATCCAATGGCTACAACTAAAATACGACAGCATTTCATATTACGCGCGATGTCGTAGGTTAACAATGCAACAAAGACAATTATGATTACGTTCAGTGTACGTTGTGCGTCAGTCATGTTTATGACGTAATCGACGTTCCAGTTAAAAAGCCGCGTGTGACATCACAGCTTTAAAAATTGTACAGAACGAACGGACGTGAAGAAGTTATCTACTGTTAGCAAGGTCAACTGAGAGCACAGGTAAGAACATAAGTTTACAATAAAACACCAATACCCATTATAATTATGCAGCATGTAGTTTAATGAATGGTATTGGGGTAATTCCTTACGCATTACCGCAATTACTAGTACCATAACAACACTTCAAGAAGATGCATAGGTTGCTGTCAGGTACACAGCAGAATAACTCCTACGGAAAGATGTCTATCAGTACGTCATCGTTAATTCTTGTAGGTCCACCATGCCTTGCGTTTACCAATTAATAAGTAGCCTTGAAATCCACCGAATAATCCATTTAACATGTATAATCCGCAATGGGGCGCTCTTGGTCTCAAACGCCAGGATCTTCATTGTTGCAGTCAATGTCCAACTTTCGCAGCCATAGTCCCTAGCTTAGAACTGGATGGGAGCAACTCGGGGTGTGGCCAGTCAGCTCTTTGTTGGGAGGCTGGTGTTAATGCTTGTTCTACATGCTGACGGGTTTGGTCATTGCTGCTGTTGCGTTTATGTCTGTGTATATGTCTGTTCACATATGTTTTTCTAGGTCTGTGTTCGACCAACGGTTGACTTGACTGACGCAGGGCCGGTGTCCTTAGCCACCACGCCAGAGCGATGCCGTGCCCAAGTGATTGCCAACCGCGCAACTTCGGACTGGACCACGATTTGCCTACAGATTTCGTCACGCCGCAGGTGGTACACAATATACGAGATGATTTGTTTGTTTGGAAACATTTATAAAGCGCCATGTATCCGGGTATAACACCTGTTCAAAGGCGCTAACAATATAATATATAATATATAATACACACACACATATATATATATATATATATATATATATATATATATATATATATATATATATATATATATATATATATATATATATATATACATACATATTATATATATATATATATATATATATATATATAGTTTATCTATATATATGTATATATATATATATATATATATATATATATATATATATATATATATATATATACACAGTATATATATATATAAACTAAATAATTAAGTTAAATAAATAGGTTCAGATAAATTAAATAAAGTTATTCAATAAAAAATGCATTAATTCATTCAATACAAGTGAGTAAAACACAATACTAAATTGATTTTACATACAACATTAGCCATGCTTAAAGATGAAGAAGACAGGACATGTTTTTAAAAATAATTCAGCGTTCCAGACACGTCCAACCGTTGTCGTTCCAGACAGTCCAACCGTTGTCGTTCCAGACACGTCAAACCGTTGTCGTTCCACACACGTCCAACCGTTGTCGTTCCACACACGTCCAACCGTTGTCGTTCCTCACACGTCCAACCGTTGTCGTTCCACACACGTCCAACCGTTGTCGTTTCAGACTGGCGATGCTTCCCTGTGGTACGTCATCTATCGGGTCGTCGCGGCCACGTACTTCTGCCTCATGCTCGTCCACAATATCCTCGCGTTCGAAGGCCACCTCCTGTGGTTCGTCTACATGGCCCACTGGTGCTTCGTCCTCATCACGGTCGGCGCCGTCCTACAGGCGGTCTGCGTCACGCGACACTACACGAAGATGAAATCTCAAGGATACGACTTTGGTGAGTGTCTGGCCCCCATTAGTTTAATCGCAGACATTTTTGCCGGTCCTGAATTGATCCAAAGTGTGCCAATTAGCGCGCGAATTACCAGCGGAGAAACCATTCCGCCAGTCATACGCATTATTTGCTAATTTAGGTGTTTCAATGACAAATCATTCATTAGGGTCATTTATTCAATCAATACCAAAAGTAGACAAGCGAACGAAAATGTAATACCGCATCCTAGGTCATTGAAATCACGTCTAAAATGCATCACTTTAATGGTCGCTTGCGAACTCATTGCGCGTCCGATCTCCACAATATTGGTATCGTGTGAGATGTTACACCTTCCTTTATTCAAGCACATACCTGGCTTCCCCATAAGAGTTCCTTAACAGAATCTTTACATGTCTCTGTAATCATTGATCTGTTCGGAGATTGGTTCATTTGGGCTATATGCAATGTTTCCTCGGTAAACATGCGTTCATCTACGTAACGCGTAATTCATATTAACCCAACATTAACAATAATAACTGTGGCGAGTGTTGCAAAGAAGAGTTTGATATGGCATATGCAAAACACAATTAATTACATTACACAAATCAGCATTCCAACCACAATGCAATCAAACATGTTTTGCAAGACATATCTCTGTTTACGTTTTGATCGAAATGCTTTCCACTTTTCCATGTTTGCACATGCGCAGCGCGACAATTGACGATTTCCGGAGAGATTAATATGATTTATGGTTCGCATTACTACCGATAAGAGCGCAAATATCACTAAGACTAAACTCCGATGTCGCGCTTACATTCTTCCTGGCGTTAGATACTTTCCTGGTATATATATATATATATATATATATATATATATATATATATATATATATATATATATATATATATATATATATATACGAGATAAATGTAAATTCATCAATGTGCGACAAAACGCAAAGCATTTGTAGTACAAATTCCACGGACTGGATGTTAATTTATCTAAGGTGGTTAATCTGAAAAGATGTTTACAATTTCGTCCGATATATTGAAATATTATGACTGTTTATATTACTGTCACAAAAATCACCCGGAAAGTATTGAACGCCGGAAATATGTACTCGCGACAGCGAGCAGGCGTTAGTTTAGGAGTAAACTGCTATATGCTATATGGCAGTTACAACCTACGTCGCTTGTGTTGGTAGAGGCTGATCACATGCAGCCGCTCTACAAGGTGATTTGGGTGCTGCAGAACATCCTCTATTCGTCTGCGCCGATTGTCACAATCTTCTACTGGAACTTGTACTACGAAGGTAAGACAACGTCACGGACTGATTATTATACATTGTTAACTAAAACTTAGATATGCTAAAACCGCACTGATTCAAACCAGGATGTACTGCCTGCCTGCCTGCCTGCCTGCCTGCCTGCCTGCCTGCCTGCCTGCCTGCCTGCCTGCGTGCGTGCGTGCGTGCGTGCGTGCGAGCGTGCGTGCGTGAGTGCGTGAGTATGGTGTGCGTGTGCGTGTGCGTGTGCGTGTGCGTGTGCGTGTGCGTGTGCGTGTGCGTGTGCGTGTGCGTGTGCGTGTGCGTGTGCGTGTGCGTGTGCGTGTGCGTGTGCGTGTGCGTGTGCGTGTGCGTGTGCGTGTGCGTGTGCGTGTGCGTGTGCGTGTGCGTGTGCGTGTGCGTGTGCGTGTGCGTGTGCGTGTGCGTGTGCGTGTGCGTGTGCGTGTGCGTGTGCGTGTGCGTGTGCGTGTGCGTGTGCGTGTGCGTGTGCGTGTGCGTGTGCGTGTGCGTGTGCGTGTGCGTGTGCGTGTGCGTGTGCGTGTGCGTGTGCGTGTGCGTGTGCGTGTGCGTGTGCGTGTGCGTGTGCGTGTGCGTGTGCGTGTGCGTGTGCGTGTGCGTGTGCGTGTGCGTGTGCGTGTGCGTGTGCGTGTGCGTGTGCGTGTGCGTGTGCGTGTGCGTGTGCGTGTGCGTGTGCGTGTGCGTGTGCGTGTGCGTGTGCGTGTGCGTGTGCGTGTGCGTGTGCGTGTGCGTGTGCGTGTGCGTGTGCGTGTGCGTGTGCGTGTGCGTGTGCGTGTGCGTGTGCGTGTGCGTGTGCGTGTGCGTGTGCGTGTGCGTGTGCGTGTGCGTGTGCGTGTGCGTGTGCGTGTGCGTGTGCGTGTGCGTGTGCGTGTGCGTGTGCGTGTGCGTGTGCGTGTGCGTGTGCGTGTGCGTGTGCGTGTGCGTGTGCGTGTGCGTGTGCGTGTGCGTGTGCGTGTGCGTGTGCGTATGCGTATGCGTATGCTTATGTGTGGTGTGCGTGTGCGTGTGCGTGTTCGCGTGTGCTCGTTTGTTCATCCATCCGTCCGTCCGTCCGTCCGTCCGTCCGTCCGTCCGTCCGTCCGTCCGTCCGTCCGTCCGTCCGTCCGTCCGTCCGTCCGTCCGTCCGTCCGTCCGTCCGTCCGTCCGTCCGTCCGTCCGTCCGTCCGTCCGTCCGTCCGTCCGTCCGTCCGTCCGTCCGTCCGTCCGTCCGTCCGTCCGTCCGTCCGTCCGTCCGTCCGTCCGTCCGTCCGTCCGTCCGTCCGTCCGTCCGTCCGTCCGTCCGTCCGTCCGTCCGTCCGTCCGTCCGTCCGTCCGTCCGTCCGTCCGTCCGTCCGTCCGTCCGTCCGTCCGTCCGTCCGTCCGTCCGTCCGTCCGTCCGTCCGTCCGTCCGTCCGTCCGTCCGTCCGTCCGTCCGTCCGTCCGTCCGTCCGTCCGTCCGTCCGTCCGTCCGTCCGTCCGTCCGTCCGTCCGTCCGTCCGTCCGCCCGCCCGTCCGTCCGTCCGTCCGTCCGTCCGTCCGTCCGCCCGCCCGCCCGCCCGCCCGCCCGCCCGCCCGCCCGCCCGCCCGCCCGCCCGCCCGCCCGCCCGCCCGCCCGCCCGCCCGCCCGCCGTTCGGTCGTTCGGTCGTTCGGTCGTTCGGTCGTTCGGTCGTTCGGTCGTTCGGCCGCCCGCCCGCCCGCCCGCCCGCCCGCCCGCCCGCCCGCCCGCCCGTTCGGCCGTTCGGCCGTTCGGCCGTTCGGCCGTTCGGCCGTTCGGCCGTTCGGCCGTTCGGCCGTTCGGCCGTTCGGCCGTTCGGCCGTTCGGCCGTTCGGCCGTTCGGCCGTTCGGCCGTTCGGCCGTTCGGCCGTTCGGCCGTTCGGCCGTTCGGCCGTTCGGCCGTTCGGCCGTTCGGCCGTTCGGCCGTTCGTTCGTTCGTTCGTTCGTTCGTTCGTTCGTTCGTTCGTTCGTTCGTTCGTTCGTTCGTTCGTTCGTTCGTTCGTTCGTTCGTTCGTTCGTTCGTTCGTTCGTTCGTTCGTTCGTTCGTTCGTTCGTTCGTTCGTTCGTTCGTTCGTTCGTTCGTTCGTTCGTTCGTTCGTTCGTTCGTTCGTTCGTTCGTTCGTTCGTTCGTTCGTTCGTTCGTTCGTTCGTTCGTTCGTTCGTTCGTTCGTTCGTTCGTTCGTTCGTTCGTTCGTTCGTTCGTTCGTTCGTTCGTTCGTTCGTTCGTTCGGTCTTTCGTTCGGTCTTTCGTTCGGTCTTTCGTTCGGTCTTTCGTTCGGTCTTTCGTTCGGTCTTTCGTTCGGTCTTTCGTTCGGTCTTTCGTTCGGTCTTTCGTTCGGTCTTTCGTTCGGTCTTTCGTTCGGTCTTTCGTTCGGTCTTTCGTTCGTTCGTTCGTTCGTTCGTTCGTTCGTTCGTTCGTTCGTTCGTTCGTTCGTTCGTTCGTTCGTTCGTTCGTTCGTTCGTTCGTTCGTTCGTTCGTTCGTTCGTTCGTTCGTTCGTTCGTTCGTTCGTTCGTTCGTTCGTTCGTTCGTTCGTTCGTTCGTTCGTTCGTTCGTTCGTTCGTTCGTTCGTTCGTTCGTTCGTTCGTTCGTTCGTTCGTTCGTTCGTTCGTTCGTTCGTTCGTTCGTTCGTTCGTTCGTTCGTTCGTTCGTTCGTTCGTTCGTTCGTTCGTTCGTTCGTTCGTTCGTTCGTTCGTTCGTTCGTTCGTTCGTTCGTTCGTTCGTTCGTTCGTTCGTTCGTTCGTTCGTTCGTTCGTTCGTTCGTTCCGGTCGTTCGGTCGTTCGGTCGTTCGGTCGTTCGGTCGTTCGGTCGGTCGTTCGTTCGGTCGTTCGTTCGTTCGTTCGTTCGGTCGTTCGGTCGTTCGGTCGTTCGGTCGTTCGGTCGTTCGGTCGTTCGGTCGGTCTGTCGGTCGGTCGGTCGGTCGGTCGGTCGGTCGGTCGGTCGGTCGGTCGGTCGGTCGGTCGGTCGGTCGGTCGGTCGGTCGGTCGGTCGGTCGGTCGGTCGGTCGGTCGGTCGGTCGGTCGGTCGGTCGGTCGGTCGGTCGGTCGGTCGGTCGGTCGGTCGGTCGGTCGGTCGGTCGGTCGGTCGGTCGGTCGGTCGGTCGGTCGGTCGGTCGGTCGGTCGGTCGGTCGGTCGGTCGGTCGGTCGGTCGGTCGGTCGGTCGGTCGGTCGGTCGGTCGGTCGGTCGGTCGGTCGGTCGGTCGGTCGGTCGGTCGGTCGGTGGTTCGTTAGTTCGTTACTTCTCCTCCCTCCTCCCTATTTCCACCCCTCTCTCATCCCTCTCTCATCCTCACACCCGCCGCTACAACGTGTTCCCGCGCTGTGTTCCACAGGCACGGGCATAAACCTGGTGAACACGAACACACACATCGTCAACATCATCTACTGTGTGATCGAGATCGGCATCACGGCCATCCCCGTGCGCTTCCTGCACTTCTACATGTCCCAGGTGTACGCGACCGTCTACATCATCTTCACGCTGATCTACTGGGGAGCTGGCGGCACGGGCGTGGACGGGGAGCCGTACCTCTACAAGACATTCGACTACGGCAACAGGCCCCTGGCGGCCTTCCTCTGGTACTGCGCCTTCGTCATATTCGGCTTCCTCCTGCACTTCTTCGCCTACACCGTCGCCTTCGTGCGTGGACTCATCATCCGTCGTTACCAGCTGCACATGAACAAGATCGACCCGGTGCTGTTTACCACCCGCGAGGCAGTGTGACGTGGCTGGGTGCACTCACGCGCGACCATAATGTCACCAAACCGTGGCGTCAATAAAACTTCCTAACGCATGTGTATAAGTTTGGTTGATTTTTCGGGGGAGAGACGGTTTTATGCGTGTGCATATTTCCAATAGTTTTCCAATTCATGGTTTCACATTTGATCGTCAGATTTGATGGTAAATGTCTAGGTTTTATAATATTAATTGATACCTCACCTTTACATAACATTGACTTTGACCATTAACATTAATTAGACAGTCCCTTCCCAAAACAGTTATATTATGGTCCTGAAGCCCCAGTCACACTTTCCCGGATCGGGCGCCGGAACTCCACGGACCGCCGATCCGGGCTACTCCGGTTTGATCCTGGGTAGTCCGTGGGTAGTCCGTGGATCTCCGTGGCAAATCCGTAGTAGATCCTTGGAGTTCCTTGGAGTTCCGGGGGGTTCCGGCTCAATCCTTGTTCCGGATTTTTCCGATCCTGGCTCAACCGGGGCGTTCCGGGGGTTTTCCGGGCTTTTACGAGTACTTCCATGGCTCATCCGGGCTATTCCGTGGGTGGACCGGGTTATTCCGTGAGTTCTCCGGCACATTCCGTGAGTTCTGCTCCGGTTTGTTCCGGTATCTACAGGCATCATCCGGGTTTAAAATCCGTGGCTGGACCGTGTCTCATCCGGGGAAGTGTGACTGCTATGCAAAAAATGACCCAAATCAGCCGGACCACCACGGACCATCCGGGATATTTGGTCCGGGGCCGTCCGGCCCCCGATCCGGGAAAGTGTGACTGTGGCCTTAGGTAGAGCTTTGTGCTTGCCCGTTTGTAGAATTCTCTCTGGTAACAATATAAGTATTTTGTTCCTGCTAACAATAATAATATGATACACACGCACGCACGCACGCACGCACGCACGCACGCACGCACGCACGCACGCACGCACGCACGCACGCACGCACGCACGCACTCACGCACGCACGCACGCACGCATGCATGCATGCACTCACACACACACGCACACACGTACACACGCACACACGCACACACGCACACACGCACACACGCACACACGCACACACGCACACACGCACACACGCACACACGCACACACTGTATAATACATACTAGCCGAATAACCGAATAACCTTAGGGAAAATGTTAGTCAACATCTGAAACATTCGAAAATTGTGACCCCCGTTGTGACCCCCGTGGGTCCATCCCAGCCGACCTGAATAAAACATGCTAGCAGAGTTAAATCTCGTTTAAGGAAAAACACCTTCGCCCGTAGTAAAATATTCGAAAATTTACTTACCAACATATGTTAAATACGTGAATTACATAGCTGCCTTGAGCATACACTACAACATTTAACAACATTAACAACGTTTACTTTACTTGGGTTTTTGTCATAAAGGTAATAATTTGAAACAAGAATTTTAGTTTTGTTAATCGCACGACGGTGTTTGCTAAGCAAACTGGATAGCTCAATTGATGTATCCAATTTTCAGCAAAGTTATTTGTCTCAAATTAACGCATTATCCATGCATTCCTCAATATAGGTTAAAGCGCTTTATAATTTACTCCCTGGCAAATCTGTTCAATCGAACTCCATCTCGGCTTCTCAGGAAAACATCCAACCACGCTGCAATTAATACGCGAACACGATTCTTACCCAAATATCCACCACTGTCTATAGCCAGGCACTCATTCGTACAGTTGAGTTATTATGGAGCAATGTAGAGTTTAAAACTTGCCAAACGTTTGACACACGATTCGAACCAACGTTGGCTGTCGCATGTTAGACGATTGTCTTTTCTATTGTACACACAGACACACAACAGAGGCGGCCTTCAGTTTCTAATTAAGCTCACCACTGCAGACCTCGTGGCATGAAAATGTGAAAGTAAAGATAAGTTCTTATATAGCGCAGTATCCAGTCCTCGGGACCGTACAAAGCGCTTTACACTTTACTTCCCTGACAGACGTGTTCACTCAGACATCATCTCGGCTTCTCTGGTTATGCTACAATTAATGCGCGAAGGCTGCTCGTACACTGTCTATAGCCAAGTATACTCATTTATACAGCTGAGTGAACTTGAGCAATGTAGAGTGAAAAAACTTGCCCAAGGTTTTAACACCCTAGCACAGGATTCGAACCCGGGTTCTCGTAGTCGATAGTCCGAAGCTCTACTCATGAGCCATTGCGCTCTATAGTGAATGTACAGTGAATTTGTCAACATGTCATGGGCTAGTAAGAAATTACCTTACTTTGGGGCATATCTTTTGAAACGTTCCGGCGAAACCTAAGCCAACACACGTGACACCGGCACGTGACCAAGACGATGAGATGATGGGTCGAAAAGTATAATAATAGTAATAATAATTGTAGAACTTCCACAGCGCCTATATCCTTAACAAGGTCAAGCTAAGAGGCGCAACAAACAAAATAATTTGGCTTGTCATACCCGGGGACAGGCAAAAGTTGTCATTGGAGCATGGAATCGCCAAAAAAGAATGATGGCAAAGCAATTTCAAACAAATATGTTTGCCGTTTTTACGAAAGGTATCTATAGTTTCAGAAGATTTAGTCGTAATTGGAAGTTGATTCCAAGTTGTTGACTCAGTCACAGAGAAACAGGTTTGCCAGTATTCAGCAAAGGTCAGTTTTAGGAACAAAAAGGTGTCTGGACACGGATAATCTAGGTCCTACAGATATCAGACAAATGTAGCAAATTAACTAAGCATGAGCATGAATATGCTCTAAGGTAAGTTAATTGTTTACAACATAACCATATGATATCTTGGAGCCATAATATGGACTAATAGTTTTATAAACATAATGCTAGGATAGCAACTGTACCAGGGTATATGTCAGTGGAGTGTAAACTGACTGCTTTCCATAGCTCAGCTACAGCTAATGGGTTTCTGACAACATCATGTTTTTGTCGAACTGTGGCGTAGCTGCTTTTGTTTATTTCAGACAGTCGGTTAAGGACATTATATACATATTATAAAATGGTAAATATATAATACATAATAATAATAAAATGTAGGCCTAAAGCTGACACAGCGGGCACTCCCGTGAACCGAATTGCAGATCGTCGCAACAAACGCCTGTTAGGTGGTACTTTGTGCGGTGTGACAGTATTGAATGCTTAGGATACTGATGTCATATTCAAAGAATACTATGCGTATGCTTACGATACTACTGTTGTTGTCAGGCCGCATGGCCAACACTGTTCGATTCAAACCCCTCACAGTAACAATGTATTTGTTTCATGGATAATAAGATATTAATTTATGCTTAAACACCTGCAATAATGCAATAAAGCATTCAACACTATCCACACCAGTAAGAACTGCTATAAATGTTCATATTTCCCTGGAACAATAAGAGATCGGAATTCCCTACCAGATGCAATTGTTAACATTCCTGAACCACAACATTTTAGACAAGCTTTGATACATGACTAATAACCCAACAAGCATACGCACCCAGCCTTGACCTTTTGACTCCACCAGGAGTGTTGGCCAGTATATCAACAAGACAAGACAAGATGTCATTGGCGGGCAATAAAAAAACGGAATTTTTCTAGATCCAGGAAATTAATATCGGCAGCGGATCCGTATAACAGGGAACATTAACCTGAATATACACTGTACGTCAGCCATGGTTGTGACGTAACCGAGGTCCAGTTTAGCAGCCGCGTGTGACATCACAACTTCAACTTCACCAAGAACAACGGACGTTGAGAAATGGTCTACAGTTAGCGAGGTCAATTGAGTGCACAGGTAAGAATATAAACTTAGTTTACAACAAAACACCAATACCCACGTTTTTATCCAACATGCAGCTTATATAACGTTCTCGCTGTAATTCATTACACATAAATAATTAGTACCCAGAAAATATTTTGCGACAATGCATCCGTCCTTGTCAGATAGACGGTATACTAGAGGTCTATCTATCTGTAGGTCTAAAGTGGATTATGTTTACCAGGACACTTTATACAAATAACTACACTGTAAAGCAGCTGTATGACCCTTTTCAAATGTCTAATCCACTATTTCGCATTCACAGTGTCTTCTGTGTGTTAGGTTACGTTTTAACGCGGTACAATCCTTCATGGCAGAAGCCAAGCCCAGACGTGCATTTGAACAAAATCGAACATATTTTACTGTTGTGGATCTACATATATTATTATAATTATTGTAATATGCATAATTATAACGAAAGCTATTTGTTAATATTCAACATCACAGGCAATGTCCAACCTGCTGTATTAGGAGCGTAGAGTAAATATTATAATATGACATCACTTGATAACATTTAAACGGAATTGTTATTGACATCAGTAGCGACTTTTTACTCCACGTTGTGTTAAGCTTAAACTGCATATCAAAAGTTAAGCGAATGGAAATGGAAATACTTAAATGGAAGTAAATAATGTCGAATGTGAATTAAATCTGAATTGCTTACCGTTCCCACAGAAGTACCTTGCGTCTTTATGCGCATGGACTATGTGTGTATGTGTGTGTGTGTGTGTGTGTGTGTGTGTGTGTGTGTGTGTGTGAGTGTGCGTGTGCGTGTGCGTGTGCGTGTGCGTGTGCGTGTGCGTGTGCGCGTGCGTGTGCGTGCGTGCGTGTGTGCGTGCGTGTGTGTGCGTGCGTGTATGTGTGCGTGCATGCGTGCGTATGTGTGTGGACCTATATGTCTCCGTTCAAACAACGGGTGAGTTGAATGTCGCAGAGTCGGTGTCGTGAGCCACCACACCACAGCGATGGGGTGCTCAGACGAATGCAAAGTGCGCAACTTCGGACTGGACTACGACGTGCCCGCGGACTTTGTCGAACCGCAGGTGCTACACATTGTACAAGATTTAACAAGATTGCCACCTAGAACCAAGCTCCAGACGGAATGTGAACAAGCTTGCCGAGTGTTCACAACGTTATAAAAGTGTTCATAAATTAGTATTATACTTAAAATTATAAATATACAAAATTATAAAACGCCACTAAAATGCTACTAATTAAAATACGTTGTCTCTAAAAATATATAAGTAAAATAAATATTATACGTTGTCTCTAAAATATACAAATAAAAAAAATACATAAAACGTCCTACAATAAAAACAATTTGTTATAATAATAAATAAAGTAAAGTAAATATATGACTAAATCATTTAATCAGTATTAAAATAATTTCTAAAACATTTAAATGTTCAACCTAGGTATAGCTCGCCCTTGCCAGATAATTGTCAATTTCATTTTTAAACATATTTACACTGCTGGCATTTACACAATCATGACTTAATTGATTCCAATAATGTATTGTTCTCTGGGTGAAAGAGAATTTTCTTTTATCTAACCTACAGTACGGCTTGACTAACTGTACGAGAACAACACATGGCATCCACCTCATAGGCGCCGGAACCGCGTGGACCCGGTGGCTATGGTATCCCATGGGTAATACGTGATTAGTAGATCCCACACGTTTTGACGTTGTTTACATCTACGTGCAGAGACAAAGAAAAGTCATGTTGGCACTCATTAAGGGGTGAAAGATGGCCGACATTTTGAATTTCAAAATGGCCGCAGAATTTCAAAATATAAAGATAATTATGTATATATACACCCATATATATATATATATATATATATATATATATATATATACATATACATATATATATATACATATACACACACACACACACACACACACACACACACACACACACACACACACACACACACACACACACACACACACACACACACACACGGTATTATTAGTTCTTTTTCCCTGTAAACTATATTTCGCCTAATTAATCCAAGAATTTGGTTTCCCTTTACTGCTGCAATTACACACTGCTCTGATACCTTCATATCAGCACTAATAGTATATATATATATATATATATATATATATATATATATATATATATATATATATATATATATATATATATATATATAATTCATTGGCCCATGAGTGTATGAAACATTCACTGTACGCCTGTCATGGTTTGGCTTACCTGTCAAGCAATAAGTTATGTGATGCCGCCATTCGATTGCGACGTCACATCTAACGTCTAAATGTTCAGATACATTATCAGGCAATACTGCACGACAGTGACTTATCGGGTGCGTTGTTATGGCAATAGGCACGTGTTTACGTCACCACCAGACACTGTCTGGTGTCTGATGGCTATCCAGTAAGCGCTATTCTTATCCGACCCGGGGATCCGATAGTCAGATAGATAGATAGTTAAAATAGCGCCCTGCATTGATTCCCCCTCCCACTTCGGTGAAACAGTGCAAGGGTGAACTTCACCCATAGACTAGTCGCACTTTCGTCTGACACTGTCTGAACTTATGGCGGTAGGAGGACATCCGATATAGCTAGCGAGCATCAGACATGCTGCATTATCGTACGACATTGCCTGATATTGTAACTGGGCTTAACAAGATTTAACCAGATTTAACAAGATTTAACTCTAGACTCTGACAGTTGGACTAGGAAGCCCTTTATCTAATCGAGAGTCCAACTTATCTATCTAAGTATACCCCGCCCGTCTTAGTTATATGTCGATTTTATTTTTAAATATATTAACACTACTAGCACCTACACAATCAGCTGATAATCTGTTCCATTAATTTACTGTTCTTTGTAAAAATGAAAATTTTCTAATATCTAGTCTACACTGCGTCTTTGTTAACATAACTCCGTGTCTTCTAGTGCTTTTCTTTTCCTTAACCGAAAACAAAATATTTCTGTCATACCCATTCAATATTTTAAACACCTCAATCTGATTTCCTCTCAATCTTCTGGTTTCAAGTGTTGTTAAACCACATTCTTTTAGACACATTTCGTAACTAATATTCCTGAGTTTTTGTTTCATTTTGATTGCTCTCCTTTGTACTCTTTCTAGCATGTCAATATCCTTCTTTGGATATGGCCTCCATGCTTGTATACAATATTCTAAACGAGGCTTAACTATTGTTTTGCACAGCGGTATTATTAGTTCTCTTTCCTTGTACACTATATTTCGCGTAATTAATCCAAGAATTTGGTTGTCCTTCGTTGCGGCAATTCCACACTGCTCTGATACCTAAAACAGAGGTAATCCAACCGTCGCCGTTCCAGATCATTTCTTCCATTGTGAAATGTTTTCCTGTACCTCATTTTTAGATTCCACTGTCCTTTTACTTTGATGATAAAATATATATGGTTGTGATCACTACACTCCAGTGGCTCACATATCTTGACATTATCAACAAATTCCTTCTGTGAGCTCAAACTATGTCCAACATGTTCTCACCCCTGACTGGTTCTAACACATGTTGCGTAAGCTGTAAGGAAACTATCTCGTACTAAATTAAAAAAACTTTTGATCCTCACTCCCAGTACTCTGTAGATAGTTCCACTGTATACGCCCATGGTTGTCGTACGACATTGCCTGATATTGTAACTGGGCCTTAACCAAAGCTAATCCAACCGTCGCCGTTCTAGATCGGCGGGGCCAACCAGCCGTACCTCGTGTATCGAGTCGTCCTCGCCACCTACTTCTGTGTCATGACCGTCTACAGCTTCTTCACCTTCAACAGTCAGGCGAAGTGGATCGTCTACATGACCCACTGGTCGTACTCCGTCATCACCATCAACAGCGTCCTGCAGGCTGTCGCTGTCAGGCGTCACTACAACAACTGTAAGAGACACGGAACCGACAAGGGTTAGTCTCGCGTAACCGACTGTCATTCGGCTGCGTAACTTCGCCGAGAAGTCAGTCTGGCGGTTTTATCAGTCTGGCGGTTTTGTCAGTCTGGCGGTTTTGTCAGCCTGACGGTTTTGTCAGTCTGGCGGTTTTGTCAGTCTGGTTGTTTTGCCGGCGTTTTAATGTTATCCGTGTGTTAATTCTGCCGTAATTCCTATTTTATAAACACCTGCACATTTTAATTTTATTTATTTTGTGTTAATATAAGGGTTAGCCTCGCTTAATTAACAACAACTGTAAGAGACGCGGAACCGACAAGGGTTAGTCTCGCTTAATTAACAACAACTGTAAGAGACACGGAACCGACAAGGGTTAGTCTCGCTTAATTAACAACAACTGTAAGAGACACGGAAACGACAAGGGTTAGTCTCGCTTAATTAACAACAACTGTAAGAGACGCGGAACGACAAGGTTTAGTCTCGCGTAACCGACTGTCATTCGGCTGCGTAACTTCGCCGAGAAGTCAGTCTGGCGGTTTTGTCAGTCTGGTTGGTTTGCCGGCGTTTTAATGTTATCCGTGTGTTAATTCTGCCGTAATTCCTATTTTATAAACACCTGCACATTTTTATTTTTATTTATTTTGTGTTAATATAAGTTTAATTGTGAATAGTATTATAATACAACATTATCAGATAAAACGGTATCATTATTTCATTTGTAATTTCGCATTTGGCTTGAGGACCAATCAGCGTCTCTACACTAATCTGTAAATATGCCAGTTACACCCTAGGTGTGTTATGTCTTTAGATTGTCGGAAGATGCAGACGATCTACAAGGTGATCTGGGTGCTACAGAACATCCTGTACACTTCCGCGCCAATTATCACAACTGTCTACTGGAAGATGGTTTACCGGGGTAAGACCGCCGGATAGGACTGAATACTAAACACGATGTACACACTTCTTATCTTATGGTTAGATATGCTAAAACCGCACTGACTTGAATCGGGATGTACGTTATGTCTGCCTGGCTACATGGCTGCCCGGTCACTCACTCACTCACTCACTCACTCACTCACTCACTCACTCACTCACTCACTCACTCACTCACTCACTCACTCACTCACTCACGCACTCACTCACTCACTCACTCACTCACCCACCCACCCACCCACCCACCCACTCACTCACTCACTCACTCATTCACTCACTCACCTACTCACTCACTCACTCACTCAATCACTCACTCAATCACTCACTCACTCACTCACCCACCCACCCACCCACCCACCCACTCACTCAGTCACTCACTCACTCACTCACTCACTCACCCACCCACCCACCCACCCACCCACTCACTCATCCACTCATCCACTCACCTACTCATCCACTCACTCACTCACTCACTCACTCACTCACTCACCCACCCACTCACTCACTCACTCACTCACACACTCCCTCCTGTCACACTTCTCTCATCCTCACACCGACCGCTACAACGCATTCCCGCGCTGTGTTCCCCAGGCACGGGCCTAGACCTGGCGAACACGAACACACACGTCGCCAACACGGTCTACTGTGTGCTCGAGATCTGCTTCACGGCCATCCCCGTGCACCTCCTGCACTTCTACATGTCCTCCCTCTTCGCCATCGTCTACGTCTTATTCACGCTCGCCTACTGGCAGGCTGGCGGCATCGGCATTCACGGAGAACCCTACGTGTACTCCATATTTGACTACGGCAACAAACCGCTGGCTGCGCTGAAGTGGTTCTGGGCCCTTCTGGTGCTCAACATCGTCCTGCACTCCATCATTTGCGCGATAGTCGGGTTGCGACGATTAGTATTCGCCCGTTGTCGGCAAAGTAACAAGGTCGTGCCGTGTTGTACCACCGGCGAGTATCTTGAGCCAGTATGACGTGACTAGGTAGAATCATGCGCGACCTTAAATGTCATCGAACCGTCGTGCCATTAAAGCTTCCTAACACAGGTCTATAGCGTTGTTGGTTTGTTCCGGGGACGGGCGTTTTTCAATGTGATCTTCACGCTTTTAAAGCCTTAATATTGAGAGTAAATAGTCTGGGAGTTATGTAGTCGAGGAGGGTGTAGTGTAATAATGGAGGTTTTTTTGCGGACGACGGGTTTATTGTTGGGGTATGAACGGGCGGTGTTCGTCATTGTCATTAAATAAATTGTCGACACACTTAAAAATTAAGCACACCTGACCCAAGCGGAACTGCGTACCCAGGACCCACTCACCACGCGCATGCGCCTAGCTATACGAGGGGATATCCTTGCAATTAATCTGCCGAGTTCGTTACATGTTTTATTATTATTATTAATTCATATATGAATTTAAACATTTTGTTAACTTAATTGTTTTCGGGGAAACGTAAATATACAGTGGCTGACGGAAAATTGTTCTTAACGGGTGCCGGGAAGTGGGCCCTGACCGGACTCTAAAAACTGGTCGGAAGTGTATTTTCAAAAAGGATGGTGGTGAAGATTAAGAGCAATTTCCATACCTCGGATACAGAGACTGTTTCGTTCCTTTGCTCTCAAATCGTGGCCGCTCGACACAAACTGTGTTTTCTAAGCTGCCAACCAACTATTAAATTTGTACCAGCTTTATTTTCGTACTACTAATTAATTTATTACTTTTACATTGTTTTGTTTTTATGTACACGTACATTAAAATTATCAAGTGACACGTACTTTCTCTTCAAAGTGAATGTACACAAATATTTGTATCATATTTTCCGGCAAAACGTTTCTTTGTTTAAATGTTAATATTTCTGTTCATTTCGTTGAGATAAAATGCGCAGAGCCTGATCACACATTACAGAGTGTAAACACGGAATTCGAAACAACTGCGGCCATCTGTATTTTCTATGGTACCAACCAACTTCATTTGCGCATGTGTGATACATGTTTTAACATCGTTGTTTACTAATATTTCTAATGACATCCAATTTTTGAACATTGTTTGTATCGGCACATGCTTTTCAAGAAAGCTATTTAATGTAATATAGTACTGATTTACTAGCTCACATGGTGTACTTTTTGGAGTTATTCAAGAGATCAGAATGCAAGATTGTCACGAAAATTGTCAATGTTTACGTTGTGTATTGGTCGGAATATTACACGTTGTTTTGCTGGTTCTAAAACGACATTGGACCACTATTCGATAATTTCTGTTTGTTCTAGAAATAAACAAATCGGGCCAATGTCCGTGAATGTAAGTAGCGACTGAAACATGCTGTTGGAAATCAAATATTTTAAGAGTACCCATAGTCCAGTAGCCAAAGCCCTATATTTTAGTGAACCTGGTTTTGTCGGATAAAGTTTTTTACTCTGTTGATTCTGGTAGCCTGGGGCATGGTTAATCAGAATCAAGTTGATGCCCGATGATATCTATTGGGCAACTCTAGATATTAACCCTGTTCTATCGGACACAACACTCAAATTCTGAAAACACCGGAAACTCCCATATTTTCATGGTAAAAACTCATATAAAATGAACCCAGTTTGCTTTCTCTGATATTTATTAACATAATACTATAGTGCAGAATCAAATATGGATCAACACTGAATGAATTAACCCCTTTCTAGCCATTTAGGGAAATGCCACGATTTCAGGCATGATTTTGCAGAAAATGGTCAAACAACAGTAGGATAAAGTTTATTTATCTGTTGATTCTTGTAGGCTGTGGGCATGCTTAATCAGAATCAGGAGGGTGCCCGGTGATATCTATTGGGCAACTTTATATATTAACCCCTTTATATTGGATACACTGAAAATCTGAAAAAAACATTATATTTCCCATTTTTTAATGAAGAGTGTTTACCAATGGCTTAAATATGTTTGTTAATCATGAATATTCATGTTATTGAGTTTGTTAAGCCACTCTTTATGCCATACAGAGGGCAATTAACCATTTTCTGGTAATTTTGTGGTACCCTGGGTGCCCGCCTGGGTAATATCAGGGTCATCTTCCACAACCGAAGACGAAAGCCATCTACTTGCCCCTGATCGACATGAAGCCATCCGATCCAGATACGATGTTAACAGCTATGGTTAGAGTGCAGGAGCTTACATCGCAAACCAGTCAGACATTCAGCCTTTTGACGTGCGACCAACAACTCTACCGGGTTGCCGTGCATGTATCTTGGGATCAGCCAGAAAGATTCAAAGACATGTACTTGGGTCTTGGGGGTATGCATGCTCTGACGAGTTTTGCTGGGGCTGTAGGTTCATTGATGGCTGAAAGCGGGCTATCTGATATCCTTTCCGAAGTGTTTGGAGGGGTTCCAAAGATGTTGAGTGGTAGGAAGTTCCCACAAAATGTACGTGCCCTTCGGATGATGGCAGAGGAGGTAGTTCGTGGCCTGTTCATGGATCATCATTTTGAAAATACTGAAGACCTGATGAAAGCTTTGGATCAGATTGCTAGTGAGAGCAGGACAGTGAAACTGTGGGTTGAGATCTTGGTGAAGCCTGTATTGCTGATGATGACATATGTTATGGCGGAACGCGAGGGTGACTGGCTTCTTCACCTAGCTACATTTAAAAAGATGCTTCCATACTACTTCGCTGCCGGTCATGTAAACTATGCACGGTATGGCTTGTACTACTTGTAATAATAGGAATCACGCTAAAGTCGAACGCACTGAAGATATGGGCGCTAAGCCGTCATATCTGCTGCAAGATAGAGTCTGACATGGGGGAGATGAAAGAGGAGGAGACAGGTGCCACCAGGGTTCAACTGTATCACAAAGAGGAGGCCAAGGCAAGGATACAAGCGGATGCGAAGGACAGGGCTGGACTCCGTCACAAACCTGACTATTGCATAGATCCTGTGGATTCGAAGGAGCATCCAGAAGGCAGCATTGTGAACATTGTTAGAGGGAAGCTAGCCCCAGCATCTGTCAATGTAAAAAATGCCGTGATGATTGGAGAGACTATGTTGGAATATTACGAGAAGACACTAAAGTCTACGATTTGAATGCAATCTACTCAAGGGTCATTGCATTGTTATCTAGTGACCGGGATGTCGACGTGAATGATGTATTTTCTTATGAGCTTGCACCTGTCCCAAATGCAATGTTCATGAAGGATGGAATGCGGATTTGTAAAGCTAAGTCAAAGCTCAAGAGGTCGCTCCAGATTGAAGTTTCGCGGAGGAATACTGGTGATGCAGATGCCACTGTCATAGATGGGTCAGCCCTTCTATGGACTGTACATTGGCCAGCATATGGTTCTGTTGCAGATTTCATCGTTAATGTCAAGAAACGGATAGCTTCATACCTGACCAACAGTGATGTCTACCTCATCTTTGACAGATACCATGACTACAGCATCAAGTCCACTGCGCGAGATGGCAGAGATACCGGAATTACTAGGAAACATCATCTGCTACGGACAACAAAGTTGCCTGCACAGAAGGTTGTCTTGTCTTCTGTTGAAAACAAGAAACAGCTGATCCGGATCCTATGTGAAGAGCTGACAGAAGACAGGCTTTTTTATCTGCGGAGTACGGGAGACCACAAGTTGGTTGTCGCAGGGGAGGATCCTTGCCCCATTGAAGTCCAAAACGAAGAGAAAAGGATCCGGTACGATCTGGAAACATACCAGGAAGAGGCTGACATCATCATTGTCCAGCAAGTCTTGGAGTGTGTCGGAGAGGCCCAATCAATCTCAGTGATTTCAGACGATACTGATGTTTTTGTTTTGCTACTGCATCACTACCAAATGGCAGGACTGGAAGTGCCACTGACTATGGAATAACAAGCAAAGAAAGGGCGATACTGGACATCAAGTTGACACAGGCAAAGCATAAGAAAATTGTGACGAACCTTCTACCTGCGCATGCTATATCAGGATGCGACACAGTGGCATGTTACCTTGGCATTGGCAAAAGCAGAGTAATCAAACACCTGAAAGAAGGATGTGACTTATCAGCAATTGGCAATGTGGATGCACCCCTCCAGCAAGTGATAAATCAAGCCACTCGTTTTATTTCAGCGTGTTATGGCATGAAGGACAGCACAGACATGTAACACACTAGGCTTCTTGTATGGGGGAAAAAGAATGGCAAAGGCCATTCATCTTCTCCAAACTTGGCTTCTCTTCCACCAACGAGGGAGGCATTCATAGAAAATGTGAAGAGGGCCCATTTCCAGACAGTGTTGTGGCGTACTATCAATATTGACCCTAGGCAGCTGAAACCAGAAGAATTTGGTTGGAAGATGGACACAGATAACAAATCACTGAGTCCGATCGGTTTACCAGACGACACAAACCTGCCCCAGACTACATTTTGGAAATGATCAGATGTGACTGCAAAGCTGAACCCCCCTGTAACACCAAGAGATGCAGTTGTAAGAATAAAGGCTTACCTTGCACAATGTTTTGTGCATGTTTCAAGGTGGGATGCTCTAGACCACAGTAGCCGCTGAACTAGCCATCATGCATCATTCAGATTGTCAGCGTTTTTCAATCTGTCAATCTGACAGCAAGTATCAGGACTAAGCTCTCCGTCAAGGATTTTGGCAGTAATTTAGGTTTGTTTGTTATACATAAAGTATTGAAGATAAACCATACTGCACCCACAGAGAAGTTTCTGAGTGTTTCTGAGTGTTTGCCAGTAAGGTTAAAAACATATCACATAGACTCTTTCAAGCTGGAATTTTCCTAATGTTGATTGACCATTTTCGGCAAAATCATGCCTGAAATCGTGGAATTTCCCAAACTTAAAATGGCTAGAAAAGGGTTTAATTCATTCAGTGTTGATCCATATTTGATTCTGCACTATAGTATTATGTTAATAAATATCAGAGAAAGCAAACTGGGTTCATTTGATATTAGTTTTTACTATGAAAATATGGGAGTTTCCGTTTTTTTCAGAATTTGAGTGTATCCGATAGAAAAGGGTTAATATCTAGGGTTGCCCAATATATATCACCGGGCATCATCCTGATTCTGATTAACCATGCCCCAGGCTACCAGAATCAACAGAGAAAAAACTTTATCCGACAAAACCCGGTTCAACCCCACGATTCCTTGACTACCAGGAGTAACCTAGTATTAGCATTAGGCAAATAAACATGTATATTAAAATGTCATCTTCAAGAGAGTATTTTTCCTGGAAAAATACACGGGCCTACTGCAGTCGTTATAATGTAACTACAAGGCTTATTCTGGGAGGTGAATCGGTGCAAGCACTGTCACTGCAACTCAGGTCTCAATTAACAGGACAACAAGCTAAAAAACTTAATTTACAAGATCATATACAGACTTAATATTGTAAATATTATAGTTATAACAAGGCACACTTTATGATTGGTAGCTGAGACGCACAGACTATCAATATAATAATATATAATAAGGTAAGTACTAATGTTGTATTATGATATATTGTATATAACTGAATTAACGCTGTCGCGCTTACACTTTTCCGATCGTTATGAACTGTCAGATTGACGTTTCTGCGCATGCGCAAAAAATGTAAAATCATCAATGTGCAGCGAAACGACAAAGCATTTTGATATATAAATGCCACGGGCTGTTCGTTAACTCTCCTGAGATGATTACTGTGAAGAGTTGCTTCAAATGTCGTTCAGTACATAAAAATATTACTTTTGTTTAAATCATTTAAATAGTTATATCTTAATTGCTTTGTCCTTTCGCTGCACATTGATGATTTTACATTTATCGCGCATGCGCAGAAACGTCAATCGGAACGTTTATAACGCCGGAAAAATGTAAGTGCTACAATGCTCTTCTGAGAAATGGCAATGGGCAATAATAAGTGCACATTTTGAAACATAACTTGCAAAAGTTTAGAAACATTTGATAGTACTTAGCTGATAGTTAAATACGCCGACTGGCAGCGCTGTGTGGTCAATAATTGTAAAACGTAGACAATTAAACGAACGAAGTTGAAATATTGATAATAAAGAAAGTATGACAGCAGTGTAATTTTGAATATAATTCGGCGATTGCCTAGCAACAATGCAATATATCCTAATCTAGGCAGCAACACCATTTTCTTAAATGACAAGACCGACACGGACGTATGCATAAAGGGACATTTAATAATACTGGACAAACGTTTGAGTAACTGAGATGCTACATCCGATTACGGATCAAGAAATAGTCCAAATGTATGCGATTGCCTGAAAGTCCAGTTACTGGAACCATCTGGGGTGGCAATATTTGATTACGATTTTTGAAATAGTCTGTGCCAGGACCACTAAATCCAATGTCCTTATGTCATAATAATTGCTCCACACGGGACACACTAGCTGGTATCATGCGTACAGCTATGTTCGTCGTTCGTTTTGCATACGACTTCCTTGTATATATACCGATTAAACCAGACAAAGACCATTCTCTCCTTCCAGTTCAAACTTGAGGAATAGCAAAAACCTGGTTTATGACATTCAACCCCACTAAGATATGTCAAAATGCTCTACAATGACATTAGCCTAAAGAAACCCGACTTGACACCTTTGGCGGAAAACAACTTAATTCTGTTGAATCACACAAAACGCTAGATCAGTATATCAAACGCAACACTAGATGCTCACGTAAACATGTAGTTAGTCTGCACTAATCAGACACTCATCACTTTCCAACCAAAATAACATATTTGAATTCCCTACCTCCAAGCATTGTATTAAATAAATCACTGAATTCGTTCCAAACTAATATAATCCAACACTTTGAAATTAAATCAAGCGTGCCGCCATGCACACCGGCGTATTGTATCCGTGTGTCATTTTTGTCAAAATACAGATAGCCCTACGGATAGATAGAGAAGGCGACAGCATTTCATAATACGCGCGATGCCGTAGTTCGACGTAAACAATGAAGCACAGAAAAATTTATTTGACGTACAATGCACATTGTACGTCAGTCATTGTTGTGTCATCTCTGAGGCGCCAGTTAAACAAGTTGCCGCCTGTAACATCAATATATCTAAATTCTCAAGAACAGCTGAAGAGAAGAAATAGTCTAACGGCACTGGTAAGAGCACATACTTAGTTTACAACAAGACACAAATCCCCATATAATTTTGTTTGCGGTATTTATATTAAATTACGTTTCCGTGGTAATTAAATTACGTTGTCATTGCAACAGCCTATATTTTTGTGTGCGCGCCTGTGCTGTAGTCCGGGCAATATTGACATCATGTTGAACTTTAATTTTGTATAAAACTGAATACTGAATATATGCGAATTATTTGAACGTCAACAACTACAACGTGGCCATTTGTGCTTTATAAGATATTACAGGGCTCGAAATGACACTTTTCCGCCAGCCCACGACAATTAGATTTGCCACCGGCACCTGACAAGTTAAATTGCTACAAATTGTTGTCCGTGGAACAACTAAGCTATTTGCTACGGAAGCCCATTAGTGCCACGGTAAAAATAATTTTGCCTGACAGCCGCCACTTAATTATCTGGCGACCGCCACTTAATTATGTGGCGGCCGCCACTTAATTATCTGGCGACCGCCACTTAATTGTCTGGCGACCGCCATTTATTTATGTGGCGGCCGCCACTTAATCGGCCGCAAGATAATTACGCGGCGGCGGCCAGATAATTAAATGGCGGCCGCCATATAATTAAGTAGCGGCGGTCAGAAAAAAATTATATTCACCGTGGCACCAACGGGCTTCCGTAATTTGCAGACATAATTTGTAATCATTACTTAATTCCCCGCTCTTTAAAATATTTCACATAATTATAGTAAATGTCTTCAATAAATGTACGTCTCTCTAAACAAACATAAAACTAGACAAAACGATATCATATTGGCA
>OZ024866.1:33693886-33708886 GCA_964017155.1 Oasisia sp. SBJ-2009 | reverse complement strand
TTATTTTACCATTTTAATGAGTTATTACTATTAACCATACCTTTACATTCGTTTATCACTGTTGGTTTTATGGAATTTGGTATTTCTTATGACTGATAGGTAATTTTAGTTAATTACACAGACACATTTATTTTATTATTTATTTATAACTATTTCCTATGGCTAGTATTCTTCTTATTGTATAATTATTGTTTTAATAGCAGTAGGTTGTGAAGCGCCACAAACAATTATGGATGTTGGGCTATATGAAATCACGGCCGCTGGTCTATCCACGGTTATCCAGACTCCGTGAGGTGGCAGCACTTTTCAGCTCCTCAACTCTGCCTATGGGCCTTCCCCCAGATTAGGGTAGAGACGCTGATTGGCTCTCATGCCGAATTTTAAATAACAAATTAAATAACGATATTTTTTTTAACAGATAAGGCTGTATTATAAAACTATTCAAAATTAAACGTATACTAACACAAAATAAATAAACATACCAATTTGCAGTTGTTTATAAAAAAGGAATTGCAGTAGGATTAACCAGTATTCATGAGGTGGCAGCATTGGTTAGCCTCACACGGATAATATTCAAAAGCCGCCAAAATCACCAGACTGTCTTTTAGGCGTAGTTACGCAGCCGACCGACAGTCGGTTAGCGAATAATGGCGAGACGCAAAGAACTTCTCCCAAAAATGATGAAAGCACGCGAAGAAGGAAAGATTGCTTACCTGTCGTTTGACAAATTGGTGGTAAGAGATCGTGATTAAAAGCATGCAAATGCACAATCATTAAACGACGAACACTCATAATGCCTGTACATACTGAAGTCTGTTACGAACACGAAATAGACACTGAATGTTTATTGTATAATGACTTGCCTACACAGTGCAGATATTACACCCCTGCACAATTTTCAACAAACTTTAGCGGTACTGATCTGGCAAACAATCTGAGTGTTAACTTATATGTTCTGTCTTGTGTATTCCTGAAGATGGTCGACCCTCCAGACAACTTCTCAAGACCCGCCCCTGTAACCTGTATATAACAGATATTAAGTATTCCGGCTCGAGCTATAAAGTATTCTGGCTCCTATGGTTGGGAGGAGGGTCAACTCCTTTCACTGTTGAAGCACTGGGAAATTACATCTCCTCCTTCCCGAAATGGGTTGTAAGTTCGGTGGCTATCCCTTACCATCCCTTACTATACCTTCCCATCCCTTACCATCAATACGTGTGTCTGTGTGTATGGGTGCGTTTTTTGTGTTTATATGATTTTGAGCTGTTTACAATAAATGTATGACTGTTGCTCCTACTCCCCATACCAGTGGAGTTTTAGAAATTGTACTTTGTGAATTGTAAGCAAGTTCACCAAACACACACACACACACACACACACACACGCACGCACGCACGCACGCACGCACGCACACCCACATACCCACACGCATACACCCATGCACCCACACCCACATACTCACACGCGCGCGCAGACCCATACACCCACACACACCCACAACCCCGGACACCCCTGCATATGCGCACGTGCACGCACCAAACCCAAAGTGACCTTATAAATATAAGGCAAATGGCCTCGGGTGAGAGGAACCATCGATAAATGCCCCTGTTTCAAGGCTAACTGGCCGCTGCTTTTATAAGCACACACATACGTTGTCAACATCCGAGACATTTAACATTGCAACAATACCGTCTATGTGATGTTTCGCCAAGAACGACGAGTGTGTATGGTAGGCCTTCTTAATTTGTTTTTGGCTTGTAGTTAAAGATTGCAGTTTTTGACTAGCGATTGCCTGAAGAGGGTAAGATTATTCATCCAACACTGATCATTGCCCACGTTAGCCAGGTGGCCGCTGGTGAGACGTAGTTTGTATTAGAAATTGCTATTGTAGTGACAGTGTGGCCGTATAATCCGGGTGGCCGGTGGAGAGGGGGCCGTATAAAAAATACACTACTGTATAGCGTCAAGTTACAGAGTGTATAAAGTATCTGCAAAGTTCAATATGTACACATCGCGCTGTGTATTCATATATGTATATATATATATATATATATATATATATATATATATATATATATATATATATATATATATATATATATATATATATATATATATATATATATATATATATATATATAATATATATATATATATATATATATATATATATATATATATATATATATACACACACACACACCCACATACATATATATATATATATATATATATATATATATATATATATATATATATATATATATATATATATATATAATACACATGGTTATATCAGCGTTCGAAGTGTTTGTAAACACGATCCTGTTGCCCGAAGATATTCCATGGGTCAGCACATCGAGGTGTGAATAGATGCTGGTCGAAACAATAAACAAGTTGCTGCGCTGATCGAAGCGATGTCGCGCTTACATTTTTCCGATCGTTAAAAACGTTCCGATTGACGTTTCTGCGCATGCGCAATAAATGTAAAATCATCAATATCCAGCGAAACAACAAAGCATATTCGATATAAATACCACTAGCTGTTCGTTACCTCTCCTGTGATGATTACTGTGAAGAGTCTCTTAAAATGTCGTTCAATGCAATAAAATATTACGCTTTTTATAAATCACTGTCACGGATTATGGCGCATTACAGTCATGTGAGTTACGCTTGCTATCAAAATATGCCTCAAAACTTGTTAGCCTTGTGTTAATTTGCGACAAATAACTTTGCTGAGAGGTTATATACATCCTAACGAACAAGCCGTAGTATTTATACCATAAATGCTTTGTCGTTTCGCTGCACATTGATGATTTTACGTATATCGCGCATGCGCAGAAACGTCAATCGGAACGGTTTTAACGCCGGAAAAATGTAAGCGCTACAGCGACATCAGTCGCTGACGCTCCCGTACCTGTTGCGTAATTTTGTACCGGGCGACGTTCGTGAGGCGTGGCAGAGACTGGCTGTCCGAGCACGCGTGGCTGTCCGTCGAACGATCATGGGATGTGACGAATATGTTGCGCCGAGCAAGTCAAACTCAAAAGAAGCGCATTTAACATGTTCTAAGCTGATACCGTTCTAAATAATGGTTTAATTTGAAAGACATTATCTTACTAATAACATTGAAAGTCGACGAAATGGCAAATATTGATGGCTTGTCTCTCCAACTAGACTACCCGGACGTGAACCAGCACCATGACATTTACGGTGGGTAAAGG
This sequence comes from Oasisia sp. SBJ-2009, assembly GCA_964017155.1. Taxonomy (NCBI): domain Eukaryota; kingdom Metazoa; phylum Annelida; class Polychaeta; order Sabellida; family Siboglinidae; genus Oasisia; species Oasisia sp. SBJ-2009. The sequence continues at coordinate 33,705,662 of OZ024866.1, read as the reverse complement.
CGGAACAGAACTAGATGCTCTTTGAGGTGTATACCCACCCAATACACTGCTAAGAAGGTCCACCTGGCGTGATGCTCTTAATTAATTGCAGAACTTTTTTTGACAAATAGAGATTCTATTTTAGTTCTAATATCTACAATATTAAGACCTCCGTCCGCAAATGTGCTTAATAGTGATTTTCTTTTCAAAGCTTCGGGTTTACTGTTCCAAAGAAATGGAAATGTCAATTTTTCAGTACCTTGTTTGGTACTGAGTTAAGACTACCTATGTGCCAAATGGAGCTGCACAGCACAGATTGCATGGTGATACTTTCCCCCTAAATGATAATTCCATCCTGCTATATAGTTCACAATTTTTTGAAATTAGAAATAATTTTCCCCGAAGTCTTTTTATCGGCTTCTTTTGTACCTGTATAAACGCCGTATTTTTTGGGAGGAAATCACTAGTCCATTTTTGACCATCATGTTCAACTAAGAGGTCCCGGGTTCGAATCCTGTGCTGCGGTGTTAAAACATTGGGCAATATATTTCATTCAACATTGCTCCCGTTCACTCAGCTGTATAAATGAATACCTGGCAATAGACAAAGTGGTTGATATGTGTGCGAGTAGCCTTCGCGCATTATTTGCAGCATATGGCTGCATGCTTCCCACAGATGGTGTCTGATTGAATAGGACTGCCAGGGAAGTAAAGTGTAAAGCGCTTTGAGCAATCCTTGTCTAAATTCCAGCTGTTCTTCACCGATTTACCCTGACACTATTGCTCTTATCGTGCAATCCAGATTCTTTCCAGCGACTTCAACATATGGCTTAGCAACGTAGTGCCTCAATGTTTTCCCGGATCATGCACAGCTGTTTCTATATTCGGACACTTAGCCCCATACTTTATTCCTCTGTGAACATCCCGTCTCTCTTGCAGGTCTATAGTATTTTTTTTGTCGATCATCTTCCAACTCGCTCAGCCACCGCCACCGCCAGCATCTCTACTCGCACTTCACCAATGCCTGATTATCTTTCCAAATAAGCCTACACGATAAACCGTAAGAATTGCCCGGCTGTGACAAGTTTCATAAAGCTTACATTACCTTCCACCTTCCACCACTGTGTGTGTGTGTGTGTGTGTGTGTGTGTGTGTGTGTGTGTGCGTGTGCGTGCACGTGCGCGTGTGCACGGGTGTCCGGTGATGTGGGTGTATGTATGTGTGCATGGGTGTATGTGTGTGTGTGTGTGTGTGTGTGTGTGTGTGTGTGTGTGTGTGTGTGTGTGTGTGTGTGTGTGTGTGTGTGTGTGCGTGCACGTGCACGTGCGCATGTGCAGGGGTGTCCGGGGATGTGGGTGTGCGTGTCTGCGCGCGTGTGAGTATGTGGGTGTGGTTGCATGGGTGTATGCGTGTGGGTATGTGGGTGTGCGTGCGTGCGTGCGTGCGCGCGTGTGTGTGTGTCGTATTTACATGCATTGCTTACTCTTATTAGAAATCCTACCCAGCATCGATTATCTGGTTCTGTTTTACATTTTACCCGAATAGTAAATAAAAATATTGGGAGTAGGTGCTTTTTTCCGTGTCTGTATTACTCTTCGCAATAGAGGTCTATGATTCCTTCGATCTAGTGTTAGATCAGACGCAGACTGAAACATTATGCGATTCTTAAATATTTTAAATATCTTGCTTTTACGTTTTTTAATTAGTAATGGTTTATTAAAATAGATAAAAAAATAGCTGCACGTGACCTTCGTCAAGCATAACCTTTGCCAACAGTATTTATTATGGTAACGTATGGGCGGCATCATATCTGCTATATCAAACTGATCCCATCTTTTATGGACACACCGGTGATAGGCAAGAGGTTACGTGACGTGATAATGTTAGATTACGCAGCGCACGTATTTGATGATTGTTGGAAATTATCTTTAAATATACTATATGTTTGCTCTAAAAGTAGTAAGAAACTTGATATTATCGGTAATGTCTATGATAATATAAAGTCTTCATCGGAAGGAGGGTGCCGATTAATACAAAAAGAAATCTCTTACACATAAAAGCACGCTCTTTGTTTCTCCCGTTAATCTCTCCCTTCAGCCTCCCCTCCCTCCCTCTCCTTTCTTCATCCCTTTCCTTCCCTCCCTCCACCCCCTCACTGCATCATCAGAATAATGTTTGTTAGTGATAATATCACCCATCTATCTAATCCCGTATATAGAATATCATTATAAAGAAGTGTAATTGTGATTTGGCGCAGCAGCACCTCGACTGTGGATTGAATTACCTGTGAACATTCGTGCTTCCGGGACATTATGTAAGTTTAGAAAGTGTTTAAAGACATATATTTTTATTAGACATTTCAATTAATTCAAATTGTTCTGAAATGACGGACACTGCTTTAGAATTTATTATTAGTGTCATACACGTTTCAAGAAGTGTTTATGTTTTAGATTAATTTATAGATTTAAGTAAATATATATTTACGTACACAGTTTTAGTAAAGGTTTTAATTTTAATTTGATATATATAATTAACGTACCAAGTTTTACTACAATACATCTTAAAAGCAGTGCTTAATTTATTTTAAATTAATTTATATAATTTATATACAAAGGGTTTACTAGTACATCTTAAAACCAAAACAATGACTTATATTAATTTATATAATTTACATTTCTATTTATTAATATACATTCAGTATATTTCTTGTGCAGCGCATCGCATCGCATCGATCCACTATGCGGGAATAGCGCTATATAAAACCTTTATTATTATTATTTAAACCGTCCAGTGTCCATTTTTAGCAAATAGATTAATGAAATACCCAAATGAGTAGAGCTGCAATCCTTTTTCGTTCTGATGCACAATGTGTCAGAGTGAACAAGTTTGTGAGGTTGTCTCACTTTATCCGTCTCCCTTCTGATTTACCTCTCCCCATCCCTTCCTTTAAAAATACTCAACATTTTCTCCCTTCCTCCCTGCTTGGCGGCTCCTCACCCTCTCCTTCTCCCACTCCCTCACTTTCTTTATCCTCTACTATTTCCCTTCTCACTGTCCCTCTACACCCCTCTTCCTCCATACTTTCATCCACCAATCCTTTTCAACCCTCCCGTCATTCTAATTAAGCCGCAATTCGGTACGGTCACGGGTACTTGCACATTCGACAAGAAAAGCGAAGCTACTTGTGCCATTCAAGGCAAACTTGTTGTGTCCGTGTGTAATACCTGTCATGTTTCATTGTCAGTTTAATACAGACAATGCAATGCTTCACTGCCGTGGACATTCTTAGACTGACGTGCGACCTCCGACAATGGTATGCTCTTGGTCCCGCGCAAGAACGCACTGATTGACAATGTATAATTAGCAGCCTCTTTCGCGTTGAACATGACAGCTGCTACAAACAAATGACTTAAGCGTTCGAGCGAAAGCATGGATTTGTCGAAATGCAGTTGTAATCGAAATGCAGTTCTCCCGGTTTTCAGTACAAGACCAACTTCACGTGTTTATGGATGTTTCGTGTGCGGTCGGGTGCAGCGTATCGCATGCTATTCGGCAAACAATACACATTTGAAGCTCTACGTGGTTTGACAGATGGTCTCGAATGGGCTGCACATGTTGCAGTTTGGTAGACATCAGACATTGGGATATACAACTAGACGCCAAAAAAGAGAGCGACGATTGCTACAGACAATTGCTTTAAGGTAGGCTACGTGTGTAATATTGTTGTGTTATTTAGAACTGCAACTGCAACTGTTGGTAGTACTCTACATATATTGCCATGTGGTACAGTGTCGACATTCTGTATTGCTAACTTGCATAGTCAAACCAGCAAGGCATTACGGACAAACAAACATTATCATCGTTATGCATAACGGTTAGCGTCGTTCTACTGTGAATATAATTACACAGATAATCCATTTCTCATTAATCAAAACATTATTTGGCAACATATTTGATATGTAATGAATGGATCCACTTGCTGATTTGCGTCGATACAAATCGTAGGTAAGCATTGCATTTATTAATACAATAAAATAGCAAATAACTAATGTATTGATCCACCTCGGTTTTTTTATCTAAAATTACGAATTCTCGTATATCAATACGAGTTATATTATTCACTGTAGGATGTACTGTATTATGTATCTGCGTTTAAAAATAATGTCTTGTTTAATTTTATGAAGGAAAAAACGACGGCGATATGTGCGCCATATTGTTGCCAAACGTCAGCTTCCGCTTCCGAACCATGAATCTGCATAAGTCAACATTAATAATTATAGTTATGCATGTTAACATGTTTGATGTATTTTATGATATAGCATGACATATAAGCGATGTTTTAATGTAATGCTACAACATAAATAACATAATATATATCAGGTTACGTGTCTTACAAGTTGACACCACAATTTCGCCAGCTAAGGCTAGACATTGCTTTATAAGCAAAAACAATGGCTACCTTCATTGCAACTGAGTGTTCCGACCGCACGTGGCGGAAGGGGTTACCAGTGACGCTCATCCTATGGAGGTCACAACCGGTGTGGCGAACCGGGGTAATTTCCCTCCCATAGGAACACTTCCGGCGGAAGTCGGTCAGTTGTGAGGGAGTAAGGATTGTGACCAACCGTGCCAGGGAACGTTATGAGGAGCAACCGATGAGGTATCTCTGGCCGAACTAGTTACATTAGATTGTACTACAGGCTATATACCCAGTGTCTCCCACTTCCTCATTCCCTCTTTTTTCTTTTTAAAAGTTTTTCTTTAAAACAGTAAATGTGTGACATTGACTATTTTTTTAAGGTATTAAGAAAAATATTAATTTAATTAAATTCAAGGCATGTTTAACTTTAAAACACATTTTGTTTTGTTTTAATCGTGCACAAAATCTCGGCTTCACGACAAGCTTTAGTTAATTTTTTGCACGTACGGAAAACTATATTATTGAAAGTTACACAAATGCTGGAACTATTTTAAATTGTAAAAGAGTTAATAGCATGCATTAAACCATATCTATTTTACTCATAGTAAATAGCTAAGATGCAATAATTTTTACTATTTAAATATACTGCTATGTCTTTAATCGTCAATAACTAAATAAATGCAACTATGATATGTTAACAATAATACGTTCAATGTATGTATAAATAACTGCGATCATTCAATGTTAAGATACTTGTTAACATTTGTTTGCGTTTATTTATACATGTATATGTTATGTACTATAACCTTTGGTTATACTCTTTTCCATGAGATATTCATTCATGTGAAATTAATATTTTTCTTAATACTTAAGAACCATAGTAAATAGAAATACTACTACCCAATGAGTATAATCTGTTACATACATCACCACACTTTCATACGTGTACACAACACGTGATAAATTACCTGCATCAATAAAACAACTATTAAAAAATTATGACATTATTGAACATATCTTGAACTTACACATTTTCCTTTTTATTATATAAAACGTAGGATTGTGCCTACATTCATAATCATTAGTCACACATAGACAAAAAGACTGCACATATACACGCTCCCACACCTAACGAATTTTTTTTGAAGATAGCGATCTTGAGAATATGTTGGATATTGTCAGACGATGCAAAATATTTTGGTTTAATAACCGGCACTAAACATTCATGCTTGTAGGACACAATTATATTACAATATATTACAAGTTTTGTAATTTTTCTGGCAAAAACATTCTTTGAAATTGGTTGTTGGGCAGCCTTATTGCCGCGATATGAAGTGCTCAAAACCACAATTAGCAGTCTTGACCAGAAAAATCAGTTTGTGCATGCTTTTATAAATCGTGTACTGCTAATTATGTATTCCTATCAGACCATGTATATTCATATTCTCACAATACAGTTGTGAATGATTGCAGTTAGAATACTGTGTTTTAACGCAAATACACTGTTAAATGTTTCTCTAAACCATTTTGTTCACTTGCACAGTTTAGGGTAATATCGGTTCAGTGTTGTGTGTGGCAGATTCATACCCTGCTGGTGTTCCTTATGCAAACACTACATGTTGTGTGCACACACATTGATTCCATTTCATACGTTTAGCTGGTTTTGTGATAGTTTTGAAATGCGTTAAACTACTTATATAATTATAATATTATATATATATATATATATATATATATATATATATATATATATATATATATATATATATATATATATATATATAATATACATGTACATAAGCAGAAATATGAATTCTTTCTTCATAAATGTCGTGCATCTTGGTTGTCAAAGAAAGAGGAATTAATATCTCACTCACACTGATAAGACGTAAGACCTACAAGTGGGCTGTAGAAGAAGGCAGATAGCATGTTTTTCGCTAGCATCATTATACTGGTCAGTTCTACCAGGTCATTAAGTTAAGTTCAACAATTATAACTCTTGTTGAGGCTAGCATAGCATATGCTGAAGACTGGAAAAATAGAGACTTCTATCCATCTTATCACGATTGGTTGGGTGTACATAAAACAGAGAGGGAGAGAGAGAGAGAGAGAGAGAGAGAGAGAGAGAGAGACAGAGACAGAGACAGAGACAGAGACAGAGACAGAGACAGAGACAGAGACAGAGAGAGAGAGGTGGTTTCACAACAAAAGCGAGTAAATTGTATGAGCATGGCTGAAGAGAGAGCAAAACAGTGAGAGGGAGAGAGAGAGAGAGAGGGGGGGGGATGGAGGGAGGGAGGCAGGGAGGGAGGAAGGGAGGAAGGGAGGAAGGGAGGAAGGGAGGAAGGGAGGAAGGGAGGAAGGAAGGAAGGAAGGAAGGAAGGAAGTGAGGAAGATATATATATATATATATATATATATATATATATATATATATATATATATATATATATTATGCATTCAGACTTCAACGTTACTCACCAGCATGAGAGATGTGCAACTAATCAACAGAACTATTCAGCAATCATTCTGACGAAACATGAGGTAAACACAAGAGGTTAAAGGTAGCCACTAACATACCTGAAGCCAACATTGTTTTGTCTGTCCAAAAACAGTTCTTTAAAAACATCTTGAAACATATCATACACATAATAATGATGAACACCTACCTGGTAGACTCTATCTTTAGGTGACATATATGTACAGTCATTGACAGTAATCTTTGTGCCCTCGATTTTCTAGAAAGCTAAACATATAATAATCAAAATACTTCTTATGACAAACACATCTTTTTAAGCATGATCAAATACTTAAAAAAAAAAACAATTTAAGAGAACAATTGCAGGAATTGCTAAGCCCATAGCTAAGGCTAAGTCAATAACTAAATTATAAGGAAGGCAGAGTCCCAATTTTTACAACAACGCTACTGAATTTCATTAGAACATCTTGCACTAGGGCCAACACCAGTCACTAATTATAGACTCATAGGCCTATCATCCACTATCAAGCCACTATCATCTTCGTGTCTTAGACTTAGCCTTAATTCTTAGACAAGCCAATTATTGCTTTCTCAATGTCTCGTACTTGACCTAGCCGAATTTAATGGACTGCTGGTGTATTTGAAACAACAAATGGACAAGTTCTAACCGCATCAAATTTCAACCCTTTGTCAGTGCAATAATGGGTGTAATAATCTCCTTGATGTCTTACATGACCAGGCTGCTGCTAACTGTTTAAGCTTGAAGGCACAATCTAGGTACTTTCCAAAGCTACTTCACTTATAGTCGGTCCCCGACTCTTATTCATGCCTTGATTCTGCACTAACAATTTTGTTTGGGAGTTCATTAGTTAAATAACAGAAACATTTGTGTACTATGCTGGTCTGGACAGGTGTATGCCAATTACACATTACAATTTCTAGTGCAAATAAGACACAGTTAATGAATATTTAAGATCTGGATAAGTCGATCACCATTTTATTCTTTAGAGTTTGAAGAGCATAAATGTTGCACAAATGTGATAGCAAAATTAAGGCATACGGGTTAGAACACTGTACTGTATTTCAAAGTGTATGGTTTTAAATGGAAAGAAAAACTTTGTTATCATAAAAAATGTAAATATGCTTTTTACATGCACAATTTGAATGATGACGAGGCATTTTGCCAGTGGTAATTTCAAATTGTATTTTGTGACACGGATTGATACGGATTATTACAAAACTTTAGGTCAAAATACGGATTGCCATCCCAAAAATGTGGCATGTCTGGAAGTTGAGTACTCGTGCGGCGCCAAAACACCAGTGTCACATGTAGTTGACTCGTTCCACTGGTGACAGACATCGGGAGACGGGGAGGGAAGGGGCGTTACGGTGTTGAAAAATGTTCGCAGCTTGCTCGTTTAACTGTGGTTTCTAATTTACTGGGAGACGGGCCTGGCCGAACCAAATGTAATACAGTAAAAAATAAAAGTAAGTTCTTATATAATGCGATATCCAATCCTCAGGATTGCTCAGAACGCCTGATACATTACTTCCTGGTAGACCTGTTCAATCAAACACCATCTCGTCTTCCAGCATGCTGCAATTAATACGCAAAGATTAATCGTACACCAATATCCACCACTGTCTATAGTCAGGTACTCCTTCGTACAACTGAGTGAACTGAAGCAACTTAGAGTGAACGAATTTGCCAAATGTTCGACACGGCAGCACATGATTCGAACTTTGGTTTTCTCAATCGAAAGTCCAAAGTTCTAGCCACTGCAGCACTGCGCCACTGCAGCACTGCGCCACTGCGGCTCTGCGCCACTGCAGCACGGCGCCACTGCGCCACTGCAGCACTGCGCCACTGCGGCACTGCGCCACTGCAGCACTGCGCCACTGCAGCACTGCGCCACTGCGCCACTGCGCCACTGCAGCACTGCGCCACTGCGCCACTGCGGCACTGCGGCACTGCGGCACTGCGCCACTGCGCCACTGCGGCACTGCGGCACTGCGCCACTGCGGCACTGCGGCACTGCGGCACTGCGCCACTGCGGCACTGCGGCACTGCGGCACTGCGGCACTGCGCCACTGCGCCACTGCGCCACTGCGCCGCTGTACGTCAGTACCTCACCTAAATGCAAGGGATACATTTGGGCGTGTTTGTGCATGCGTGCGTATACATACGTGTGTATGAGTGTATGTGTGTGCATGACATGTGTGTATATATGTATGTGTGTATACGCGCGCGTGCATGCATATATATACGTGTGTATCAGTGTATGTGTGTGCATGACATGTGTGTGTATATGTATGTGTGTATACGCGCACGTGCGTGCGTGCGTATGTGTGAGTGTATGTGTATACTGTATAGGTATGTGTATGTATGAGTATGTCTGTGTGTGAATGAGTGTATGTGTGCGTATGTGTCATAACATTATGTGCACTTCATGGACATCCCAAAGGGCACGGCTAAACAAAAGTCCACATTCGACTGGCAAATTGCTCAAACTTGTCCACTTTTGCATAACAATAATAGTAATAACAACAATAAAGATATGATTGTCAGAGATAAAGTCCTTACTATGACTACCACTATCATCACTACACAAATATTTATTAATGTAAACAATCTACCAGCCATATGCAAACAATCACTCTGGCATATCTATTATGAAATGCATGCAAGTGGGTACAGCTTCCATGAGAAACTGTTAAAATGTGTGGTTTAAAGATCTCTACACTACTCTCATTCTGTATACATTCCCGGATAGTGTCAAAACATTTCACAAACTTATAAGCAAATTTGCACTGGCCTGAACACAAGTTGTACACACTAATATTCAACTCACTGTATGCAGTCTGTAAGACTAGAATAGGAACAATGAGATACTTTACCTATAAAAACAGGCATCCACCAACGATCAATTTTAGGGCCATTGACATTGTTATTTACTGTAACTATGTCAGTGATTTTCCGAAAACCAGGATAAATTATGCTGGTGATACTTGGTGACACAAGTACAATTAAACAATTCAAAGATGACACAAACACAGTGAATACTGAATATTTTATTAATAAAGAACTATATTTAATAAAAAAAATATGGTTAAAATTACATACATTATCATAAAAATATTAATAAAAACAAATAAAGTTGATGAACTAACATTAACAATTGATGGTGTAGATATTGAGAGAGTTAACCAGTTTAACATTTTGTGCTTTACATTAATTTCATATTTAAACTGGACTAAGCATATTGATAAATAGCAAACAGATGTTCTCGAACAATTGGACTTATAACTAAATTGGGACATATTAATCAAACTAGAATACAAATTACACACTATAATTCAATAATATTGCCTCACACTAATTACTATCTACTGATCTAGAGAAACAAATGTAATTGAATAAACAAATTGCAAAAATATTGTAACAATAATAATATCTTCAAATAAATATAGCTCCCACATGGAACTAATGTTTAAGCAAATGTTGAAGACCTACTTAGTGAAATGATATTATAATTTTATTATTAATATAAACATAAACAAATTACCCGCATACTTTAACAATTGGCAGATAACATAAACCAGAAATATACATAATCATTTCATACCAGCATACAGCAGAATAAATACATTCAGGACATAAAATTAATTTCCAAAACCGAGTATTATATAATTATAGTCAACAAACACTAAATATGACATTCTTTTCTTAATCAAAACATAACCACTCACAGTTTAAACAATATTGATACATTATGTCAAGCAGCATATTACCCAAGGTTACAAACATACTTGTACAGTTGTAAATTACTACATATGCTAAAATAATAATGAATTAACACTAACTCTAGCATCACATTCAGCCATAAAAATATTATATTTTTACCATATATCTTCTGCTTACAATACGCGTAAAGTAGCAAATGTTAATAAAAAATACTCAGGAATATACATGCTCCTGAATACAATTGGGCTATGCGTAATGGTCCGTCAATAGAATTCAATAATTATATAATTACATAACAAATTGATAATTTAACCCAAAGTGGTCCCTATGATAGCGACTATTTATTAGTCATAATAGGGGACTCATAAGTCAATATTTCATAGGCTCATTTAAATAACTATTGCATCACATGGCTGCAGTTACAAAATAAATACTTCGATTGACCCCGTATCGATTTATCTATCTATATCTATAGACAGATCTGTTACAGTAGTTTATCACAGAAGGTTGAATATAGTTTATTAAATTGTCGAAACATAAAAAGCAGCGCCGAAACGATCAATATTCACCTATAGGTACTTAATGTGAAAAAAGGCAACAGTTTGGTGTTATGCATCTAAAAGAGTTTACACAAACTAATCATTTGCATCTACACTCAACATTTTCACATTAGTGGTTTCCTCAGAAAGTGGTCTTAAACTGGGAAAATCTAGCTAACCCAGCTTCTATCTGCACTTTGGAAAAGTAATACGCCACGCAGTCGTCTGTTGGTTCAGCTGTCATAACAGAGGTTCGCGGTTCGCTAAAAGTGCCTTACGTCGGTTTACAACAAAATCGCGACAGCAATATGCCACACGGTTCCTCATACGCTTGTAGCAACAGTACATTGAAAGCGAAAAACGAAACAGGAATTCGTTTTTTGTTTTTCTTACTTCACTCATGAAAACGAAAAACGAAAAACGAAAAACGAAAAACGAAAAACGAAAAACGAAAAACGAAAAACGAAAAACGAAAAACGAAAAACGAAAAACGAAAAACGAAAAACGAAAAACGAAAAACGAAAAACGAAAAACGAAAAACGAAAAACGAAAAACGAAAAACGAAAAACGAATTCGTTTTTCGTTCGCAAATTTGAAAACGAAAAAGGAATTCGT
>OZ024866.1:33673886-33688886 GCA_964017155.1 Oasisia sp. SBJ-2009 | reverse complement strand
AACTGTCATTGTGTGTGTGTGTGTGTGTGTGTGTGTGTGTGTGTGTGTGTGTGTGTGTGTGTGTGTGTGTGTGTGTGTGTGTGTGTGTGTGTGTGTGTGTGTATGTGTATGTGTCGACGTGCGTGCGTTCGTGCGTTCGTGCGTATGTGTATGTCTATATGCGTTTATGAACATTACGTGAGTGCGTGCGTGAGTGCGTGCGTGCGTGCGTGCGTGCTTGCGTGAGTGTATGTCTATATGTGTTTACGAGCAGCACGTGCCTGCATACGATGTGTGCATGTGGCCTTCACGTAGTTTCCTCTAGGCGTGTTGAACCAAAGGTCCAGTTGACTGCCGCAAGACCCTGCACTACACGAGGACACCACAGCGATGCCGTGCCCCAACGAATACCAAATGAAAAACTTTGGACTGAGCCACTGTGAACCCTCAGACTTCGTCGAGCCACAGGTGCTACCCATTATACGAGATTGTACGAGATTATGCGAGACTAATAACTGTACGAGATTATACGAGACTATACGAGAATTCTTTTCATAGGCGCTGGACACGGGTTCATGGAGGTTAGCAACCGTAATGTTTTATGTTTGGGGGTGAGGATTTATAGGAGAACCTGAATTGAAGTTCGGATTTTGGCGGTTTATGTAGACCCTGAAAGTAATATTTAGGGAGTGTTTGGTGTCGTGTGCATATAGAGGTTTTCGGTTAGCTATAACAATGCATTGCTATTATATGTGTATTGTAGTTCAATTGAAACATAGTAATCTGAACAAATATCACCTTTGCGAGACTGCTATCAGTGCATCTGTGATGAGTAGGTTTACTGGGCCATAGATTGGGGTGAGATTTTCTGGCTGAAACTGTTTTGCGGTCTGGAGGATAGTTTCGTACGTCTTTAAAATATCACGTAACAACATTGTATTCACTCACAAGTATTTCCTTCAAAACGCAACTATTTCTCCGTTCTCCATAGATTGGGGTGAGATTTTCTGGCTGAAACTGTTTTGCGCTCTGGAGGATAGTTTCGTACGTCTTGGATCCTGAACACCGAAATTTCGGGTTTTGACAACAGTGTGTACTATAATCGCTAGAAGTCACTCGTTTTTCGCAGAAACTTCGTCAAATTATACCCGGATGTAGACACTGATGTACCGATAGTTTGACATCAAGTTTGCATATATCTATCAAGAAAAATGACACTTTTTAGCAAAATCAAATCAGCAGTCGATCGTAAATGTTTCACTATTCATGTTAGCTATGTTCGTGAGCAAGAATTGTAGTTGTTTAGTTAGCATGTCCGATGGAAAAATGTGAAAAGCAGCAGCTATGTTGACAGCCGTGTTTGACATCGTCATCGGCGAAATTTCTTCGATTCTGAGCTGTCAAAATAATTGCGCATTAGCCACAAAATAAAATTGATTTTGATGTATTTTATCGTCCATCTTGCTTCTTGTCTGGATTGTTGACATAAGTAATATTCTGATTATTTTCTATATGTTTTGTAGTCACACAACAGTAATTTTGATGACACTGTGTTGGCAAATGTATTGTTATTTACACAATATAATTTTGCTTTGTACTTGCATGTGCTATATTCCACATAGCAGTTGTGATGGCAGTGTCATTTGCTGTATGTAATATTTCATTGAGAAAAACAGGACCAACTTCCTGAGTGACATAAAATAGAACCCAGTTGATGTATGAGTGTTAGTTTTTGTGGTTCTAATTGACGACATATAATATCTTGCAATGATATAATAATTGAGAAAATAATTGCTTATAATTATGGAGGAATCAACAAAACAAAACTGATTTTCATATATATTGTCGGCCATCTTGGAATTTTGATATATGTAAATTATATATTAATTAGTTTAAGTTAGTCATACAACAATGATGTGTATATCAGTGTATAGATAATTCCTTTCTGGTTCAGATTATATAAACTTTTATATAATTGTGATGAACAGTTTTAACGATATGGTTAATTATGTGAACCCATGTCTGGTCATAGCGTTGAGGCCCTCAGAAACTCAGGGCTTAAGAGTTTAAAATATCACGTAACAATTTTATTCACTCGCTAGTATTTCCGTCAAAACGCAGCTATTTCTCCGTGAGTAATACTCCTTTGTCTCAGTGGTGACGAATCGTGACCTTACACCAGGCCCGAGAAACATCTGTGATGTCGCAGTGGTCTCGACTCCACGTCTAACCGTCGCTAACCGCTATCATTTTGGTTGCTCTCCGTTGTACTCTTTCTGGCATATCAATATCCATCTTGCAGCATGGAGGCCATATCGCAAGAAGGATATTGATATGCTAGAAAGAGTACAAAGGAGAGCAACCAAAATTATACCATAACTCAGGAATATTAGTTATGAAATGGGTCTAAAAGAATGTGGTTTGACAACACTAAAAACCAGAAGATTGAGAAGAGATTAGATTGAGGTGTTTAAAATATTGAATGGGTATGAAAATGTTGACAGAAATATTGTCTTCACGGTCAAGGAAGAGAGAGGGACTAGAGGTCATGGAGTTACATTAGCAAAGAAGCCGTGTAGACTAGAAATTAGAAAATGTTCGTTTTCACAAAGAACAGTAAATTAATGGAACAGATTATGAGCTGATTGTGTAGGTGCTAGCAGGGTTAATATATTAAAAAAATTAAATTGACTTATACCTAAGAAGGGCGGGGTATACTTAGATAGATAGGTTGGACTCTCGATAAGCCAAAGGGTTTCCTAGTTCACCTGCCACCAAGAGTTGAATCTGTATGTGGCAATCTTGTTCGGTAGTACTCGGATATTTATCAACAGAATCCTCTGAAATTTTCAGCATTTCACCCCAAGTTAATTTGCTAGACTATGACAGTCTCATAATTTAGATAACCTATTTGAATTACATGTAATATCACGACTTTAAGCAAAAGATTCAGAAATTCATATACATTTTTTTTTGTAAAGTAACCAAAAAATTAAACTGTCATAGTCTGCTATTTTATATATTCTATTGATGTGCTAAGTTTGAACACTTTCGGACAATCCATTTTCCAGATACATTTTTCACGGCGAAGCAACCAAAATGTAAATTATGGGGCGACTACACCGCCAACTGGTGGACAATTATTTTTTATAATCAATGTGTAAAATTGTTTTTATATATAAATGACGTTACCGTAATATTTCAATAAGCTAAGGTGAAAAATAACGAAAACAGATTTTAGGAGATCACGACCCCTTAAATAACCGTCGCCGTTCCAGATCGGCGGTGCCTCTGTACCCTACGTCGTGTACCGTGTCGCCGTGGCCATCTACTTCGGTGTCATGACGGTCTACAATGTCCTCACGTTCCCCAGCCAGACGAAGTGGATCGTGTACATTAGTCACTGGTCCTATTCCGTCATCGCTGTCAGCACCGTCTTGCAGGCGATCTACGCCACGCGCCACTATCGCATCTGTAAGGCACGCGGGTTCGACACGGGTGAGCAGGTGGACTTTCCCTGGACAAGTTCTGGGCTGTATATATTTTATGACACTGACTATTTTTTTAAACTATTTTATTGTTATTAGTATTGTATATACATTTTTAGAAACTTTACTTTACACCGTTTTGTTACTACTGAATGGTAATTATATTATTATACATTTGTTGTCTAAAATATTTCGCTTTATTGGCATTAATAGTATTGTTTTAGCATGATATTTTATATGTAAAAGCGCTATGAGCGCCACCACGTCGTAGATACCGGTCCTATTCAAATTGCCATTATTACTATTATCTGTATGGCCAGAAACGTTCCTTTTAATCAGCCCTGGATTAACTAATTATGAATTACGAGGATGTTTGCTAGCTGATCAGTGTATAATCTTTCTTGAGCATTGTCTTTGTCCTGGCCTGAGTACAACTCTTCTCTGCAAGCATGGTCTGTCCTGACTGAATCCATCTCGTCTCATAAAATGCTAGCAATGATAACATATATATTTGTGCATCATGTCCAATCGTAGTTACCTAACTTGCTTCACACATCGTTCCAACATTCCAAGTCACGGTTCTAGCTGGCGTCCTATTTGTGTCAGAAAGCGCGACTGCCTATATTGCGGACGGGTTTACCTATGCTACGTCATCCTTGGTGCAACTGGGCGTTCTTGTTCCACCAATTCATATTGGCTTAAATTTGTCTTTGATACTTGTGGAATCCCTTGACTCCACTAGCCAGGAGAGTGGCCTGTCTGGCCTCACCGATGACCAGTTGGCTGGCTTTACCCGTTTCCCCCTCGCAAAGCGAGGACGTAGATTGAGCTCAGGGCTTGGACACGAGGGAGTATAATATTAATACCCTTTGTACTAAGACAACGCGGGAGTTTCTGTTAGATATAGGTAAAGCTGCAGTTACAAACGAGGTGTATTTCATTCCAAACAACCTTCATAATTACACAACTAGCAATGTTCTACTTACTTCTACGTTTCGACCACCATTGGCGGCCTTCTTCAGGAACTGAATGTTCAGTGGTCACTGCTCGTTAGATGGCGTGGCGAGCAGATTGTCCCACACGTGACTTAGTCTGTAGCCCCCCTCGTCTCTGTTCATAGTTGGTTCCGTCTTCCTAATCCAGATGGTTTCTTGTATCCAACGCGCACACCTGTTCGTCTCTTTATCCACCGCTTTCGCTCCCTCCCATATTAATATATTAATACCCTTTGTAATATCTGACAACGCGGGAGTTTCTGTTATATATAGATGAAGCTCCATTGTTTGCATAACTCTGATCTAGTTGCGAGAATTATGGCAGACAAGTTGGCAAGTAAATGTGCCAGTTACAAACGAGGTGTATTTTGTTGTCAGAGTGTGAGAACATGCAGCTGCCCTTCAAGGTGATTTGGGTGCTGCAGAACATCATGTATACATCGGCGCCGCTCATCACAATATTATTTTGGAGCTTATTCTACCAAGGTAAGACAGCCGTCGTCGTGTGAATGTTACATAACATATATATTTATCTTTTAGATACATATCTCTCCATGTCTCCAATTGAGAGATATGCTAAAATGTCACTGATACGAATCCGGGTGTAATGCGTGCGTGTCTGCCTGCCCGCCTCCTCCCTCCCTCATTCCATCACTCACTCACTCCCTCCCTCTCTCCCTCATTCCCTCATTCTCTCACTCACTCCCTCACCCATTCACTCACTCACACACTCAGTCACTCCTCCCTCCCTCACTCCCTCACTACCTCACTACCTCACTACCTCACTACCTCCCTCCTTCACTACCTCCCTCCCTCACTACCTCAGTCAGTCAGTCAGTCAGTCAGTCAGTCAGTCAGTCAGTCAGTCAGTCAGTCAGTCAGTCAGTCAGTCAGTCAGTCAGTCAGTCAGTCAGTCAGTCAGTCAGTCAGTCAGTCAGTCAGTCAGTCAGTCAGTCAGTCAGTCAGTCAGTCAGTCAGTCAGTCAGTCAGTCAGTCAGTCAGTCAGTCAGTCAGTCAGTCAGTCAGTCAGTCAGTCAGTCAGTCAGTCAGTCAGTCAGTCAGTCAGTCAGTCAGTCAGTCAGTCAGTCAGTCAGTCAGTCAGTCAGTCAGTCAGTCAGTCAGTCAGTCAGTCAGTCAGTCAGTCAGTCAGTCAGTCAGTCAGCCAGCCAGCCAGCCAGCCAGCCAGCCAGCCAGCCAGCCAGCCAGCCAGCCAGCCAGCCAGCCAGCCAGCCAGCCAGCCAGCCAGCCAGCCAGCCAGCCAGCCAGCCAGCCAGCCAGCCAGCCAGCCAGCCAGCCAGCCAGCCAGCCAGCCAGCCAGCCAGCCAGCCAGCCAGTCAGTCAGTCACCCACCCACCCACCCACCCACCCACCCACTCACCCACCCACCCACCCACTCACTCACCCACCCACCCACCCACCCACCCACTAACTCACT
Organism: Oasisia sp. SBJ-2009; assembly: GCA_964017155.1. NCBI lineage: Eukaryota > Metazoa > Annelida > Polychaeta > Sabellida > Siboglinidae > Oasisia > Oasisia sp. SBJ-2009. The sequence continues at coordinate 33,682,989 of OZ024866.1, read as the reverse complement.
CACCCACATCGCCCACTACGACCTGAGCCGCTGTGTTCCCCAGGCCAGGGTCTAAACCTGGCGAACACGAACACACACATCGCCAACACGGTCTACTGGCTGTGTGAGATATGCGTCTCCGCCATCCCCGTGCGCGTCCTGCATTTCTACCACTTCGTACTGTACGGGTCGACGTACATCTTGTTCACGATCATCTACTGGCTGGCCGGCGGCACCGGCACAGGCGGCCAGCCCTACGTCTACAACATCCTCGACTACGGCACCAAGCCGCTGAGGGCGGCGACGTGGATAGGTGCTCTCGCCCTCTTTGGCTCGCTCCTGCATTTCAGCGTGTACACGTTGGTCTACCTTCGACGGGGCGTGTGCGATCGTTGTCGGCGATACAACACGCTCGCGACGTGCTCTGACGTCTGCCGGGATCGCACGTGACGGAACTAAGCGGGGTTACGCTGTCGCGCTTACATTTTTCCGGTCGTTAAAAACGACGTTCCGATAGACTTTTCTACGCATGCGCAATAAATTCAAATTCATCAATGTCCAGGGAAACGACAAAGCACGTTCGGTATAAATGCCACGAGCTGTTCGTTAGCTCTCCTGTGACGATTACTGCGAAGAGTTTCTTAAAATGTCGTTCAGTGCAATACAATATTACGTTTTTTTATAAATCACTGTCACGGATTATGGCGCACTACTGTCACGTGATTTACTCTTGCTATCAAAATATGTCTCAAAACTCGCCTCGTGTTAATTTGCGACAAATAACTTTGCTGAGAGGTTATATACATCCTAATGAACAACTCTTAATATTTATACCATAAATGCTTTGTCATTTCGCGGCACATTGATAATTTTACATATATCGCGCATGCGCAGAAACGTCAATCGGAACGTTCTTAACGCCGGAAAAATGTAAGCGCTACAGCGCTACAACGCGCGACCTTAATGCCAGCAAACTATCGCGCCATTAAAGTTTGGTAACAGAGATCTGTGACATGGTTGACGTGATGATGGGGGTTTTTTCAGCCCGGAAATCCACTGTCTAATAAGCATCCGTCACTTTTTAACATTTCATATTCATCCTCGATGGTGAATTGCTTGGGCTTTTTGCAGTCGAGGGGGTGTAGTGCTGTATATTTTTTCGCGGCCAGTAAAGGGTAGGATTATTACGTGAACAGGGAGGTATTCGACATTATGTCAACTAAAATTTCACCAAACTTTACCGTCAAGCACAACCTCGACCTTAGCCTCGGTTACCCAGACTCCGTGAGATGGCAGCACTTTTAAGCCCCCTCAACTCCGCCTGGGACAGTATATGGGCTTAAGTTTCTACATCCGGGCAGCCTTACCCCAGATTAGGGTAGAGACGCTGATTGGCTCTCAGGCCAACTATGAAATAAAAATTCAAATAACGATATACTTTTACAAGATAATAATATCACATGAAAAGTATTCAACATTGAACTTATATTAACACAAAAGTAAGTAAAAATTCAAATTTACAGTTGTTTATAAAAGAAGAATTACGGCAGGATTAACCAGTATCCGTGAGGTGGCAGCATTGTCTAGCCCCACACGGATAGCATATCAATTAAATAAGGATACCTTTTATCAAATAATGGTGTATTATAAAAACTATTCAGAATTAAACTTATATTAACACAAAATAAATAGAAATACAAATTTGCAGTTGTTTATAAAAAAAAAACATTACGGCAGTGTCCGTGAGGTGGCATCATTGTATAGATCACGCGGATACCAAACAAAAGCCGCAAATGGGGCCAGACTGTCTTCTCGGCGTAGTTCCGCAGCCGACCGACAGTCGGTTAAGCGAGACTACCTCGACCTATGCGCCTCGTTCTATGCGTGGATATCTTTGTAGTTCATTTGCCGGCCTCGTTACATGTATTTTATTAGTTAATAATATATGAATTTAAATAATGTGTAAAACGGTAAAAAAAAAAGGCAAGTTCTTATATAGCGCAGTATTCAGTCCTCAAAACCGTTCAAAGTGCTTTACACTTTACTTCCCTGACAGACCTGTTCACTCAGGCACCATCTCGGCTTCTCTGGGAAGCATCCAGCCATATGCTGCAATTAATACGCAAAGGCTGCTCGTACACATATCCACAACTGTCTATAGCCAGGTACTCATTTATACACCCGATTGAACTAGAGCAATGTAGAGTGGAAAAAACTTACCCAATGTTTTAACACCGCAGCACAGGATTCGAACCCGGGTTCTCGTAGTCGAGAGTCCGGAAATCTACCCCTGAGCCATTTGCGCTCTATAATATGTTAATGACGTTTACTTTTGGGTAGGCTTAAAACAATTGGGGTGGCGGCTGGTGGGAAATTGTTCTTAAACTTTCTTGGGAAATGACACTGGTCGGATCCTCAAAACTAGACGATGTGTGCCCTCAAAACAAATGGAGCGAAGATTGAGACCGGTCCCCACTCACAGATACAGACTGCTTTGTGCTTCTGCTCACTGCTCTCGAATCGTGGCCCCTCGACATAAGCCCTGTATTATAATATACTTCTCAACTTCCTATGACCTATCAGAACAAGCCTAAGCCAACTAGAAGTATCCCGTATTTAGCAAGTACCATTTTGACCATTTGTCTTGTTGGAATATTAGATCAACGTATAATGCTGGATCTTGGAAACGGGACGCTGAAATAACGTGTGGTATATGCCATTTACTGCAGTTAGTTAGCCCTTGATGCAATTCAAATTTGCATCCCTTAGTGGTGCCACCTAGTATTGTTCATGGTCAAACATTATATTTCTTGTATGCAAGTCAACTTATGGTGGTCCAGGAAGCAACATAGTTTACGGATGTGATACACGACACGACTCGACACGCATGGATGCACGCAGACAGAATTGGAGATGAGACAATGTTATTAGCGTATTGTCCAGTCGTCTTACTGCCTTTAAAACTTGGCCGATTTGGGTATGGACCAATCACGGCCGATGTTACATATAATGTTGGGGAAGTAGATATTATACAATCATTTCACATTCTTTTAAATTTGGCAGCTGTTGTCGTGGGTGAATTAAGCCCCCCCCCCCCCCCCCCCCGTTTGTCACCATCACTACCGCTACTTATGCAGTTGCATTGGCTTCCAGTTGTATATCGTTTTAAATTTGCTCTTTCTAGTCAACAACCGACATATTGATTTATTCTGCTACATTTCTCTGACATATCTAGGGCGCTTAGATATGATGTTATAAACTAAGCTCAATGTTGGCAAACATGCTTTCTTTGTAGTTTGCGCCAGGATCCTGGACACAGATCCCTATTATAATTAAATTTCCTACGTCTGTGTGAGCTGCGAATTTTTTGATTCAGCAAATGCGAAAGACGTTGTGTTACACGATATTTGCCTTCCGTTATGCTACGAAATCTTATTTATGGACAACAAAATCAATTAAATCATGTTAACTTCTCAATAAAGCGCAAACCGACAGTGGCGCCCTTTGAAGAGTGGTTCACTACTAATTTCTTTGTGATCTTTCGCTGACATTACTAATTAATGCCACCGCAATGTGACCAATGTGGGCTTTTGTTCAATCGTTAATTTAATGAAACCTCGAATCGATTTTTGCATAAACGGTCAAGCATATTTTATTTGCAAATATATATTAAAGTTACAGTATACACTCAATAAACGTGTCAGCGCAAAATTCACATAACAATCATGCAATCTATATTTAACTCAGAATAATATGACAGGTCATATAAAATCCTTGTTTTATTGAGATTCAACTTATATCGTCTGCATGACGTCACCACTCTCTAGAACAATCAAATACAAAATAATACATAATATTCGTAACTTAAGCATTTTAGTTGTGTACATAGGACAGTGTCGCCTAGTTACTATAAAACTAGTTTGAATGAACTACATAAATATCAACACATTTGCGTGTTACGCAGTTGGTCTTACATAATCCCAAGCTGCGAATGGTGTAAGAGACAACATACCTTCATGACGGCAGTGATATAATGATGTTTTTGTTAATTAAGCACCACATGGAAGATTGATGTATGATGATGTGTAGCCAATGTTAGCAAAATATTCGTTATAGTTGGGTATCGACGCTTACTTCCGGTGACGTCGTCCCGACTTGCGGAAGCGCGCGCGCACGCGCACACAGCGAATACAGATAGACCCGTAGTCTGTAGATGGCGTACATTAACATATGGATTAGCACAATGAAAATAAACAACACCAGCAACCATATCGATGCTCTAATGGGCTTATTTTTGTAATCCAGCACCCTGTAAATGTAGATCTCGTTGAGGTGGTTCGTTCCGCCTGCAGCCCAGTATGACACACTGAATATGGCGTAGAAGACCACAAGTACGAATGGCTGGTAGAAGTGGACCATGCGCACTGGGATACCCGTCACGCACACGTCACATATGACGTAGACGCTGTTGATTGCGTGCGCAGATACGTTGACGAAATTCAGATCCCCGCCTACAAAAGATCACGCAGATATAGACGTGATGCTTCAGTGTATCGGACATAATACGAAACTAACTGTAGCGTTTGTTTAATTGAGTAAACTGTACTTTTTCTACTAAAGTTATACTGTTATCTGTATTTTTAAATGTCTCCAACATTTGTGTTTTTTTATTGGGAGTACCGGAAAGTTCCCCGATTTCACAACTATTTCGTTAATGTTACAATAATTTTAATTTAGTAATGTCATGGTAATTGTTTGCTAAAATTATATATTTCTTAGACTGGAAATTTGTCCCAACTTAATATATACTGTACTCAGTCATAACACCCGGAATGTTAAAAAAATGCATTTAAGACATCTACATCTAGGACAATACATGAATTTGTCTAAAACAAAATAACGCTATCACATCACTAGTCTTTCTATGACTTTGTAATCAGTTATAAAGAGTTTTGTTTAGTCATAGTTGAAGTAGAAGATGCAGTATACTTATATACTTTGAGGTAAAAATATACATCTTGTTTTTGTTATAATAATTTTATTTATAATAAAATTATTTTACTCTACTCGTTCGGTACGTGCACGTGCGACCTTACACTTGTGTGTATGTGTGGCGTGTGTGTGTGTGTGTGTGTGTGTGTGTGTGTGTGTGTGTGTGTGTGTGTGTGTGTGTGTGTGTGTGTGTGTGTGTGTGTGGCGTGTGTGTGTGTGTGTGTGGTGTGTGTGTGTGTGTGTGTGTGTGGCGTGTGTGTGTGTGTGTGTGTGTGTGTGCGTGCGTGCGCGCGTGTGTGTATATGTGTGGCGTGTGTGTGTGGTGTATGTGTGTGTGTGTGTGTGTGTGTGTGTGTTTGTGTGTGTGTATGTATGTGGCGTGTGTGTGTGTATGTATGGCGTGTGTGTGTGTGTGTGTGTGTGGTGTGTGTGTGTGTGTGTGTATGTGTGTGTGTGTGTGTGTGTGTGTGTGTGTGTGTGTGTGTGTGTGTGTGTGTGTGTGTGTGTGTGTGTGTGTGTGTGTGTGTGTGTGAGTGTATGTGGCGTGTGTGTGTGTGTGTGTGTGTGTGTGTGTGTGTGTGTGTGTGGGTGTGTGTGTGCGTGCGCGCGTGTGTGTATATGTGTGGCGTGTGTGTGTGTGGTGTATGTGTGTGGGTGTGTGTTCTTGCGTGAACACACGTACACAACACGATGTTTTATTTCGACTCACCGTCGTACACGACTGTCCAGTAAACAATGGATACCACCACAGCTGAGGACAGAGTGAGGTTTTGCAATATCCAGACAATCTTCAGAACGATCGGCATCTTCCTAGTACACAGTTCGCCATCTGTAACACAATCAGCAAGACAAATTAACTGGATGCAACAAACTGTGAATCCACAGACTATACTACAAGAACGGATCATTGATAAATAAATACCTTTAGAAGTGCAATCCTTCAGTTGATCGATAGCATTTATTTATGGTTGGTTGATAACCATTGAATACACAGCTAGTTACTTTATATATTTAAAGCAATTTGTCTTGATTATTACACCTGCGACATTCATACTCATATCAAATCAGGTCACGCTCCGGCTTGTGCCATTATGATGTAGGTCACGTGATACAACTAAAAATGGAATCTAATGAAGAAGCTCGCGAGATGCGTCCGAAATTACACAGAGGAAAATCAGTTTCTTTGCATAATGCCGAATACATGAATAATATGCATACATGGTTTCGTTTACCGCCGGGCGCCATTTACAATACACGCAATCACAGTTTCCGAGTTCACGGGATTACGTCATCTAAAGTCAACGTAGTTCGTCTTGATTGGCTAAAATTATCTCAAATAATATTGGATCTGGAAATAGCGCATTTTAACATGTATGTAGTTTATTTTTATATTTTATATGACCTGACCTTTTGGAGGGATTGCGCGACCCGACCTATATACCCATATGTCATATGTGATTCCGTGTATAGGGGAGACCGGGGCTATTTGTAACAAAAAACAACATATTTCAAGATTGCGGACGTGTTTCTTAACCGATCCAAACTGTTTTATGCGAGAGGGTCCACACATATCTCCCGCAGATAATCAGGGCATGATAAGTTGCCCGGGCTATTATACGTTTGTGGTATAATGAGTTATATGAGGTGTCCTAAAGTGTTTCAAGTTACCCCGTACCGGAGTAACTTGTAACGTTTCAGGACATATTTCAGGATTGCGGGTGAGTTTCTTAACCGGTCGAAACTATTGTTATGCCAATGGGTCCCCACATATCTCCCGCAGATAACTGGTGCATAATTAAATGCATGGCTTATTACGTAGTTGTGGCATAATGAGCTATATTAGGTGTCCTAAAGTGTTACAAGTTACCCCGGTACCTCTTTTCTTTTAAAATGGCATAACTTTATGGCGTGTCGACAGATTTACGTGATAATACACAAGACATGATTAAATCTACTGACGAACATGCTGTCGTATTGCAGAATAATTTGCATTGGCAGTTTTGTCCGCAAACCTTTAGTTTCGCTTAACCGACTGTCGGTCGGCTGCGGAACTACGCCTAGAAGATAGTCTGGTGATTCTGCCGGCTTTTGAATATTTATCCGCGTGATCTATACAATGCTGCCACCTCACGGACACTGGTTAATCCTGCCGTAATTTATATTTTTATAAACAATTGCAAATTGTTATTTCTATACATTTTGTGTTAATACAAGTTTAATTTTGAATAGTTTTTTTTATAATATATTATTTGATAAAAAAAAAGTATCCTTATTTAATTTATACGCTATCCGTGTGGGGCTAAACAATGCTGCCACCTCACGCATACTGGTAAATCCTGCCGAAATTCTTATTTTATAAACAACTGTAAATTGTTACGTATTTTTGTGTTAATATGAGTTCAATGTTGAACACTTTTCATAGGATATCATTATCTTGTAAAAGTATATCGTTATTTAATTTTTTTCCATAGTTGGCCTGAGAGTCTACCCTAATCTGGGGTAAGGCCGCCCTAGCGGTTAACAAATGCAGAGCATTAGTTTCCCCAGGCAGAATTTAGGGTATTGAAAGTGCTGCCACCTCACGGAGCCTGGGTAACCGAGGCTAGCAAGTCCTCTGTTACAATTTACCCGTGTTGCAACTAGCTCCGATCTCCCCTACATCACCGACCGTCGTCGTTTACGTGAGTTACCTGGCTCGCAACGTGGCGGATATCTCCCCATAAGGAGAAGGGCTTGTAGGAAGACATTGACGGCGAGGACAACGAGGCCCCAGTACGTGAGGAAGATGAACCATTTAGCGCCGTACTCGAAGTCGACGCCGCTGTAGATGAGCACTATCCCAAAGTAGACGGCGACGGCGACGCGGTAGATCATGTACACGAGGGATCCACCGCCTCCCTGCAATGACGGGTAAAACAAAAGATCGTTTCACTAGGATGATAATAATAATAATAAACATTATTTATTCACGATAACCTTTTTAAAATGTACATTTTATCTCCCTAAGGATCGTGATTGCAAACTCAAGTGTATCGTAAAACATAATATACATGCACTAAACAGTTTTTTATCGACTACCTTATACATTGCGTAATGCGTTAAAATATAGCGAATAAATAAATTGAATAGCAATAAAAAATAAATATACTGAATAAAAAAGTATTACAAAAAAAATAATAATAAATAGATAAATTATAAAACAAGATAAATAGCATTATATATATATATATATATATATATATATATATATATATATATATATATATATATATATATATATATATATATATATAATTTTAATAAAACGTTTAGTAAAAGTGTTCAATGAATCGTGCGTCACTGTTTTCTAGTTAAAAACATGATGCATATATGTCGTCTTAAAGGCAGAGAGAGTTCGAATTTCTTATTATTATAAGAGTTCTTAAGGAAAATGCATCCATAAACAAACTTGTTTTCTCCAAAACGCAATGCCCATTACCGTATTGCTGTGGACATTTTTTTCCATGACACACCTGTGACAATGTCCCGCTGGTGTGTCATGTGTTGACAATTTTCAAGTATTCAAAATCACTGTTTAGGATCAAAATTGATGTTAAAATGCAAAATCGGGTTTAAGAGCGTTTAACAACGTTAGTGAAATGGCCTCCAGTTCTTACGTAGGACTGCCCTTAATACATTTCTTCCTTCAAATTCTCAGGGTAGCATTCAGCCTCGTCGTAATTAATGCGCGTGTACACGTGTACCCACCAAAGTCTGGTGTTCAGGCATACCCAGCGGGGCTCCTTGCCCAGGTTACCCTACTTGTAGCTGTGGGGCTTTGAGTGTAACTCGATCCGAGTTAAATGCAATGTGGTACAATAGACCGGTTGACCATACCCGCCACGGTGTATGCCAGCCACTAAAGGCAGGTTTCTTTTCGATGCATACAAATACGATGAATGAAGGACACAAATAAACACAATACAAGTGCGGGTGGAGTGAGTGTCTGTGCGTGCGTGCGTGGGTGGGTGGTTGGGTGGCTGGCTGGAAAACATGGTGTTACTGTATGTATGTATGTATGTATGTATGTATGTATGTATGTATGTATGTATGTATGTATGTATGTATGTATGTATGTATGTATGTATGTAAG
>OZ024866.1:33666386-33668886 GCA_964017155.1 Oasisia sp. SBJ-2009 | reverse complement strand
GACACACAGACAGACACACAGACAGACAGACACACAGACAGACACACAGACAGACACACAGACAGACACACAGACAGACACACAGACACACAGACACACAGACACACAGACACACAGACACACAGACACACATACACTCAGACACACAGACACACAGACAGACACACAGACACACAGACACACAGACACACAGACAGACACACAGACAGCCACACACACAGACACATTGACAGACACACATACAACTATACAAACAAACATATTTCCAATTAACAGTACTTTTTTCAAAACCTTCCTTTTGGTAGAAGCTACATTTTATATTGGGCAAATGGTAAGCGGTTTGTGTGTTAGTGTTAATGCAACGCTTAGATTATCAAAGTTGCGGCGACCATCCTTCCCGCTATTCCATTGAATTACTTCTCACCATCATAGATCGATGTCCAGTAGATAAGGGTAACAATTGGAGCCGTCGTCAGGGTGATGTTCTGCAGGACCCAGACAATCTTAAGAACGATCGACATTTTCTTCGGGGTAGACTCGCCATCTGTAACAGAAACTCCACATTTAGGCTTCACTTCACGATATCTGGGGAGTCGTTTGGGTAGGTTCAGTCATTTGGAACAGTAAGTTAGAAAATTTAAGTTAGTAAATTAAGTATTGTGTTCAACAGCTGAGAGGTCGTGCTCGACAATTAGGCGAGGACTGGAGGCAGTGTCCGTACAAGTGACGGTGACACTGTCGCCATATGCATTGTCCTTGTCCACGCATTTGTCGATTGATTCTATCCAAATTGTTGATGACTTGTATACAGTTCAATTTAGGAGGAGAATATAATAAGTGCTGATACATCTACACATCCCCACAAACACACGCAAATATGAGCGCGCGCGCGCGCGCACACACACACACACACACACACACACACACACACACACACACAAACACACACACACACACACACACACACACACACACACAAACACACACACACACACACACACACACACACACACACACACACACACACACACACACATACAAAACATACATGTACAATTAAACAAACTAGCACACACACATCTCACACTAAAATGAAGTTATCGTTTGTGCAGACAGTGTAGTGAGAATATATTACAGGTGGCTGTGACAGTGATTGATAATACTGGGAAGAATTTCCATGCGTGGTAATTACAACCTAAAGTAAGGTACATGATAGGCTAGCAAGGATTCCGCATTCACGGAAGCGACATGCGGGTATCGTATCCGCTGGGCGACAAAACGACAACATCAATAACATGCGTTATGTGCGGTATACTAAAGCATTTTGCGGTTTTCATTTTTTGCGTTTTCGGGTAAAACTTAATTCGTTCCATGTGGCGAATAAAATCTGTACAGCAAACTAAATCGGAAGTGACACTGCTGGAACTGACGTCAACTAGGGCAACTCAAAGAACGTCTTCCCATCCATTTGTAACTCGTCGACCTGGTGAATGGAACACCTTTGGGTTCTTACTTTGTGGTCGCTGCAGCGACCTTATGTAACGCTCTACCTAACAACATTAAGACGTCAGCCTGTTTAGCCACCTTCAAAGCACGCCTAAAAACACATTTATTTCTGACTGTTCTCGCGGCTTAGTTTAATGTTTGTGTATTTTTATCGATATTTTATATAACATATTTATATATTTATTATACATTTATTCAGCTTCAATAATTCGTGTTATTATATTTTATATATATTTTTAATTGTTTATATATGTTACTAGTATATTTATGTTTGTTTCTTCTGATGTGTATTTGTATTTTAGGATTTTAATGTATGTAAAGCGCCACGAACAATTTGAAATTGGATGTGGCGCTATAGTAAATCAAATATATTATTATTATTACTTGTTTAATTAACGTCTGCAAAATACATAATACACTGAGCTAATAGCTGCCATTGTGTACTGGTCGTGGATACTGCAGCACGGACTAAGTTAATCCCATCTTATCAACAGTAGTGCAGCAAACCAGATGGGTAAAACACACAATCCCATCATGTCCTCGGTAGCAATAAAACGCTGGTCATTCCGGACACTACTTGGAATGACAGAAACCGCATTGTGCATCCATTAACTGTAGCGGCATTCGTCTGAAGATCCTATGTTTGGGATTGTTGCCGCTACATCAGAACTATGTGAACTTTGGCTTCGAGTCACTAGCCTCGCCTTATCAGTCCTTCACCCACGCTGCGGAGGTGGGAAGGTGGACAGTAAATGCAAAGTCGACGGATTCTACCAATTCTGTTTTCTTCTATACAGTGGGGTCACCCACCACCCTAATTATTTATGTTGCCACATTCTTGACGCCTGAATGTGACCCGATGGACCATTAGAAAGAGTTGTTTATGTGGATAAGAAACGATTATCGATAACGATATGAAGATTAACCACTTATACGTGGGTAGATTGCCCAATTCCATACTGATTCACTTCCATTCGTCTCCAAATATAGCCGA
>OZ024866.1:33661386-33663886 GCA_964017155.1 Oasisia sp. SBJ-2009 | reverse complement strand
GGGTGATCCAACCCGAAGTTTTGACAACTACACTCTGTTCCGCACATCGCAATAGAATCTTACAAGACGCGATGGGACAGAGACAGTTTAGACACCGACTGACCACTGGACACTCGCAGGTCTAAGGTGACACATCGTGACACCTGAGTATATGGCTGTGTGACCTGGACCGTGACCATTCATTGAAACGCGGCGGCGTGTGACCAACTGGCCGGAGACACTCTAGGATGTCGTTGTGGTGGTGGTGAGTAATATGACATGGTCAATTGCTGTGACACGGAAATTGAATTGTTCCTGTTGTTGCTTTGCAACTCACAACTCAGCGTTACACGATTGGCAGCGGTTTACTGGCCAATACGATGAATGGTTTCATTGCGTCTGTGAGTGACCATTTGCCTTGGTTAAATAATGTTCGCCGTTAACGAGGAACTGCCGGATCAGTATGTGATAAGCGTATGTACTACTTTTAAAGCCTTGGAGAGTGTTAAAGCCAACACGGCTACTGGGCCAGACAACATCCCGGCAGGGGTGTTAAGAAACGATGCAAATGTTCTTGCCCCTCCATTACCTGCTATCATTAACGATTCACTAAGAGGAGGTGTACTACTCTCTACGAAGTGGAAAATGGCCAATGTAATACCGTTGCCAAAAACAAGCCCCCCCCCGTGTCGATGGAAAAAGACATTAGCCCAATTTCACTACCTCCAGTAGCTGCCAAGGTGTTTGAATGAAATAATAATGAAATGGGTGGATGAAACAATTGAAGGTGAAATTGATGCTAAGCAATTTGGAGGAATTACCGGAACATCCATAACAGACGTTCTTGTCGAACTGGTTCGTATGTGGTATAAGGCGACATTAAAATGTTTTTTCCTGAATTGGGAGATACGTAGACGTGTTAACCTGGATACGTTGAATGTAAGACGAGACAGCATTTATCAAAAATATTTTGATAAAATTAAAGTCGACACACATAGATTAAATTATCTGCTGCTTGATAAAAGACATACCGAATATAATATTAGACGAGAATTTTTTTCTTCTTCTTCTTCTTCTTCTTCTTCTTCTTCTTCTTTTTCTTCTTCTTCTTCTTCTTTTTCTTCTTCTTCTTCTTCTTCTTCTTCTTCTTCTTCTTCTTCTTCTTCTTCTTCGTCTTCTTCTTCTTCTCCTCCTCCTTCTTCTTCTTCTTCGTCTTCTTCTTCTTCTTCTTCTTCGTCTTCGTCTTCGTCTTCGTCTTCGTCTTCGTATTCGTCTTCGTCTTCGTCTTCGTCTTCGTCTTCGTCTTCGTCTTCGTCTTCGTCTTCGTCTTCGTCTTCGTCTTCGTCTTCGTCTTCGTCTTCGTCTTCGTCTTCGTCTTCGTCTTCGTCTTCGTCTTCGTCTTCGTCTTCGTCTTCGTCTTCGTCTTCGTCTTCGTCTTCGTCTTCGTCTTCGTCTTCGTCTTCGTCTTCGTCTTCGTCTTCGTCTTCGTCTTCGTCTTCGTCTTCGTCTTCGTCTTCGTCTTCGTCTTCGTCTTCGTCTTCGTCTTCGTCTTCGTCTTCGTCTTCGTCTTCGTCTTCGTCTTCGTCTTCGTCTTCGTCTTCGTCTTCGTCTTCGTCTTCGTCTTCGTCTTCGTCTTCGTCTTCGTCTTCGTCTTCGTCTTCGTCTTCGTCTTCGTCTTCGTCTTCGTCTTCGTCTTCGTCTTCGTCTTCGTCTTCGTCTTCGTCTTCGTCTTCGTCTTCGTCTTCGTCTTCGTCTTCGTCTTCGTCTTCGTCTTCGTCTTCGTCTTCGTCTTCGTCTTCGTCTTCGTCTTCGTCTTCGTCTTCGTCTTCGTCTTCGTCTTCGTCTTCGTCTTCGTCTTCGTCTTCGTCTTCGTCTTCGTCTTCGTCTTCGTCTTCGTCTTCGTCTTCGTCTTCGTCTTCGTCTTCGTCTTCGTCTTCGTCTTCGTCTTCGTCTTCGTCTTCGTCTTCGTCTTCGTCTTCGTCTTCGTCTTCGTCTTCGTCTTCGTCTTCGTCTTCGTCTTCGTCTTCGTCTTCGTCTTCGTCTTCGTCTTCGTCTTCGTCTTCGTCTTCGTCTTCGTCTTCGTCTTCGTCTTCGTCTTCGTCTTCGTCTTCGTCTTCGTCTTCGTCTTCGTCTTCGTCTTCGTCTTCGTCTTCGTCTTCGTCTTCGTCTTCGTCTTCGTCTTCGTCTTCGTCTTCGTCTTCGTCTTCGTCTTCGTCTTCGTCTTCGTCTTCGTCTTCGTCTTCGTCTTCGTCTTCGTCTTCGTCTTCGTCTTCGTCTTCGTCTTCGTCTTCGTCTTCGTCTTCTTCTTCTTCTTCTTCTTCTTCTTCTTCTTCTTTTCTTCTTCTTCTTCTTCTTCTTCTTGCGTTTCAAAGCTTCGAAAACTCCTTTCAGTCCACGCTTTGTATGAGTGTCTTGTTATATGCAATGCTGTACATATGATACAACGAAACAGTCGTATATGTGGAGTAATAATATCAGCATATAGGAATGCTTCTATGTCAAGACCTTCAGCCACCAGAAA
>OZ024866.1:33651386-33656386 GCA_964017155.1 Oasisia sp. SBJ-2009 | reverse complement strand
TCTCCCCTTCTCCCCCTCTCCCTCTCCCCTCCCCCTCTCCCCTCTCCCCTCTCCCCTCTCCCCCTCTCCCCTCTCCCCTCTCCCTCTCCCTCTCCCCTCTCCCCTCTCCCCTCTCCCCTCTCCCCTCCCCCTCCCCCGTCCCCCGTCCCCGTCCCCCGTCCCCCGTCCCCGTCCCCCGTCCCCCGTCCCCCGTCCCCCGTCCCCCGTCCCCGTCCCCCGTCCCTGTTCATGTCCCATGTCCCATGTCCCCTGCCCCCTGTCCCCTGTCCCCTGTCCCTGTCCCTGTCCCCTCTCCCCTCTCCGCTCTCCCCTCTCCCCTCTGCCCTCTCCTCGCTCCTCTCTTTCTTTCCCTCCATCTCCGGCGCTTTCTGACAAGGGCTAGGATTGCTGCATCCACCTCCATTCTTGGATACTTTTCGCCCATTTCTTCCACGTAACACCCTGCCCTGTAGAAGGCTTGCATTACTGCATTCACCTCCAATCATGATGCTTTTCGCCGATGTCTTCCACGTAACACTGTAGAAGCCTGTGCCCCTGCTTCAGATCAGCGACGTCGTCTACAACATGCAGCGGGAACGCAACATGGCGTCGTTCTACCTGAGCTCGCACAAGCGCAGCACGAAGGCCGACCTGGTGCAGCTGTACCGGGCGACCGACCTCTCCATCGCCGCCCTCGACGAGTGGCCGGTCGTCGAGAAGCAGTTCCTGTCGCAGGAGGCGTTCATGCGCTCACTGAACGAGCACCGCTACGCCCTCGAGACGGAGGGCCGGAGTCAGCGCAGCGAGCTCACCGACTACTCCGCGTTCATACTCGTCATGATGGACTGGCTCGTGACGTCGATCAACGTGCAGGAGGCGAGCCGCATCTACCAGGAGCTCGTCGCCATGCAGGAAGCGATCGAGGCGAACAACGCCTTCGGTCTGGTGCGCGCGTACGGCGCCATCTGCTACACAACGGGCGGCTTCAGGCAAGTGGTTAGCCTCGGATACCCAGGCTCCGTGAGGTGGCAGCACTTTTAAAGCGACATGGTCCGTTCGTGACTTTTTGTTTTTATTGCAAAATCATGTTCAACCCCTAAATGGTACATGAAAACATATTTTGACTGTCTTTACGCTATAATAGGTATAATTTATACCGTATAACATGATTTTGCAATAAAAAAAAGCCACGAATGGACCATGTCGCTTTAAGCACCTCAACTATGCCTGGGGAAAGTAAAGCTCTGCATTTGTTAACCGCCAGGGCGGCCTTACCCCAGATAGGGTACATACGCTGATTGACTCTCGGGCCAACTATGAAATAAAATTAAAATAACGATATACTTTTACAAGATAATGATATCCTATGAAAAGTATTCAACATTGAACTCATATTAACATAATAATAATAATAATAATAATAATAATAATAATAATTTACAGTTGTTTATATAATAAGAATTACGGTAGGATTAATTAACCAGTATCCGTGAGGTGGCAGCATTGTTTAGTATAGCCCCACACGGATAGCATACAAATTAAATAAGATTTTTTTATATAACATAATGCTGTATTATAAAAACTATTCAAAATTAAACTGATATATAAAATAAATATAAATATGCAGTTGTGTATTAAAATAGAAATTATGGCAGGATTAACTAGTGTCCGTGAGGTGGCAGCATTGTATAGATCACGCGGATAAATATTCAAAACCCGACAGAATCACCAGACTGTCTTCTCGGCGTAGTTCCGCAGCCGACCGACAGTCGGTTAAGCGAGACTAGCAAGTGTTAAGGCCCTGATACACTATCAGGCAATGTCGTGCGATGATGTTTACTAGCTAAGTCAGATGGTCTCCCACTGTCACACATTTAACCAGGTTTAACAAGTTGCCGTCTAGAGCCAAGGTTCAGACGGCACGTGAACAAGGAAGCCTATGGCTTATCTAGTGTTTACTAAATTATAAAAGTGTACATAAATTAGTGTTATACTTAACATTATAAATCTACAAAATAAAAAAATGCCATTAAAATGCTACCAATTAAAATACGTTGTCTCTAAAAACACATAAGTAAAATAAAAAATTATGTTGTCTCTAAAAATACATAAGTAAACAAATCAGTTGTCTCTTAAAATACATAAGTATAATAAAAAATGGATAAAAATCCTATAATAATAACAATTTATTACAATAATAAATAAATTAAAATAAATATATGAATAAATAATTGAATCAGTATCCAATAATATAAAAAAAATTCAATGTTCAACTTAGCCCACCCTTGCCAGATAATTGTCAATTTTATTTTTAAACATATTTTAAACACGTTCGGACAGTGTCAGGCGGAAGTGTGAAAATGGATGATCTCTTTCACTGTATCAACGAGGTGGGGGGTGTCAATGCGATACGCAGCAGTTTTCGTTCGTGTCGGATCAGAATAGCGCGTGTAGGATCGTCATCAGACAACCGACGGGAGTGGTGACGTAAATAAGTACATACTGCCATAGCAACGCGCCCGATAGGCCACAGTCGTACGACATTACTTGATAGTGTATCATTGTCTTTACGGTCTCGTGAATTTTACGTCACATTTTAAACGGTCGCAGTTCCCCTACATCGTTACCTGCTGTTCAGTGAATGCCTTGTACACATAAATAGACAAATGGGGCATTATCTTGAGTTGAAGACCAAGTCAAGTGGGTTGCTAGAAGTATACATGTTACCGATCGATTGGTGTCAAAATAATTGCGTAATTGCGAACGATAGTTTTCATGCAATTGCATTTAATGGTTTATTTCTATGGCATTTCATCTAGCCGGTCTAAGTAGGAAGTTGTCAAGATTTAAACGTTCGCACACACATCGGTTTGTCTGTTGTGTGTCTGTTGTGTGTCTGTTGTGTGTCTGTTGTGTGTCTTACCACTGTCATTGTTGAGAAATGCTTATCCGTCAGTTCGTTTATGTTGGACGTAAACATTTACAGTTGTTCTTCGCATGATGGTAGATGGTAGAGGTCTTCCCATTTGATTTTCTTCAAGCTCAATGTCAAACATTTCCCTATAACGTGTGTATTGTGTCACAGTGTCTTCAATGTCGTACACAAAGTCGTCAAAATAAAAGCGTTGCAATATGTTTTAATTGTTTCCCTCACGGAACCTTTTCCGGAACCTTTGAAGTGGTACCCTCACAACTACCTTCACCTTTCATGCCTTGAGCTTGTGTAACAACTTGATTTAATTAATTAATGTTTTTTTTATAACAATGTTTGTGTAAAGTATATTTTAATGTACAGTGTATATGTTTTAAATTTATCGTAGGTTTCTAATGATGATTTTAATTTTTAACAAGATATGCTAACATTGTACATTAATATGATATTGTGAGGAATTGTTGATTTTAGTATGAATGTACATGTACAATCCAACTGCAAAGTTGCCACATAATAAATTTATCTTATCTATCCACCCTGCCTCAGGACCCGTCACGACTACGTGCTGTTCACCAACAACCAGGCGCTCGCGGACACGATGCTGCAGTCCGCCATCGAGTACTCGGACCTGCTGCGCGAGATGCACTGGAAGTACGTCACCACAGAGAATTTGCTCGCCGACACGATCGCCGCCATGCGGCTGGAACTCACGCGCAGTGACGTCATCGAGAACGACGCCGACCTGCGGCCCGACTTCGAGCGCGCCCTCTGGTGGTTCGACAACATGACGCTGTACACGGACAACCTGCAGCTGATGACGGTGAACGTGCGCAACACGATCGTCGAGAAGATCAAGGACACGAACCAGGAAGAGGTACAGGCGGACGGGCGGACGGACGGGCGGGCGGACGGGCGGACGGGCGGACGGGCGGGCGGACGGGCGGACGGGCGGGCGGACGGACGGGCGGGCGGGCGGGCGGGCGGGCGGGCGGGCGGGCGGGCGGGCGGACGGGCGGGCGGACGGACGGACGGACGGACACACACACACACACACACACACACACACACACGCACACACACACACAGAGACACACAGACACACAGACACGCACAGACGCACAGACGCACAGACGCACAGACGCACAGACGCACAGACGCACATACGCACAGACGCACAGACGCACAGACGCACAGACGCACAGACGCATAGACGCACAGACGCACAGACGCACAGATGCACAGACGCACAGACGCACAGACGCACAGACACACAGACACACAGACACACAGACATACAAACAATCGTTTTTAATCTGACCTATATACACGTATGCACCGCTTAACACGTGAGCGCGCAGCATCATTACAATCGCAAACTGATATACAAAACATCCCCGTGTGAACCAGGGAAACTTCCACTAAGGCAAAACAGCCGCTCTTGTGGAAGCCACCCAGTTATGTCAATGACAATTCATGTTATACAGAAAAGTAGCAATTATCGGTGAAACAGGCTAAACCAATCTAATTCAGATGAAATAAGGGTATGTAGTAATAGACGACTGGTTATTTCTCCAAGGTCAACTGGCTCATCATTCTCGGCACAACGCTCGCCATACTCCTGCTCGTGTGCGGCATCATGGGACGCGAGGCGATCCACCTACTGAAGGACTACAAGCAGAGCAGCACCGCGCTCAGGGAGAGGTGAGTTTACCAGCAGAGTAGCACCGCGCTCAGGGAGAGGTGAGTCTACAAGTAGAGCAGTATCGCGCTCAGGGAGAGGTGAGTCTACAAGCAGAGCAACACTACGCTTAGAGAGATGTTAGTCTATACGCTGCGCAGCATTGCGCTCAGGGAAATAATGAGTTTAAACACAGAACAGCACTGCGCTCAGGGAAGTATGAGTTTAGACTCATAACAGCAGTGTGCTAAATAATAGTTATGTCTACGAGCAGAGTAGCAATACACTCAGACGTCGCAATGTCTGGTATAGATTAGTCGCTATATGTAGGAACCCACATATTCGATATCAGGCTTATTCACTGTTTCCTGTTACAGACGCTCTATGTACTGCTACATGTAAATCTCTGTA
>OZ024866.1:33630811-33651186 GCA_964017155.1 Oasisia sp. SBJ-2009 | reverse complement strand
CATGCGCTCGCTGAACGAGCACCGCTACGCCCTCGAGACGGAGGGCCGGAGTCAGCGCAGCGAGCTCACCGACTACTCCGCGTTCATACTCGTCATGATGGACTGGCTCGTGACGTCGATCAACGTGCAGGAGGCGAGCCGCATCTACCAGGAGCTCGTCGCCATGCAGGAAGCGATCGAGGCGAACAACGCCTTCGGTCTGGTGCGCGCGTACGGCGCCATCTGCTACACAACGGGCGGCTTCAGGCAAGTGGTTAGCCTCGGATACCCAGGCTCCGTGAGGTGGCAGCACTTTTAAAGCGACATGGTCCGTTCGTGACTTTTTGTTTTTATTGCAAAATCATGTTCAACCCCTAAATGGTACATGAAAACATATTTTGACTGTCTTTACGCTATAATAGGTATAATTTATACCGTATAACATGATTTTGCAATAAAAAAAAAGCCACGAATGGACCATGTCGCTTTAAGCACCTCAACTATGCCTGGGGAAAGTAAAGCTCTGCATTTGTTAACCGCCAGGGCGGCCTTACCCCAGATAGGGTACATACGCTGATTGACTCTCGGGCCAACTATGAAATAAAATTAAAATAACGATATACTTTTACAAGATAATGATATCCTATGAAAAGTATTCAACATTGAACTCATATTAACATAATAATAATAATAATAATAATAATAATAATTTACAGTTGTTTATATAATAAGAATTACGGTAGGATTAATTAACCAGTATCCGTGAGGTGGCAGCATTGTTTAGTATAGCCCCACACGGATAGCATACAAATTAAATAAGATTTTTTTATATAACATAATGCTGTATTATAAAAACTATTCAAAATTAAACTGATATATAAAATAAATATAAATATGCAGTTGTGTATTAAAATAGAAATTATGGCAGGATTAACTAGTGTCCGTGAGGTGGCAGCATTGTATAGATCACGCGGATAAATATTCAAAACCCGACAGAATCACCAGACTGTCTTCTCGGCGTAGTTCCGCAGCCGACCGACAGTCGGTTAAGCGAGACTAGCAAGTGTTAAGGCCCTGATACACTATCAGGCAATGTCGTGCGATGATGTTTACTAGCTAAGTCAGATGGTCTCCCACTGTCACACATTTAACCAGGTTTAACAAGTTGCCGTCTAGAGCCAAGGTTCAGACGGCACGTGAACAAGGAAGCCTATGGCTTATCTAGTGTTTACTAAATTATAAAAGTGTACATAAATTAGTGTTATACTTAACATTATAAATCTACAAAATAAAAAAATGCCATTAAAATGCTACCAATTAAAATACGTTGTCTCTAAAAACACATAAGTAAAATAAAAAATTATGTTGTCTCTCAAATCTCAAATCAGTTGTCTCTTAAAATACATAAGTATAATAAAAAATTGATAAAAATCCTATAATAATAACAATTTATTACAATAATAAATAAATTAAAATAAATATATGAATAAATAATTGAATCAGTATTCAAATAATAAAAAAAAATTCAATGTTCAACTTAGCCCGCCCTTGCCAGATAATTGTCAATTTTATTTTTAAACATATTTTAAACACGTTCGGACAGTGTCAGGCGGAAGTGTGAAAATGGATGATCTCTTTCACTGTATCAACGAGGTGGGGGGTGTCAATGCGATACGCAGCAGTTTTCGTTCGTGTCGGATCAGAATAGCGCGTGTAGGATCGTCATCAGACAACCGACGGTAGTGGTGACGTAAATAAGTACATACTGCCATAGCAACGCGCCCGATAGGCCACAGTCGTACGACATTACTTGATAGTGTATCATTGTCTTTACGGTCTCGTGAATTTTACGTCACATTTTAAACGGTCGCAGTTCCCCTACATCGTTACCTGCTGTTCAGTGAATGCCTTGTACACATAAATAGACAAATGGGGCATTATCTTGAGTTGAAGACCAAGTCAAGTGGGTTGCTAGAAGTATACATGTTACCGATCGATTGGTGTCAAAATAATTGCGTAATTGCGAACGATAGTTTTCATGCAATTGCATTTAATGGTTTATTTCTATGGCATTTCATCTAGCCGGTCTAAGTAGGAAGTTGTCAAGATTTAAACGTTCGCACACACATCGGTTTGTCTGTTGTGTGTCTGTTGTGTGTCTGTTGTGTGTCTGTTGTGTGTCTTACCACTGTCATTGTTGAGAAATGCTTATCCGTCAGTTCGTTTATGTTGGACGTAAACATTTACAGTTGTTCTTCGCATGATGGTAGATGGTAGAGGTCTTCCCATTTGATTTTCTTCAAGCTCAATGTCAAACATTTCCCTATAACGTGTGTATTGTGTCACAGTGTCTTCAATGTCGTACACAAAGTCGTCAAAATAAAAGCGTTGCAATATGTTTTAATTGTTTCCCTCACGGAACCTTTTCCGGAACCTTTGAAGTGGTACCCTCACAACTACCTTCACCTTTCATGCCTTGAGCTTGTGTAACAACTTGATTTAATTAATTAATGTTTTTTTTTATAACAATGTTTGTGTAAAGTATATTTTAATGTACAGTGTATATGTTTTAAATTTATCGTAGGTTTCTAATGATGATTTTAATTTTTAACAAGATATGCTAACATTGTACATTAATATGATATTGTGAGGAATTGTTGATTTTAGTATGAATGTACATGTACAATCCAACTGCAAAGTTGCCACATAATAAATTTATCTTATCTATCCACCCTGCCTCAGGACCCGTCACGACTACGTGCTGTTCACCAACAACCAGGCGCTCGCGGACACGATGCTGCAGTCCGCCATCGAGTACTCGGACCTGCTGCGCGAGATGCACTGGAAGTACGTCACCACAGAGAATTTGCTCGCCGACACGATCGCCGCCATGCGGCTGGAACTCACGCGCAGTGACGTCATCGAGAACGACGCCGACCTGCGGCCCGACTTCGAGCGCGCCCTCTGGTGGTTCGACAACATGACGCTGTACACGGACAACCTGCAGCTGATGACGGTGAACGTGCGCAACACGATCGTCGAGAAGATCAAGGACACGAACCAGGAAGAGGTACAGGCGGACGGGCGGACGGACGGGCGGACGGGCGGACGGACGGGCGAACGGGCGGACGGGCGGACGGGCGGACGGGCGGGCGGACGGGCGGGCGGGCGGGCGGGCGGGCGGGCGGGCGGGCGGGCGGACGGACGGACGGACGGACACACACACACACACACACGCACACACACACATACAGACACACAGACACACAGACACACAGACACACACAGACGCACAGACGCACAGACGCACAGACGCACAGACGCACAGACGCACAGACGCACAGACGCACAGACGCACAGACGCACAGACGCACAGACGCACTGACGCACAGACACACAGACACACAGACATACAAACAATCGTTTTTAATCTGACCTATATACACGTATGCACCGCTTAACACGTGAGCGCGCAGCATCATTACAATCGCAAACTGATATACAAAACATCCCCGTGTGAACCAGGGAAACTTCCACTAAGGCAAAACAGCCGCTCTTGTGGAAGCCACCCAGTTATGTCAATGACAATTCATGTTATACAGAAAAGTAGCAATTATCGGTGAAACAGGCTAAACCAATCTAATTCAGATGAAATAAGGGTATGTAGTAATAGACGACTGGTTATTTCTCCAAGGTCAACTGGCTCATCATTCTCGGCACAACGCTCGCCATACTCCTGCTCGTGTGCGGCATCATGGGACGCGAGGCGATCCACCTACTGAAGGACTACAAGCAGAGCAGCACCGCGCTCAGGGAGAGGTGAGTTTACCAGCAGAGTAGCACCGCGCTCAGGGAGAGGTGAGTCTACAAGTAGAGCAGTATCGCGCTCAGGGAGAGGTGAGTCTACAAGCAGAGCAACACTACGCTTAGAGAGATGTTAGTCTATACGCTGCGCAGCATTGCGCTCAGGGAAATAATGAGTTTAAACACAGAACAGCACTGCGCTCAGGGAGGTATGAGTTTAGACTCATAACAGCAGTGTGCTAAATAATAGTTATGTCTACGAGCAGAGTAGCAATACACTCAGACGTCGCAATGTCTGGTATAGATTAGTCGCTATATGTAGGAACCCACATATTCGATATCAGGCTTATTCACTGTTTCCTGTTACAGACGCTCTATGTACTGCTACATGTAAATCTCTGTATATGTCTACTACTATGTGCATAGAGATCTTACCTGCAGTAAATAAAAAACTATTACACTTGTAAATGTATTTACCAAGACATATATAATTTACTATAATGCATGGCATTTGTGAAAGGACGTTTTTATTGTTTCTGACTTTCTGTTGTATCATATTGTCATGAATTATCATGCCGAGATCACGGTCGCTGGATAATAATAATAATAATAAAAATAATAATAAAAAAAAAAAAATTAATAATAATAAATAAATTAATAATAATAATAATTTTGTTCTCTTAACTTGGCTATCATTGAGATGGCAACGGGTACATCAACACATGATAAAGTATGCATTTAATTGTAATTATAAATATAATTTTAAATGATATTTTAGTCCTCTTATAATGTATGTCTACTAATTGAAATTATATTTTTAGAAGATAATATATATATATATATATATATATATATATATATATATATATATATATATATATATATATATATATAATATATATATATATATATATATGCGTATATATATATATATATATAAAACAATTTTAAAGGACATTTTATATATATTTATTTATATATATATATATTAACTAGTTTACACCACAATTATTGTTAAATAGATAATCTATTATTTTAATTTTGTCTTTATTTATTTATTATATTAAAATATTGTTTTCATTTTAAAGAACAAATTATGTACAATGTATATCTTATATCTATATCTTATATTTATTTGCCATATATCATTTTATTGTATATATAGGCACTATATGAGTCAACGCCAGACTACATTCCAATTCATCATGTAATGCACATCGAATATGGCAATAAAGCTTTATTATTATATTATTAGTTCTTGTTACGTCCGCCAGGCTCTTTTCGCTCGCCCTGCTCAAAGAATTCGTCAACTACCTGAGTCTGTGTCATCTGCCGGCCAAGGTGGCGAGCGCGCTCTCCACCGAGAAGGACGTCGTGCCGCAGATATTCTGGCGCGTGACGGCGATGACCCTGAGCGTGTCGGGTCTGCCCTCTAGCTCGGCCGACACCGCGGGCGAGGTGACGTAGCGTCCCCTTGTGGCCTCCAATCACCGGTGTCAGCCTGTAATAGATTCCCGTTTAAAATGGACCGCGGGTGTATTTGGATGTCGTGGTAAAATGTGAATGTGAATGTTTTAACTGAGCAGACGATGGTAGGCGTTGTGTAGTAATATTTATATATTTATATGTGATATATTGAAAGGCAAAATCGTAAATAAAATTGTTAATTACACAGGACGACGACACGGCGGACGAGGTAACGTAACATTCCGAATTACAATTTTTTTTATAGTGTTAGTAGATGATAAATTGGAATTATGAAATATTTTGTTTTTTACCTTCGTCTGACCTTGACCTTTAAATCCGGGCAGCCCCATCTCAAAAGTTGTATGTCCATAGGGTATCTGCGTGCAAAATATTTGTGAAAATTGCTCTGATAA
The DNA here is from genome assembly GCA_964017155.1 of Oasisia sp. SBJ-2009. Lineage (NCBI taxonomy): Eukaryota > Metazoa > Annelida > Polychaeta > Sabellida > Siboglinidae > Oasisia > Oasisia sp. SBJ-2009. Next base: position 33,645,523 of record OZ024866.1, on the reverse strand, counting down.
AGAATAACGATATTTATATATTTGCTCATTTGTCGGCCATTTTGAATTTATGCAAATTACATAATCATTACGCGGAAAGACGTGAGTTCATAAATAAACGAGCTTTTGAAAACATTTTTAAATGTCATTAATATCTCGAGGTATTGGACCCTATGATTATTGAACTTTGACCTTGACCTGACTTTGACCTTGGCCTTTAAAATCGGACAGCGCCCTCTAAAAAGTGTTATATGGTCCTAAGGTACAACTACGCAAAATTTGGTGCTTTGGCCCAGCGTGTCACGATCATACCGCTAATGTGGCCGCCAATCACCGGTGTCAGCCTGTAATAGGATTCCCGTGTAAAATGGACCGCGGGTGTATTTGGATCTTGTGGTAAAATGTGAATGTTGATGTTTTAAGTGAGCACACGATGATGGGCGTTGTGTAGGAATATTTATATATTTACATGTAATATATATTGAAAGGCAAAATGGTAAATAAAATTGTTTATTACCATAAAATAAAACATTGAAATGGCCATTGTAGCTTTGTACCAGGAAGGTTTAGAAAACTATTTTGCACAAGTGAAAAGTATCCAAAGAACAGTTATTGTCCACATTTTGCGTTCACTGTGGAATAGGAAACATCTTAAAATAATTAGCCCAAAATGGACCCTTCACACACCAACCCACGTCTGATATTGTTGGGGTTATTGGATGTTTTTATTCACAAAACCCCTAATATATTGTGTTTGACAGATCATCGATATTCTGAACGAAGTGCGGAGCCGCATCAAGACCCAAGTGTCCATACATGAGCTGACCTTGCTGGACAGTACAAGTCACGACATCTACATCCTGGCAGGTGAGTTAATTACTCCCACCCACTGGATCTATATGGCTTACAAGAGTGTCTCTCTTCCTTGCCCCTGTCCGTGACGTCATGGGGAAACACATACACACGCATGCACGCACGCACACACGCAAGCAAGCACAAATACGTACACACACACACGCACGCACGCACTCGCACACGCACGCACGCACGCACGCAAGCACGTAAACAGGCACACCCACACACACACACGCACGCAAGCACACTCACACAAACACACGCACACGCACATACACACTCACACACACGCGCGCTCACACACACACACACGCTCACACGCATACACACACGCTCAAACACACACACACACACACACACACACACACACACACACACACACACACACACACACACACACACACACACACACACACACACACACACACACACACACACACACACACACACACACACATTACATATTACAAAGGTAAAGTTAATATTTATTTTACACACTCGTAATGATTGCGGCAAGATATGAATTATATGATTATGTTTCCTATCGTCGCATTCGATTTTCAGTCGGTTTTACAACAAATGGCGGATCCGCCACATCGCGGCTTGTCGACATGACGATCCAAATTATGCGCATGACCTCCGTCTAGCTGTGCCATTGCCAACAACGGTTATTTGTGAATAACATTAAGTAAGGTAGTGTGAAAGATTTACGTGTTTGGTAGAATTGTTTTGGCCGACTTGACGGATATTTTGTCAGGTAACGCAAAGGACAGTTCGTGTTCTTTGGTTTTTGCGGACGCTATGACGTGAAAACGCTGCGTCACCTGCGTAATTTTGAAGTACTGTTTCTCGTCATTACGTAACAAAATAGCACACACACCCACACACACACACACACAAACACACACACACACACACACACACCCACACACACGCGCACACACGCACACGCCCACGCCCACGCACACGCACACGCACACACACACACACACATCCACACACACACGTGTGACGTCACTAATGGTGACGTGTGCAGGTTTGGAGGTGGAGGACGAGTACGCCCACGCACTGGAGATGGCGCGCTTTGCCCTGAGTCTCAAGTGTGACGTCACGACCCTTTCTCTTCAGATGTTCCCAACTCGCAATATCAGTTTGCGCATGGCCATCAACACCGGTAGGAAGTAAAATATAATTAAATTGAGCCCGTGTAGGTAGCTCACGACAATATCAATGGATTACAAAATTCACTTCTTTCTGATTCATTCTGATTTTACTTCAAATCCAATAGTTTGTTAGCTCGTATACTGTACTTAGTATTGTTAAAAGGAACTAAACAAATACGAACTAACTATTTGTGAGTGCCTAAACCATCTTCGAGCCCAATAAATGTAATCGTGTTTTTTCCAGGACCTGCCATTTTGGGACTTATCGAAAAGAAGACTGTGCCTAAATATCACTGCTTTGGTGATGTTTTGCCGAATCTCAACCACTGTAAAGGTTTGTTTCAGAAACATAGTTTCTCATCCGATTGGAGGGCTGGGTTTCTATTGGTTAAATTAATATTGCCTGGCAGTTCTATGTTTACTTGTCAAGGTCTGATATAAAACATATGGTTTGCAGTCTGCACTTAAGGATCATTGCTATCACGGAGCATTTCTTGGGTCGACAAACGTATGAGGCAATAGAACAGTTCACCCAGATCTTTGGATTGATAATATGCGAAAAACTTCACTAAGAGAATATGTGGCTATCAACTATTATCATCTCACTGATAATAAAAACATAGTGGATCTGTATTTTGTGAATAAACCAATAGAGTAACATGTCCTAATTTAACGGCTAATGCGATTCATATCGTTTTTTCTAGTTAAATATTGTATCATAGATAATCATACATACATACATACATACATACATACATACATACTTACATACATACATACATATATACATACATACATACATACATACATACATACATACACATATATACATGCATGCACACATACACACATACACACACATACACACATACAAACATACATATATACATACATACACACGTACATACGCGACTACGCACATATGCACACACCTGTATTTGCACTTACGTACGTCATACGTACATACACACTTACATTCGTACGCACGTAAGTACATACGTACATACGTATGTACGTACGCAAATGCATGTAACACAATCCTTACAGGTGCTGCGAATATCTACAGACACCGAGATATGTGCACTGCGGTGTTTTAGATGGCAAGATCCACCTGTGTGCGTCTACGTATAAGATCTTGACCAAGCGAGGTGGCTTTGTCACTAGACAGAGAAGTCAAATTACTGTACGTATCATCCAAGACTATTTACTTGTGTACGATTTCTCCTGTAAACATACGTGCATACACACAAATATACACACATACATTCATGCATGCATATACACGTACATACATACATAATTATACATACATAATTATACATACATACATACATATATACATACATACACACACACACATATATATATATATATACACATATACACATACATTTATACACACATACATACATACACACATATATACATACCTACCTACCTACCTACCTACCTACCTACATACATACATACATACATACATACATACATACATACATACATACACATTCATCACCCGTACCCCGTACACCAGCATGCAGGCGTACACGCGCACATATGTAAATATACATATTTATGTGTATGCACATACGCGACTACGCACATATGCACATACGTACGTACATACATACAAACATCCAAGACTATTTACATCTGTACGATTTCTCCTGTAAACATGCGTCATACTCATGTCTGTTAATATACGCGTGTATATGTTTATTGCGTGTGCATACGCGCATGTATATGTTGTATACATCACTGTACGATTTAACCTTTTAACGTTGGCACTGTTCTGACTGCAGGAGGACGGGAAACCGACAGGGTGGCTGATGGGACTGGGTGCAACCGAGGAGAATAAGTAGAGGCAGAACAACCTAACCTCAACTGAAATGTTGAGAGTCTCACATGACGACAGTCTCACATGGAACAGTCTCAGAAATACGCAAATCCAAAGAAGTTTCACATTTGGTGTTTATTCAACCCCCAGTTGACCCACCAATACCTACAGGGGCTCATGTTTACGTAAGACCCAATGTGGCGGCCATTTCTTTCGTTCTCTCAGCCGCGCTGACGTAGCAATGTATTGTTCTCTATACGTAATGACGTAATCCTACGTAGTAGTTAAAAGGAACCTTTAATTCGGGAATTCTGATAGTCCGCAGCGACGTCTATCGAATCGATTGGAACCCTCTTCTCATGTATTCCGGTTAGCTGTAAAACGTGGTATCGGCTCTGGATATATTTTTGATTCCAAACATTTTACACGTATTATCTATGTTTTGTCCATCAAAATTTCAACCAATATACCGATGATGAATGTACGTTATATATAAATCGATATGTTGTGTTTCTGAAATTAAAAGATGCGTGTGGATGTCAACGATTGGGTATAACATTATATTGCCTATAGCAATAATTCGTACTATTAACGTTTAAGTTTCGAAATTCAAGAGATTCCAGGCTCACTAGATGCATAGCTATATGCCTATACCATTTGGACATCCACCTACATCCCCAGTACTTAAACACGGAAGTGGACCTGGTCCTGGGCATTTAGAATGTGATGTTTTTCAAGGTGTTTCGTGATGCGGCTATGAAGTTTGAAGTATGTGTTCAAGAAGTTTGGAAGTGTGCTTTCTTATCTTTTAATAATCGGCTAATTTTCAAAGAAATAACCATCTTTTAATTACCGTAACATAACCGATCGACTTATATATATATCGTACATTCATCATCGGTATATTGGTTGAAATTTTGATGGTCAAAACACAAATATTTAATGTAAACTGTTTGAAATAAAAAAAAACGTAACCAGAGCCGACACCACGTTTTACAGCTAACCGGAATACATGAGAAGAGGGTTCCAATCGACTCGATAGGCGTCGCTGCGGACTATCAGAATTACCGATATAAGGTTTGACCAAGAATTTTGGTTTGACTGTTGACGTCTTATATTATCATAGCCAACGTTTCGAATATAAATGTTCACAACTAGTGTTATGTAGTGTTTGTTTAGATAATGCAAAGACGTTTATAATGTTTTACTGTAACTGATCTGTACCGCAAAACAAAGGGTAGGTTTACAATGAAATTAGTTTATCATTACAATATTTCAACCCGCAACCTTCTTAGCATTTTCGTTTGCAATTCCGTTTTTTGTTGTTGTGTTGTTTGTGTCAACGCAACTTCAAAAAGTTAAAGAATTGTTCAACCGCTGTTCTCTGTCACAACGGTGTGCTTGGCACAATGGACAACATAGATTGAAATATTTCGACATGGCTACAAAAACACTACCTCCACAAGGCCCCGTCATGGCGTCTACGGTGAAAGCAATGTTCGTTGATGCTTGTCTTGGTCGCCAGGAGCGCCTCTGCATGGTGTTTATTCTGACATATTGCAAATTGCCCGTGCAGCCCATCTTCTTCGTTGTGGCAGAGGCGATGGCCCCTTCTGTTGCTACTGCTACGTTCATTGGGGTGCGGGGGGGGGGGTGTGGTGGGGAGGTCAGTGCAGAAAGTTGTCAATCGTTTGTGATTTACCACACGTATACGAAACAGTGTCTGATATTCCCCATCGTCGTCACGCAGACTCGTTCTCCGAAGTTCTTTTCATTGTGGAATACATGGAAACAAGGACAGCGAGTCGTTAATTTATAGAATTCATTCTCTGAATACCTTGTCACAGCATAATCAGTTACCGCACACAACCACAGACTGGACAAAGCCTGATTAAAACAGACAGTGATATTTGACTATAAAGCTAAACTGTGTCAAAGCGGTACATAAGGAAATGCCTAAGACTGTGGAGTATATGTATTGTATTGTTGTGATGTATGTACGTGTATATATTTGTACACCTTGTATATGCTCACATGTGTGTGATGTATAATATGTATAAGAGACGGATGTGCAATAGCAATAATTATTTGAGTTATGTTAGTATATCAAATGTATCGTTAATACCAATATCATACAACCATGTCACAAAGACGGTGGAGCGGGTTGAGTGTTGTCCCGTGTCAGTAGTAACTCTCCTAGGATCCTGCCTGGAATAAACGATGCCTGTAATATAGGGTTTGCTAGCAACCATTTAAATGTTACCGTTGGGTTTGCTAGAGTACACGATATAGGCACAGAGGTAACAATTCTTGCAAGTTTTTGCAGGAAAATAAACAAAACCATTATAAATACGAAACACGCACATTTTGCACGCACGCATCACACTTAATGATAGCAAGTGAGGCTAAATGGCAAGTGGCGTGTCAAGTTGTTAACTGCGCTTGCGCGCGCATACGCAGTACATAATGGCACCCAGCACGGGACTACTGTCGGCCCGTTGTACTGGTTACAACGTCGAGTCCTTTTTCTTAATCACCCATTCGTATTTAAGTGTGTTAATACAACAATTCTAACGAACGATTGTGTTGTTATGAATTGTAACATAACTAGTTACGTCACGTGATAAGTTTGTTTTCAATGTATCTACATCGTGTACCGTCACAACGATATATTAAAGATGTAACTTATCAAAGTAGGCTCTTATTTTACTCTTATACCGTTTGGCCTCCTTAGTGTTTGAACAAGCATACTTGATACGTCTTAAATATTCTACCCACGTAGATATATTATTATACTAATGCGGATCCTTTATAACAGCACATTTTGCGGAGCGCGGTAGCGCAGGGATATAGCACTAAACCCAGTCTAAGGAACCCGGGTTCGAATTCAAGGTTGCCCTGTCGAACAGTGGACAAATTCGTTCACTCTTCGTTACTCCAGTTCACTCAGATGTATGCATTAAAATATAGCTACAAGCAGAGGGATATTTATGCACGAATAGTCTTTGTGAAGTCATTGTAGCGTGGCTGAAAGCTTCCCCGACAAGTCGAGATGGTGCTCGAATGAACAGGTCTGCCATGGGGTATGTGTGAAGCGCTTGGAACAGTCCTAAGGAACGGGTACTGTTCATACAAGGACGTATCTTTCCCCTCCCGTAGCGGGCGGTCAAGTCCACTCGCCTCATCCTGTGTTTGGTCGCTTCAGAGGACCATCTGCCTCTGATCTACACGTTATGGATTTATTAAAGAAAACGATGGCTAAACACGATATTTATTTAAAGTTATTCACTTATTTGCGAGAGAATGTGTTTTGGTGATTAGTTGGCCGGACAGCGCAACTATAAACGGGCGGCTTGACACGAACCTACAATAAAGGTGACAATTTCTGACGACAGCGACAACCAAACGATATGATACGTTCTTTGGTAACGACCAATCTCCATGAAGTCGTGAGAGGGGAACGCTCGTGTTTCTAGGTAGATAAAGTAAACGAAATTTCCATATGCTGGAAAACATAAATATAGAATGATATATATTATATATGTATAAACTGTCAGCGATGTACACAAACCTTTGTGATATATATATATATATATATATATATATATATATATATATATATATATATATATATATATATTTATTTGTATATATATATATATATATATCATATATATAATATTAAATATTATATATATATATATATGTATGTATATATATAATATTAAATATTGTATATATATATTAAATATTATATATATATATGTATATATATATATATATATACATATATATATATAATATTTAATATATATATATATATATATATACAATATTTAATATTATATATATACAATATTTAATATTATATATATACATACATATATATATATATAATATTTAATATTATATATTATATATATATATATATACAAATAAATATATATATATATATATATATAATATATATATATATATATATATATATCACAAATGTTTTCGTACATCGCCGAAAATTGTTTAAAGTCAAATCAAACAAGATCGACGTCTCATCCTCTCCACATTTGCATTGCGCAATTCAACGCTGTACTCGACAGTACAGCGTTGGATTGCGCAATGCATAATCCTTTCAGCCAGGGTTGAGAATTGCCTTTCTTCACTACCTGTACTCTATATTCAACGCAATGTCAGTACCGAGACCATCCACATAAAATGCGATAGTCCACTTCCGGCCGGCAATCTCCACCCCACAAGTCAGCTATGCAACTACGACTGAACGAAATCCAAGATGTCAAAACATGAAAGCTCATCGTATGGTTGGTCGACTGGGTACTCCTGTAGTCAAACGTCAGATCGTGATGATGTTAGGGACCTGCACAAATGCAGTTAGATTAGAATCTGATATTAGATTACTCCAAAATGGCCGTCATTGCGTCATCGCAATCCTGAAAATGGGCGGTAAATTCAAAACGACTTAGCTACAATGCGCTACATGCGATTTATATGATAGTTTCAGGGTCTTCTTACTAAATATTCATCTAACTACTATCCAAACATCAGAAAACTTCCTCAAAGTGCTACGAAGATATAATTATCCGAACATAGCGCATATTCACTCATACAAATCAAATTTTAATAACTCACATAAAATATTGCAATTCACACGGCCGCATTCTCTGTCATATTGGGTCTCAGAAAAATGTGGTTTCACCGTCATACGGTTAATACGACGCTCTTAAAAGGTGTTTCCCTGGGCCTCCCCTCACGAGCAGAAAAACCTAGTGGACAAACATTTCAACAGACCTACCGACGCGCCCCTGACGGATTTGCAGGTCCCTAATGATGTCCAGCGGCGAGAGAATTCACGAGACGTTAGTCTGCCAAGGCGGCCACCGGAAACGAATGCTCACACCGGTCCTTGCACAGAGACTGGAGATAGAGACAGCTCTTCCCACGGACCTCCTTATTCCACCACAAGCACCTGTTACATATTTCGAACGATTCTCGGCAGTTATGGAGACAACGCAGGAGCTCTTCAATGGACGGCGGCTCCTGAGCGTGGGACAGGACAATAGCAGTCGCCAAGATGAGGAGAATTAACTGAAATAACACGTCCACGATAAAGTATATAATTATCTTTTTTTTTAAATTAATTTCCGTATTATTATTTTATTGTATACTAATTATAATGTTTTACTTTAAAAAATAATCTTATCTATTTATATTTACACAATTGACTTAATATCTTAGAAACAATATCCTATATCTTAATTATATATATATATATATATATATATATATATATATATATATATTCTAACTTTTTTATTATTATTTTTTATATATATTTTTTTATATTATTATTATAAAATATACCATGATATACATTTTTAGATCTTTTCTTTTTAATTGCTGTATGAGTCTATGTATGTTTTATTGTAATGTGAGTATGCGCCTATTAATGGGCTGGTCCCGGAGATACGGCGCTTTAGAAATCATTGTAATAATAATAATAGTTATTATTATTAATATAAATATCATTGTAATTTTTTTGCAAAATCATCAGTAAAAACGCCAAAAGGTGTGCAGTAAAACAGATTGTTTTGAATAGCCCTTGTGTTTGCCTATAAAAGCTTTATAATCGTGTTGTATATGGCAAGCATATTGTGCGAGTATGGCAGAAACGGCATGTTCGTTCTCTCATGTGTCTCCTTGCAACAATTGTGTTACCTTCGTTTCAATTTTGAAATGTATATGACAAGAAAAAACCTTGTAGTGAATAATCAGAATAATTTACTTTGACAAATGAGATAAAATAAAGTGTCTTTAAGTCAATACAATGTTTTCCTAAGTGTAGGCATTGCTTCTATAGATTTTGCCAACGTTTAATTGTGGCACTAATCCGTAAACGATGTTGCACTTTCTTTAAAAGTGATTTCTCTTGAAAGTATCTTTCCGTTATATACGGCCATTGCTAGGCGCACTCTATAAATGGGCGCCTTAGGCTTTACCGAATTTCTACACCTGCAGAAATCAGCGAAATTGTGGTTAAAATCAGCGTACTCGTCAACTGGCGTTTTAATTTCCAACAGCTTATTTCAATCGCATCATCAGTCATGGATCAATATTGTGCCTTCGAAAAAACAGAATTGACGCTTCAACGAGATGGGAAGACCAAGCAGTAGAAAAGGACAGGCACATGGGCAAAGCCAATGGGCAAAGTCCTGGAGAAATGTCAGACAGCAAGTTACCTATTCACACCACATGGTGGGGAAACAGCAACAATTCGGATAAAGAACATCACCACATTGATGACAGTGGCTGACACTAGGCAGGTGTATCCTTCCTTTGGAGTTGGTCATCACGTCAATCGAACAAGGCCAGTGTATTGCTACAAGGATTGTTGTTTCCAGGAGGTGACGTTCGCCCTCTCTTGCCATGGGTGAACCAAGTTGCGCATGCTCCACGATGGAGAACGACGAGAGGAAGTGACGTTTTCAAACCGTCATTATGTAGCTGTCGTAATTTTATATGTTAGGCAGTGGTCGGCCTTCTTCAGATGTGTAGTTCCCATCGACAATGGTGAAGTGCAAAACGTTCTTAAGAACTAAGGGCAAAATGTCAGATGTTTCAAGTGCCCTACCCCCAAAATGTAAGATAGTCATCATATCTCGCACATAACTTTATTATTATTTATTTATTATTATATATATTTTTAAATTCGGTAAGTTGTTTATATAATTTATTTTTCAAGCGGTGTTTATTTACATGAATTAATTGCATGCTTATTATACAATCACATCGTGTATATTGCTCAATATTTTATCTGTTTTTCCACAATTTTACATTTATCTAACTTATAACCTTATTTATTTGTATCTATTCATTTTTTAACATATTTGATCTTTTATATGCTACTTAGATGTGCTAATGTATTTACCAATTGTATATGGGTTTCTACCGGAAATAAATGTATTCGTATTCGTACCACTAATTGGTGTCAAAGTTGCCTTGCAAACTGCCCACATGTGTATGCCACAGCCCGACTGGGCTTATCGAACGATTGATGAAGACTTCATTGTTCTATTTGACCAGCATATCCAATTGTTATGGGACTGTACACAATGGGCGTCAATAACAATAATAATAATAGTGTTATTGTTATCTTAAAATAGTGTCTATGCTGTTTTTTTTAATGGTTATGTTGTTGTCAGCTTAATGACACTGATACAGAATTTAAAATGATTTTGATCAGATGCTGTTTCATCGCTCAGTTGTCTTAATTCTCAGGATGATTCACTATTGTGTACTGCTTGTGTTGGGTACATATACATACATTCAATCACATAGATATATTAGTAGTATTATTATTTCATTCAGATCCACGTATCATCGAAAGTAAAATGAGGGTAATACAATAAGGTGTTAAGGTGGTTGGTAAGTTTTCAGTGTTCCGAATTACACTGTTTCTATTGGTTTGAAATCTGGACTGGATCAAATAAAGAACGATGCAACTGGAACATGCATGCAATGACGAAATTAGAACAGAGTAAAATGAAGGAACAAGTGCGAAGAGTGACGAAATTGGAACAAGTGCGAAGAATGAAGAAATAGGAACAAGTGCGAAGAGTGCCCACCCACCCACCCACCCATCCACCCACCCACCCACCCACCCACCCACCCACCCACCCACCCACCCACCCACCCACCTACCTAACTACCTATCTACCTATCTATCTATCTATCTATCTATCTACCTATCTATCTATCTATCTATCTATCTATCTATCTATCTATCTACCTATCTACCTATCTACCTATCTATATATATCTCTCTGTCTGTCTGTCTGTCTGTCTGTATGTCTGTCTGTCTGTCTGTCTGCCTGCCTGCCTGCCTGCCTACCTACCTACCTACCCACCCACCCACCCACCCACCCACCCATCCATCCATCCATCCATCCACCTACCTACCTACCTACCTACCTACCTACCTACCTACCTATCTATCTATCTCTGTCTTTCCATCCATCCCTTTGCTTTTACTGACCACGTGCTGAACTAGTACGATGTTTATTTTATATGAAAATCAGACAATTCCCAGTTATACATAAAATTTTGTTTAGCAAATCTGCCTTTGCAACAATTATATTGTATATTCTAAATATATTCGAACTTTACACAGACACAGTTCTCTCTTCACGACATCCTTCTAGCGTAGCTGCGGGCGGCCGGTGCTTCTCCTTCCAGATGCCAGCTCTCCATAGAGGATGTCTTTTGGGATGCGCCCATCGTCCATGCGGTGGACGTGGCCCAGCCAGCGAAGTCTGCGCTGTCTGAGCAGGGTGTACAACGTAGGGAGGCCAGCGCGGGACAGGACCTCGCCGTTGGTCACTCTGTCACCTCGCATATCAGGTCACTTCGTTAATCAATAATGTAACCCTAATAGTGATGTTCCGCTGTATATTAAATCAGTTATGTTATTTATGTAATGGTTAGTCATAAACGTGCAATGTTCACGTGTATTCGTTGTAGTAACATTACAAATTTACATCAAGAGTCCGTGCATATATTCTACCGCTGTTTGTCAATATTCTGCAGATTGTATGAAAAAATCGTTGAGTTGTGTTACTTCAGCCTCGTATAAACTATATCGGCAAGAACAAACCAGTTCACTAATGTTGTTAAGAACTCTTAAACCCGATTTTGGACTTTAAAATCAATTTTGCTCGTTAACAGTGATCTTGAATATCTGAAGACTGCCGACACCACGAAGCGCCACAGGGACATTCTTGCGGAAATTGTGTCCTCAGTAACTTTTGCTTTTTGAAGAAATAAATCATTTAATTTAACGACATGTTTTGTTTAAAGACGACTTTTCCTTAAGACCTCTTTACCTTAGTGAGCTTGATATTTGGATGTTGATTTCTGAAGTAGTCTTTATTGTAATCACTACTGTTTTAGTAACATGCCTAGTAGTACTCACGATAAGCAGCATTGTGGAATCGATTTGTCTTTGTCCTGACCAGTCAAGCCTATAAACACAACATATTATGTATTATGAGCTAACAGAATTTATGTTAATTAATAATAATATACTTTATTTAGTTAGAAGTTAGCATCCACAGCACTATTATGTTCAGTAGTGCTTATAGAGTCTACAATAAAAACAGTATATATATAATAATAAGTCTTAGTGATGGAAATGTTTATTCAGTCAGAGAAAACGTTTTAAAATAAAACAATATATATATATATATATATATATATATATATATATATTATACCATAATAATAATAAATAATAATAATAAATAAACATATTTTGTGATCGAATCGTGTAAGAACCTGTGGCAAAACGATTTGTGATTTTACCTAAACTAATACCATAGGTGTATGTTTCATATCTTCCGTTGCCGCGTCAGCATAGTGGGTGAGGCGGTAATAAAGAAAATATAGTTGAACTCGTCTAATGCGTACGATGACTACGCACTAAAGAGGGATCTAAATACCGTATTTCTTAAATACGGACATAATGGGCTTTGACAGACGCCATCTTTAAAAATGGCGCGAATTGTTATGTTATTGAAGGTAACAAATAACATATTTGATATCGCTATCCACCAAGCTATCAAACAACAATAAAATTGCTCTAGGTGACGTAGTCTTTGAGATATGGGGACATTTGAATTGACGACCGCCATCTTTAAAAATGGCTTAAATGAATGCCATAGGAGCCAAGGAATTGTATATTTGAAATCGGATTCCCCTGAAACATACATTGGCATACCACAATTATTGCTCTGCAAGCCGTATTTATTAAGATACGGGGATATTGAATTTGGGAGCCATTTTGAAAAATGTTTTTTTTATTTTCACCTAGTAGAATATTAAAGCCATATGTATATATTACGCAAATCAACAGTCAAACTTTATCAAGTACGAAATGTCTACGGGCCTACAGGGCAGAGCCAACCTGGGGGCCAGTTTCATAGCGGCTACTTACGACGTCGTAGCGGGCGATAACTCCTCGAAAATCTAAGACGTCGTAAAGTTACACTAGATGCGTTTCATGAGTCTGCTCCATAGTTGCACTTAGCTGCACCATGTATTTAGTAGGCGTAACTTTACGCTGGTTGAAATATTTACGGTATGCTCCCGAATTTGAAAATGTACGGTATGCTCCCGACACGCCCACTCTCAACATTATTATTTTTAATGTATACACTGGATATCCTTTACATTCATCATAGCTTCCCATTTGCTATACGAACGACAAAGGCACAGCTAGAAAGAAAAAAGGATGTTCAGACACAGCACTAATACAAGGATTCCCCACCGCGACGTAGGGGGTCAATGCTACCGCGAACTAGTGGCGCGAATGCTAAATAATAGTAAATTGGTCTCACGAAACCGGCCGTACGCTGCATTGTCTATTCGCTGTTAACTACGACCAGTAGACCGCGTATTTGCGCGTAAAGTTACATGGCTTCGTGAAACTGGCGTGGCGTGGCGTGGCGTGGCGTGGCGTGGCGTGGCGTGGCGTGGCGTGGCGTGGCGTGGCGTGGCGTGGCGTGGCGTGGCGTGGCGTGGCGTGGCGTGGCGTGGCGTGGCGTGGCGTGGCGTGGCGTGGCGTGGCGTGGCGTGGCGTGGCGTGGCGTGGCGTGGCGTGGCGTGGCGTGGCGTGGCGTGGCGTGGCGTGGCGTGGCGTGGCGTGGCGTGGCGTGGCGTGGCGTGGCGTGGCGTGGCGTGGCGTGGCGTGGCGTGGCGTGGCGTGGCGTGGCGTGGCGTGGCGTGGCGTGGCGTGGCGTGGCGTGGCGTGGCGTGGCGTGGCGTGGCGTGGCGTGGCGTGGCGTGGCGTGGCGTGGCGTGGCGTGGCGTGGC
>OZ024866.1:33623311-33625811 GCA_964017155.1 Oasisia sp. SBJ-2009 | reverse complement strand
AAGTCCAGCCACTAGCCACTGCCAAACAGTTTACGCCACATATTTACACCGTAGTGTACCAGCCCCAAGGACAATAACCAATTAACGGCGTTAGTGTTCGGTGTCTAATTATCCCAGTGTTAAGTGACAAACCTTCTTCTCATTATTCTAGCATTCACATATCTACTCGTCGCCTTATGGAAAGTGTAGCTGACATAATCAAGTCATAATAATCAAATCATTATTTCTAACGTCGCGGAGAAGCAGGACTCGTGTTTCTTCGTGGTATTTGGCGTTGTCTACACGTCCGCTGTCATTGCGTCATTACGTTTCATAGTAGGTAACGGATCCTATGGCGGAATCAAATTTTAATTTTATGTAGTTTCTACTTTTTTTTTTTTTATAATATACACATGCATATTATATATATTACATATATATGCATATATATATATATATATATATATATATATATATATATATATATATATATATATATATATATATATATATATATATATATATATATATATATATATATATATATATATATATATATATATATATATATATAAACCCTCTACTGTACAATAGAATGGTGAAGGCTAATTGGTATCTACCTACTCACAAATGCATGTAAACATCTAATAGTAATCTTGTCAAAAGCAACCTAACCTTAGACATAATCTTCCATGTCAACCTAACACATTTCCGTCTAAATGTTTGTAAACATCTAATAGTAGCCGCAGCTACGGTTGTGCCACCTGGCGACCTAGCAATAACATACAACACGAGTACAATGATAATATACGCACTTTCGGTAAAAGGGGAGCTAAAACGCTTGAACAACCATCGCTCAAACATAAGAACATACCAATCATGCACGGAACCGCGGTAAATGATAAACGAATTTCAAATATCTACATATGTGGTCAAGCTGCATTTGGTTTGACTCGCTCGTAACTAATCAATGTAAATTTTCGTGTTTTCCTATTTACTTCATAACGAAAACTAGGACATGGTGTCCTATTATGTACGGTAGGCGTAATATAGATCACCAAATATTTTGTATTCATGTTAGCAGGGGCGTCGATCCGGTTTTAAAAGTGGGGGGACGGAGGACCAATTTATATACACATATATGTATGCATAATATATATATATATATATATATATATATATATATATATATATATATATATATATATATATATATATATATATATATATATATATATCATATAATATATAGTATAATATGTCACATATATATTATATATATATATATCATATAATATATTATAATAAATTATGTCATATATTTTATATATATATATATATATATATATATATATATATATATATATATATTATATATGACCTGAAATACACATAAGTTTAAAAAAAAATATATAAAACATAATTCATTGTTGGTCTAGTGTTAATTCTATACTAAAAAGCCTTTATGTTATGCTATTTATAACAGTTATGTTTGCAACATATATTTGAAGAGGGGCCATGGCCTACCCCAATCACTGAACATTTGGGGGTAGACTTTGGACCCAACACTGCTTGCCTGCTTCATAGAGTGACAAGATGCAGAGCTTACAGGGGTGTCTGTGTAGAACTGCCCAATCCCACCGTTTGGCAAAGAAATTTGTCATCACTAAAATGAGATCAAATTACACAAAGTGCATAAATCCTCTGGTTCCGCCGTAGGCGATATAAATATCCACCAGGGCGACCAGGCTGCAATCCAATGGGTGACAGGGCAAACCAAAAATAATAATCTATTATGAGCTATATATCAATACAAGGGTGCAAAATGACAGAGCCCGGCAAGATGAATATTTACTGGACTTAGATCAAGTTGCGGGCTGCCGCCAACCAAGCAATTTATTTTATTATTAATTTTACTACTAGACAGATGTAGGGTTTAAATTAAGAGAGGGGAGTGATCAGTGTCGCTATATATGCCTATAAATTTGTTTTATGAACTGAAAAAGTATGAGGACATTTCCTATGCTGACGCTCTCAGGCCGTGGGGTGGTCAGCGTCCCCCTCTTCCCCCACTGATCGACGCCCATGCTGTGCCTGTGTAGAACTTCCCAATCCAACATTTTTGCAAAGAAATTTGTCATCACTCAAGTGGGAATAGGTTACACAAAGTGCAGGAATCCGTCACTTCTGTCGTAGGCGATAAGCATCAAGCAAGCCAGGGGTGAAAGTGCAACACAAATTTCATCATTTAAAATGTGCTTGATGGCTAGAGCCTTTTAATTATATCAACACAAGGTTGATAGAGCCCGGCAGCGGCTTACATTTGCCCGGTAGTTATAAACTTTCCGATTGGCCTTTTTGCGTATGCACAAATTTAAAATCATCAGTGTGCAGCGAAATAACAAAGGATTTTTGGTATAAATGCCACGGGCTGTTCGATAACTCTCCTGTGATGACTACTGTGAAGAGTTGTCAAAAATGTCGTTCAATACATTAAAATATTACGTTTGTTTAAATAACT
>OZ024866.1:33573311-33618311 GCA_964017155.1 Oasisia sp. SBJ-2009 | reverse complement strand
TCTTTTATTACCGTTTAGCTAGCTAATTTATATAGTTTCATGAAGCTTATTTTTAAATCGGGTGAATATATAATATTTATAATCGGAATATATGGCACATTGGAAACATTCCAATTGTGAACATTATTTTGGAACACTTCAAAAAGGGACAAAGTGTTATACTCTTATGTGCCCGTTCCAGGGCGATCATGTGTGTATATGATTATGTGTAATATGTATTTATGGTCGAATAAAATTATTCTGATTCTGATACGTGTCCACCGTTGAATTGAATTGAATTTTATTCACTCTAACCACATATCGTGGTACATAGAGGATCACAGTTTTACAAATACATATACAGAACATGCATAACACTACATATCAATAATTACAACTGGATAATAATTACACAGTTATAATACTATCCGTGTGAAATTACATTTCTACAAGTTCCTGAATAACACACTAGGTGTCGGGTCATTGACATGAGTGGCGCTTCACAGCGGCAAGTTCTCTCAGCGTCCGTGAATTAGGTTAACTAGCAATGGATTGTGGGATATGTGTATTTAGGTATCCAAAATGGCGCTGCCCATCTATGATTTCTGAAGTTTTTGAGGTACGGTTTTGCTTTTTTCTTGTTTATCGTTTAGTTATTCCCAATAATGTGCATTCATATGTAACACTAATGAATGTAACCTGGTAAAGCATCATAGCTTTTCCGTCGTTATTGCTGTGTATCGGTGGGGGCGCGCGATAGTGTACACATCCCCTGCCCTGGCCTTGGCATCCCGGCGCTCCGAGGCCGAGTTCGACACCTCATTTAAGTCATTACCTGGGCCTGGTCGTAAAAATGGCTCTAAACATGGGCCTGTGTATTCCTCGTGACCCAGAGATCACGTTAAATGTCGATCTCGTCTCAATTTAGAACGCAAAAGAAGCAGAGGTCGATGACAACAAGCCCAGGCCAGGATGAGGGTCTGACAAGTAATATTCATTATATTGTCATATTGACACTCTTTGTGGAACATTTCAGGTCATTTGCACATTTGAAACGTTACGTATTATTTTTTGGACATAACATCTAACATCTTTTCAACAATGTCAATGAAACATGAATGATGTTGTGCTTCAGACTCGGTCTGAGGCCAGAATGATATTTAGCTGGACTTAGCGTGTGGGTACCTTTCATCGACAGGGTCCCTAATGATCGACCGTTTCATAAATGCAATAAATTTGGTGTTGACTGTTACTGTACTAACGTAGGCCTAATTGTTTATGTGTAAACAAATACGCGAACTGATGTCATGGGCGAATAAAATCATTGTTGACACATCATTACTCAAGTTTATGTGCTGAACGCGAACGGTTGATCATTAGGGACCCTCCTGTGACCTATTGGGTGAGAAGGTAATCACTGCTGGTATTTTGTCACCAAATTGTATCAAACTATTTTTTTGTGTGTGTAGAAATCGTCAATGAATATGCTTTGAATAGAGAACAATTTAAATTGCGTAACTTTACATCAAAGGCG
The DNA here is from genome assembly GCA_964017155.1 of Oasisia sp. SBJ-2009. Lineage (NCBI taxonomy): Eukaryota > Metazoa > Annelida > Polychaeta > Sabellida > Siboglinidae > Oasisia > Oasisia sp. SBJ-2009. The sequence goes on along the minus strand of OZ024866.1, from coordinate 33,616,798 downwards.
AATAAAACGCGGAAAACTACGCAAAAACGGTTGATCATAGGTACCCCGATGCTAGTTTTCTAAAGCCTTAGATTTCTGACAGCAAAATCTAGACCCTGTAATGATCAAACAGTATTTCTAACTCGTTCTAAGCTTGTATTTTGGTATTACATTTTCATATTCGTTATTTGAGATACCAGTAGTGAACTAAATTCTGCCGTATGCAGTCGCTAATGACATGACAAGTTTGTCTCTCTATGAGCCCCAAATCAGCTCCAACTTAATATTTGAACATATTGTTATGATCTTTTGCTGGGAAGCCATGTATCACAGAAGCAGTAGATCAGACTAGACATACACATTTTATCAGACATTCTGTTATTGAAGCACTGATGATGACTGCTCACTTAACATCATGATTGGCAGAGGAGGAAAACCAGTTGACAATGTGTGACAATATTTCACACAATTGAAGAAGGTATAATTATGATTGCTAAAAAATGACCAGTACTGATGTCTGTATATGCATGTATCATTCTCATGAGAGTACAGTAGGTTGTATTGCACAAAATGTTCCAAATATAACCATGGTAAGAGTTTTTCCCCAGTTATTGTGGTATTTACCATTAATGGCGCTTTTTCCCAGGGTAGGATTTACCAGTAATGGACCACCCGGTATTTACCCATGTGGGAAAAACGTGCCAACCCTGGCTAGCAGTGACATTCAATGATTGTGTAAAGTTATTGAGCACTTACAGTATTGGAGATCATTCATATAAGATAAGATGGTTTCAAGTGAGAAATTGGCCGAGTGAGGTCAGATATAAATTTGGCTGTCTGTCTGATGGTGTCAAATGATAGAAACTATCTAAAACAATGGTGACCATTTGGTTGGATTAAAACCAGTGGCCTGTCGGGCCAATATATTTGAAAACTGACAGCTTAAAAAAATGCAACAGGCCAAAAAGCAATGCTAATGTCAAGCCCTGAAGTATCACATCAATCGTGCATTGTCACTTCCTTGCTCCCCTCGTACACCCGCAAAATATACAGGTAGAAACACTATGAAACTGCTAAACTAGTACAACTATAAGCCAATTTAATTGACTCAGAACTCACTTTAAGTAAATACAGCTGTGATAAGTAAGAAATGCCAACAGAGACTGTATTTTCTGCGAAAACTGAGATTACTCGGGGTGAGTTCCCGTGTTCTATGTTTGTTACCTGGAGAGTACACTAACTTTCGATATCCTCGCATGGCACGGTGGCTTGAGTGTCACCAATAGGGCGTGTAAGTCTCGCGCGCGAAAACGAGGCTGGGGGCACAAGGTCCATATTCTCCATGTTAACATATAGGACTTCGTTTTGTTTTTGGTTGTAATAATCGAACGGTTCCAGTCTAACTATTTCAGTTATACTGTCCGAAGGATTATTACAAGCAGAAGCAGTGGAACACTTTGCCGGTGACAATGATCACGGAAATCATGAATTTTAATCGATTATAATAGTGGTTGCCATGGCAATAGCCGCAAGTACTTGCGTTTGGCGATCTTGACTAATAATGAAGTGAAAAGTGTCATTTTTCGCGTAGTACAACATGTTTGGGACAAACATACACATGTGTTATGATTATGCGAATTTAGACAACTTGTCAGATATAAGTGCTTATCGAAACCACAATGTACAGCAATGTAAAATGCAAATCCCGTAAACTATTTTATTGTGTATTATTCTTGTGTCCAGTCCCAATTGTCTCGCTTAGACTCCAATCGCGCGGCGTCACGCCATTTATCGTGACACACTTACGGGCCCTATCGCAATACACAGAGTCGCGTCATCAGACTCAGTCAGCAGTCAGCATGGTGATCGGAGAGGAACTCAACAGTGTAGATGATCTCTACAAGCGGAGAGCAAAGAGGACGGGAAGGCAGATATTTATGGATCCCACCACTCCCTAAGTCATTGTTTCAATATGCTACCGTCTTGCCATCATCCCCATTTGCCTCAGTTGAGACTCAGTCACTCTAGACATTCCTTCATCCTTCCTCTATCCATTTTCTATATAAATGATCTGCCTTCCCTCACCCCTCCCTGTTTCTCCCAATGCTGCAGTTATTGCTTGCACTGGGGTCCCTTAGATGAGATGATGAACTGCTTTTATTATTTATTTATTATAGTCCTTTTTTATCACATATCATTCTTAGAACTAGTTCTTACTGTACTCTTTTTATATACTTTATTTATCAATAATTGTTATCTCTTGAGCTGTCAAACATCACATAACAATTTCCCACGAGGAATAAATAAAGGTATTTTTGATTTATTTGAAATCAGCTGCCAACACATTTTACGACAGTGCAAGATGTAACTTGGTAATGTATGGTTATGTGTCATGTTTTAAAATGTTGTCTATATGTTACCTTAAACAGTCTGATAAAGTATACATGGAGTAAAAAAAATAAGCTGGTGATATAAAACTGAACTGAAAAATAGAAAAATGTATAGATGTAGTTAAATAAAAATTAGCACAGCAACATAAAAAATTCACCTAGTGTCATGTGATCTAAAGATTCATGTACACTGTGGATTAACTAGTTGTGTCTTCGGTCACTAGGTGGGAGTAGATGCTGTCATAAGTCACATGATGTTCATGCATACTAGATAATAGGGCTCAACCACCCACAACAACTGGATTTGCCACCGGACAAGTGAAATTGCTACTACTTGTTGTCCGAGGGAGTGGGACAACTTAGCTGTCTGTAGACAGGGCTTGTAGTCATTATTACTCAAACATTTCACATAATTATAGTGCATCTTTTTCAGTAGATGCACTTCTCTCAGTAGAGAAACACAAAACTAAACAAGGAGAAATACAGTATGGCGACTCTCGGTTAGTTTCTTTACATTGCTAAGCCTAGGGATTATGGAGAAGTAGGTTTTGAAATTTATTTGTTCATTGCACAAGTCAATTGTTGCACGGGCAAGTGAACTTTTGCTTCTATTTGTTGGATTTAGTCCACTGGGTAAACTAGAAAAATGTCAAGCCCATATAATATAAATATGTAGCCATGTTAAAGACCAGAAATGTGTAAACTGATTTGCAGTGATTTGCTAAAATTTTCATGAATGTATAATAATAATTATGTGAGGCTACAACACTCAACACACGTAATTATTATGAACACAAGTGCTCTATTTTTGACGCAGTGGTTGACTCGTTGCTTGGTTGTCACCAAGATTCAAACACCAGTTCCTCCGAACAACTGTCCAGCAATCTAACTGCTTGATCACTCCAGCCTAATGTCATCTTCTGTGCTGCATTATGTCATGGGTGCAACGTGCCATACTGTTTTTTTGGTAGATATCATAATAATACTGTTTTTCTAAAGCGCTAATTCCTGCATGGCGGATCGATGCGCTGTACAAGACATATAATAAAGGTATTAATAAATATAAATGTAAATTATATAAATCAAATCAAATTTTTGTTTTAAGATGTACACTAGTAAACCTTTGTATATAAATCATATTAATAAATTAAAAATAAATTAAACACTTTTAAAGCTACTAAACTGCTGTAAATACTATAAATTAATATAAAATTAAAACATTTACTAAATCTGAGTATGTAAATTATCTATACATTAATCTAAAACATAAATACTGATTAAAACGTGTATAATACTAAAAAGAAATTCTAAAGCAGTGTCCGTCATTTCACAACAATTTGAATTAACCGATTAGCACTCAAGTCGGGCATTGACGGTCACCTCGAATCTCCTCAGGTCGGCCATAGCCGGCCAGGGAATACATCACAGCGTTTGAATTCGGTTTATGTGGTTGCACCTAGTGACTAAGAGAGCTATAAATGCGACACCAATCTAGACACATAACATTAAATTGTGACTATTTTGGATACTTCTGCAATAATTTTTGATTTTGGACATTTAAAAATGTCCTCCAACAAGGAGTTTGCCACGTGTACAGCTAAAATGTGTAATATATTATACAAAAAAGTATACCAGTGTGTAGATAATTTAATGTTCTTTTAAATAAACCCAACTTGTAGCAGTAGAAATCCAAGCATAAAAAAGTTACACCGCAACAAAGTAGTTATTTTACAAAAAGTTTCAAAATGTCATAGTGTCAACCAAGAAATTGTCAACATATTTTAAAGTTATAACACAGTTTTGTGTAGGTACATTTATTATCTACAACATGCATAGTTGCATACAAAATGTTTTTGCGAGAATTGAGTAATAAAGGCGCTAGAGCAAAGATAATGGTGCAAGCAATATTTTTTTAAACATCTAGGTCAAACATTTGAGGAGCCACAGGTTTCACATAAAAATCGGCTGCGTGCTAATGGGTTAATTCAAATGTCTAATAAAAAGACGTCTTTAAACACTTTCTAAACATATTACAGTATTAATTACAGTTACAAGCCACCTATGCTCCTATTGCTGCACGGTTAACACAGCATTCGAGGAGACTCAGGTGCACAGATATTCTCTCTCTGTTAAGTCATCTAAATCTGGCCTTATTATGCATGATATGTATATAAATAATCGCAGTGTTATTGATTCTTATGGTCGAGTTATGTTGTGTCAGCACTCCATTGAAGTGGCCCTAGCTAGTCACCACTTGAATGGTGTCAACGCTGAGCAGCGGCAAATGATTGCCGTCCATTGATTCACCCAGGTTAGTTGTTTCTCCAAGAAATGTCCCCGTGTACTGTACACAGTAAACAAACAATAACTTCTTTAGCTTTTATGTGTTGATTTTTGTTTATCGCAAACTGCCCACATTGTGTTAAAGTTTTGGACTTTCGTTGTCCTGATAGTAAAGGCAGTTCTTATATAGCGCAGTATCCAGTCCTCAGGACTGTTCAAAGCGCTTTACACTTTACTTCCCTGACAGACCTGTTCACTCAGACACCATCTCGGCTTCTCTGGGAAGCATCCAGCCTATGCTACAATTAATGCTCGAAGGCTGCTCGTACACATATCCACCACTGTCTATAGTCAGATACTCATTTATTCAGCTGAGTGAACTGGAGCAATGTAGAGTGAAAATACTTGCCCAAGGTATTAGCACCGCAGCCAGGATTCGAACCCAGGTTCTCGTAGTCGAGAGTCCAAAGCTCTACCCCTGAGCCACTGTGCTCTACGTTTTTTTGCTCTCTAGCTTTTATGTGTAGATTTTTGTTTATCGCAAACTGCCCACATTGTGTTAAAGTTTTGGACTTTCGTTGTCCTGATAAGTTGATGTACTGCCATGTTCCCTTTTGGGAATCGGCCAAGTTATTAGATCTGTGCAAATTTCTATGTAATATAATTTTGCATCCCACCCGCTGTGTTGTTAGGCGAGTGGGAACAGTCCAACTTCAAAGGTATAGGTTTCCATACATATATTTTGATTAGTTGCAGCTAATTGCTAGTTAGTTTTTTTGTTTTCAGTTTGAATCTGAGCGGGTATTTGGGAGATTTGGGGCATGAATTCCCCAAGCATGTTTTTGTCTAGAGGTCTATTTGCCCGTCTTTTGGAATGGGCTAACTACAGCTGAGTTCATTTTGGTTGTCCAAGTGGAAATATGACCTGATGGGCTGAAAATGTATATATGGCATTGTCGTTTTTACAGATTCTCACTTGTGTGTGTGTGTTATTGTGTTTTCTGTGCATATTTTGACTATTTATTATAAATGTGGATGCGGCTGTGACAGTTGTGGCAGATTGATCCCACATGACAAGAACCACTGTACTTGGCAGTCACATGACTTACTAGGGTGCACAAATCATTGACATCAACACACAAATACATACAATCATAATTGTGTGTTTGTAATGTAATTTTTTTAATTAAATTTCTAAATTAAAACAATTATACTATTATATTATATTATACAAAAATTATATACTTGGCTCCTGTTGCACCAATGAGATGCCTGCTTTTTGCAAAGTCAATAACGTGAAATGATATGATAATCACAGTTTATTGGGTATTATACCTTCAAAATATATATTTTAGTATTAAGAGGTGTTTTATGAAGAACAGGGATTTTGTATAATAATTTGAGTTCATATGCAACTTTCTCATACTGGTAATAACGGAAGCAGACTTTTATAACTGCAGTAGTGAGTAGTGGCAGTGCTTTGTATAGTATAATATTGTCTGAATAGGTTCATTATGTACCATAAACTGTATACATTATTTTTTTACTTTTTTATATTAAATTTGTGTGGCGCCACACTGAGGACAAGGCAATAAGTACCAGGCCACTGATCAATAGATTTATTTAACTTATCTCCTGAACCTGTGCAATCATGTATATATATATATATATATATGTATATATATATATACACACCGGGTGCATGATAGTTCTAGCTAGCTGGTAGTCCGTCATTATAGACAACTAGTCCTGAATATATTTTTAGTATATAAAACAGACTGCTCGTAATAGTACGAGCTCTAAAACAAGTCGTCCCAGACGATCGGACCGGCCTTATTTCGGACCCTGTATATATATATATTTTTAAAATAATATATATATATATAAAGGGTATACCCGGTAAGAAATAAAATATTCTACTTCTAGGCCTGCCAGGGAATAGGTAGTGTTACCGTTTTGTTTAGATGTTATTTAGTAATTTACACAACATTTAAATAATGTGGCTTATTTACATTTGCTTCAGCATAGAAATGTGCACTCAATTTTGAGCAAGTGTGAACATTTGTGAATGTTTATGTCTCTGGTCTATTTAAAACCTCAGCCTGCAGATAAATAACTGGACCAAGTTTTGCCCATACCTAAATAAGTATACGGGACCCCGATAATATTGACGCAGTATTTCAACATTGCCACAGTTCATTCAAGATGACATCAATGTTGGTGTTCGCATACGACCTCGCCAAAGTGCTGGTCCTTGAACACGGCAGTCCAATGTGTAAGCTATTGTCAAGTTTGTATACTTGGCTGCTGTTGTGATTCTGCCACTGTTCTGTTGGCCAATGGGCCGTATGTCCTGTCTGGATGTTGTGTGGAGAAATGGCTGAAGAGTGGCGAAATAGTGAGTCTTGGTGCTCGGTGAAGGTGATGGATTGGCTGATATCATGCCTTGTGGTTGTGGCTTGGTGATATCAGGAAGGCACTTCACACTGTATCAGAAGCAGGAACATTTTCACATGTTCGCAGGTCAGATAAGTGTCTTCTTGTGTTTGCAGAAAGATTTAGCGGCTAATAGACTTACTTAATCCTCTCTGTGTGGGCACATTAGGGCAGTTCTAAGCGAGACATCCAGGCCTTTCTGTCTGCAACTTGTTTTGTGATCTGGTCAAAATTTAGGTATATTGTTCTCCAGGTGCCAAGGTGGTTTGGTACCATCATATTCAGGGCTTTATGCAGGATTAAATTATTGCCAGTCACACGTGTTTTGGTGGACACATGGATGTCAACTGTTAAGCCAGTTTACAAACTTTCAAATGTGCTTGATGACCTGAAATGGACTACAAACACACATGACACCACATACACTCACTTTTGAGGCATAACTAACAATATCTATGGTTTGGGAAGACCCTTTTTGCTCCTTCATTTTTTACCCGTCCACCCATATACTACCCGTCCATATTTGTTGTTTTTACCCATCCAAATGACGGGTGGACGGGTCTCTACATAAAGCTATGGTCATATTTTTCCTGCTGGCTTCCAACCAACCCAAGGGTGATTTGGTTGTGTTACCCTCATTTGTTATCAAAGCACGGCCAGTTCATCTCCGGCTTATGGTCTGTGTGTCATTCTTGTTATTTCTGTGATTATTTGAGTAGCTCTTGATTGGAGAACATGCAGCTAGAATATATATATATATATATATATATATATATATATATATATATATATATATATAACCTTGTTTCTTTTAATATTAATATGTCATTGTGTGTGAAAAGTGTTTTTTCTGGGCAACTCATTATTTTTAAAGTTAAAGTTGGCCAGGGGCAGCTTTGATTATCTTTGATCTATATGGTATGTTTATAGTGGCATCTCATGGACTCATAATAAAAAAATATATAATAAAAGACGTGTATATCTTTGTCATAGATGTTATTCAACCAGTGTTCAATTTGCTAGTATGTACTTTATTATTCTGTGTTTTGATTATGAAATAGTTTTGTTAGATTATATATGTTTAGTAATAACAGCCTGCCCTCCTGCAGGTTTTTGACAATTATCAAGCTTTAGCCTTATAAAATTTCCTGATTACCTCATTCCTGATTACCTTTTTACACCACCTTTATACTTTGTCATCTTTTTTGTAAAGAGATTATAATCGTATTATTTATATTGTTTAAATAAATGTAAATAAAAATAAGCATCTATAGAGGTTAAAGGTTGTATAGGAAGGGATGAAACAGGACATGACATATCCAACAGGCTTTAATTTGTGATTATTTACTAACATTTCTGTTTGCATTAGTTTAGTAAACGAAATGTATATAGTCAAATATTAGTCATAGCATTATGCATTGACCCACCCATCATTTGGATGGGTAAAACCTGTTGTAGATGGGTATAAATGTTGGTGGACGGGTTAAAAATGAAGGAGCAAAAAAGGTCTTCCAAACCATAGATATTGTCAATTATGCCTTAGAAGTGAGTGTAAATGGTGTCACATGTGTCTTTGTAGTCCATTTCAGGTCATAAGACACATTTTAAAGTTTGTAAATTGGCTTAACAGTTAACATCCATGTGTCCACCAAAACATGTGTGACTGGCAATAATTTGGTCCTGCATAAAAGCCCTGTGTATTGTTGACACATTTCTAGCTTGCATCATACATCACTTGCATTTATTTGTAGCAGTAAATACCAGTAATATACAGCGCCCAGTAATCTGTAGTACATTTTCTGTAGAATCAAAGACTGTGGAATTAAACCAATGTTTATGGCATGAAAACCTTTGCAGTATACATTAATTGTACCGAGTACCGGATGCTCAGCACGTTGTGCCTTTGATGTGTTGTGATGCTGATGGTGATGACGGCAGCAATGGTTTCACCTTCCACAGTCCAGGTGCGTTCTTATGTGGTCACGCGCCTCGCTTACATGCGCACACAGATGCAAAATCATTCATGTATGCATGTGTTTTTTTCTCGCGCAGTTTCTCGGCAGCTGTCGGTGCATGTTGTTGAATCGACGATTCTCTACTCGTGCGTGCACTGCACGTCTGTTGTGCGTGCTTAGCGGAGCACGCAGATTCTTTGGGTGGATGTGTGTGTGAGTCGCTTCTGGACTGTGTGCATTTCTGATTAATATTTAGTGGTTAGTAATTTACACAGTCATCAGTTTTTTGCACCTCTGGATGCTGGTGAGAACAGGTGTTGTAGATGGGAAGGTGATGATGTGACTTGTATCGCAGCAGTTGAGGTTGTATGCGAATTAAAAAAATGCAAATTTACACAATTCATAACCAACATGTGGAACATTTTGGGGTCATTTTGAAGGCATTGAAATTTTCATTTTATGTAACTGCGTAACCTGCAATTATACCATGCCTGGTAAATTTAGGGAAACTAATATTACAGAACAAAACATGATTGCTTGGAGTATGTTGTTGTCTAAAGTGAGAAAACATTGTTATATGTATATACAAAATATGTATTTGGTTCTACCCTGGTAGTCATGATTTTAAACATTGTTACAAAAGTAACACATCGCAATGGAGATAATTTAGGGTTAATGGGCAATTGTCCCCTTTTGCAGCATTTTTTCTTGCTTTTTGTGAGTAATTAACACAAAAATAAACAGAATCTGAAATACAAATTTGCAGATTGTCTACGAATTGGAATTACAGCAGAATTATCTAGGGTTGGTTAGGTGGCAGCATTGTTTAAGCCCCCATGGATTACATTCAAATGCCGATAAATCCACCAGATTCTTCTCGGCGAAGTTAAACAGCCAATTGACAGTCGGTTAAGCGAGACTATTGAAAATCATGTAGGGTCATACCAAACTCTCTGTGAAAGCTGCATATGCTACTAAAATAGTATGGTTTTTTTCAACTCATACTTAATACATTTGCCACCCCTCCCTATAAATGCAATGCAGAATGTGAATACATTTTTCTCAGTACACTTAACGTTGAGTGTCAACACATCATGGACATATATATCTCCACAGTATCGTGTCCATGTTGTCCTTTGCCCACTACTTTTTACTGTACTTGAAGTGCAAGTTAAGAACTGTCGTGTTCACCTCTAGTTTGGGGTCAATATTAGGTCAACGGATCATTGAGCGAGAAAAGTGCGAAAGCCGTTGTGTTTGCGTGAGCACTCAGAAGGGTGTCAGGCATCCATGTTGAGGTCACGAGGTCAGACTGTGCCACGTAATTATGACAATAATACACTTGGCTTTCGACAACTGTGAAATGTAAGCAGTGAAATTGTTGTGTAAGCTCACTAGGCTATCAAGTGGTGGCAGGTGGCGGCCATTCACAGGGTCTCAACACATTCATGGCAGGAAGTAGGAGACTGGAGGATGGGTACACGTATATATTAATTTTCAGTATGTATTTTACCAAATTTAAATTACTTATTGTAAACGCAGCAACAGTTAGTTTAACCTTTTGTCACTTTGTGTCGCCTTGGCCAGATCTCCCACAGTTAGTTTAACCTTTTGTCACTTTGTATCGTCTTGGCCAGATCTCCCACAGTTAGTTTAACCTTTTGTCACTTTGTATCGTCTTGGCCAGATCTCCCACAGTTAGTTTAACCTTTTGTCACTTTGTATCATCTTGGCCAGATCTCCCACAGTTAGTTTAACCTTTTGTCACTTTGTATCGTCTTGGCCAGATCTCCCACAGTTAGTTTAACCTTTTGTCACTTTGTATCGTCTTGGCCAGATCTCCCACAGTTAGTTTAACCTTTGTCACTTTGTATCGTCTTGGCCAGATCTCCCCCAGTTAGTTTAACCTTTGTCACTTTGTATCGTCTTGGCCAGATCTCCCACAGTTAGTTTAACCTTTGTCACTTTGTATCGTCTTGGCCAGATCTCCCCCAGTTAGTTTAACCTTTGTCACTTTGTATCGTAGTAGCCAGATTTCCCATTTCTGAGCTACACTTTCAGTTAATGTTTACAGGGAATGCCTGTAGAGAAGTCATACCTGTCTTGCGTATCAGGTGAATGTCCACATTGCTAGTTGTGTCAGTCCTGATTCTAGGAACCAGGCACTATGCCTAATATCAAAGAACAATTCCAGGAACATTCCGTAGTCACACCTGGTCCTGCTGTAACTAATATTTTCAATCTGAATGATAAAAAAGAGTAAACGCTAAAACATTCTTTTGGCTGACTAAAATCCAATTTGCTGGGCAGTGTGCCGTCAGCATCAGTGTTCTAGCTTTAAGAACATTATATTAAATTAATACAGTAAATAGTGAGGAACGTATTAAAAGGTAATTTTTAGTGGAAATAATTCGCCCTCTGGAGGAAAAGTGCCCATAAATCTATTGTCAAAGTTGTCAGCGTGCAGTTGGTCCCATGAGTTTGACATTTGATTCAGTGCCGTCTTGTCATCTTGTCGCAGTGCTATTGATTTGTTTTGAAGGCCAGAGGCGAGTCAGTGTGTTTACCACGCCACAAATGTCTTCCTACGTGAACGTGTGTGCGTTTTGTCATCACATTTAATCCATCTGAATTCTGAACTACATGTATGTGGAAGGGCAATGACCGGTCAGTCACGTGGAGGCTGAAGTGAGAGGGTGTCGTCAATGTGGAGGAAAACTAGAAGAAGACGTGACTGAGATGGAAGTGGGAGGAGAGATTTGGTGGGGAGGGGATCAGGGGAAGGGGGAATGAGGGAGGTGTAGAGGTGATGAAGAGTTGTGCTAAGGATATCATGAATAACAAAAGAGAATTTAATATGACAGGGCTGCCTACCATTACCAATTTTCCGTAATCACTACGGAAATTGACCTCAGATTACGGTAGTACGGAAACTGCCCCTGTATTACGGAAATAAGCATATCAGACTTCAGACTAGTATACACATGAAAGAACTGCAACACTCAAGTTCATACCCAGTGGTGTGCCTAAGAAAATGTAATAATTCATTTGTTGCAATTTATCAGTAAATGAAGCCGGTGGCTGCTGTGACAAGGGGGCAAACTCAGACTAGAGGGAAAGAAACAATTCATCAACGTTTTAATGACGTGGGATTTAGTTACGTTTTAATGACGTGGGATTTAGTTACAAACCCCCCCCCCCACACATCCACCCACGTGACCATTACGGAAAAATATTTTGTCAAGTAGGCAGCCCTGACATGAGAGCAATAGCAATGTGAGGAATATTAGAAGAAAGGAAGATGTAAAACGGGGTGTAAGACTATGATATGGACAAGTATACAAATAGACAGGCAGGCAGGCAGCAGATAATACTGTAATCATAATTAGTTCGTCTGTGCACACATCAAGCAAAATATTTAGGTGTAATAATATGCAATGACCTGAAAGATAGTGAAGATATTTTTAGACATCTACGTAACTTATGCCAGGACTAATAGCATTATCAGAACATTTCCCCACTGTTCCATCAGTGTTAAACTACATCTTAACTTTAATAAGGACACTTATTTAATTAAAAGCTGAAGTTGCCTACAACAATATGCATAGACGGATTTTGGGATATAGCTGATGGGAAGTGCAAGTAGCATGTTTGTTACCAATGCAATAAATACATTTGACGTCCTAATGCGTGAGGATATTTCTGGTTTAAAATACGTATTTTAAACATAAATAGCGACTTGATTAAGATTATATACAATTGCATGGATATAGTAAATTTTCCAATGTGGTGTAGCTGGGTCAAATCACTGTACACTGTAAACCAGTGAGATAGATGGGTTTTTTTCAATTCAGTTCAATTTATTTCAAAACACAACATGAAAATCAAACAAAGCAAATGAAGTAAAGAACTACTAAATAAGTCACAGTATGATTATAATCATGATGAAATATGTTTTGTAAAGGAGTATAAGTGTCTACCCCATGAACAATTTACATTTTTTATGTTTATAATTTGTTTTTGTACAGTTATTAGTTTGTTTATATAACTTATCAATTTACAGATTTTATCCATTCAATTCTTAACTTTTTTCAAATGGTATTAATCTACATGTATAGATTGCATATTTATTATACAATAAGAATATAACATATATTGCTCATTATTTTATCTGTTATACTGCACTTTTACACTTTTCTAATTTATAATCTTGTTTAATTTTTAACTACACATTTGTACATAGCTACCTTTTAAAGGCTATTTATGTGTATGTACCAACTATATATGGGTTTTAGTATTTTACCTGGAATAAATGTATTCATATTCATATAAAGCATGTTCGTGCATATCTAAAATAAATAATATCTGAATGTGCACTGCTTAGATGTTGTTTCACACCATTATAAAATCATGATATCCAGTAAATCGTTCTGGATCAAATATGTCATTTAATTTGTTAGCAGCAGTTATTGAATAAAAAAATGTTGGATACCTCGTTCTAACGGCCTGATAAACTTGAGTCAATGGTGGAACAGTTTAGATGTGTTTCATATAACTCCACGAGATGTCGCCACTGTTCTGTGCAGTTACTCGTTTCCTACATGGCAGTGAGATGTCCTATGCTACAGTTGGTCGTTAGAATTGTAATGTATGTAATTGTTAACAGCACTTGTATCTGTTGACATATGATGTTTTTATCCATGTACAATGTATTATCTTAACACACACTGAAATTTATATTTCAAAACGTTTCCACTTTACTCTCAGGCACGAGTTTATTCAAAGTTTTCAAACACACTTGCCATGCACAATGTGCTGTCTCTACAGAAAGTCCAATGCCCTAGACAGTGTATTCCTGCAATGTATTTAAAAACAGTATCCGTTATATATATGTGTGTGTAAAATATGGTCTATGTGTCTTGGGCACATTTATCCTACTTGAGCAGAGAGTTGTCTGTTCTAGCAGATGTGTGAATGTGGGTAAATATAAATAAAATGCTGTAATAGTGTTTATAGTGGCAGTTGTTGCTGTTTTGTTGTTTCTTCAGTGACAAGCAAGTATACTTCACAGCTACATAGATTGGATGCCTTTAACTAAACTGTATTGGCGAGAGGATTGGCGATAACAGTTTTTTTTATTCGCAGCTAGAATCTGCTAATTCTGTTAGTGGTGGGATCAGTTGGATGCCAGATAAGGACCACTGGAGTTCCTGTTGTACAAAGTACTGCAACTGTTGAGATAACATTATGGCACCTACTTGTCACTAGAAATAGGGCATTGATGATCGTTTCTCTGAGGGTGGGGGGGGGGTGTGTGGACTTGTGTGATGTGATGTGATGTGATGTTGCGTTCATGCATGAATGTGACACAGCACTGCTAGGCTGACTGCATGATTGGGATTCAGTAACAAAACCTATTCATGTTAACTGATTCATTAATTAAAGAAAGAAATTCTTAACAGAACATAAACTATTCAGCTATCGAAAATTAACATGTTTTGCAAGTGTTACATCCCTCAAGAAAAATGTTAGCAAGACTGCAATAGTAACAAAACTACTGCAACAAATTAAATTACCTGAATCGCTAAACTATTTATATATCACATAATTATATACTTTACTGTGCAGTGTATAGCAAAATGACAAATAAATTATGTTAGATAAATAATTATGATTTATTACATCTAAAAATTCGGGTTCCTGGGAATGTGACAGCATTTTCTATAATCGTGTTAATTTTGTGTATTACACCAGTGACCAGTATGTTATTTTCGGCTTTGGTCAGATGCCTTGTTATAAAAAGAACTACCAGGAATTTCCTCGTGCTTTTCATTGGCCTGACCTGGCGAGGACAGCTGCTTACTATGTTGTATTTTCAGCATCAATTCATCTTCAGGACACTTTTTGCAGTAGCCGCTGTGAGAATGACTTGCAAGAATTTGATTGATTTTGAGTTCCTGTTTATGTGCGGTCTCGTGATGGTTCGTGGCCACCCAGCTGTGTGCGTGATTTCTATGATCTAAACGTTATCGCAGTCAGTTTAGTGTCTTCTTTGTACATGTAGCTGCTGCATAAATTCTAACTGAACCCGATTCAGTTTTACACCTGCACTTAACAGACCTAGGATATATTAGGCTGTTTAAAATAAACTGCAAGAGTCAGTTATAAGAATGATAAGAACCGTACTGCGAAATCCCAGTTGGCGATGAATCTGTAAAGGCTCATAATTATGGTAGTTAGTTATTGTGAGTTAGTTCTTTCCATCAGTAAGCAAGTTGATGACAACAGTGTGGATTTAAATATTACGATTTATCACAAATTTATTATTGGCTACCTGTATTGCCGTCGTTGGAAATTGAATAAAAAATGATCATTGATAATACCAGAAGCAAGTTTAAATATGTACAAAATGGCGTTGAAAGCCTTGCTTTGTTGTCCCCTGGTGAATGCTCAGAATCCGAACTGAGTGGCCTAACAAAACCAGTGGATTAAAATGTTAATAGTCAAGGGCAGTGCAAAGGTCGTCAACAATTGAATGAGTGCCATAAGATAGGGTAGATAGGTGAGATTAAATAGATAATCATTATCGTTGCCTTTCACTTATATGTATATATTTAACAACAGACAGTGTTACTTTAGCACATGGTTTCATGCAGAGACCCGTCCACCCGTCATTTGGACGGGTAAAAACTGTTGTGGACGGGTAGAAATATGGGTGGACAGGTAATAAAATGAAGGAGCAAAAAAGGTCTTCCAAAATCATAGTTATTGTCAGTTATACCTCCAAATTGAGTGTAAATGGTGTCACATGTGTTTGTAGTCCATTTTAGGTCATCAGACACATTTAAAGTTTGTAAACTGGCTTAACAGTTAACATCCATGTGTCCACCAAAACATGTGTGACTGGCAATAATTTGGTCCTGCATAAAGCACTGCTTCAGCGAGACCTATCCGTCGTCTGTCAGCGTTCAACAAAGCGATGCTCCCTGGCGTCAGGGAGAACACAAAACTGTTGACGCCTTCTGCGATTTCCCACTCCACTTCCCGCTGTTGAAATTTGTTCCGATGTGAAGGGATCCGCTTGATTCCTTGGCCAGCTGTTGCCACCCCTCTCCCTCTGACATAAATAAACAAGACTGCGCTGGGAAATGGATGGCAGATTGTAGGTTTATGACAAGCAATTTGCCAGCGCGTGCCCTCTCCCCTTCCCTGACAGCTGAGTGCCCAGGCGGCTGTCCCCCTTCACAGGGAAGAATTCCAGCCGGATGCTTTGGTCCTGCAGATGCTGATGGATGGAGCTGGGACGGGTGACCTAGGGTAGGACTGAGGGGGTGAACCCTATAGGATTAGCGCCTTTAGGGGTGTCGTTGTCGCTCGCTTACATTTTTCTGGTCGTTATAAACGTTCTGATGGATGTTTCTGCACATGTGCGATAAAT
Source organism: Oasisia sp. SBJ-2009 (assembly GCA_964017155.1). NCBI lineage: Eukaryota > Metazoa > Annelida > Polychaeta > Sabellida > Siboglinidae > Oasisia > Oasisia sp. SBJ-2009. The sequence continues at coordinate 33,600,317 of OZ024866.1, read as the reverse complement.
GTAAAATCATAATGTGCAGTGAAGCAACAAAGCATTTTTCATGTAAATGCCACAGGGTGTTTGTTAACCTGTTATGATTACTGTGAAGAGTTGCTTAAAATGTTGTTCAATACAATAATATCTTACGTTTGTTTAAATCACTGTCACGGATTATGGCGCACTACATTCACATGATTTACGCTTGCTATCAAAACATGCCTCAAAACTTGTTTGCCTCGTGTTAATTTGCGACAAATAACTTTGCTGAGATGTTATATACATCCTAACGAACAACCCGTAGTATTTATACCATAAATGCTTTGTTCTTTCGCTGCACATTGATGAAAGGATCAGGAAGGTGTGTATCACTTTATGTCAGGACATGACAACCATGGTATGGAAATGTTGGAAGGAGAATGGATTCCCTTCATTATTGTTTATTGTTCATCATTTGGTGTATGTGTGGCTGTGTGGTATCGTGTGCTATGTATTTTATTCCTGGGAAGCTAGGCACTGATTTTACCCTGTCAATCTCAGAACCAGTTTATTTTATCATGTGAAATAAGTTGTTTTATTTTATGTGTAACCTAAGTTTATGAAGATCCCACTGGAAAGAAAGTTGAAAGTGTCTGTATATTTTAATGATTTGTGCTGTGTTGCTATTTAGTTGGGTTTTCCTAAATGAAAATATTGCATTATTATGATTTCATTGTCTTATACATTCGTGAGATATTTGGTGTATTTACTTCATTCTGATTTAAGTGTTTTTCTGTTGAAGTTTAAATATTTAGTTATGTGGCGTGCTATCATTAACAATTGGTAAGGATGATGTGACACTGAAATGTAATTTGCTGACCATGTTAGAGCCATATATTCATAGTAACAATAGAAAATTAAAATAAGTAAATTTCAAATATTCATATAGAGTTTATAAGACTAAAGAATTAAAGACATTTTCATGTGTGACTGTGCGCTTTACTACGGGATTGTGGCATTGTGTGTGATACAAGGTTGGACTGAGGTAATTTACTGATGCCACGAGCTTTATGAAGAGTACATAAATTGCATGGTTCATGACAATATTTCATCAGTTTTAATCATGAATCGACCCATTCTCTGAAGTCCAGTCCTGCATCTAATTGAGCATTGTGGGACAACTATAAGGACTGATTAATGCACCGACTGGCAGATGCTGGGTTGTTGAATGTGGCAGGTAAAGTATCATTAAACCTTGTAAAAACAAACGGTGTAATTATGTCTTGAATACAGAACCTGACCTGGTTAAAATAAGTGTTAGCCATGTCAATTTGCATACAGTTAGCCATCAATTAAACTGCGTGACAAATGAGGCAATGCCATTCTGGAATCTGTTTTGTCATGGAGGCAAAGTTGAAGAAACCAGTGTTGTAGATTATATTATTCCCTGAAGGTCTCCCCTCCGTGCCAGTGAGCCATGAGGTGGATGTCCCCCTAACATTTTCCCTGTGGGTCTATCCCCAGGTATAATGTAATAATGAAGCTTTGTTCAGCACTTTCAACATGCAGCATACATTTCACTTCAAACAGGAATGTGTTATGGCATTTTCTTATCACATATTGCTTATAAAATGAAATATAATAAAAAAAGTATTAAATGTTTTCTAAAATGGTAAATTATCCATTATAATTATTATTTTAGTCTAATAAATAATATCTCTAAGATGTCCTTTAACAGGAAAGATTATTATGTTAAGCTAATAAATTAATATTATTGATATATATATATATATATATATATATATATATATATATATATATATATATATATATATATATATATATATGTATTATGTATGTATGTATATGTATGTATGTATGTATATATATATATATATGTATATAATGTCATTTAAAAATAATTTAAAAAAAATCCACAATAAAAGGCAGTTGTATGGTATATATATTGGGGGTACATGTACTGCATATTGCAACAGCTGACATACACACACGAGTTATCAATGAATGGATCCAATACCCGAAGCAAGACACAGCTCTGTTCTCAAGATACCTACCTAGTCCTTGTACTGCGAGGTGACTGAGGGGATGTTGAAGAACCCAGGGTTGGGGGGGGGGGCATAGAGTTACCCCTGTGTGGGGGGGGAGGGGAGACATAACCCACGTGTAGGAGAAACTTTTACACAGGCAAGTGTCATCTTCCAAAGCCACACCTAACTCTCAATGTCACAAATCATTTTGTGTTTGTTGGTGCAGAATTTTCAAAAATTCTTTCCCAGGACTTGCTTTCATTGGGGCCGTGTAGGCGGGGGTCCAGCCAGGTTCACTGCAAAAGCCATCTTTATGACGCTGTCAACAAACAGTCTGGGTGATTATTATTTCAGGCCTCAGTCGTATTTTGTTAGGGTCAGGTCTCTCAATTGATGTCGTGTCGAGTTTCATCGGGCCAGTGTCAATGAAGGAACGTTGGTGCGTCAGGGAACAGTTGCTGTGAGCCAAATGTACTAAATGGAGCAGCCCAGCCGATCTGCAGGATTTGTGGTTGCTGTAAAACCTCCAAATAGCAGGTCATTTGTTTATTCAGCCGTGTGTGAGCTGCAGTTCTCTGTTTGCTTTGGGGCGGTGCGGAAAAAGTTGCTGGATGCAGTTACATAAGCTGCAAACATTTCCAGATGCTGGGCTGGAGTTAACCTTTCAAACTGGAGCATTCGATTCATGAACATGAATTGGCATAACATGGCAGAAACTGAAAACGCAGCAAGGGCTGTTTAATTAATGCCTGGTGAGCAAATGATTTATTGCACAGCAAATCAGGTTTGGTGATGTAGAAAATGCAATGATATAATAATGATATGCAGACATTGTTACTTGAATAAAATAGGTTACATTTTTTTAATCATGAAATAATTGACATTGTTCATTAAATAAGGTAATTAGCAATACTGGTACTCAGAGTAGTTATGTGATATGTTGTAGTATACAGGCAGGAACTATGTTGGTGGTTTGACAAATTTACCTATTTTTACAGGATGCAGTAAAATTGAGAAATGTTGCTACAATTCAGAGAATGGATCTAAAATGAGATGCAAACAGTCAAATTAAGGAGGAATCTCATGATAGATTGTGCACAAAAACTGCCAATAAAATTAACGTCCATGCTAAGAATCATGATGAATGTGACAGCAAGGTTTACGCGATTTCAACACTGGAATATATTAATGACCGTGATTACATTACGTCTGTAGTGTTTCAAGCCATTCTGAGCATTATCTTGTCAGTTGCATCAGATCTGTCTACTTCAGCCAGTGTCATCCGTTAAAAGTAATGTATTTTTGTCACTGTAACTTTCACATCGTTGCCCGTTCGCAATTAACCATCGAGTCGTTATCGGGGCGTCTAATTCCAGCGTATTAAAATGCAAATTTGTTGGCTGTGTCGCACTCCCCGGAGATAGGGACACGGACAAAGACGACCGTTACATGAGGATGAGACCGTGAATCGGACCCCCGCGATTACCATAGTCACTCTCTTGTGATTTCGCTTTTTATTTTGTCATAAAATCTGTACCAGATGTCCTTTCGGCCAACAAAGCCAATTTTGAGCGAGAACGCGTGACATTCCGTAGCAACATTGAAGCGTCGAGATTCGTACTAATGCCAGGATGTGATTCCACACATAGAGGCGGAAAGCCTTTGCCAAAGTCGCGTGCCGTAGTTGGCCAAATCAGTAGTAGTCATTAATGGATTCAGTGGAATCGAACAAAGAGTTGCCGCTTTTTTAGTGACAAATGCATGTTTAAAGATGCAAACGTCATGCAGTGATTGATTCGCTGGCTAATTTGCATGTGACAGAATTGAAAAGCAGCACAGTTGACGCACCCATCTGGTTGGTGGTGAACGTAACTGCTGAAGCAAAGATTGAAGCGTTTCTTGCAGATATTTTGTAGGAGCAAGTCTTGTATGCCATCAGGGCTTTATGCAGGAGCAAATTATTGCCAGTCACACATGTTTTGGTGGACACAGGGATGTTAACTGTTAAGCCAGTTTACAAACTTTAAAATGTGTCTGATGACCTGAAATGGACTACAAACACACATGTGACACCATATACGCTCACTTCTAAGGCATAACCGACAATATCTATGGTTTTGGAACACGTTTTTTGGCTCCTTCATTTTTTACCCATATTTCTACCCATCCACAACAGTTTTTACATGTCCAAATGATGGGTGGACGGGCCTCTGCATAAAGCTGTGTATGCCATGGTACAGTCTTGCTACATACTTATTTTCCAGAAAATATATATATTTGTTTGTTCTGCTAAAAACGAAAGATGTCACCTGTAAAATGTTATTAAAATTATGGTGTAACTTGATAACACTTTATTTGCCAAAATATAACCACACATAATTGTAGAGTAAATCGAGATACATAATTAAACGGGATATGGTTCTGTGTGAACGCACAAGTGTGTTTACGCATGGCTGCACATTAGATTCCATCACGTAGAAGCCATTGGGATGGGAAGGTTTAATCCACGGGCAGATGAAGCAAACGTGAAGAGCTGATTAAGACACGAGGTAATAAAATATTGATGTACAGGTGTATTCGAGCGAGCACTTCGCTAAGAACTGTGTTTCTGCTTTACAGACCGCTCACTGTTTGTGCGTGCTTGTCCTGTACGTTGGAGCATGGTGGCCGAGTTTTGCCGGATGTGACAACACCTTCGCAGAGGGGACATTTCTTATGAAGTAGGACAACGGAAACCTGCCATCATTGCTGCATTGGTGACAGTTGTAAGGTGAGGCATTTTCATTTTATAATCCCTTCTTTGTTGTGGAACTTTCTTTCTCCATCCCTCATAATATGCCATGATTAATCCAGATTTTCTCATGGCCTGTTCACAGTATATTTCACCATTTCACCTATTACTGTGCTGGTGAAATGGTAATCTAACTGGTGTGTAGTGCGTACTGTATAGTGTATATGTAGACATGTTTGCGTATTTTCTCCGAAACAGCATGCTTCTCAGATGCCAGACTTTCACAGGTCGTCTATGACTCATCGGAATAAAAAGTAATACCTTAATTTGTTATTCTCTGTTTGGTACCTACAGGTAATGTCAGGTATGCAGCACTTTCAGCTCATAATAATAATATACTGTATTGAGTTCCTGAGAAATAAGAATTCCGACAGATTCACCTAAACAGACAACAGAACTCTGATGGGCTAACACATTGTGATGGGCGATGAAATGCTAAACAAATTCTGTTTGCCTTTGAAAATGTCTAAATCTAATACATGGGATGTCGGTCACCGGGATGTCAATGGATAAAATACTAGATACTCTTACAACATGATTTGGAGGAAACATCACTGAACAGTTGCAAAGGACACACGCCTGGTTATTTGAGGGTGATGTTTGCTAACACCAGCGACAGACACTGACGACATCTAGAAGTAGAACAAACTGACCATGCATGGCCGACCACACTGTAGACATGCTTCAGAGGTTCTCAGTCAGGATGAGTTGCAGTGGTGTTTGCCACACACAACACAAAGAAGTCGCATTTAATTACCCAGATTTTATTAGCCACAGGAGTGGCATTCTCCTGCCACTGTGGTCGGCCATGTGGAAAATTTGTCTTCAGCGGCTGCTCGTAAATCAAAATCAAATTTGACTTAGTGTTTAAGAGCATGGAAAATGGTGTTTGCGCCTCAGACAAGTACAAATTGCTGCAATGGCGTAGGACAATGGAGAACTGGTGGCCAGACAGGGCTGTGGCTTCCAGAACTGGCAAATAGTTGTACAGAGTAAACTGGTATCTCCCAGTGAATCAGCTTGGTCAATTAATCAGGGTTGTGAAACTCTGGTTGGTACATCCTTCTGGTTGATTAATAAATTATAATCATGTGTGATTGATGATATAAATTATATTTATATATATATATATATATATATATATATATATATATATATATATATATTTATCAAACTTATTCGGGGCATGGAGATACACTTTCCACAGTAAATAAACTTTACTGTTATTTCCTATTTTATACAATATGTTATTATGTGAAAGTAAGTACAGTCAATTTGAAGCATTCAGAGAGAGCATTGAACAGGAACAACAACAGCGAAGTGGCTAACAGAATATACCTCTAAAAATGTGTGAATAAAAGAGACTTACAAATACTGAATACCCCCTTGAAACTAGCATACCCAATATACTGGATATCTATCTTTGCCTAAATTACAGAAAATCAATAGTATATGTTTAAAATAGTATATTGTTAACAGGGCCAGGTGTGAAGGACAATTTACAGGTGTTGTTTCCTTCGATGACCACAAGAAAACCATAATTCCCACCGCCCAGTGCAGCGGCCGCAATGAAGCCATATAAACGCATGGAGCGATGGCCATTTACAAGTCGTTTCTGTTAGCACCGCAGCCATAAATCATCCACGATTTGCTTTTTGTGCTCTGTGCAATATGCCGTATAAACTGTCCCACGTATTTTCCACAGGTGCAGAATTAATGTGACACCTGCAGCACTTGCTGTGTGTCTACGTTAGGGTCCTGTGAAATATCTGTGTCAGGCAAAATATTGTAAAGATGTACAATATCTATACCGCGATTAACTTTCATTTACTAATTTGTGCATATCATTGTGTTAAGTATGGTATGGCGTGCTCTTAGAAATTTGCTTTTCTAGGTGCATTTTTAAGAACCAGAACCAGGATGTAATGTTAGTGAAACATACTTTTTCATTTTTGTCCTACGTAAATTGAACTTAAAATGTTATGGATCAAAATCGGTGATAAGAATACTTAAACATTTTCGTGAAACGGTCCCCTTGCCTTTGTCGTTCAGTTGTACTATTTAAGCAGCTATTTAAGCTTATTACTTGGATTTTATGATTCTACGTGTATGTATATATATATATATATATATATATATATATATATATATATACATAGATAGATATACATATTACATATATATATATATATACACTGTGTGTGTATATATATATATATATATATATATATATATATATATATATATATATATATATATGTATACACACCCAACAACTGAGCTCAGCAGTTGACTTTGAAACTGTAGCGTTCTATAAATAGCCCAATGGAGAAGGTGTCCTGCCGAGCAAATAATACGCCCTGTAAAATCGCTGGTGATTAACGCTGAACGCCAGGTGCGATCGCTATCACAACACAAAGTGCCGCGAGGAACGAGTGAGGTAATTATTTTATGTAATTATTTTTTAACAATTATGGACAATTATGAGTTTGTTCACAGTCCACCTGCTGCCTGCCACTCAGCCTTGTTCCCGAGCCTCGGGATCGCTTTTGTGTGGCTTAATTGGTTCCATTCTACTCTTCCATCTGCTGGTTTTGCACCAGTCATGAATCTCGCCAGACTCTGTGAAGTGTTGTTTTCATGTTTGCCTTAGAACACACAACATGTGGGGAGCTGTGGTCGTGTGGTAGAGCGTCGGACTGTCAATCGAGGGGACGGTGGTTCAATCCCACCTGCCGCCGTTTCAAAACTTAGGCAATTTCGTTCACCCCACATTTGCCTGTGTCTTTCGGAAGAGACTCTAAAAGCCGGTGGTCCATTCTATCTGGTGTCTGTGCCAGGGGAAGTAAAAGATCCCACACAGGGGGTAAATGTGCAACCTGTAGTGGATCCACTAATTCTAGAGAAGAACTCCTGCGTTAGCCCAAGGACAGAGTGAGACCAGTTGAAGTTTGTATTGAAGTTAAGTATTATGTGTGTACGTTGTACAACAGTCATATCTTGCATTACAGTCTGTCACCTTGGTAAAGTAGCCAACTGGTAATTAAGGCCACTGTTAAGAAAAGTTGAATTTATTTCCGCTAACATGGTTATTTCACTATTTAGGTCACCTTTCTCCACTCAATAGTGATGTTGTAGTGAGATTTTTCATGGGATTTTCACAGCAGTAAAGTGTCGGGTGGACCAACTGTCTGGTGGACCAACTGTCTGGTGGACCAACTGTCTGGTGGACCAACTGTCTGGTGGACCAACTGTCTGGTGGACCAACTGTCTGGTGGACCAACTGTCTGGTGGACCAACAGTCTGGTGGACCAACTGTCTGGTGGACCAACTGTCTGGTGGACCAACTGTCTGGTGGACCAACTGTCTGGTGGACCAACTGTCTGGTGGACCAACTGTCTGGTGGACCAACTGTCTGGTGGACCAACTGTCTGGTGGACCAACTGTCTGGTGGACCAACTGTCTGGTGGACCAACTGTCTGGTGGACCAACTGTTTGTGATTCTGTGGAGATGTCCCCTCCAGGCTCAGTAATGGATCCTTTATTTAAACACACATCCAGGGTGAGTGGCACTAATACACTGCCCGCTGTAGGGTCAGTGAGATATTGGTGAGAATGCAGATATAAAACAGCTGGTTATGTTTATGTGTGTGTTGTTATTGTTGCCAGATATTGTGTCTAATTAGACGTGGCAGTGTCCAAAATCCAAGAGTCTGGTGTTTTCCCACGGGCTTTTTGTGTGCCAACCCAGTGCCACAATCTATCTTGGTGTTTTGTTTCTGTAGTTGTGCTCCTGCTCATGTTTCTGTGCCATATGGGGGGGGGGGGACCCACCTCGAAGTAATCATCTTACTTGTAAATTGCAGATCTAAAACAATCCAATAGTTAATGACTGTTGAAGCTATAAGTTTAATTCGTAGTTTCTTTAAATGTGATTTGCTTATGTGCTTCATCACATTATATATTATTATACAGTAATATATTTGCCATAATTTAGGGGGAAATTGTAAAAGCTGAAATGTAAACTTTTTATGTTTTAGTTCTTGTGCAGTGTTATGTAATGTGTTATGCCAACGTTTCAATAATGTCCAGTTATATTATTTGAACTTTGGTACAATACAATTAGTATAACCTGAAGATATCAACATTAATAATTGTATAATACAATAGCATATGAGCATTCTCTCTGCATCAAAGCCAACTTTTCTTTATAATACATTGTATGTTACATAATAACAGACACTAACTAAACTTTATGACAGTTGAAATTAATTATCAATCCTTGTTTAATTACTCTGAATTGTATTCATATATATATATATAAAGTGATATGATACAAGTCATTAATGCATATACAAATAATGTCTGTAGAGATTATTATGTAATGTGAAAGATAATTTTTTTACAAATTACAATTTTCAAGTAAATTTTAGTCCCATATCTAAAATACCATTATATATAAAATACTAATTGTATACAATAACAACTTGGCTTAATAACTCAACCAAGTCTTGTCACACCATATTCTGATTTATTTAACAACAATTGAGGTAAAATAATTACCTGACCCCCGCAAAGAGTTGGTCACATTAGTTATTAATACTACACAGTTGCTGACACTAACAAATATTTGGTTAGTGTTAACATTTGCTGTAGGTACTATGCTGCATTCCAGCTATTCAATTTATGTAATCTACTTAGGCATGTTCTGTAGCCCACTTCAATGTGTCTGAACCGTTCAGATACTATTGTGTGATAGTTATTAGCTGCGTTACACCAAACCTAACAGCTGTGTGGTTGTTGGCCACAGTGCTGAGTGTGGCTGTTTTGTCGGTACGTGAGTCGTAGACAAAGACACAGGCCTGTTTGACACCTCGCATACACGACGGCGCTTTAAAGATGTGAACAGGTTTACACCTTTGTAGGCGTGTGGCTTAATGGAACATTGTTCGGCCGTTTCAATGGCGTCTCATAGAGCACTGCAGTGCAAAGCCGAGGCACCTGCGCTGTCGTTATACACCTCAGTTCCGCCTTTGTTCGCCGCAATTAGATGCGGCGGTTTGACATTCCGCCGTGCACCGACGAAAGCTCGCCGCATTGTAGCAATCCTCAAGGGTGTGTGTGTAAGCACTAAGCACGCATGTGTGTGCTGTGATATTCAAAGGCTAATACAGGTGTGTTGACCACGGTCATTGTTTGGCCACATCGACGGGACGAGGACAAACATTGAGAGTATTACACTGGTGTGTTGGATTTCAATCACCGGACTGTGGGTAAACACACGGCAGAGATGTTTCAATACGGCAGCAAACATTCTCCTGCGCTGGCTTCGCGTGCCATGGAAACCGTATTGACTGTGCAGTGGTGTGTATAATCCGAGACTGTGGCTATGTTTGCATGAGTAATGGTCTATGGCTTCTTGTGACACACTGCTGGGGAATCTGGTGGCAATAAGTGCTGCATTTTGGGGAGCTGTGGTCGCGCCGTAGAGCTCCGGACGAAACCACCTGAGACCAGGTCATAGATGTCTGAGTCTGTTATGAAGCTGACACAAGAAACTGCAACCACTTATTTCCGTTGAGGTCCTGGCTTATTTCCCTAGATTTTCCTTCAGTAGAGTTGGCCCAGACTCCACAATAGGCTACGTTGCACCAGTCATGTTTCCCCTGTGTGGAGTCTTGCACTTCTCCAGGCATAGGCACCAACAGAACGAGACCAGTGGCTTTTAGTCTCATTTCAGAAAGACACATGCAACATGTGGTGAATAAAATTGCACACAAGTTTCGAAGTGGTTGTTGGTAGTGAGATTTGAAAATCTAGTCTACTTGAATAAGCTACTCGACCACTACTTCCAATGGCTCACCCTTCCAATACACACTGTACACCGTACACCACCGTACACAGTACATTGTACACCGTACACCGTACACTGTACTGCCAGTAACCCACAAGTGAAGGATACAACTCCTCGTAGACATGTCTCCTCGACATACAAAACTCATCACCTTTTTATAGAGGTGTATTCAGTTACCCAAATTGTTATTGTTTTTCCTGTTCAGTGCTCTCCCTGAATGCTTCAAATTGACTGTACTTACTTGCACATAATATATAAAATAGGAAATGACAGTAAAGTTTATTTACTGTGGAATGTGTATCTCCATGCCCCAAATCGACATAGGTTATATGTCCAGAGAAGTGATATTGTGATGAGTTCTGCCCATGATCGATTTTGTTCATTCACCATAACTCACGGAAGGACACTTTAAAATGGAGAAATCTTACTAAAGATCGCCTCCAAGGTAAACCCCAGGTAAAACCTATGATTTGCTAATTGACAAGACAATCAGTGGCTTATCCATTTGGGTTAACTGTTGTCTTATCGAACCTTCCACTTCTCATCTGATTATCTTACTTCTTATATGTGTAACATGTGTTCAGTCATATCTTTCAATTTTGTCAATGAACCTCTTCCAAATGCCTGCATTTATTTTATCAAGAATCCACAACTGAAGCGTATTCAAGAACTGTAAATGACTGGTTTGTTGCAAATGTCACAACCAGTGTGAATATGTGCCAGTTATATGTCAGTCTACGTTGTTGGAAATTAGTAAAATGGTGGAAATGACATGTGTGCAGTGGACCGTGAAACTCACAGATCATGCATGACACCGGTTGCCTGGCAACGGCAGTGTACACAAATCATGTGGTCAGTGATATGGAAACAAAAATGTCACTTTCTCTCCTTTCATTATATTGAAATGTTTTCGCATTTCGGTAGCAAGAAGTCCCCTTCGTTGATTGCAATCACACATGGCTCTTTGGCATTCCAGCATACCAATAGAGACAGTTTTAATGGAACCTTGTGTATTTGACATTTTTCACATAGCATATTTGAATTTAAATAAAACGTAGCAAAGCTGCATCCACATAGTTTGGTTTGTGCTAACATATTTTCACCTTCATCACATTTGTTGGTTCTTTTCTTGTAACAAAATTGACAAAACATTGTCCGTTTTGTTTAGCCCAACTTAAAATGTTTGCCATTGGTTAATGAACGGATAGCATTTGCCTAGCATGTGTATGGTAAAATATTATCTTAACGTTCTTAAGATTTTTATTTATATGATAATAAAAAAAGAATTCTTACCAAACATTGTAATCTTTTCTTCAGCCAGACTTCTTGCACAACTTAATGTATTTTTGATAGAAATGTTCTTTTCAAGTTTTGCTCTTGACAATAGTAGCAGCTTCCAAACGTATAAGTAAATGGCACTAATTGAGTATACAAAGTACATAAGCAACTGTTAGATCAGGGCTAACATCCCAGCAAAATGGACATAGAAAGAGACAAGTGAACTTGGTAACTTAGTACCTTGGGAGGTGATGCAATTACAGTTCTGCCAAAGGTTAGCAGATTAATATATCAAGGATTGTACTTCTTCTTATGGTTAGCTCATCACTCTATGTTAGCCACATGTTTTTGACTAGAGTATTGTCGAGCTTGGTTTTCAGAGTTGTCCTTCTCTAGAATTAGTGAGTCCACTACAGATTACACATTTACCCTCTGTGTGGGATATTTTACTTCCCCTGGCATAGACACCAGATAGAAGGGACCACCGGCTTTTAGTGTCTCTTCCGAAAGATACAGGCAAATGTGGGGTGAACGAAATTGCCTAAATTTCGAAATGGCGGTAGGTGGGATTGAACCACCGTCCCCTCAATTCACAGTCCGGCGCTCTACTGCACGACCACCACTCCTTACTTCTTCTAAAAGCAGTGAAGACATCAAAGCAGAAGCCTCAGGTGCCCTTTGTTCCCAGCGAGCTTGTGGACCAAAGAATAAGAAACTCAGCACCTAATTAGTTATTAATCAATCGATGTAGCATGTTTAATCAAACACCCTAGCCAGCCATGGGTGGTTTACTTAATGAGGTTTACATAATGTATGAATCTGGTGAGTCTTGCAAACCCTTGTCTTTTTGAGAATTGCGAATATTTAATGACGCTTTTTTCTATGTGATATTTCTTAAAATATTAAATTTATTATTACCGCCCGGTAATTTAAGTTATGTTGGTAAAGTTAACTTTGTGGCGGTTTGTGAATTGTGGTTATCAGCCAGATGTATTGAAGTTCAAAATGTAGGTGATTCAAATCAAATTATGTAGAATGTTGCCAGTTGTCTGATCAGTTTTGTTAAGTGAGTGTTTCTTTGTCATTTCAATGCAATACCTTGATATCTGGGGTTGAAATAAAACCAGGGGTTCTTTGCAGTTGTATTTTGATAAAATAGTTAACTGCAATTTGCAATTTCTAGTAGTATTTGTACAGTTAAATTGACACTTAATATTCACGTGATAGCTCATACAGAAAGGCCAACTTGGGGTAGATGATAATTTCATTGTTAAAAAGTCAAGATTTTTAGTTAGATTGACACTTAATATTGATGTGATAGCTCATACTGAAAGACCAACTTTGGGAAGAGAATAATTTTGTGGTTAAAAAAACAAGATTTGTTATAAGTATTTCTGCAAGTGATAAATAAAATGACACTTGTATAATAGGTACATATTGGATCATATAAGACAATGTCGAGGCATTGAAAGTAGTGCACATTACTGGCAGCAGTTGTGGAATTTGATATTGTAAACGACAGAGAACCGTCTAATGAAATGCAGTCATCATTGCAACAAAATGGCCGCCTGTAAAATGACAGCCGACCAACTTCACCCTTGCTTAGTCGCTGTCAAAAGCTGTTGCTAATTATTCCATATCGTAAACCATAATGGTTGTTCCGTTGGCAAGGCAGACAAACAGCTGATTAATTTCGGCTGACCCCCGTATCCGTGGTGATAGTGTTTTTGTCACCCCTGTAAAGCTCGCTGGTTTGTGATTGAACGTAAAAAGGGTGATGTATGGTCGACAGATCAGAGTCGTTTGTGCCGCTCTCTGACATTTGCAGAATGATTGATGCGTTGTTAGCGTGGCTGGTTGTCATCTTCTCCTCAATGCAGATGTCGTTTCTTTGTCGGGTTTCTTCGTTTTTTGTCGCGCGCATGCACGCCCGCATGCACGCACACACATACCACCACCACACGTGCACACACACCATCACCACCATACATACATACACACACACCCACCACCACCATCACCACCACATACACCACCACCACACACACACCATCACCGCACACGTACGCACACACACACGCACGCGCACACACCACCGCACGCACACACACATGCACACACACACCACCACCACACACACACACATGCACACACACACCACCGCACGCACACACACACACACACACACACACATGCACACACACACCACCACCACACACATGCACACACACACCACCGCACGCACACACACACACACACACACACACACACATACACACACACACACACACCACACACACACACACACACACACACACACACACACACACCACTGCATACACACACATACACACACATACACACACACATACACAGTTACACACCACCACCACCACCACCACCACCACCACCACCACCACCACCACCACCACCACCACCACCACCACGCACGCACGCACGCACGCACGCACGCACGTACACACACACACACACACTTGTGACAACAGACAATTCCCTATTCGTGAAACATGTAGGATCAAGGGTTTGCAGGATCATATTTTTACCAGTCTATAATATTGCGGTGGACACTGTTTTGATGTACGTACATCTGCACTGTACACACATGTATGTTAACATATCCGACCATTGTGTACTGGCCAGCATGGTAAATAAAGTGTATCTTATCTGATCTAAATTAGATCACTGTACAGCTGGCTAAGTATTACATGGACCTGGTAATCTCAGCACTATCAGCTGTCAGAATCTACAACAGCAGACCAGAGGCTTCCTTTGTTTCCTGCAGTGCACATCAGTAATGGCGGAATAATCTACAGAGAAATCAGAATTTCAGATTGGCCAATTTATCATGTGATTTCATCAAATGAAGTTGTCTCAGTCACTGAGTCCATCCATGGGCATACAGTCCCAGCTTCCAGATGGCATGTATCGTCTTTGTTCTACCATGCTTTCTCAGTGAAATCCTCAGGATATTGTAGGAATGGAATCAGCCGTGGTTGTTTAATTATGCCTGACGTGTACTGGTATTTACTTAGGTATTTTGATGTCATGTTTAATTTGTTCCATGTTGAACATTTTAATAGTCGTACATTTATTATTTTTTCTCTTTAATATTATTTCTACTTAAGAGTTAGTTTATCATAAATACACCTTGTACTTTTGTTTATAATTGTCTTCTCTACTATAGTATGGTTATATTAAATTCATTGCATAATAAAATTATGGAAGACATGGTTTTTTATTTCGATGATTTGACAAATAACTTTGTCATCCTTAGAGTCACATGGACAAAGACAATGGATAATAGTGCTGAAAAAATACTGGTCCAGTGTCTTTCCGGCCATATTCAGTCTGAAAATTGTGAGCTCTGTGTCTAAGCCTATTGACACCAGAGGCTTTGCAGTATAAAATTCGGATGGATAAATAGAAATGTTTTTATTTTTAATGAAAAAAATGGAGAACAAATTTACCACTGTTGATTTGGCAAGAAACTGCAGAATTGGTTTAAGTCTATAAACAAACTGTAACACCATTCTAAGTGTTATAGTGATATGTTTATTATATACTGTGTTACATGATCAACAAACAGTGGGCTGTTTATTTTAACAAAACTCATCTGTTAAAGCTGACTACAGTGTATATATTGACAACAACAGTGTGTTTTATTTCCCCATGGCCCTGTGCACGAAGTATGAG
The DNA here is from genome assembly GCA_964017155.1 of Oasisia sp. SBJ-2009. Taxonomy (NCBI): domain Eukaryota; kingdom Metazoa; phylum Annelida; class Polychaeta; order Sabellida; family Siboglinidae; genus Oasisia; species Oasisia sp. SBJ-2009. The sequence continues at coordinate 33,584,677 of OZ024866.1, read as the reverse complement.
AGAACGCTGGCTACTTTCCATGTTGTAGAATGTCTTGTATGCATAGGAACGTCTATGCATATATTGTATAAAACATATTTGTGTATAATTATTATAATCATAAACTATTCATGCACTACAGTTAGAGAATTATGGACAATTAGACGCACATGAACGTGATTTGCTTCTGGCGAAATGAGTAGCAGTGGGAGTTTTAATGTAGAAAAACCACATAGTTAGATCATTAATCATTTCCCTGTAGTTCTACTAGTGGGTTTTATGTATATCTATGAGGAACACTTACACAACAACTTATGAAAAACTGCCAAGAACCAGCTGTTATGTTTGCCTGTCTGTCTGTCTGTCTGTCTGTCTGTCTGCCTGCCTGCCTGCCTGCCTGCCTGCCTGCCTGCCTGCCTGCCTGCCTGCCTGCCTGCCTGCCTGCCTGCCTGCCTGCCTGCCTGCCTGCCTGCCTGCCTGCCTGCCTGCCTGCCTGCCTGCCTGCCTGCCTGCCTGCCTGCCTGCCTGCCTGCCTGCCTGCCTGCCTGCCTGCCTGCCTGCCTGCCTGCCTGCCTGCCTGCCTGCCTGCCTGCCTGCCTGCCTGCCTGCCTGCCTGCCTGCCTGCCTGCCTGCCTGCCTGCCTGCCTGCCTGCCTGCCTGCCTGCCTGCCTGCCTGCCTGCCTGCCTGCCTGCCTGCCTGCCTGCCTGCCTGCCTGCCTGCCTGCCTGCCTGCCTGCCTGCCTGCCTGCCTGCCTGCCTGCCTGCCTGCCTGCCTGCCTGCCTCTCTCTCTCTCGTCCTCTCTCCTTTTCTCTCCCTCTCTCCTGTCCCTCCCTCTCTTCCTCTGTCCTTCTCTCCCTTCCTCCTTCTCTCCCTCTCCTCTCCTCATCTCTCGTCTCCTCACCCTTCCTCCCTCTCCTCTCCCTCCCTCCCCTCTCTTCCTCTCCCTCCCTCCACTCTCCACCCCTTCTCCCCCTCCCTCCCTCCCTCCCTCCCTCCCTCCCTCCCTCCCTCCCTCCCTCCCTCCCTCCCTCCCTCCCCCTCTCTGTCTCTTGTTGAGAGAGCTAGGCAACTTGTCACTTGGCAATTTGTCAGCACTGCGGTGTGTTATTTATATTGCCAGGCCTGGCACTGCAGGGTTTCGTTGGGAAATCAATACAAAATGTAACTTGGTATTTTTCTCAGCTAATGCGGGGCTGTGATGCATTGCTAATGCCTGCGGTGGTTGGGCGCAAAGAGCCGCAGTGCGTTATTGATTACACAGCTCACGTATTTGAAAGCATTTTGTTACACTGGATAAAGAATAGATGACTGTCATTGCAAGTGCCTAGGCTTCGCCACACTTTTCATCCGCCAGGCTGTCTAATGTGAATATATCTTATTTAAGGCATTGTGTATGGTTTGGATATTTCTGATACTAATGATACCATTGTTTCTTGTCATGTTGTACAGTGGTGCTGTTATTTCACATGAGAAACATACACGTTGATAAAACCAAATTTTATTAATAATGTTGTTATGATGTAAAACTAATCATGGTACACTGCACGATGAATTGTTCACTACTGACTCGACTCGGTCTACAGCTCAGAGAACTAGAGCAATGTGGAATGAATGAAATTTGCCATACTCTGAAATGGCAACAGCAGGATTTTAATCTGGATTCACTTGTTAGTGAGAAAAAGTCTTGATAACAAGGACAGGTTTGATGCCTTGTTTAGCTATGACAGTGCTGCGTGCCTCTCTTGAGAGTGAGGACTAAGTGAGTCAACATGAAGGATGGTACACAGACGTTTTTATGGCTAATGATGTTAAGGCTGCAGACCCATATTTGAAAACTCCAAAAACTGGTTCTGTAGTTTAGCTCTGAAAATAATAACATAATTTAATAAGAAAATACTGAGACCGATGCTTCAAGAGCATGTGGGTGCATTTGTTGCTAACTTGCAACTAAGTCAGCCACTTGCTTCTGATCATAAGATAGCCCACTACTGCCAGATATTTTTTAGTAGACATTTGTGTAAATCATGGTGTTGATTCCTGGCTGGTAATGCACTTTCAGTAGGGAAATTTTTGATTTGGAGAAGTCAGTTACATCTTTGTATATACATAACTGACATACATGCGTGCACATGAGTGTACATATGTATGAATATGTGTGCACAGGTGTGCAAGTAATTATATATAAATAGTCTGGAGGTCCTGAGATTGGAAAGCAATTTGGAATACACAATTAGAATTTACAGCCAGGACTAAGACATCCTTGTGCTGAATGACAGTTGCTTCCCATTTTATGGTTGTGACCCCTTGCATACAGACAAGTAGGGTTCCTCCATTTTGTAAGGGGGCTATTTGACACCCCCACACTCCCCCCCCCCCACCCATTGACATTCTAAAATCTGTGCACCATGCACACATTGACAAATTTCCATTTTATTGAGAGCCACATTTGGAAAGCAGCAAATAAATACATCTGGGCAGAAGACGTGACGGCGACGCAGTGGGGCACTGTCGAGAACCTGACACGGCGCTTTGTCATGTCACTAAAGACCGGGGAACAAAGCACCCGTTTCTGAGGCACAGAACGGCTTCGGGGATAATTGCTGTCACCGGGATGTGCAGATTTAATTGGACACCGGTTGGGGCTTTGTGACCAGGACGGTTGATATGATTGGAGTGATGCATCGGAATTCAGTCGTCTTGGCCAATCAGCAAGTTTGTTTATGTTTCTCGTTTCTCCTGTATGACGTCTGCAGTTGCTGACTGGTCCTTCATCTTTTGAAAGAAGTTTACCGTGTTTACGTTTCAAGTAATGTTTGAACTGTCTTTTGAAAGAAGTTAACAGCAAGCCATGATTAAGTTTTGAGTAATGTTTGAAGTGACATTTTTCTTCACACTTTGATATTATTTTGGTCTTGTTCCTAAACCAAGATGTGTCCAAATGGGTATATAATAAATAAGTGATCTACATAAATTATTATTTCTAATAATTGTATATTGTTAGTTGTCACCAGTTCATAGATATATTCAGTAATTGTTATATATTTAAAATTACAAATAAAAATACCCAGCTTATCATTTACATCATTACCCATTAGATGCAATTAAGAAGAAATTATTTAAAATACATGTAATCATTTAGAAACAAGGAACTGTCAGTTCACTATTGGTCACATTGGTGACATTTTGTTCAACGTACCCTCACAATCCAGCAAAAACAGGCTGTCAATGTACTTGTCACAAGCGACAAAAAGTTACGGCACAGAAACAGTGTGGTGACAGCAGATAGCAATGACACAAATTACCACTGAAATGTTCCTTTGAGCTGTTTGTGTATCATTGTCCCTGCGGATTTCAGTCGCATACATCACCGGGTCCTCTAACTAATAGCCACACACATGCTTTTAGCAAATTTGAAAACACATCAACCATTTGCCCGTGCGCACGCAATTACAGCGCGAGGTGTTTTATGTATGGGAGTAGGCGAGCACTTTACGCTTGTCGCTAGGCTAATAGTGTTTCACTGTGGCCTTCTGGGAGGCAATTCAATAGAACGTTTTCATCAGTAGGGTGCCCGGTCGATTGACACACGGGGCGCTTGTGAGAGAAATGTGACTGGGCAGGACGTATTTGCATCTGTTACCAGCGGGGAGTGTGTCATTATGGTGATTCGGTCGATTTGAAATCTTTGCAGCTTGGGGGAATTAGCGCCCCTGTGCTGATTGAGAATCGGCAGGTATCGGCAGTTCGCTTCTGTTCGCATACGTGACGGGAATATCTAGTTCGTGGCATATGGAGATCTGTTGCATGTGATGTGAACATTTGTGGCGTGCATCTCGCCACTAGGCTGCCGGGTTGCTTGGGTTTTTATTTTTATTTGATTGCTGTCGGTGAAATCGTTTGTTGTCACTGGGTTGTGATGGTGTCTATGAGTACATGTACATTGTTAGAGAGGTTGTTATTGAGAAAGAGGGATACAGACAATTGGACATGGGCAGGGAAGGAGAGACAGGGGAGAGGGGAAGAGGGAGAGGTAAACATGCCCAGTTTGAAGACACAGTAGACGTTTTCGGTTCTATACACAGCTGTTGTATTTCTGTAGAAAGACTATTATTACAGAGCTGTGTAGGGTATTTTTTCCAGTCAAAGAATGTATATAATTATAAGCGTGCTGTCATGCACACATGTATGCATGCACACAGACATTTGTACACAAAATTACACACACACACTTGTATGTAGTCACACAACCCTTACACCATGCCCAGCTACTCACATGCATGCACAAGCACACATACATACATACACACACTCACATATACACACATGCACACACTCACATACACACACACACACACACACACACACACACACACACACACACACACACACACACACACACACACAATTGTGCTGACCTTGAACTCTTTATACTCTTTAGTCCCAAAGGACAGTAGAATAAATTCATCACAGTTGCAGATACAACTGGCTTTGTATCACCAGTTATAATAAATGTTGTGTGATCTCCGTAAGACGTTATCGTCATGTTTACTGCCAGCACAGCAAGTGGTGAATCAGTACCCAGGATAAGACTCTGACCTGACATGTCTTATGCAGCTGTCTGGCAGAGATAACTTGTGAGAACAATCCCACATGATCCAGCTTCTGCAAGTGTTAATCTTGTAGAATATTATGTAAATGCAATATTGGACAGTGTATGACAATCTGATCTGATGTCTGGCTTGGGATGAACGGCAAAGACGCATGAATCATGTTGTGACAGGGAGGCTTGGTGAAGACTGGAAGTGTCTATCCCAGGGGACTCACAGGCGCTGGTTCAATAGATGACAGAGACATGTCTGTTTTGGGATGTAGTTTCCCTGGGAGAAAATGGAGTCTGTTGAAGACAGTGGCGTGATAAATAGTTGTGATAACAATACATTAAGTATTTCACAAAACACTCGAAAACAACAGTGAGTTGGTAATACATTGCAACATAACATTACATTTTATATATTTTTCATTTATTGAGAAGCTGTGAACTCTGGGTGTGTCAACAAGACTGAACAAAAACCAGTAGAAATTATTTTATTATACACTGTATTTTACAAAACAACCAGCTCATTTGTTCATGGACCTTCCTCATAAAACATTGCATACGCTCATAACATCTTAATGATAACAAGTTTATTTTGCAAATCTTCATGTTTAATTAGCTCGGATCCTATAGGTTTTTTAATCTTAAGAACAGAGTTCTGAGCCAGATATGTGTGATCGAATGTTTAAAATCAATCATATCACCAGTATTAGTTTAAACAGTTTGTTTTGACAAGTTTACTGGGTAAACATGTTATATTACTGATATGTAGTTTGTATATATTACATACATTTTATCATTAAACAACCACCTTTAACAAATATAATTCTTGATGTGGTAGGTGTGTTGACAACCCTCTTCTACAATCTCAAGTGATTCAGGAAACTCACCTTATAGAAGAACACTGCTTAACATCAGTGGAACACATTGCATCATCAACAGTCTGTACCATGGTAATGTCAAGGTTGATTTGGAATCAAGTTACTAATTAACCTGTGGTGTAGTTTGGCTTCTTGTTGATGTGATTATGTCTTCCTCTGTAGTCAGACTCAGATGAAAGGAGGTGGGTAATTGCCAGGGTTGGAGGATTGACTTAAGTGTCCCAGCTCAACATACAACAAAACACCTCTTTGATTGCAGTGATTCAGATGAGCATGTCACCAATGTTGGCTTCTGTGTCTGCTGTGGCCTGTCTGGGACACAGTGGAGTGCTGTGATCAGTCCCCAGTCAGTGCTGAGCTGTTTGTCTTAGCTTATCAAGTGCTTCGCAGGACTTAGAAGACATCAGGAGAATGACTTTGTCTTCATCATCGTCACTTCTTTTTGCAGTCTGTGCACATAGGTTTATTGGCAAAATGTCACTGGTCATGATTCATTGAAAGGGTTACAGACTATTTTACAGACATCGCACCATTTCTTTTTGTATTTAAAATATATTCGTTGGTTATAGTATCCATAAAAATGCATTGTCATTGTGTTTTTACATTTCATGATGAAAGACGACTTGTTTTATGGCATCCACAAAGATAATTTATGGCATTAATAGATGGTGGGAATATAATGTTTTCAATGGATAATTTCAACTTATTAACACAGTTTCTAACAGTAGATAGACTATTACTAAAATAAAATGATCACTCATTAAGTAAAGCAATGTTAATTTATATGTGCATGAAGCACGCATAATATAAGTATTAAATTATGACATTTTAATCAAGATCATGATTAAAACTTGTGTTCATTCCATCTTAACAATATCACGGTAATGTAGTGTACCTGACTCTGCTCTGTCATAATGTATGCAACCAATTACCAACAATAATTTATTTGTGCTCTTTCTGTGTTACTTGAACTTGTCAACTTGTACTTTGTTCCAACATGGAAACGTTGTTGTTAGTGTTATTTGTGTCCTATAACAATGTCTTCTTTCTTGCAGACCAAGAAACGTGCTGCTCCTGACCAGGTAATTGTTTTGTTTATTTTGTGTAATGCATTGTCATGTAGACCTCTGAAACCATTCAACTGTTTCAGAAGACATCTCCTAGATGTCACCAATGCTTAGGTCAACAAACACATTGTTTAGAACATTCAGAGAAATGACCCTGTGAACAACTGTGCAAACAAACCAAACTAGTTCACAATCCTCAGAACTCTACATCAGTCGACAACTTTAGCATATGTCACTGTGATATGCTCAACACTAAGCATTTCTTCGTGGTCGCAAATGGTGTGGCTGTGTTCCTAACATCCTACAATATGAATCGATATCCTGTGCATTCGGTGGCAGTTGTAAATAATAGTTATGCAAATTATGTAATGAAGTCAATATAAATTTACGTGAGTGATCACACATTGGCGGCATGTATTTATATTCATTGACTCTTCCAACTTATTTTAACCAACTCGTTTTAATCGGTTATGGTTGGATGTTAGGAAATCATTCCCTAATCACATCCTTGTTTTCTCCAGTTCTGTGTTCCATGGTAAAGTCTACAAAACCAAGTTGTGATAATTGTGCATACAATTTAGTATATACTGTTGTGTGTATTATTGTTTGGGTTGTATATGAATTGTTTATATTGTGTGATTTGTATGCAGTGCTGAACAAAGGTATTACCATCTAAACAATACCCCCCCCCCCCCCCCCCAAGTACACCAAGATTTCATTTGCAGCCTCCTTGGCAATGTTGAACAATATATGGGGTATTTGCATTTATTAACCTTACAATCCGGGAAACCAGCCATTGAATTGAATGAATGAAAGTTGATATAACAACAGCAACACAGGAATATACAACAAAGTATGAAAAATAATACAATACATAATGGTAACGACAATACAATATAATATCGGTGCTGTTGTTAAAAGGACATAGCAGAAGTCATATGACTTGTAAGGCGCTATGCCCTTTTCAACTAAAATACGTAATAGTTATAGTAAAAGTTATAAGATTGAATACAAACCAACACTAATTTGAATTGATAATTCCATGCAACAAATTTTAATTATTGAGAGCAAATTAGTACATCAGGTGGTATATATGTTGCTGAAAGTTAGCCACCTTGTTGTAATGCAAGCAGTGAGACATGCTATATTTAGACGTGATGATGAACATCTTACCGACACCTCAAACCTGGGTGATGGGTTATTTCAACACAACACAACACACACTGGCCTCCAAGAGATGATCAATTGCCAATTCCTTGATCTCATCTCCAGCCCTGCCAGCCTGGGTGGATACTGTTGAGGCAGTCAGCCCAACCAAGTTGTCTGTCTCCCCTCACTTCTGGTGCTTTACCAGCTGAACAAACAGTCCCTGATACCCATCAACTCGATGATGCAGACACCTTTTTAGTGCGTTTACCTGCAGGAAGCTCACTGTCTTCTGCAAGTTACCACACAGAGAACTTCAGTCCTGAGGCGATTTGTAAGATTTATTATTGTGATGTACTAATATTTGAAAAAGTCACAATCAAATTTACGTATGTAATCCTTAACTTAAGGCAATCGCAGAAGCCGTTGAAACTTTGCAATGAACATTTAACATATGAATTGACTATAAAAGAAACTCAGAATACAGATGGTTTCAAGGCAGGACAAGATTCAAGACAGACCCAGAAGCAGCACAAGAGATGATGTAGAATGTGCAAAAGTAGAAGTTAGACGCCCTTCCACTACATGTCACCAAGACAAGGTGCAAGAGTAGAAGTTAGACGCCCTTCCACTACATGTCACCAAGTCAAGGTGCAAGAGTAGAAGTTAGACGCCCTTCCACTACATGTCACCAAGACAAGGTGCAAGAGTAGAAGTTAGACGCCCTTCCACTACATGTCACCAAGACAAGGTGCAAGAGTAGAAGTTAGACGCCCTTCCACTACATGTCACCAAGACAAGGTGCAAGAGTAGAAGTTAGACGCCCTTCCACTACATGTCACCAAGTCAAGGTGCAAGAGTAGAAGTTAGACGCCCTTCCACTACATGTCACCAAGACAAGGTGCAAGAGTAGAAGTTAGACGCCCTTCCACTACATGTCACCAAGACAAGGTGCAAGAGTAGAAGTTAGACGCCCTTCCACTACATGTCACCAAGACAAGGTGCAAGAGTAGAAGTTAGACGCCCTTCCACTACATGTCACCAAGACAGAGTATTACAGCTGGCACGAACCAGTGTTTAATCCTTTCTTTTGTGAACATGTTGCCAGTGACATTCAAACTACAGTTTGTCTATGAACTAGTGACAAGCAGATGTATAAGTAGTGTTAAGTACACTCTGTGTCCTGGCGTATGTTCATGCAAGAAGTTACTGAACATATAAATGTTGCATTTGTTAAGAACTCTGCGGAAAAAGCAGAATGTATGTGGGGAGATTTGTCAGTGCCGATTAGAAGATATACATAAAGACTAGGTTTGTCTTGGTGGGCTTTACATTCAATCTGGCATGGTAGGATTACAAAGCACTCAAAGATACGTCTGTCAACATAAGTACTTGTATATTAATACAGTAAAGTTGGGCCATGGAAGAACACGAAATGTGATGCAACTGCGTCACGGTTGAGCAATGACGTCACGATTTCGTCACATTGAGGATGTTGTCAATGAATGTTGTAATAATTTTATTAACAATAGGATTAGTTGTGAACAGTCACTTTAAATAAACAAATTCCAGTTTGCCAGTGTTTACAGGCAATACAGCGATTAATGGGCGAAGTTCCAAGTCGCACACTGCGACAAAAGCAGTTTATCTAGTCGCAGGTATAATAGCAAACTTGCAAATGCGAGTAGATAGTCGCAACTTCGAGCCGTACTTACAAGTAGCGTGTGGGTACCTTTTATCGACAGGGTCCCTAATGATCGACCGTTTCATAAATGCAATAAATGGATGCGCCCATGACATCAGTTTGCGTGTTTGTTTACACATATACAATTACGTTAGTACAGTAACAGTCAACATCAAAAATAACACGCAAACTGATGTCATGGGCGCATACATTTATTGCATTTATGAAACGGTCGATCATTAGGGACCCTGTCGATGAAAGGTACCAACATGCTAATCATGCTGGTATTTTGTCACCAAATTGTATCAAACTATTTTCTTTTTAGAAATCGTCAATGAATATGCTTTGAATAGAGAATAATTTAAATTGCGTAACTTTATATCAAAGGCGAATAAAACGCGGAAAACTACGCAAAAACGGTCGATCATAGGTCCCCTGACGCTACATTTCTGCACGTCCAACATTTGTTTCGACACATACACTATACAATAGATCACACGTCAGACGTACTATTCCCAGTCAGACTACGCGTGCAGTATTTCGTCCCCGGTGTTATTTTCTTCACGGACGGCAAACGGCACCGTTCTTGTTTAGACTGGGCCAAGTGCCCGTCGACTCGGGTGACTTAACAATCGTAATAATCTCGTAATCGCCGTAATCGACGTAATCATAGCTCGACATCCGAATAACTTCGGCGACTTTACCGACAGGCGTACGTTTGGGCAACGGGTCCGGTTTCTTAATCGCTATGTCAGCATTGGGTGTTTTCTATGTCGGAAAAACAACCCACCGTCTCGGTTTTCAATAAGCGCCATTTTGATGTCGGTCGAATGTAGCGTGAAAGAGCCGACAGATGGCGTGGTAGTTTCTACTCGATTCACATCTGTGGGTGTGTTTGTTATTTTGTTTGTATCGTAATTAATAGATTTATCGTTAATTCAAAAATATGCATTTATCGTATAATTAATAACAACTCAGAAATCGCTAGAAATAATGTTGAATTTTAAATAGTTTTTGAACACCGCTCTGCAAATGTAATGAAACAATGACGACGTACTTGGTCAATCCCGGTTTCTGATAAGCAGTATTCAGACGAAATCTAGTATGGCGTAATCAAGGCGTATACGAAAATGTATGGTTTTCTGGAGAACACACGCTGGTCAAGTTGTATTTTGGGGAAAGTAGTCTTACACATCGTTCTTGGATCAACGAATATTATAGTATTTTATTATTATTATAAGTGCTACTGGTCACATCGTTATAAACTAATAACTAGTATGTACCCTCAACCCCCCCCCCCCTCTCCCCCCCCCCCCTTTCTCCAACCCTCCCTCACTCCGCTTTCGGCCTCGGTTATCGTCCGGTTTAAAACAATCCAAATATTTGTCTGCGGTTTAGCATGCGATGGCGTTAACTAGAGATTCGTCGTCATCGCATGCGCCATTTTGTACGCGTTGGCCACGTTATGACGTAACCAAATTGTCCCGTCATAAACGCTCCGATTATTAACTTGTAAAGTTCTACGTGTGCGTGCGTGCGTGTGATAAATCAGCAAATCGTGCCCCCCCCCCCCCCCCCCCCCCGCCTCTTCATGACGTCGAATGTCGTGACATTCGCAACGTAAAGATGTTTCGCGGAAAACGTCACAATAAAGTATTTCACCTCGATATTTCTGTCGGTGTATCCACGAATACCACGCTCGCACAGATTGCGTGCCGCGTCGAGGCTGAACCGAGTATACGCGGCCTTGTGGATTAATGAAGCCAGGTCACATTTACGGTTATGTCGCTTGTAAAACGTGGCCTCGCTGAGGGACTCTCTTCCACTGATAAGAAGACCTGCGTCTGAATCACTAACGGGCCGCTGATAACGAGGCTACCCATTGTCATCGAAAGTAGCCCGATGGCTTTGCGGAGACCGCGCCTAATGTTCACTGCACCTGTCTGCACCGGGTAAAAAGTGATAAGATTGATTATCCAGTACCCTGTCACAGGTAAACACTAAACACTGTGGT
>OZ024866.1:33528311-33570811 GCA_964017155.1 Oasisia sp. SBJ-2009 | reverse complement strand
CCTGCGTGCATGTTTTTGTGCAGTAGGTGACAATAGAATGGTATCTACACAAATTCTCCGTTCCGTGATCCGTAACCAGCCAAGATTATAATTATTGACACGTATAAAAACTGAGCTTTAGTCGAGGAGTGTCTTGGGTGTGATACGACATCCCAACCGTAATAAGATTTCAATTGTGAGAATCTGGAATCGGATAGTACCCGAATAAGATTGAGAATCAGGCGTGATGACGTGTTGAGAACATTTGGCAGTGCAGGAGATGTACATCCCAAAGGCAGGACACTTGTCATCTCTGTTTTGTATGTAGATAGGTATGTATAGATTTCGCGTGAAAGCGGGAGAAGGGGTGCGCCGGATGATATTCGAGTCCGGACGAGAGGGAAAGTGCGCCCCTCCGTGCACGGGGTGCCGGGGCGCGCGAGTGCAGAGCGTTCCGTGCCGTGCCGTGCAGTCTGTGCCGTCGCACACGGCACGTGCACGCTCTTGATGCGCGCTCACGTTACGCGCCAATTTGTCGGCAGCTGACGTCGCCGCTGCGCTTCAAAGGAGGCTGCAACTGCGGGCGCGCATCACTGCCAGCGTGCCGTCAGAGAGGCCGTGGCGGGTGTTGCATGATGTGATATCGCGGATGGCAATCGTCGTCTTTCTTTTATTGCCATTGTAACGGAACACGGCGTGTGCTTGCTGCCTGCGCTCGTGGTTGCTACGAGTAAGATTGTGCTGTTTACGTTTACGTAAGACGAACGCGAATGTGTGTGTGTGTGTGTGTGTGTGTGTGTGTGTGTGTGTGTGTGTGCGCTTGCGTGCGTGCGTGCGTGTGTGTGTGTGTAAAGGGTTAGTTTTATGCTATGTTGTGACAAGACGATTCCGGAGATAGCATATGTGCTGATACAAGGGCATGACATGTCTAACGACAACATGAGTGACAATCATAGAAATACCCCACTAAATGAAGAATATTTGCAAACCGTTTATTTTCTACAAACGTTGCAAAACCACAATTGTGTTGCGTCCATTGCTTATGCATGTTGCTAAGTGGTGATTGTCTAATCCGAACATTCTGACATTCTCATGTTCTTTGTCAAATGCAACTCTCTTCGTCAGCTTGGTTGTGAGTAAATAACAAGCAACTACTGCCCCTGTTAACAATTTATCAGCCGGGCAGGTGCGTGTGCGTGCGCGCGAGCGTGCGTACGAGCGTCCGTACGAGTGTGCGTACGAGCGTGCGTACGCGCGCGTCCGTACGTTACTCGTCGTGCTGTTGTAACCACGGCTTGCGAGCGAGAGAGGCGGACGATCAGCGAGATTACCCGGCCAGACCCGGCGCGAGCGAGCGACCGCGGCGTCCGAGCGAGCGATACGCCGATCGAGGTCGCTAATATCGTCTAAATATAACCGATTGCGCGTGCTCGCGCGCGTGACGGCGACAGATTTCACACCTGCCGCTCGCGCCCACTAATAGTGGCACTACGCCGCGTCGGCGTGCACGAGAGCGCCGTGGCGAGGTGGCCGCGATCTAATCTCGCCGGCGGCTCGCGGCGGCGTTGCGAAGTCGGGCCGCGGCGAGACAAAAGCGCGCCGATCGCTGGATAAGACGCGCCGAGCGTTTGATTCACGCTCACGTAATTGTACGTTATTAAAAACCGCGATAAAATAACTGCGCCTGATTGTTTTCAGCGAAGTTTGACCGATGCTGCGGCCACCATACGCCCGTAGGAATGTCGATCGCCCCAAGGCTACGGCGGTATCTCCCCATCAGCCCGGGTCGTTTTTATATTTTGACCGAGCGTCCGAACGGTATATAATAATTATGTGTACATACCCCGGAGGCATCGACTGAACCGTTATGTTATGTATTGGAATACTGTGTTGTAAATAACCATAGTAAAGGGTGTTCCGAAAATGGTGTGAGGCCAACGTTCGGTTGATATTTACAGGTGGGTAAGTGTAGCTGGAATGGTTGTGAATTAAACACTGTACGTCCGGTAGCGTCACGTGATTAGTTGTTAACCGCTTTCGTTATCTGACACGTTATTGTCGTTTGTTCTTCCGCGTCCGTGTCGGCCAGTGTGGTTATTGTGTTGTTACAGTTTTGGTGTCGAGATTTGTTGTGTAACATTAAAAGCAGTGCTGAAGACGTACATTCTCTGAACCGACACTTGTAAGGAAGTAGGTTGATGATTGGAGGCGCTAAATTGGTCGAGTTCGTGTGATGTCGTAAGCACCGGCGTTCTTCTTCGGGCGCTGTCGGACTGTGAATGCCCTGGGCTCCTCCTTACGCGTGTGACGTAACCCATGTGGCAGAACCTTTGGAATACACAAGCGTTCACACCCCGGGTACGGTTGATTAAAGACCGGGTGCCAAGCTGCACTTGAGTTGATCCGGTCGCTGTGTCCATTCGGTCCAGTGGCGGTCTGATTGGGGATTACGATTAGCGGCAATGTCCCGTGTGTCGTGCGGACCACGACCACGCGGTAAGCCCCGGAGACGTCCCACGATCCCGCAGACAAACATCGTATAATGAGCTACATACGCGGAATACCCACTTGTGCCCGCACAGACTGGCTATTGTTGCGAGTTACGGGGGAGCTTCTCCGTCTTCTCAAAGGCGTGGGACTGCCGTCTCGGTGCAGGTGGAGAGCGACAGGCCTTTGACGGATTTGCCAGCGGGCTAGGCGCGTTAATTGTCACCTGAGGCGGGTGATCGTACCCCCAACGGGGTGTCACATTGTCGGGCGGAATCCATTCGGGCGAAGAATCTGACAGCGCGTCTCAGTTCCAACGGTGTGGTAGTCTCGTAACGGCTCGGTTTGGTTTTCTGTGGCGATACCAGTTGGCATACACCACTGGAGGAAGTGTTTCGATTGAGACTGTTCCTTTGCGACGCGTCTTCCTCCGTCCGACGTCATAGATCGACACGACGATCGACACGTCCATGTAAGTTCACTTATTGTCTGACAAACTGATTTAGCACGATGGACTCTACGTATAATTATAGCTGTCGAGTAATCGTATATCATGTTCGCGCGTTAATGTCCTGATTGTGGTGTGCGTCCATCGAATGGCAGTACATAGGCGATGTGTATAGTTCTGACCGCTGGATCTGTAACGGACTTGCCGGCGAGTGATGTAGGCTGACGTATGTATGATGCCCAGTGGAAGATATAAAGAGAGACCAGTTGTAAAGTTGTAATTAGTTGAAAATTGCAAAGCCTTCTATGTTTACAGTTCACGTAGATTTTTTCGTCCATTTTCTCACAACACCTATAGGTGTGTGGCTTCCTTAAGTTCCCTGTACCTGCTGGTACAATGGTGTTGTTGGATGAACAATAGGCGAGGAGGGTACCACGTGGATGTGGGAACTAAACATAACATGTTTGCGTATAATTATATTTTGACTGAACAGTAGAAAAGTCTGCAACTGTTAATTTAGTGTTTTTAGCATAACTTGGCTAACTAAAATGTTCTAATTTTCCCACTGGGCAACAGACTTTGAACAAGATACCGTACCCTTGTAGACGGAATAAACATCACGTTGCGATGATCATGTCAGCTCTTTGAGCGTGTACGAGATTTCATATCCCTGGACAGTCACGTCTGTTGTTCAACCTTGACACGTTCCTGTACTTCTTCGTTGTCCACCGAACGAACGCCAGCACTGATCAAAGGACCCTAGCACTCATATAGTAGTCACGAAGGGTGTGACACGTTTGATTCTCCCCACACCTCCAGCGGTATGCTCCCTTAAGGTAACTGCCAGCGTTATGTAAAGGTCTTTGAAAGGCTCCACCCCAGCTGCAGTTGTTCCACGAAGGTGTGGTGGGTTTGAGTCGGTCGTCAACTCTCGGACGTATGCCCGCAAAACATACGCCCTGTGTTGTCGGTCTTCCCCTGTAATCTGCTGTTGCCGACAGCCGCAGGAGACGGGAAGATCACAGAGGCTGGTGGTGTCATCGGACGGGAACTGTTGTTGCCTAATGCGACAGAGCACACGGTTCATGCACCTCATCCACGTTAAAATCTGATGCATCAGTTCGTTTATGGTCAAACTAAACCTAATTCTAGCCCATTTTCCTATCCAACCAACCGTTTGTTTGTACACAAAGGGGTTGAGGGAAGACTCCCAGTGCTATTATGGACGCGCACACACTCTTCTCAGCTTTGGCGTTGTAGTTTAAATTCACGTGGTAACATTTCCATCTTGCCATTCGATGTAACGTTACAAACTTAATAGTTTCAATGTGTGTGTGGAACAAAAGGGTTTTGCTACAAAGAATAAAGAACCAACTATTGGAACAGCCTTAACTGGAACATGGTGCAACATCAGAACAGAGATGGAACCGTCACCGAAGTCTTAGAACAAAGAGTTGAAGCTGAACATAGCACAGAGAGAACACAGCACTCGTTGAAATCGCAGAGATTGATCGAAACAGCTCCCATCCGAAATACCACTTGTCCTCGACGCGCGTGTCGTAGTCACGAACGTGGAAGTCGTCAGCGCGAATTAACGGTTTTTAATTGCGGACCGGGTGCAGTGTCGTAGGCGTGTGACCACGCGGCTTCCGCCCGGTTAATTGAGTCGATTGTACGTGCGTCCCGGAGCGGGTCACAATACAGCGGGTCACAATACAGGCCCAGGCCGTGCCATTGAGCGGATACTGCGGGCTCGGGTGCCGGGGACGCACAAAGCCCGGGCATTCATCCGCCGTCGAGCTATCTGCCCCATGGGCGCGATATGATATCGCGCGAATGATTTGACGCGGATCGCGTGAAATGAGGCTGCCGCTCAGCCAACCCTTCATCCGTGTTCGGGGCCGGGTCAGCCCGTCCGGTCCCCTCATTCAGTCGCCGCCCGGCTCGTGTCTTCTCGTGGGGTAACCGGGAAGAATACCGCCACCCATACGCGTGTTGGGGTTTGCGTGTGTGTGCAGGTCGGTGTGTGTGTGTGTGTGTGTGTGTGCGTGCGTGCGTGCGTGCGTGCGTGCGTGCGTGCGTGCGTGCGTGCGTGTGTTGTGCGTGCGTGCGAGCTTGTGTGTGTGTGTGTGTGTGTGTGTGCGCGTGTGTGTGTGCGTGCGTGCGAGCTTGTGTGTGTGTGTGTGCGCGCGCGCGTGTGTGTGTGTGTGTCTGTGTGTGTGTGTGCGTGCGCGCGTGCGTGCGTGCTTGCGTGCGTCTGTGCGTGTGACAATTGTAGACAAGTCTGACGACTGCGCTAACGTGACCCCGTTGACATTGTGTCACCTTCATTGTTTGCCCCGACTATACTTGTCGTCGTTCCGGCTTTTGGGGCAATGCAAACATTGTAACATTATCGGTTGCGCAATAAACCCGTCGGAATTCACGTCCTGGTAGCAATAAAAACGCAACAAGATTACGTCATCTAAAGTTTTATCTTTTTCGATTTTGTTGTAGTTACATGTTGTTAAGATCGGCATAAATGTTGACGATGAAATTGCGTTCATCAAGCATAGTGTCTTAATTTTTTATTTTATACATGGAAACGTAAACAAAATGTTTGGATAAAAATAGCAAACTCTATTATTGGCATTACAACGGATACAAGGTTGTTTAACCACACAACTATTTGGTGTTCAGCCCGTGCGATGTTCCATTGTTCAAGCCGCTCAAATCTGATTGTCGGCGGAGGCGGGGCTAATGTAACACAATGCACACATGAGGTACTCGTCCGTCCCGTGTGTTGGACGTGATCATAAAGAAAGTAGTGTAGCGTACATACGGAGTCACAAAGATGGAGTTTGTGTACGGAACGTGAAACATGGCACAGCCAACGTCAGACGAGCGAAGCCTCCCAGAACGCCTCGCGTCAAGAGAAAACGGATGTACAACTGACGATAACAAGACGTTTGTCACAGGCGAGATACGCGCGTGACCTGGTCGAGTCAAACGGATCAGTCACAGTCCCTGCTGGAGAAGAATGGCTTACGGTGGATTTTGTGTAGAATTTTATCCAAGATTTGATAATGTAAAAAGGCTAAACTGTGTCTGCTTACGTACACCCAGGGCACGACTGTGCTCAGGAGTGTTAGCAATTATACTTAAACGCGACGTCTTTGAAGAGATGGCAGCCAAATTATATTAACAAATTGAGGATCAGTAAACACATGCGTGCACCATGGTGGGTGCCAATAGAAATGTAGCCGATTTCACGGTGTACTTTTAAAATGTTAAATGATATAAAGGCAATCGCAGTAATTACTTCAGTGAGTTTTGGATTTATTTATTTATTTTAACGAGTGAGTTTCTGAAGGTTGTTGCTCCATATTGTAATATGAAACTGAAGCTTAAAGCTTAATAGCGCGCGAAACAAAAAAGTATAGCCAGATACGGATATGGTTTTACTTTTTCCTTCGCGTCACGGCCAACCAGCCGTTATGGTGCGTCCGAAAGTTCGCGTTCCAGCTGTGAGCAATCAACGTCGCTAATTGCAATTACTCGCCCCGGAATACATCCTCGCGGTATGACTGGTCGTGTCGCTAGATGAATAGGCCACTTAGGTGGTGTTACTTGTCCGTGTCATTAGTAGCTGGTGTGTTTACATCCGCCGTTCAGCCGTGACGCTATGTACTGATTGTGTTACTGTTGGCCGACGGACTGGAGTTTGTGTCCGGATATGTTAGTTTAATGGTGACATGTCGTGCCTGTAATGACAGGAATATGCAGTCATTTTTACGCGTGCGCGTGTGCGTGAGTGTGTGCGTGCGTGTGCGTGTGTGTGTGTGTGGGTGGGTGTGCGTGCGAGCGCCCGTGCGGGTGCGTACGTGCGTCATCATCGTGATAGTTACCAATCTCCAAGCGCTTTGATTGGCATTTATTTACTTAAAAGCGCTATAAACGGAATTATTCTTATTATCCAGCACCGTGCTACCTATACACATCGCTTGTGCACCGTATGCCTCTAGAGGGTTCCGTCTTCCTGATCCGTCGCCGAGAGAGGTGACTTTACTGACGTAAACCACATTCGCTAGCCGTGGAGGGTCGTCATATCCCACGGCGCTGGCGGGTGACACCCCAGGCGACGTCCTCACACGGCGCTGTGGCCAGCTGTGTCAATATTGGCGCGGTCCTGTGTGCGCGTCGATGTCACTCGAGATTAGAACCAACGCTACTAATTGCAGCCGCCGAGTGCAGGTCGACGGGAGCCTCACGACGGCAGAAGCGTGTCTAAGTCCGCCGCGCCGGATTGCACGTCGTCACTTCCGCATTGTCGTGCGTCGTGCGTCGTGCGTCGTGCGGCGAGTTTACGATGCCAGTAATTAGAACGTGTCCTTAGACAGAACCCTTTGATTTGCATAACTCGCTGGCCACTTTGGTGTTCGTAATATTAAGTCTGTGTTATGCGATGATTGGTTTGACCGATCTTATATATATATATATATATATATATATATATATATATATATATATATATATATATATATATATATATATATATATATGTATATGTATACAGTATATGTATATGTATATGGATATGTATATATATATATATATATATATATATATATATATATATATATATATATATATGTATGTATGTATGTATATGATATAGTTAGATTTTATCGTAACGTTGCAGCATTCAAAGCTGTTTACGGGTGGCTGTGTGTGACTGTCGCGATGGTGCATTGATATAATTATGGCGAATGAGCTGTGTTCTGTGTAACAGGTCACATGCAAGTTTCTTCTTTGGATAAATCGCGACTGAAATTTAATGACGTCGGTGTTATTGCGTTCAGAACTCCGTATCTTATGCATGGGCAACGTCGTGAATATCCGACAGCCATGACATGATACTTATTGGCTGTTACGTCAATCATGCAATTAGCTGACGTAGCCAGAACGCTGTATCCGGTAAATGTGGTCGCTTAAATGAGTCGCTGGTAGCTAAACCGAGATCAGAAACCCACTTCCCCGTAAACAGAAGTGTTAGTCATGCGCGCGCACGTACGCAGCGCCAATCAATGCGCGCGGCGACGACAAAACCCATCGGACATATCGAATTGCCGTCGCGTGGTTTCGAACGCCGAAGTTCGTTTCATACAACTGTCATGCAACAAACACCTCCACGTCGACGGCCGTGACAGGTCGACGACGTGTCTCGCGCCCGCTTTGTCTACTTGCGAGCTGGTTGTCGGGCCGGGCAGGGGGCCACGGAACGAGCCCGTCACGACGTCGGGGTCCCGTGGCGACACGGCGCCGCTCGGCCGACGGCCCGGCCCGGCCACCGGAAGTCGGCTCTCACAGCTGCGCAATGTGCGCACACACATTTCTACGTCCAACAGAATCGGGGTGACGGGTTGATGGATCGGAGGGTGGGGGCGCTGGACAAAAAAATAAACTACCGTGGTGTGAAAGTGAAGAATGCGAAAAAAAGACGTCGCGGCATATTGCCGGCGTGATAGTTAGTAGACTGGCGGTCGTTTGTTGGATAGCGGTCGGTGTTAAATTTGCTTTTTATGTCCTTTTGTCCGTGGGAACTGTAGCAGAAGATGTGGAGAACGTTCGGAGTTTTTTCGATAACAAAACGGCGCGTTAATATGCGCGCCGCATTTCTAACCGACGACGAGAGCCGTGTGCGTCCCGTGAAGCCGACGTGGCCGTATGTCGGCCGAGTTTGATGTATCGGTTGTCTTCGTGTCGTAACTCCTCTGCCACGACAGGCGTGAAACAGTTCGCTACAAATTGTCGCCTGCACGAAGGCCACGCCCCAGACGGGGGGGGGGGGGGGGTGTCCAGTGCTAGTTCGTCGCCCTGTCCACGCTGTTGTCGTGTCAGTTTGTTGCAAGTTGTCGGTTGGAGTTCTGCTTTGATGGCTGCGACTGTTAAGTGATTGGGGAGCTGACGTATTACCTTGTATTGGCCCGTACTCAGGTTGTACGCATTGTGATTTGTTTCCTGATTCAACCGTGTGTTGGTTGGACAGACTTGTGTGTCCGCGGGTGACGTCACGTCACGTCACGTCACGTCACGTCACGTCACGTCACGTCACGTCACGTCACGTCACGTCACGTCACGTCACGTCACGTCACGCCACGCCACGCCACGCCACGGCACGTCATCCAGTCGTGCTGTTAATAACCGCGACATCTTTCTTCATTCAGGACTTGTCGGTAACTGTTACTTAGTAGTGACGTCAGCAGGTGTCTGGGACTCTCCAATTGTCGTCGTCTATCGCCATGTTTTCCCGTCGAATATGCACGCGAGTCGAATGATGTTTACCAAATGAAACATATTTTTTGAAATGTCATCGTAATCTCTAGTCGCACTTGGTATTTCAAATGTATGTGATATTTGGCGCACGTACATTGTTCTTCTCGTACGCTACTGGACTACTGACCTATCACGTGACCCGCTGCTTAGCAAACCGCCGTGAAGCTATGGCAAAATGGCTGCCGAACAGATAGATGCTTTTAATCGTATATTATGTTTAAATTCTTGTTTCAGAAGAGTTTTCATTATGGCAAAAACATACATGTAAGAGAAACTTGCGACAATGATAAATGTGTGCAGTAATGTGTGATCTGCCGTATCACAACCGTTGTCAAAGTTGTTTGCGAAGGCAAAACTTGACGGACGTCGAGAACGCGCGTAATATTAATTGTGACGTAACAAACTGCGCGGTAGCCGAATGGTTACACACTGACGTATCCCGGCTGTTTAGCGAACAAGCGATCAACAAACTAAAATGACTGCCTGCTCACGTGATTTTCATCGTATATTTTTTTGACATTCTTGACTCAGAAGATTATCTTTATGACAAAAACCGAAGCGAAAGTTGTTAAAGCGTCAGATGTATGCAATATTGCTTGTTTAAATTAAACATATGAGTTGCTGCTTACATTTTTCACATGAGTTTTTGCTAAACAACTGGCCACGTGATGGATAGGTCAATTTCATGTCTTATGTCGCCAGAAACACGTCGTGCTTTCGGCAAAAATCGGTGCCATTTTCGTGTCTTTCCAAATCGCACCCTACAGAGTGCACTTTTACTGTCACAAATATATGTTTGTCTATACCTCTGTAGACAGACAAGCAGTATTTTCAATATTTTCATTCAATGTATAAGTGGTGCCTTCGTTCTAGTTCCTACGTCGCTAAATAAGCTCGCGTTTGGTGACTGTTGTTTATCATTTTACTTATGCTGTGCATGTTTCGTTTATTTTAAAATGTATAACTGTTTCAAGAATGCATCGATCGAAACCACCGGAATTTGCGTCGAAGTAGAACACGTAAAAACCAGCAGTGTTTCGTGTGTGTTGTGGTTGTTGCGTGGCATGCCACTTGTGTGCTTCGTTCGGTTCACTTCGCGCTGCACGCGTCATTTCGTTGGCTTTTCGTGGAATTGCCACCTTTGAGTTGAACGCGTTTTTCGAGATGCAATGGCTTATGCAATGTGACGGCGCGTGGTCCCTGTACTCTTTGGAACCAGAGTGTGTGTGTGTGTGTGTGTGTGTGCGTGCGTGCGTGTGTGCCTGCGTGCGTGCGTGCGTGCCTGCGTGCGTGCGTGCGTGCTTCAAATGCAAACAGCACGCCGTGCGTCGTCCGCCGAGTGACCGAGTACAGGAAGTGATCCTTGCTGAATCGGTACAAGACGGTCGCGTCACGGGAATCTGCATCTCTCGGTGTGATGCATCGTCCACGAGCACGCTGCAGGGCTGATGTATTGACTGTAGCAGGGAATAAATACCCTGTGGGAGGCTGCAGTAGTTGCCAGAGGTCACCAGAGATAGCTTTTTGGGCCGCAACTAACTCTCTCAAGCCACTGCAACAGGCTCCATGGGCCATTGTAATACACTCCTGAGCCACTGTGTAAGAGGCTCTTTGGTCACCGTATAGCAGGCTCATGGGCCACTGTAGCCGGCTTATGGGCCACTGTAGCAGGCTTATGGGCCACTGTAGCAGGCTTATGGGCCACTGTAGCAGGCTTATGGGCCACTGTATCAAGCTCGTGGGCCACAGTAGCAGGCTCATGGGCCACTGTATCAAGCTCCTGGGCCACTGTAGCAGGCTTATGGGCCACTGTATCAAGCTATTGGGCCACTGTAGCGGGCTGTTAGGCCACTGTAGCAAGCTCTTGGGCCACTGCAGTAAGCTCATGGGCCACTGTTGCAAGCCCCTAGACCACAGTTGCCCGGTCGTCGGTCGGACCAGTCTCCTGCCCGTGATCCCCCTCCAGATGTGCCGGTGTCCGCGGCTCCCACCTCCCGGTCGTCGGTCGGACCAGTCTCCTGCCCGTGATCCCCCTCCAGATGTGCCGTCACGCGGCTCCCGCCTCCCCGTCGTCCCATCGCCTATCGATTGACGGCCGCCTCATTTATCGCCGCCTCGGCCCCGTCTTCGTGTTGCCGATTTGTCAGCGCCGCGGCAAATAATGAGTCGGTAATGATAAAAATGCGACGGGTGTATTTCTTCAGCTGTTCCGTCCATCCGGTCGGCGCTGTGCGCTCGGGCCCGGCGCCGACTGGCGTTGTGGGGCGGGGCGAGGCGGGGCGAGGAGACTTGCCTTCCGCTGACTCGGTGACTAGAGCGTCGGGTTCTCAGTCTAGAGAAGCCGGGTTCGAATCGTGTGCTTTTGTGTTTAAAAGTTGTGCAAGTTCGTTCGCTCTGTGTCCGTCCAGTTCATTCAGCTGCATGCATGAATATCTGGTTATAGACAGTACAGGATATTTGCGCACGAATAAGTTTGTATGTTGATTGCAGTATGGCTGAATGCTTCCCAGAGAAGTAAGATGGTGTCCGGTTGAAAATAAAGGGATCGAGTAAAAGTTACGGTGCTTTGAGCTGTCATGAGAACTGGCGTTTTTACTTTATAGCACCCATACAAATGTAAAATACTGATTTGGGTTGATTAATTAAAATCGGAAGTACGGATGCGGATGTGGGTTTCTTATAGTTGAAGACCAGGAACCGAGAAGGCACTCCGAGTAATATGGCTCTGTGGAGCGCCGACTGACGACTGGCAAGCCCTAGAGTTAGAAGTATTAGTGAATGGTAATCTTGACCCTCTGACTTCTAACAGTCTCATCAGGTTTGAAGATTACCCATCTTCTTCTGTCATATGTCAGTCTTGAAGACAGACAGACAGCCAGACAGACAGACAGACGGGTTTGTGGGTAAGCCGCGGCTCCGGAGTGCACGTCACACGCACGCTGGTAGACAGCGATGTGCCACCCCGAGTCTGAGACGGAGTTGTGAAAGCACCGAGTCCTCGTCGTCTCATCGCGCCCTAACTGTCGCAACAAAGCCAACCGTGGGCGCCGCTCGATGGGACCAGACGAGATGCGCTCCGTCGGTCGTGTCCAGTCGGGTGGATTGGCGTTGTTCACAGTCGACGGTGCCAGAGCAGTTCTCTCCGGTCCGTCCATCCGTCGACGCGTCGCGCTTGAGCGCGCGCGATATGCAAATGAGTCGCGCGCGCGCTCGCTCGCGCGGACCGCCGCGGTGTGGGCCGCGCGCTCACAGCGCCGCCTGCCCGAGGCGTGGCGCACTGTTTGTAGTTGATTGCCTGCTGCGGCCGCGGCAGTGGCAGTGGCAGCAGTCGGCGGCCAAACCCAACCGCCGCAGTTCACTCGTAACACCGCCACTGGATACGGCGGGCGTGCGTGCGTGTGTGTGCCGTGCTCCTATCGTACTCGTGCTAGCGTTGTTGTCCCGCTCTAGGATTAGCCGCGACGACGTCGCAACGACAGACGTAAGGTGAGTGTCTGACGACGATCGGTGATCACCGACCGCGCCGCGTTGCCTAACTCGACAACAGATAGCGTCGGCGGAGATGGACCGATATCGCCGGCTTGTCGGTAGCGGTAGCGGCCCCGTCTTGGTCGCTGGCTGCCGCGGCGGGCATCACCGCCACGGAAGCGTGAAATTCCCGGGCGTACAAAGCGCGCGCGGGCACAGATGTTATCGCGAGGGCCACCGGGTCTCGCCGTGGCTCGAGTCACACGCGACGAGGGCGCGCTTCACCCGTAAACAGCGGCCGATGCGGGCCGGCGTGCCGGGGACGTCGCCCCGGCTGTGTACGCGCAACACAGGATGTGTCGTGTGGCGCGCTGATCACGGGGATTCCGTGCCCGCGAGCGACGGCGCATTCTTTCGCCATATTTTATTTTAAAGACGTGTTGACGTCGCGCCCACTATAAATAGGGGTCGTATTTTGTGATATTCAGCGCGGCGTATCGGATGCTGATAGTGGCGTTTAGTTATGCGTGTGACTGTGTCGGGTATGGGTAATTGTCCGTGTGTAGGAGCCGGTGAGTGTCGGAGGCTGCGCGTACAGGGTGGGGGATACCTAAGAAATAGGTGAATGACGAAGTTGGCAAGTATATCTCGAGTAGGCCCACGGGCGCTCCGGCTAATCGACTCTGACAGGGCCGTGTAGACCGTGCCGCACCGTGCCACGGCGGCACTGTGAGCCGGGCCGTCGGTGTAGGGCTGGGGATTAGACGATACACACTGCAACCGGCCAGTCGGGGTTTACTGTGACAAACACGACGTCACCGCTTTGTGGAGACAATAATAATGTATGCATATATGTAGAGAGGGAGAGGGAGAGGGAGAGGGAGAGGGAGAGGGAGAGGGAGAGGGAGAGGGAGAGGGAGAGGGAGAGGGAGAGGGAGAGGGAGAGGGAGAGAGAGAGAGAGAGAGAGAAGAGAGCGAGAGAGAGAGAGAGAGGAGAGAGAGAGAGAGAGAGAGAGAGAGAGAGAGAGAGAGAGAAGAAAGGCGAGAGAGTCGTGGGGACAGTTGGCTTGGGAACAGTCTATGCTAACACCTGAATCGTCCAAATAATGTTTGGATCAAACTAGTACAATAAGATGTTTGTTTATATAAATATTAACTACATCAAGTTATGTAAACTTTCAGTGCATCAGCTCTTTAACATTTTGTGACATGTACTCGAAGACGTTCGTGACATTTATCCGAGAGCTGACGTCGTCAGAGATATAATAATAATTGCACTAATTATACAACAGTGGCCTTTCGCAGGCCTTGTTTAACATCGATTCTTTGCCGGTTCTTGCCAGGTCAATTCTGTAGCGTTCTCACGACTACAAGGACTTTGTAATTCAGATTTTTCCTACTATCTAAAATATTTATCTGTACAATTACACAGACCGCTATGTACAAACATGCGCACACACGCACGCACATACGAGTGGGTGCGTGCGTGCGTGCGTGCGTGCGTGCGTGCGTGCGTGTGTATCCGAATTCGTCGACTCCGCGGATTAGATCCGTCGACTGATGTACAGCGCAGTGTCAACGTATTCGGAAACTTCGTACGCCCACGGGGCTGTCCAGCGATAGTGATCTAATTATAAGTAATTTACGTAGAGAGAATAAGCGATAGTAAACACAAATGGCTAAATTTGCGTATAAACCACTTCTAGTTGCCGTCTGTCTATAGCGCCCACGAAATGAAATAGAAATATTTAGAACAACAAAATTTTGAATTGAATTAAAACAAATCGGGCATCTGATTTTGTTGTGACACCAATACTTGACCAGCCTGCAACGACTTTATGTTTTCGACTCATGCCCTCATGCCCTCATGCCCTCATGCCCTCATGCCCTCAGCCCAGTCATTCCTGCTCAAGCCTTGTGGTTTCTTTGTGTTTGGTTGCGCCACTGATCAAGACTGACGCAGTGATTCCATTCCGTCAGTGGTAGTTGGAATTGTTTGAATGAAGAACTGGGAAGTTGTAGCCAATTCGCATGCATGAAAATCTAATCCCCATAATTCGACGGAAATATTGTATCACAGGTGTTACCGGATTTTAAGACGTAGTAATACAGGTGTTGCAAGAACAAATCAGGTCACGTTAGCCGTAGCCAAAGGTGTGATAATTGTAGGCCAGTATAAATACATGACCAGCAACACCCACAGAGTATCGTCTGTCCCGGACGTATGATATGTGAATGTGCAGCGAATAAAGACGTGTATTTGAACACGTTTTGGAACCAACTAGAAGCAAACATGATGTAGCTGCCAAATTGTTTTGTCGTTCTGTGGAAGGGATTTTAATTGAACAAAATAACTGGAATTGAAGCAAAATGAATCGGAGCGTCAGTTTGATTTATAAAAGAGTTGAACCCGGCATTAGTGTTTCACCAAAACGCATTTGTTTGTTATGTTGAATAACCATGGCTGTACTCGGAGAACAAAATGTCAAATGTTTGCCTTTAAAGGTGCCTTTCAGTTTGCTCCTTCAAAACAAGGACATAGGTTATCTGGTAACAACTACACGTGTGTCTGTCTGTCTGTCTATACGTAACAGACTGGTCCGCATATTAAATTGGTGGGATAACATGTCGCATTTATGGTTAATCGACACGTCTGTTGTGACTACGAACACGCGTTTGATAGCCGGATAATAACCGGCGGTACGAAATTGCAGATCGTGTGAACAAAGGCCTTACAAGTGCGCTTACACGCCCACGACTAACGCGGCATTTCGCTCATATCAGACTAATTCCATTTTGTACGTTTTGCACCTGCCGGAGTGAACTAATTGCTCGCTGATGTTGACGTCAGCTGCCGAAAGTGGAGCTTTCCGGTGCAGCGGGAAGTAGGGCGCGTGGGAAACGATAACGGAGCTAACACACACAAAGAAGTACGTGTAGTTCGCACTATAAATACTATACACTTGACACGAGTTCCTGTTTAATAGTTAGATATGATCGGAGATTGAGTAGATAAGATTATCCAGCAGAATGTTGTAACGCGGGGAAGATCGCGGTTCGATAGCGTAATTACCTATTTTGATTTTTCACGTTCGCGCGAATTGATCAAACCGATATGTGTGAGATGGCAGTAGAATGAAAGAGCTTAACTTCGATTATTGTTGTGATTACCGTGACGTATTTGTGCCCGTAACATTCCACTAAGCTTGGTTGTGACGCGAACAAGCCATTGCATTAGCTTGGTTGTGACGCGAACAAGCCATTCCACTGGCTTGGTTGTGACGCGAACAAGCCATCCCACTGGCTTGGTTGTGACGCGAACAAGCCATTCCACTGGCTTGGTTGTGACGCGAACAAGCCACCCCACTGGCTTGGTTGTGACGCGAACAAGCCATTCCACTGGCTTGGTTGTGACGCGAACAAGCCATTCCACTGGCTTGGTTGTGACGCGAACAAGCCATTCCACTGGCTTGGTTGTGACGCGAACGTGCCATTCCATTGGCTTGGTTGTGACGCGAACAAGCCATTCCACTGGCTTGGTTGTCTCGCGAACAAGCCATTGTACTGGCTTGGTTGAGACGCGAACAAGCCATTGTACTGGCTTGGTTGTGACGCGAACAAGCCATTGTACTGGCTTGGTTTTGACGCGAACGAGCCATTGCACTCGTGACTGGCGTGGTTGTGCCGCGAACAAGCCATTGCCACTGATCTTGTTATGGAGCGCGTGACAAGACGGATGTACTTTATAGGCTTAACAAAATAGTCATGACGTGTTTTACAACTCGTGTCAACGCGTCCGTGGAATGTCACGCTACACAACGCGTCACGTAAATACGACAGCAGCGATGACGTTGGAAGTAGGGCTAAACACAGCCTGGGTGGCGCTGTCGCGCTTACATTTTTCCGATCGTTAAACACGTTCCTATTGACGTTTCAGCGCATGCGCAATACATGTAAAATCACCAATGTCCAACGAAACAATAAAGCATTTTCGGTATAAATGCCACGAGCTGTTCGTTAACTCTCATGTGATGATTACTGTGAAGAGTTTCTTAAAATGTCGTTCAATGCAATAAAATATTACGGTTTTTATAAATCACTGTCACGGATTATGGCGCACAACAGTGACGTCATTTACGCTTCCTATCTAAATATGCCTCAACGCTTGTTTGCCTCGTGTTAATTTGCGACAAATATTTTTCTGAGAGGTTATATACACCCTGACGAACAACCCGTAGTATTTATGCCATACATGCTTTGTCATTTCGCTGCATATTGATGATTTTACAAATATCGCGCATGCGCAGAAACGTCAATCGGAACGTTTATAACGCTGGACAAATGTAAGCGCTACAGCGCTGCCGTGAGTGAGCATGCGCGCGCGTCGTTTCTGACAGGCTATCAAGGTTTGTTTTAAAAGAAATGTTATGGAAGACCCGATAGTTTATTTCAGATGTTGCAGATAAAAGTATTCGATGAAAGTACACTTGGTATATCTAACGGGGAAAAAATCGAAAGTGTACACAATAGTATACGTGTGTCAGCCTTTCCTTGCATTATTGTATGTCGAAATTAGGATATTCAAACAATGATACTAATAATAAAACTTTATTTGCCAACATGCAAGTACATTTCATGTCAAATAGGAATTTGTTCTGGCGTTTTGAGTCACGTTGTGCCTACATATCATAACAAAGTTGTAGGTAGGAACATTGGTTGGCTGTTAGTGAGATCTTTAATGTGCGTAAAAACTGCTAGATCGCACACATCTTGTATCTTTGTAGTCGGATAGTTCTTAACTTGTTCCGTAGATGACACCAGCAGGCGATGTTCTGAGCCGCCGACTGTCGGTTGCGCTGACGAATGGTTCGACTTCCGGGCTAGCGGCGCGCGTTGACATCGCCGCCGCGACTGTTTAATCAACACAGGGTCCACAGGTCGCGTTATCTGTAGTTCGCTAACAATGGTTGCTGCACGGACTGGTAGCGTGATAGCAGACCGCACTCGCCTGGCCGTCCAAACATTCCGTTCACGCCCCGATGGCCGCGCGGGCTGGGCTCACATCGGCGTTATAATTCTCGCCTACGCATTGTGCTGGTCCGCGGCACGATTTGAAATATTTAAATCCTTATTGCCGCATCAAATCCCATCGCGTGATAGCCAACATCCGGTGCATGCGCTGAAAAAATGGTACCAGCGCGAGTATGGTTGTGACGCAGCCAAACCTGTCTATAGCGGACACGTCACAATGCAGCGCATTGCGTGGTGGAAATGTTACTGTTACCCGCGTTTCGCGATATTCGAAGGTCCTCGCTTAAACTGCAGCGTACGGCGAATGTGCAGCCAATCTCCGCCTACATTCCGGTGTGTTTTTTCTCGGAAATAGATACTCTCGCTCTCACGGCGAACACCGCGCGCACGGTGTAAGGGCTGTGGGTGTCAGGCGACCTTCTAATGAGCTCTTGGCAGAACTAGGTTGCTCCTGTCGACACGGCCCGCGAGTTGCTAGATCGATCTCCCGGTGTACACACGCTCCCGGCCGGCGCAAATCGTCTCAATTTGCACCATCTGGTCGGCGGAACGTGGGCAACGTGCTAGGAAAATACGATAATCGTTAACGATGTCGCCGGGTGACCTAATTGTGTGTTTATATATGTGCTGATGGGAGTATAGGGTAACGCAATAGGGCCGTTGTGTGTGGAGTTGATTGGAATCGTACTAAGGTGATAAACTGAATACACGGTTAGCGTGAATTTGAACAATTGGTGACGACGTCAAGAGAACACCATCGGCATAAGACGACGAAATTGTTGACGCCGGTAAAACGGAACGTCGTTGGTGACGCAGAGACCCGTCCACCCGTCATTAACCCGCCCAGTAGAAACGAATATGGACGGGTAATAATATGGGTGGACGGGTAAAAAATGAAGGAGCAAAAAAATCTTCCAAAAGAAGTGTGTGTTTGTAGTCCTTTGCAGGTCAAAAATACATTTAAAGTTTGTGAACTGGCTTAACAGTTAACATCCACGTGTCCACCAAAACATGTTTGATTGGCAGTAATTTGATCCTGCGTAAAGCCCTGGACAAAAGACAAGGTTGTTGACACCAGTACAAGAAATAGCATTGATGACGCCGTTATAAGATTACAATAGTGATTACGTGAGTATAAGAGAACGATTACGTCAGTTCAAAAGAACAGGATTATAACATTGATGACGTTGGTACAAGAAAAATACATTGATGACGTTGACCTCTGTAAAGGGAACAAAACTGACGACTCGAGTACAGTATGACAACATTGATGACGTCGGTATCAGATAATAAGATCTTGTGACGTCACGAAAGGTAGCCGTTGAGTTTCTTTTTTACACTCTCCCTTCGTAGATCGTTCGTTCGCCACATACGGAAAGAAAATAATTATGCATTGCAACTATGTGATGTCGAAAGCCGATACAGGTATGGGTAGTGATACAAAACAAAGTAGCGTGCATGACGAATGAATAATCGAGTATTGTCGTAAGTATGTGACGACGGAATGCGGGGTGCGTTCAAATAAAGGGGTGTGTTGAGGGGTGCGTCGTCAAACCCCGCCAACCGATGCGTGTGTGTAGCGTTCGTGTACCGGATGAACCCACGCAAGTAGTTTGTGGTTTCGGACTCCATTAGGGGGTCATACGCACGATTGTACCGACTTGACCTTAAATGTTTGACAAAACAATGCGGGGCACGAAATATCTGTTCACCCGTTTTCATAACCGAACCACAGCGTGTTCTCGTCAGTTTCGTGGATGCCTGCCTATACAGGCAGGAACTGGGCGCGACTATCGCATGCCAGAAATGTGGTATTCGCGTGTTTCCGCTTTGACGGTGCCAAAGGGTACTGCCGGGTGGTCTTCCGGTTACCGTCGATCGCTAATCGAACGATGTTTCCTTTTATACGGGACTCTATACCCGTGGTTGGCGGCGGGGCAGTGGCCAGGTCGAACGAAGGCCTTTCTTTGTTTCAAGTAGGGAACAGTGTCAACAAAACGACGCGGACGTCGTGGTTTCTCCTGGAACCGTCGCTGCGTCAATCCGCACCTGTGTCAACAAATGACGTCGTCGGCGGCGGTTTACGACATGATAAATGCCGTGGACACGAAGACAGCGCGGTGAAAAGCGTCATCAAAAAAGCACCGATCACATCACCTAGAAAGTGATTCACAATGTTTCCTTTGGCGACGATATTACGTATTCCGCGCTGGTTAGTTTTTGTCATTTTCTGGTTAGTTTTTCTAAGTTTCGTCGAAGTCGTGTACGTGTCGTGCCATGTTTGACACAGTCAACTCGTTCCCTAAGCGCGCACTCTCGCCCTCGCTTTGTTCCGTATACGGTGTCCGTATTCATTGTAGAATTTGTAAACTACAGCTGCTGTTGGCAGTTCATGAGTTTACAACGGAAGTAAGACATGTGTCTGTCTCTACGTTTCAAAACCTGAAACAATAACGACCACACACTCACTACTCTTCAACTTGGATGATCACCGTTTCTAGCCAGCTCGCCACTTGGCAGCCGATCCAGTGTTCATACAACACATGCTACATTTCAACAGTTGTTTTGTTTTTTAACAATGTATACATTGGTATTTTGGTAGTGGAGCTAACTAACTTAGCGACGTATCTCTGGCGTGTTCCGTCTGCAGTATATAGCTTTATACATCGTGCTGTGCTTAACGCGGATTGTTTAACATGGCATTTCTCGAAAACACGCATCTGATGTTATGTCGCAGTTGTTCCGCGGCTAGTAATTCGTTGGCTAAAATTCCACTCATTATAAACTGTTTAGGATAATAGTTGTATATTAATCCGCTAACTCTCCGTTAACTTCTCCCCCTGTTAATCGGTGACCATTCGTCTCTTCCTGTCGTCTTTCGCTTACTTTAAATTAATCTTGAATGACGGTCATAACTATAATTATTACGTTCTGGTGATAGAAGGGGGCGCTATTCCTCGCAGCATTGTCTGACCAATCATCTTGCCGCGCCGCGTTTTGTGCGGACGCTTTCTAATTCTGAACAGCCGACCTACTGATCTTGATTTTGACGCTCGACTCTAGTGCTCTCAATTACCAGTGTAGCGTTACTTCTGTCGAGGATATTGAATATCCCGGCGTCGTGTAAAGTGCGGACGATTCCGCTGATGCGTATTGTGTGCGCGTTTACGCAGAACACTATTATTCAGGAGTGATAAGCCGGCATGATTGTGACAGCTTTTGACGGTAACACAGTCGCACAATAGGATTCTGTTTGTCGTCCGCCACTACACAGGGAGCGTTGACACCGCACACGAGTGACAACAAAACGGGCGCTAACGTGGACACGAGGTCAATGGCGATTTGCCCGACTCGACACGCAATTGTGTGGTCACTTTGGGGTCAAATGTGGTCTGTGACGGAACTGATTAAAACAACCTGGCATAAAGTCATCATGAAAACGGATGTTTTTGTTTGATGATCAGAGTAAATGATAACATTCCAGTTGATTTCTTTAGAGGATCGATAGAATGAGGCATATAGCAAGATGTAATCATGAAGTGGAGATGGGCTGGTCGTGTGGCAGAATACAGGGTTACCGAAGAACCATTCACTATAAGAATGGATCATTCATTATAAGAACTGATCATTCATTATAAGAACGGATCATTCACTATAAGAATGGATCATTCCTCATAAGAACGGATCATTCATAATAAGAACTGATCATTCATTATAAGAATGGATCATTCATAATAAGAACTGATCATTCATTATAAGAATGGATCATTCATTATAAGAACGGATCATTCTGATTTCATTATAAGAACGGATCAGTTATAATAAGAACGGATCATTCATTATAAGAACGGGTCATTCATTATAAGAACGGGTCATTCAATATATGAACGGATCATTCAATATATGAACGGATCATTCATTATAAGAACGGATCATTCATTATAAGAACAGATTGGCAACTAGGAACAGGACTAGTATCCCGAGGAGACGGTGGCGCCACCATATACAGCGGACTTTTTATAAGAGCAGTCGGATGTGTCAACATAGGGATCTGTACTGTACTGTACTGTACGGTACTGTACTGTACTGGACTGGACTGGACTGGACTGGACTGGACTGGACTGGACTGGACTGGACTGGACTGGACTGTACTAATCTGTACTAATCTGTACTGTACTAATCTGTACTGTACTAATCTGTACTGTACTAATATGTACTGTACTAATCTGTACTGTACTAATCTGTACTGTACTAATCTGTACTGTACTAATCTGTACTGTACTAATCTGTACTGTACTAATCTGTACTGTACTAATCTGTACTGTACTACTCTGTACTGTACTAGTCTGTACTGTACTAGTCTGTACTGTACTAGTCTGTACTGTACTAGTCTGTACTGTACTAGTCTGTACTGTACTAGTCTGCACTGTACTAGTCTGCACTGTACTAGTCTGCACTGTACTAGTCTGTACTGTACTAGTCTGTACTGTACTAGTCTGTACTGTACTAGTCTGTACTGTACTAGTCTGTACTGTACTAGTCTGTACTGTACTAGTCTGTACTGTACTAGTCTGTACTGTACTAGTCTGTACTGTACTAGTCTGTACTGTACTAGTCTGTACTGTACTAGTCTGTACTGTACTAGTCTGTACTGTACTAGTCTGTACTGTACTAGTCTGTACTGTACTAGTCTGTACTGTACTAGTCTGTACTGTACTAGTCTGTACTGTACTAGTCTGTACTGTACTAGTCTGTACTGTACTAGTCTGTACTGTACTAATCTGTACTGTACTAGTATGTACTGTACTAATCTGTACTGTACTAATCTGTACTGTACTAATCTGTACTGTACTAATCTGTACTGTACTAATCTGTACTGTACTAATCTGTACTGTACTAATCTGTACTGTACTAATCTGTACTGTACTAATCTGTACTGTACTAATCTGTACTGTACTAATCTGTACTGTACTAATCTGTACTATACTGTACTGTACTCAACAGTACAGTTACTGTACTGTACAGTTATTATACTGAACTGTACTCCCCAGAATTGATGAACATGCGGTGTAGGTGAGCGTGTGTTGACGTCATCACGGCGTGCTGCGCCGGGCCCTACGCTGGCGGCCACGGGCGTGAGAACACGACGCGACGTGCCGTGCCGTCGTCGCCGGCGTGCGAAGACAGGGCGGAGTGCGCTTGGCGTGGCGTGGCGTGGCGTGAATGAGGCGCTGTGGCGGCATCCGTCACGGGTCGTGCGGGCCGACACAGGCGGCGTGTAAGTCGATATCCCGGCGTTTTGATGGCTGGTGTCGCCAGCGCCGGCGGCGGCGGCTCCGTCGAAGACAGGACTGACCCGGTTACCCGTCACGGCGATACGCCGATTGTCCGTCTCCAGTAGCGCGCGATGCAAACAAAAATACCGGCGTGACGTGACTGACGGGGAAACCTCACCCACTGCAGGTGTTATAATCTACACGCCCTAACCAGACCCCGCGGTTGGACTAAGTCGGTCGGTCGGTCGGTCGGTCGGTCGGTCGGTCGGTCGGTCGGTCGGTCGGTCGGTCGGTCGGTCGGTCGGTCGGTCGGTCGGTCGGTCGGTCGGTCGGTCGGTCGGTCGGTCGGTCGGTCGGTCGGTCGGTCGGTCGGTCGGTCGGTCGGTCGGTCGGTCGGTCGGTCGGTCGGTCGGCCTCTGAGCAAGTCCGCGTTTGTGTGTAGATCCAGGTGTGTTCACGGTAAGGGCGGAACGACGTCGTTGGGTGACGGTGAAGCCACGCTCGGCAGCAGACTTGTCCTTGCTAGTGCGCATTCTATTGGCACCGAGCTGACCCGATGTAAACACACAGGAGGTCGCCACTGTTGCGCCGGCGAACAATCGACCGGTGGCACATACAGTACAATGTGCGATGAGATGAGGTCCAGAGCAGTCGAGATGGCGAGTTTTTATGCGCGCTCGTGACGCTCGTAAAAGGGGCCCGCTGACGCAGGCAGCGCGCTCTGATTGCCCGAGTGGCGTCGACGTCACGCGGCGCGCGGGCCGGCGACAAACGGCGCGATTGTGCGCGCGCTGCCATCGCCCGAGTCTTCGACGTCGTCGTCGCATTCACTCATTCAGTCGGCGCTGCAACGCCGCGATTAGTCACGAGTCGTTTGGCGCTGTCAATGCGGCCGGCGTCGGCGTAGATGGCACCCTCGGCCCGGGCCGGCGTCGCTGCCCCGTCGCCGGCCCCACGGAGCCCCGAACCCCGCTGCGACGTTGTCCGCGCTGTCAGCTCCCGTCGCTCGGTCGCCGCTGTTGTTTAGTGCGGGTGTTTGAACTGAACGTCGGGCGGCCAGCGTCTTGTCTGTGCGTGCTCACTGAAGCGTGACGGGTCGTCGGGTTCGTTTCTGACATTTCCGTCTAGGCGAGTAGTGCCGAATTAAGGATCGCAGTTTACGAACAGCGAGATGTCTTGCAGCGGCTTATGTCGATGGCGTCATGCATCGTTCGTTCGGTGGACGGAAATTCCTTCGGGAAAACCACAATCACTGCGGTGTATTTCTGTGTGTACAGAACTGAGCGATAGTTCTCTGTTCGGGATTGTATTGATTTCAAAACAAGGTTAGCAAACGGTGGAAGCCTGTGTATCTTAGTATATTAAGACATTGCTTATGACGGCAACATAGATGTATGTTGATAATTTATCGGCGCGAAACCTTTGTTTCGGTCTTAACAGACAGGTGTTTAAGCAGTGCGAATGTAAACGTAAGCACAGAAATTTTGTAGACACTCTACATACGTGTATGGCTCGCCACCTACAATTACGATGGCGACGCTGCAGTGATAACGGCCAGTTTTCTGAGAAATTTTCGGACGCCTAAGCAGTTTCGTCAGCCTGTCGACGGAACAGTGGCGCCACCTGGCGGATGGACTGGTCTTAGCTTCGTTTTGGTAGCCGCTGTTTTCGGCGGTCCGATACTCTCGGCTGGGGGAAAAGAAGGATGCCGCGCGCCCGGGTACGAGGAGTTGGGGTGGCATCTGATATGTCTCGCGCTTCGGGTGTCGTCGACGGCCTCGCTTCCGTCCGGCGAGCGAGCGAGCGAGCGAGCGAGGTGCGCCCGGCATGTTTATTTGCAATTAGCCCCGACAGTCGGCCGGCGATATTCGATACGCGCGCGTCCGCCTGTGTCGGCGCTGCTGCCTGGTCGGGCTGCCCGCGCGCACAGGCCAAGCCAACTACGCGAGTATTTCGCGTCGCGCGCGTTCGGTTTGTTGCGCGCGTCGTGACGTCAGACCACTTCCGCAGTCCCTGACGTTTGGGCGTTAATAGTTTTGATCACAGAGCAAAACTACCGTCAAACCACAAAACATTGATGTACAAAATCCCATCATGTTTGTGTGTTTTGTTGAATATATATATATATATATATATATATATATATAATATATATACACACACATATATATATATATATATATATATATCTATATATATATATATATATATATATATATATATATATTCCCGTACAGTGCAGGCATAAGACAAGTGTTTAATTTGATAGATATGTTCGAGAAGATGTTTGTATTACGACACATCATGCCGCAGTAGTAATGCAATTCACAAAATTCTGATTTCGAATTACGCACACCAGCCAATTTAGCAATGCGGCACATGTTTTCTGACTTTTCGCGCGCTTTCGTCATCCCTGGTAGCGATAGTTTACGAGCGATATTATGATACGCTGGTTGCATAGATGGTGTGACGAGTGATCCTATCCGGCCGCGCGATATGGGACGAGTTGAACATAACATCGCGTGCAGGTGATACTGCCAGCTGATTGATCCCCTCCTGTGACAAGCGACTGTTAGGCGAGCACATGGGTGGGGTGTGATGACACGTTGACCGAACACAGTGCGAAATATACACGATGAATCGACGTCATTTATCACGTTAAAAAGTCGCACCTAGTTCAGAGTCGCTTTAAGGGGACGCAATATGGTAAAATGGCTTTTTGTTATATCTTATGGTAGCTTGCTGACATTTTCAGACAATCTTAGTTATATTTCAAAAGGAATGTGTATATTTTTTTAATATTTTTATGGACCCCCTTTATACCCTTATCGGGGCAGCCATTTTGAATTTCAGTGGCATCAGCTGAAATCCTAGATCTGCCTAATGCACAGGCCAATTCTACTGTAACTTTGTGTATATATAGCTGACATACACCTGCATGTTATAACGAAAAAGACACTGCAAACGTCTGAATTATATAACTTAAGCATGATAAGATTTTGTTGCACTAAAACTCGAACAGGTGGGCTACTACCTTTGTCCATGTGTGCCGAAAATAACCGAATAGTGGTGATTTGTTCAAATTAATCTATAGATCCTGCATAATATGACAGGCTTGTCCCTACCAGATGGAAACGAAACAAGTAACATAACGTAGACCCTTGTGCAAAAATGTTCTGCGAATATGCTGTGTTATACAGTTTGTCATGGCATTTCGTGACATTCGACATAAATCATTCTTCTCGAAAGTTAAGAATAAATATACGCATTAAATCATCACACATGCATTAGGCTAACATCGGCGCCGTTTTCCATCCACGTAATAAAAGCCTTTCAAATACACTTTCACAATAAATGTATCGCATTAAGCAGCCAGCATATGATTATCAAATCAAAGTATAAATGATTTCTCAGAACATATGCCTCGTTTTTATCACGAGTGTGAAGCATATTAATGTATTGGTTTATTTATGTTTTCAATATGCATGTTTAATACCTTTCTCATTTATAATTATTTGTGTTATGTTGTGCTAGTCTAGGTTAGCAATATTTACGTTTTCGTTCATTAAATATTAATCCATAGTATTATTATAAAGTCAGTCCTACAACCTAAATTTTGGTCGCAGCCAAAAAGGGTAAGGACACTTTGAACAGCTATCGATGATATTGTATAACTAAGTTTTCATAAAAACACAATTCGGCGGTTAGTGTGTTAACATTTTAAGCTGCGATAACAACCATACCTTGTGTTCGGCCTTAACTGAAACGCGTCGAAATAATTACGCTTCAAAGTTTCCTCTTGTTATTTCCACTGGCGAGTAACTGCCACCGAACACCGGGAAACGGCGTCACGTGGGATCTAATTATATGTACCATTTGGGCTAACAATGCCCCTCCGCACCCGGTCGGTTTTATGGTGGGTTTTCTAATAACGCCCGGCCTGTCGTAATTTATCTCCCGTTGAGCCCCGAACCGAGCAATTAACGAGTGCGGGCCGCGCGCGCAGCGTACATCGCCGAAGCAACGCCCACTGACCTAGTTCGCGCGCGCGCACAAAGCCACGCCCACTGACCTAGTTCGCGCGCGAGCACAATTCCAACCACACAACACACGCCGGTGTTCAATCGGCGAGCGCTGTGCGCGTCCCGTCCGTTGGATTGTGCGTGCGTGTGTGGACGTCTGTAATACTATGGGCCCATGTGGAATATATCGCAGTTTGAGGGCGCTGTTTACGCCGACACACAGCGCGGATTGAATGTGTACAGCGCCAGAGCGGCCGCATTTGTCGGCTCGCCCGGTATTGACTATGTGTGCGTGATTGATACTGATAGCGGGTGCATCTTTTTATTTCCATGTCGCCGACGACAACAGCCGTAGAAGCCGACGCCGCGCCGACGTCGTAGCCGCTGGTCGTGCTCGGCAGGAGAAACGAACACGAACGAGGCGGGCCCGGCCGCGAACGCGACCGCACGGAAGGATTAGCTGTGCCGCAGCCGCCGTTAGCACGGCCCGGCGCCCGGCACCGAGGCCGAGTGACACTCGCCGCTGCACGTCGGCTGCATGGAAGGGTATGGGGCCACACTGCGGCCGCAGCCGTGCCGCCGCCGTGCCGCCCTTCCACCTCCTACTGGTCGTCGCTGTCGTCTGCTGCATGGCGCCCGTAGCAGGTAGGTGTCAGTTTGTGTATTGCTATCATCGTTACGAGACCATAAGGCATAACACACCTGTCGTGATTGCAGGGATGTCTCCAGGATTTGTATTGTAAGATTACAAAACGCAGAGATAAAATGTCTATAAAGTCGGTAGTGTATTGTAGATTATGTGTGTGTGTTTGTGTGGTAGATCGATTGGGATTCTTATACTTAGAGTCATTATTATGGCTTTATATGACATTCTTAATCCAGATGATCTCAATCACAGTCGTAGTTCCATCACATTACCTTGTATTAGTGATCAAATACTGTGTTTCCGGACGCTAGAAATGCATATAACCACTGCGAATTGTGCCAACATCATTATCACCCAGTTCACGCTAGGCTGGTGCAGTTCGAAGCGCCAGTCAAACAGCAGACATTAAGTACTGTCTTGGGATGAACATTTAACGCACAGCTAAAATGAATGAATGTTACACAAAGCCGTCATAGAGGTAGAGCATCTCTGACGTCTACTAACCCAAACATGATTACGGTTGAAGACAGAGCCGTATCTAGGCCAGTTAGCTGGGACCATTGTCGAACCATAATACCACATAGTCATAGTGTTGCCGTTAGTTTAGTACCATGCGTGTATTCTGATAATACGATACATCCATTTTTCGTACGTTCACATAGCGTGTGCGTTATGCAAAACTCGGATGCCGTTGCAGTTGTGTCAGATGTTTCTGTTGTGTACCATACGGTACCGTCGTTGACCGTGTGACGTATGTTCACGCGCCCTCGAAATACGACGTAGCACGTACCAGCGAATCTCGCATTGTTGTTACGGCGAGAAGTGTGTGTTCAAGGAGACCGCTTGTACTGGCAATTAGTGTCTGACGACAAACTGCTAACACCCGGTAGTGCGTACTACAAACGAGTATTCGAGCACACACATTGCCTCGTACGGCCTGTGCTTGGTTATGTATATTTATCGTTGACAGCTTGATGCCTTGATGACATTTACATTAGCAAACCCAGTGTAATCCGATGGATATATGCATACACTACAGTACATATACTGGAGATTGGAGTAGAAACAAATGTAAATAGATAGTCATACACACACAGGATGGAAGGAGAGACAGACACTCATAAACACATGTGTAGTGTGTATACACTAACACACGCATAACAACCGTAATCGTTACACGTCTGCAACCGTATAATATTCAAAACAACATTATATCAAATTATTAACGTTGCTTCTAATCGTGTTGTCTTGTTTACTGAACTGAACCGTGAAGGTAAGTGTGTGGTCGAAGGGTAATGAACAGTAGATATGGTGAAATACGGATCTGGGTTAAAACGTGGACACATTTATACCTTCACCTGAATTATTTCTAAGCTATCCCACTGCATACTCGTGAAAAGACCCAAATCTGTGCAGTCCTCTGTCCAGTTTATCGTCTGTTGTTACTCGCGTGGTGCGGTCCCGTGTAGGCGCCTACTGCCTACTATAGGTGCCTGCGAATTCATAAATTGTGAATCGGTGTGTACGTGCGTGTTAGCTTTCGTCAGTTATTTCGCCAGTTGTTTCGCTTGCACACACACGCACACACGCACACACGCACACACGCACACACGCACACACACGCAAGCGGCATTAGTGTATGCTGTTCTTGCAGTTGACGAGGCACACAAAGAGTCCGTGTCGTGCCGGGCATTGAGTTGAAGGAGTGTGTTGGTGCGCCCGATCTGCCGTAACCGTCCCATGCCCGCTCACTCGTTGGGGCCGTAATGTGCAGCGACACTTGCCTGTCGGGGTCGAACCGCTCGGCGTCCGGGCCGTCCGACGTGTGCCGGGCGACGGCCATCCACAGCACGGCCAACGGCGCGTTAACTACGTCCCGGAAGTGAAGCCTCGTTAACACCGGCGCCTTTCCGAACTTCCGGTTCGTCCGATTCGTGCGGACCTATGGTGAAGTTGTATTTTCATTGCCGTTACAATGTCGTCAGGATCCGCCGTTATAGTGTCTGTATTTGACCGTCGTGACGTCACGCATCGTACTCCAGTCGAACGACTGCGGTGTTATGGTGTAGTGAGAGTACAGATCACGTGACAGGGCACTATTCTGGGCCTGTTTACGCCGCCACGGTTGCACAGGAAGTTGTTTTTAGTTGGCCGCGCGGCGTCGAGTGACGCCGCCGGTTCAAATGACGGAACCTGACCCGACCCAGCGCCCGGTTTTGTCCGTCGCTGTGCCGAGGCGAGTCGTTGTGTCCGGGCCGTCGCGACGCGGCTCGCGTGACTGCAAACCCCGGTCACGAGGCGGGCCGTGTCATCACAATGGCGGTTCAGTCATTCTGTGGTTCAACCTCAAACAAATTGCAACAGTAAGTTTTTGTATGTGCTATATTATGTGTGTTACCAGAACAAAGAACCAATATCCAGTAAGACCACTGAAAGAACCAATATCCACTGTATATCGCAACCATCCCCCGTCATGGAGGCTAAAATCTGGGTCCACATTGTTTAAAATGTGACTTTCACCTTAAAAATAAACGAAGTTAAAGTTCTCGTATATCGTTGGATAGATTAATCCATTACCGTATGCAACACTTGTATGTGTAAAATGCGCAAATTTATACGTGTCATAGCCTAAATAATCCTACATTTCACTATGCCAAAAATTGCCCGGCAGCGCCTTTCGACCCTTCGTCATTATCGTCAAAAATTATATGATCCTACCATGTGGATTTATGAGAACAACTGTTCTTGTATTGTAGACATGCTGTGTTGACTGAAAACGCCGTCATAATTGCTATTGCAGTGTGTTTGAGGTTGGCCTTGTTTCTAGCGTAGATCGACTGGCCTATGAGCCGGTTATCGATTTCAGCGTCGGCAGGCGGGCGGCGACCGGAACGGTAAATACACATCACATCGCGCCGTGTCTCGGGGGAACGGAACGGAGCCGCTGTGCGCACCGGTACAGCACGCCCTGCCCGCCCCCCTGCTCATGCCCGCGCGCAACTTCCGCCGCGAAAACGTCCGTGCAAAAAGCGCCCCCCGCCGGCGTGAAAGAAGCGCGTGAGTTCGCAACGCTTCCGATCGCCAGCGGTCGTGTTCCGGCCGGTTGTCGCGCCGTCCCGTGCCGACCAATGACGCGATTTCGTGCACAAAATAACCGTCGGAAACACGCGCCCGATTCGGTTTGTCGCCCGCTTGACGGACGCTGCTCTGTTTCGGGTCGACGCTATCTTAATTTCGAGAGCCGCCCACGAATTACGGAAACCACATCTTAAATGGTTGGGTGCAGTGCATGGTATGACCGCTTCCGGAAGCGACTGACGCTAATCCGAGGGTGTGTGAGTGCCGAGGCACCGTGACATATTACAGCGACTCAGCCCGTGTGTCTTCCACGAGCGGACACTGCTGGTCGTTTGGCGCCGTCAACCTATAGTTTCAGCAGCAACAATGGTAAACAAACATTACGCTATGTCGCCACTTCGTCGCTGAACTCTGACCCTCGGCGCAACCCCAAACGTGGCACAATTGTCGCGTATGTGGGGCACTCCGGGTAAATGGTGCTGTGGGGTCTGGGATTCATCCTCTAGTTAATTGGGTGGTTTATCCGATGGTCTATGTTATGGTTCAACTAATGGCTCATTCTGCGTTTAGTTTCGTCGCTATTGTGGTTCACAGTGTCATGTTTCATCTCCGTTGGAACTCGTGGTGCATCACATAGTTGAGTTCTTTAATAGTGTGGTGATGACATTCAGGTTACGCGTCTTCAACAAGGTTGCCCTTGGAATTTCCTGGCGTTATAGCGTTGATTGTAGACGGTGATGTTAACTTCTCGAACGCGAAAAATTTGAAACAAATACTTGTCTCGTTTTTTCTGGTGAGTGTTGTTACATAGCTACTGGTGTACCGACGACGTGCGAGTGTGGTGATTTAACACATGTAAAAGTAAAGCCCTGCCTACCCTGCGGATATCATATGTGCTGTGTAAAACAAAGATCATCATGAAGACTCTCCTGTGTTTCAGCGACGCCTGAGTGTCGGTCGACGGAAGCCTGCTGCGGCCGAGAGTTGCGCGGCTGCTGGACGCTGTACGGCCGCGCCAAGGACACGCTCGGCGTGCGCGACGAGTTCTCGGCGCCCGGCGCGTCGGCGCGTGCGCGTGCGCGCGCGCCGCCCGCCGAGGTGCGCGCGCGCTGCACGGCGATGCGCACGTTCTACCTGTGCATCGGCAACCAGAGCCGGCTGTGCCACGGCAACCTGAACTACCACTCGGCGCATCGCGGCATCGAGCGTCAAATGAAGCGGTTCAACTGCAGCATGCGCGGTGAGCTCTTCCGGCCGGACGAGCACCGGAACCCGCCGCCGCTGCACGGGCGCGCGGATGTCTGCGCATACCGGAAGCCGGGCGGCGCGCATGCGCGCCACCGACTGTGTGCGTTGTTCGGAGACCCGCACCTGAGGACGTTTGGCGGCGACGTGGAAACGTGTAGCGCGCAGGGAGCGTGGCCGCTCGTCGACAACAAACATTTGACTGTGCAGGTGACGAACGAGCCCGTAGCGGGCAGCAAGGGTCGAGCGACGGCCATTACAAAGGTGAGTCTGACAGGGGCCAATTGTATATGTCTGTGTTGTAATACTGTCATGTGATCG
This sequence comes from Oasisia sp. SBJ-2009, assembly GCA_964017155.1. Lineage (NCBI taxonomy): Eukaryota > Metazoa > Annelida > Polychaeta > Sabellida > Siboglinidae > Oasisia > Oasisia sp. SBJ-2009. Next base: position 33,538,495 of record OZ024866.1, on the reverse strand, counting down.
CGGTGAAATTCGTTAATACTGGCGAAAGTGTCGTCGATTTGTTTTCGTGTCTTTTCTGTTCCCATTAATGTTGGTGTCTCCACTCATTCTCCAGTTCTCGCCCGGCCAGCCGTGTTGCACTGGGTTGTTCTTCTCCATAACTACTACTAAATATATACGCTTTTACTTCGGTCAATGATATACGCAATCCTTCTCCACAAAAGTACTACGAGCATATACAAAAAGGAAATACTGGGATATTATTATCTTAATCCCCAGTAGTTTGTTAGTCATCGTCACAGTTTTATAGTTCCAAATGCAGTTCCTGTCCGAGCGATCTCCAAGAAAGCAGAGATCGTTGACAATGTCACATTGTGTAAAAAAAATTACCTACATTCACTGTAAGGTGATTATATTACAGACCAGTAACATTGCCTTCGGCCAATCACGTGACACTGTGGCTGCGCAGTCGTGATGGTGATGATGGTGTACATTGTATGCACAGAACACCTTTCTTCGATGGTGCGAGCATAAGAACATTTGGTCCTTGATAAGTCTGGTCCGTAACACTACTACTCAAAGCTTTGCATTTCACTCACTGGCAGGCCTATTCAATCAAACTCCACCCATCTGGACTTCTTTAGGAAGCATTGAACCACGTTGCAATTACGACGCGAAAGATATTCGTACACAGATATTCACCAGTTTATAGCTATAGGTACTACTCATGCATACAACTGAGTGATATAGTGCAAGGTGGAGTGAACGATCTTGTCCGAAGTGCAGAGCGGACACTCACCGACCGAGAGTCGGATGCTGTAATCACTACACCATAGCGTCCCACGGGTCGATGGGACGGGTACCGGTCAAAACGGCGAAAATTCCAAAACGACAAGGAAAACGGCGACAGACCAAAACGGCGACATGCACCGTTTTGGTATGTCGCCGTTTTGGATGTGTCCGTCTGTGTCGCCGTTTTGGTCTGTCGCCGTTTTGGATTTGTCGCCATTTTGACTTGTATCCGATGGGACGTCGACCCATAAAACCCTGCATGTTTCCGCAGCGTGCAAGAGGAGGTTTTCGACGGGATGGCTTGAAAGCATTCGTTGAGAGGACAAGACGGCCAGGGAATGTATGTGTTGTGTGCGACCCGACGTGTCACTGTCCCGTGGCCGAGCTGTAGACAGTGGTGGATATATGTACGAGCAGCCTTCGCGCATTAATTGTAGCATATGGCTGGATGCTTCCTGAGAGAAGTTGAGATGATGTCTCAGTGAACAGGTCTGTCAGGGAAGAAGTGTAAAGCGCTTTGAACGGTCCTGAGGACTGGATACTGCGCTATAAAAGAACTTGCCTTTTACCCCGTGTACGCGTCAGGCGACGCGGTGGGGCGCGGGCGTTGTTGTCGGGGAGAGCGCGCCTTTGTCCCCGTCAGGTCGGAGGCAGTTGCGTCGACCGACGCTTTTGAGTGCTGCTGTAGCGGCCGCGCGTTCTCGGTCTGCCTAATGCATACTATTGTGGCCGCCGCGCAGCTATTCTCGCGTGCGCACGCACGTACGCCCGCACGGCGTGGCGCGGCGCACGCACACAAGCACGCGGTCTATTTACAGTCGGCGGCTGCGGCGGGGCCAGGCGAATGACTGCCGGGTCAACGGATCGTCTAATTACCTCGAGGCTCTCTACCGACGCTCTCCGTAACTGGCACGCTCACTGCCGCTAATAGGGCGGGCTCGCCTCGCCTTGCCGCACCGCACGCACGTCGACGATCGCACCGGACCGGACTGGACCAAACCGGACGGAAAGGGTTACCGGGACATCACCTACGGTTTGACAGATCGCATACAATCGAGCGCTTTGAACGGTCGCAATTTGGGGCGAAGACGGGGTAGATAAAGAATTGGGAGGGGGAGAATGAACGGGGGGGGGGAGAAAACGAGGGGATAGAGAAAGAACGAGGGCAGAGATAAAGAACGGGGGTAGAGAGAAAAACGAGGGGAGAGAAAGAACGGAGTTGAGAGAAAGAACGGGGGTAGAGAGAAAGAACGGGGGGAGAGAGAAAGAACGGGGTTAGAGAGAAAGAACGGGAACAGAGAGTAAGAACGGGGGTAGAGAGAAAGAACGGGGGTAGAGAGAAACAACCGCGGTAGAGAGAACGGACGGGGGGAGAGAGATAAAACCCGGTGTAGAGAGTGAAAGAACGGGGGGGGGGAGAGAAAAAAACGGGAGAGAGAAAGAACGGGGGGGGGGGGGAGGAAAAGGGCGAGGAGAAAGAGAGAAGCGAATGTTGACGGCGGTAGATTGACGGCAATCCGACAGAACGGCTGCTAATTAATACTAATGACTAGGAGGGCAGGAATGTGGAATTATGGCAGGACTTGCGAATGGAGGACCCGGCCGCCCCCACGGACACGTGCATGTGCCGCCTACAACTAATGAGACGTCACTCGACTGTACAATGCACACCTGTGAGGTGTAAAGTGAAAGACTGTCATAGACTGCCGTTTGTTTAACTGCAGTCACTGTGATGTAGTGTATGGATGTAGTAAGAACATCTGCGCCCGTTGTTCAACAGCGCAGGTCTGTTTACCTGTTTTGTGTGTCACGATATTAGGGCCATCATTGCACAATACTCGATTGTCGATTTCTCACTTTCGACTGTCGATTTACGTTGACATTGTCCAATTTTGACTGATTTTCGCAGTTAATTTCGAAATTAGATTTTCAATTTTTTTCAGTTACATTGTAAATAATCTAGCGCCAGAAGTGATGCGTCGAAAGTCTTCGGTTGAAAATCAAGCATTGTGGAATTGTGGCCCTATACTAATATCGTGCCTTAGGCCCACTAATGCTGCGTTCTCGTGTTTATCATGCATCGTGAATTCGATGGAAAGTACAGAAGCAGCCGTTGGTAAATGTATGCAACCGGGTCACGCCGGCATCGCCAGGTAGCAGTCACGCTAACAACGAGCTCACTGGAACGCAACCTGAGTCTGAGTCTGGCAATCGAACCCCGACGTTTCACGATCGTTCGTGTCGACGCATAGTTGACGCGGGTGCATCGCTGACCCCCTTTCGCTGGCTGGCTGTCGGCCCGGCCCGGCCTGCCCCCGCCCCGGCGCGGCGCGGCCCGGCTGCCGGCACCCAGTGAAGCGTGTAGGTCGGCCTCGCCCACCGACCGGCGTCGCGTGTAACTCGACACAGCGGCGGAGCGCGGCGGCTCGGGTTAGCGGCCGTGTGTCGGGCAGTGCCTAGCACGGGTGGCTGCCGATCGACACCGGACCCGGCCTCGGCCTCGGCGGGCAGGTCTCGCGAGTGGCGGCGCCGCCCGTGCTGTGCTGTTGCTGCCGTCGTGGACGAGGATGAGGCGGCTTGGCCCCAAGGCCGCGGCGTCGTTCGCCACGGCCGTCGATAGATAGTCACATCGTGGGACTTGGTCGGACACATCTCGTGACGTGGGACGTGGGACGCTGCTAGTTACGGCCAGACTCAGTAGCGTTGTCACGACACCAGTGTCGGGGTACCGGTCAAAACGGCGACAAATCCAAAACGGCAACACATCCAAAATGGCGACACTTCCAAAACGGCGATGCATCCAAAACGGCGACACGCCAACACGGCGACAAATCCGGAGTGTCACCGTTTTGGTGTGACGCCGTTTTGGATTTGTCGCCGTTTTGACGGCGTCCAGTGTCAGTAGTATTGTCAACTGACACCGACATCAGTGTCAGTAGTATTGTCAACTGGCACCGACGTCAGTATCAGTAGTATTGTCAACTGACACCGACGTCAGTGTCAGTAGTATTGTCAACTGGCACCGACATCAGTGTCAGTAGTATTGTCAACTGACACCGACGTCAGTGTCAGTAGCATTGTCAACTGGCACTGACTGACATCAATGTCAGTAGTATTGTCAAATCACACCGACATCAGTGTCAGTAGTATTGTCATCTGGCACCGACATCAGTGTCAGTAGTGTTATTTAGCACCTATATCAGTCTCAGTAGATTAGTTGTCAACTATTACCTATACGCCAGACTCGGTAGTATAGTCAACACAGGAATATGTTGAGTCGGTTCGCTCGATGCCGTGCGGTGGGGAGCCGCCAGACTGCGGCCGGTGCTGGCATCTTTCTCCACGTGACCATCTCCGTGTGTATCGGGTCTCCGCCACCAGCAAGTCGACTGTAGAGTCTGTGGCATAGACTACACGGCCGCTACTCTAACGTAGTTGGTTCGTCACAATCCGAAAAGCCCCTCGACCTAAATCCGAATACGACCCACTTGAAAGTGAAGTGTGTTTCATCTACATGAAACGTAAGCTATTGAGCCATCGACGTAACTATGTTGCGCCCTCTGAACAACGTGGGTAGGCAGGAAGTCGACAGTAATAATCACATTCAGCAAACAAGTTGGTTCTGGGAGTTGTGTTTCGTCGCCAACGTGTGGATTGCCGCTACCTCACCACCACCCTGTTGCCTATGCCTCGGTAGTTTCTATGGGACATGATTCGTCTCCGTCATCACAATTACCAGTCATCCATCACCATCTCTGGCGACGGGTGGGAAGCAGCATTGGAACACAGCTGTAGATGGCCGTAGTGTGCGCATTGATTACAGCGTGGCTGATTCTTTCCAAGAGAAGTCTAGATGGTGTTCAGTTGGACAAATACATGTCGCCTTGAGCAGTCCGGTTCACTGAGCTGTGCAAATGAATACCTGGCGATAGACAGTGGTGGATGTTTGTGTACGAAACGTGTCCCCGCATTGATTGCACCGTGGCAGATAACACGAGATGGTGGTGTTTTGGAGATGGTTTCTTTGACAGGGACACACAGTGTAGAGCGCTTTGAGCAGTCCTTGTGAATGGCTGGAGACTGCGCTAAAACTGTAGTACAATTGTTATCGTATTATTTAGATCCGCTGGCTCAATACCTACCTTTGTGACAAGTTGACGAGGTTACGCCAGCCTTCCTTCCCCACTGCACCCAAAAGCAGTAATTTTGCTGGCTCAATGCTCTCAGTTTCGCTGCACCAACACAATATGTTCCTCTTCGGTCACGTATTTGTGTCACATCTTTATGTCACAATTTCGTCTCAGTGCTGCATCTTATCAATGTAATCTTTGGGTAGAAACATTTAAACAATACTTACAATCGTCGCCAAAACGTGATGTTTACGTTGTTAAACCATCTGTGCTGCTGGGAGCTATTGTCTAGCTACGCCAAACCGCGTCACCGCGATGACGCTGAGTTTTCTTTGAATGGTTTGTTTGTCTTGATTCTGTTTTACAGTTGGCAACTCCCAGCTGGGTATCGCGACAATGACGCAGGATGCTCTATGGGCATTGCGCGTGGTCTAACAGTTCCTTGTTTACATTTTAGCTAAGACTGTTTTATTCAGAAAAGTTTGGTTGATCTTAAAGCGCTACATGTAGACCCCAGTAACTTTCTTCATGGTTAGTGGAACACACTCGTGACAGTTTATATGTGTAACTTTCTCCATGGTTAGTGGACACACACTTGTGGCAGTTTATATGTATGATTCTCTCCATGTTTAGTGGAACACACTTGTGGCAGTTTATATGTATAACTTTCTTCGTGTAAAATGGAACACACTCGTAACAGTTTGTATGTATAACATTCTTCATGGTTAGTGGAACACACCCGTGACAGTTTATACGTAGAACTTTCGCCATGGTTAGTGGAACACATTTGTGACGGTTTATATGTATAACTTTCTCCATGGTTAGTGGAACCCTTACTATCACGAATGTCGCTTTGCGTTGCGATTAGTTAGCCAATGTCTCAAGGTGGTTATCACGAACGCCTCCATGTCGCGAATTATGGGCCGGGGAATTGGGTGATCAGCTGTTCACTACGTCTATCCATTCAGCCCTTGCCGCTAGGCACTTCCCCCAACGCGCGCATGAATTTGAAATTGAACGCCATCACCCGACCCCTCTCCCCCCTGGCAGGGTCACGTGACGCCACCCCGAGTGGCACTCCTCACCCTCTCGTCATCTGGTTCCGTTACCCGGGGGTTGTTATGTTTACGTCGCTGTTCCTCCCGTCCCGGGGACGCGGGGACGCCGGCGATGGCCGAAGACGAGAGCGGAATGGGGAAAGTGTGGCATCGAGCCCCGCCGGCGCATTTTGCTGCGGTTTTGTACACGGTTTTTTCACAGTAACGCGAACACCGCTCAAAGGCAGGAGTAGGGATTTCGGGGTCATGGTTACCGCTACGTTTGGCGCACGGTCGCTCGGTTTTCATGTTTTCGCAGCGGCACAATGGCGATAGCGCGAGGTTTCTTGAAAATTAAGGCGATTGCCGTGTTTGTTACTGTCTGGTGAATCAACGTGGCGGTGGTGATGATAGAAGTGATCATTATGATGGTTGTGGAGGTGTTGGTGTTGGTGGTTGTGTTGGTGGTGTTGGTGGTGGTGGTGGTGTGGGTGGTGGTTGTGGAGGTGGTGGTGGTGGTAGTGGTGTGGGTGGTGGTGTGGGTGGTGGTAGTGGTGTGGGTGGTGGTGGTGTGGGTGGTGGTGGTGGTGGTGGTAGTGGTGTGGGTGGTGGTGGTGGTAGTGGTGTGGGTGGTGGTGGTGTGGGTGGTGGTGGTGTGGGTGGTGGTGGTAGTGTTGTGGGTGGTGGTGGTGTGGGTGGTGGTGGTGTGGGTGGTGGTGGTGTGAGTGGTGGTGGTGGTGTGGGTGGTGGTGGTGGTGGTGGTAGTGGTGTGGGTGGTGGTGGTGGTGGTGGTGTGGGTGGTGGTGGTAAGATGAATGTGGTGATAATGCTGACTGCTGAATATGGCGGCTGATGTTGTGATGAAGGTAAACGGTGGACTTGATCCCCGCAGTATTGTAATGGTCAATAAAGGGGGGGGGGGGACGACGACTAAAGTATCACCAGTCAGCGTGAGCAAGCTTAATTTGTCCACGTGATGTGTTTGTTGTCGTATTTACTTGATTACACGACGTGTTTGTCGTCGTATTTACTTGATTACACGATGTGTTTGTCGTCGTATTTACTTGATTACACGACGTGTTTGTCGTCGTATTTACTTGATTACACGATGTGTTTGTCGTCGTATTTACTTGATTACACGATGTGTTTGTCGTATTTACTTGATTACACGATGTGCTTGTCGTCGTATTTACTTGATTACACTGTGATCCATACGTGATCCCAACTAGTGGTGTCGTTGGCCGTCATTGACCACTGTCCGTGTTGCAGGTGACCGTCATGGTGAAGCAGCACGGCGAGTGCGCGTCCCCGGTATTCGTCACGTACCAGGCGGCGCTGGGCGAGCTGCCGGGCGCCTTCGACGACGGCAGCGTGGAGCTGGGCGGCAACGAGCGCGCCATGGGCGGCAGCGGCGTGCGGCTCCGGGAGCAGACGGCGGGCCGACACGTCGAGATCCACTTGCGCTACGTCGATACGACCGTCGTGCTGCGTCGCGCCGGAAGTCACTACAGCGTCGTCGTGCGCATGCCCGCCGCCGTCGTCAACGCGAGCGTGACGGACGACCCCGACGGGTTGCAGCTGTGCGTGCGCGGCTGCCCGCACAGCGAACGCATCAACTACCGCGAGTTCATCGCGCTGCGCAGCACGCGGTTAAAGCCGCAGCGCCAGAAGCAGGAGGGCACGGCGGTGGCGTCCGCGACGGAAGTGACGTCATCGGCGGACGAAATGGCGCGCGACAAGGCGGCGGCGCACTGTCGCGACGCTGGCGTCGTCGACTACTTCTTCGACGCGTGCGTCTTCGATCTCGTCAGCACCGGAGACCTGAACTTCACGCAGGCGGCTCGCCACGCGCAGCGCGACACCTTGCGGCTGCTGCCGGAGTCGGCCGGCGAACTGCGCAACCGCACGAGTCTGGCGGAACTCGACCGGCTGTACTCGAACGGCGCCCGACGGACTAGCGGCGGCGCGTGCGTCGTCACGTGCTTCCTAGTGACGTTGTGCGCAGTGCTCATTAGTGAACTTCTTACGTCGGCCGCTGGCGGCGCCACCTGGCCCAGGGAACGATGTCGCGCCACGTAACAGTACCTGACAGCTGCGTGTAATTATTTTCTTAGTGTACAGGGAATCTTTATATATATATATATATTATGTATATATGTATATCGTGTATATATAGCAGGGTATATCTATATATTTCTCGTAAGTGTGTGCTTGTGTGTGTGGGTGCGTGCGTGTGTGTGTGCGTGGATGCGTGTGTGTGCGTGCGCGTGTGTGCGTGCGTGCGTGTGTGTGTGTGTGTGTGTGTGTGTGTGTGTGTGTGTGTGTGTGCGGTGAATGTTAACGAGTGAGATGTGTATGAGAAGACTATGACCCGACAGTTGTCCCACGGAGTTCTAATATTATGTGACATAAACGCTCGATTATCGCCCGTTTGTTTGGCGCGTTGCGGGATTACACACGCCTATCCACGAACAGGCCAGTTAACCGAATGGTGCACGTGACTACAAACGAGACTTGCGTCGCGAGAACGCGAGACAGCGTGTGTGTGTGTGTGGTCGCGTCCTGTTGAGTTAGAAGTCGCGATCTCGTTCATTCCGGGAATACGACGGACGACGCTTATCGTCGACATTATTATTGTGATCACCGGACGTGACGTCATCGTGCAACGAACGAACGAGCGAGCGTGCGGATTACATGTATCGTGACGTTTTTATGTGAATGCAGCTATGCCAAACCGACCGGCTGCCGTGGCGGGGCCGCGTCGATACTCCCTTGCCAGAGGAGAAGAGGAGAATAAACCGTTCGCGGGCAGTTGATCGGAATGCTATATATACATTACGTCGAATGCGCCTATTTCGACTTGTCCTGACCGAAGTACAACAACACCTTCGCGCCGGCCGAGTGTGTGTACAGCACTCGGAGCGTGCTATTCCGGCGCCGTAAGAATGCGGTCGACCCCCATCTCCGTGTGTGTGTGTGTATACGTTGTGTCTCTGTGTGTGCACACTTGCCGTGCCCCGTTTCCGAGTCGCTACGTGGACATATTAATACTCAGAACGGCGCGAGCGAGGCTCGCGTCAACGCGGCGCGCCCGGAGGCGGTGGGCGATAATGGGGAACGGAAGTGCCGCGCGCTGCTGTGGAGGCACGGCGCGGCCGGGCTGGGTGCTGTGGCTACACCGGCCGAGTTCTCTCCGGCCGGCGGGCGTTGCTCTTGTGTACGCCGGACGGGAGTCGACCCTGGCTGGGGTTAGGGTGGCTTTGTTTCATGTCGTCCCCGTGTCGTTTGCTATATGAAGTGTCGCTGTGTTATGTATAGTGCGCTGACATGCAGCGCTCTAGCAGTACTGATAATAAAGACGTACGCGTTGCTGCTGTATCAGATCAGGTGTACGTGTTGACTCGCGTGTGTGTATGTGTGTGTGTGTGTGTGTGTGTGTGCGTGCGTGCGTGCGTGCGTGCGTGCGTGCGTCCGTCCGTCCGTGTGTGTGTGCGGACGTGTGCGTTCGTGCGTGCGTGAGTACAATTGTCTACACTCCATGTTATGGAAACAAGTTGGAACTAGCCTGCGATGACCTTAATTGCGAGGTAGCTGTATTAGCGAGGTGATCGTAAAGAGGCGTTCGACTGTACATAAAATATCATGAATTATAATTAGCACTCTTCCCGATGATATCTAAGTATGTCAGAAGACGAACTGTTGCAGTTAAATCCCGCATTCTGTGGAAGCATTATAGGTAACTGACGCTACTGGCAGATAATATTTATAATGCCGCCGTCCTGTTCACGCGTTCTCATTTCCTGTAGAGAACGCACGAATCACGTAAGAATCCACAACAGCATATGGGAATTTGACAATGACACCAACACGTGTTTCTTTTCTTCCCATAGATTGGAGATAAACTGAAAGTTAAGCGCTTAAAATGCAAAGGCTCTTGAGAAGAAAAGCATATCAGACACGCACATGTGTATACACATGCTAGCCACAATCGTAATAACCAAATAGATAACTTCGAAAATACAATAACGACAAGTGGCATAACCTACGAACATACAGGGTAACCCCCCCCCCCCCACACACACACACACACACACACACACACACACACACACACACACATACTGCACACCAACATAGACTTTGTAATGAATATTTTATAATGAATACACCTATTACGATGTAGGTTACTTGGTTCCTTTTTCCAACATCCGCATCATCTCGTCGTTATATCGCCGGACAACAGTTG
>OZ024866.1:33505811-33513311 GCA_964017155.1 Oasisia sp. SBJ-2009 | reverse complement strand
CATTCCTATAACTCAAATAACTAGTAAAATAAGTCTCAATATCCTTCCGAGCTTCCTTCACAACAAAAATGGCATACGCCTGGGTGCCACAATTTTTAAAATAAATTGCTCGTGATATACTATGACACAAAATTGTAACTTTTGTCATGATTTAAAGGTAAAGGTAAGGATTGCTCAAAGCGCTTTTTACACTTTACTCCCTGGTAGTTCAATCGAAGACCATCTCGGCTTCTCTGGGAAGCATTCAGCCATGTAGCAATTTTGCGAAGACTGTTTGTACACAAATAGTCATCACTGTTTATAGCCAGGTACTCATTCATACAGCTGGGTGAAATGGAGCAATGTAGTGTGAAAAAAACTTGCCCAAGGTTTCACATGGCAGCACAAAATTTGAACCCGGGTCCTCTTATTTTAGAGTCTGATGCTCTACCCCTGAACCACTGCGCTAATACTAGCAACCTTTGTTTATGACCAATATTAATGAAAAACTGTTAGTCTCACAGACTGGTACATTTCGTCATGATGAATTTTCAGTAGTATGCCTGCAGTGCAATTGTGAGGAACACTAAGCAGGTTTTCAACTCACTTAGTCTTCATGGCATTACAATTAACTGATTTTAGTAACAGTTTATTGTAATATTATTTTGCCTAAAACCACTAATGACATGTTATGGTCCTGTGCAAGTTAACAAACACAATTTGCTGTGTTTTGTGGTGAAAAACTCAGCAGTGATTAAGATTAACAAAAATATATTTCATTCAATATTACAAATTAACTATTCAGGGCTGTATAGTCCAAAGGACCTGAGGACCTCTTGGGCCAGTGTTGATGATTAAATGTCCATTTTGAGGTGTTTACAGTAATGCTCACTGGTTTGGTTATGTTTTATTTCAGATGTCGCAAAGACGTTGCCACTCTGCAGCCTGTTACTATATATGAACTTTTGTGCATGACATTGAAGAAATTGTGACTGATGAGTACAGACGATGAAGACATGACACTGATGACAAGAGCGGAAGACGTCACTGGCAAACCATTCTGCATTGTGTACAAAGAATGCCTTTTGGAGCTTGCCAGAATGGAGGTAATCATTGGTATTTGATATTCATAAAATATCATCATGACACAAGTAACTGCATTTTAAAGATGTTTCTTAAAAACTATTCATTTTGTATAATGGCAAGAAAGATGTTATGTTTGTTTTGATTATGTTTAAATTGATGAAAGTGTGGTGTATATTGGTTAATTATATGTTGCCATATTTATGTTACAAACATAGAAATTAATATTATGGAAATTATACATTGAAATACCATTACATCATGCACTATAATTGGTATCAACTGCATTCTGATTGGGCAGGCTGAGTAGAGTGGAATACATAACTATCTTTACAGAAAGCACTAATTAATGCCCACCTATGTCACTGCATTCACACAATTTTGCTGTGTTTGTGGTCATCTCATATGAATAACCAGAGAAAAATATGCCAACTAGGTGATTATGGTGAAGAAACATTTAATTCATAATTACAAACTTACAACATATTCAAACTTATTCATTATTAGCCCCATGAAATTATGTGTAATAATTATTTGTCACAGTCGTCTATTTGCCTATTTGTGTAGATGGATAGATTATGCAAAGTCAAAGGGTGCAGGCTTCCCTATGACCTGAAAATAAAACGAGTTTCAAATATGCGGTACTTCTGTCATTGAGTAACACAAATTCTTTATACTAATCAGTTCTGCTGGTAAAACAATTATTACAATTGTTGTCACATACACAGCTATGCACGGTTGTAACGTTTAAAAAAATTAAACGGCTTAACCAGTAGAGCATTATATATGTTAATATGCATCTAAATTGTCAGCTTAGGTATATATTATGAATTTTATTCATCTGCCAGTGGAAGTTTTTGTGCCCCCTAGAATTAATTTCTGAACGTGCTCCTGCGTATGATAGTTTATTTGTCTGCATGAGGTTTTTGCAGTAATGGGTGTCCTGGATAGATTGTATATTGTTGGAATCACATGTGGGCTAAAGTAAAGACAACATAAAGTAAACACATTTTATTGAAACTTTTGACAAGATTGACTACAACATAATGGCAAGCACTGCACATGATATATGTATTTATTTTTAATATCACATGCACATCAGATAAAAAAAACAATCAGTAAAATATAAAATTAGGAAAAGGTTGAAAACATGTATGGTATATATATATATATATATATATATATATATATATATATATATATATATATATATATATATATATCAAACAGTTACTTTTATAACGATTCATTCATTCACAAAAATATCCAGCACAAATACATAGTATGTCAAATACTGGTTAGTTAAAAAACATTAATCCCATTTATTAGGCTTTAAAATGATGCCTTTACCCGAAATGACATTACAAAATCCTGGCAATTTACCTAAAATTGTAAAGTTTACTCATAATGCATGCATTATGGATATTACTGAAACATGCTGTAAATAGCTTATTTTTTACAGCAGTAGAACATAAATTGATGTTTTATTAAACATATTTCTCTTGACAAGTTTGCATACAAGTTTCACTTTGGCTTGAATGGCAGACTCATCTGACAAGATTTTATAAATGACTTGTCCAAAATATTTACAATGTGACAAAGTTTAACTGGTTAACTCCTGAAGTAATTGTCTTAGAAATATTTGACTTTCTAGATACAAAGTACATATACATACTATACACATGTAATGTGTACATATTAAATAACAATAATAACAAATAAAGTACACTAAGTTAACTATAATTATGATGATTACACTAGTCATGGTCCTCGCCATGTGGCTGAGAGTTACATGTGCAATCACTACCCCGGGTATGTGTTTACTCACCTGTATGAAGAGTACCGGCTACAGATAGTGGTAGATATTATTACTTTATATAGTTAGTCTTTGCATAATAACATAAGTGTGGCTGAATGCTTCCTACATTAGTAGATATGTTGTTTGATTTAACAGATCTTAGTAAAGTGTAACATATCTGGCATGTAGAGTTTACGATATGAATACCAAATACCAAACAATTCTATAATTGACTTTTGCTAAATGTATCATCACATATGATATCATAAATGTCACAGCCATGTTAATTGTCACTTTGTTTCTTGCACAGGTAGATGTGGATGCACAGAAAATGTCAGGTACCTGGCATGCAGTACCATTAAAGAGAGTGAACTAAGTAACACAATAATGCCATCGATATCCAAGCCGATGAAGTTCACCAAAGAATGCCGAACCTATCTTATAGTGTTGAGAGAGGTTGACCGAAGGCTCATGCCATATTTGCCAGACCATGGTACCCACTGTTCTACCACAAACTGCAAAGCTAGTCAGATATCACCATATTCGCATGTGAAGCAACCTGCATTCTATATGGGTCTCTATTCAGTTTGGGTAACTGACTGGCCTGGAAGTCAGTGCACACACCATCAGTACAGGGGAGTCTGTTATGGATGCAACACACGACTGAGATCACTCGGTTGATATTCACATGACATTTGATCTGCAGCGTCTTGCACAGCCCATGGTTGTGGAATTTTGTCCGGGATCTTGGATGGTATATAGCTTATTAACTTGTTGACCTAGTGGTGGTGTTCAGTTTCCTGTTGAGTGTTGACCTGAAAAGAAAAGCATAATATTCAAACTCAGTAAACAAAAACTGGCATCATGGTATTAGAGTTGTCATTATGGAGTGTTCTTTGCCATAATCAATAAATCTACAGCTGTATAACATAATATTTTATGTATGACCTAAAGCATTCCACAAAAAAGGCAGCAAGAAATATTTGGCTACAGCAGCATGTACAGGTTGATATCTAAGCAGGGTTGTAATTTATTAGGTCTGTATTGTCATTACATGAAAGTAAAATTACCATGCTATTTTTAAATGTAGGGATGCCCTACATCTTATATATTATTATAGAATTATATTTACTCCCAAGCATAGCGCATTCATATTTTCTGTTTTATTTTCAATATACAATTTTGTGTCAGGGTATGTCATGTAATAACTACTGCATGTTATATTTGACATTTTATGGCTCAGCTGGATGTCAAAGTAAATGTTGGAAGTGACAAAATAAGGTGTTGTTGTGATGCCAACAGTATATTTCCTTCACTGAATATTCAAACATGTCTACCTTCTTAAGAATGAATAATAATTGATTTTATAAATTTATTTCTGAGTTATTGTTGTATGCTGAATAGTTTTTTAAAGGTGTTGACCGAAGTCTGTGTGGACACTGGACTGGACACACTTAGTATAACGTGCATTACACAACTGCAAAGGTTATCCTAGTTTTCCATATCCGAGATATTATGAAAATGCTAATGAAAGCAAATGTGTATTGAAATGGGCATATTAAAATATTTATAAAATGTATACATTGTTGATTGTTAAAATGTTTAATTCACTTGGAGTGATCAGACGTTGGCCTCTTGCAAACTACGTATCCTCCATGCATTTGCCCGACACAAGTGATTGCATTAATATTAGTCCCTCCTCTGCCTCGTCTCACTTGCATTGTAGTGTGGCCCATACTAATATATCATAATTTGAGTTGTATTATGCATTCATATATTGCTGTGATGAAAAGATAAAGATTAGAACAGCTGGCATATGTGAGTTGAAAGGTATCAGGTATTACATAGACTACAGCCAGGCATCACTGACCACAATGGAAACAAGTGCAAGAATGTTATGTGTAATACTTGCATATGGTGTACACTGGCTAGTAGCTATACAAGCATTTTATATTCATGTTTACCTTTTTGTATATTGAATAAATTCATCACCATCATGGTTGTCATACATTTTTAAATTATTATATAATTATAATATTATTATTATATAAAATATAATGCAAATCAGCAACATCCAGCAATCATAGTAAAATGTGAGTCACAAAACACTGTTTAAATAATTGTGATAACCAACATAATTCTTCGTTTGACGTTCTGTTGCACGAGATAACGGATGCTCCCCACGGTGACCATCACCCGGAGCCTAGCTACTGCCAATGTTCCGAAGCCAATGAGATATCATTTCGTCCCTAACGTCATCTACACTCTCTAGATATGTACTTTTGCAATTACACAGCTTATGAACAAGATCCTGCGTTATCAAATACAATACATATAAACTTATAAATAAAGGCTGTATGAGTGTATCTGGCTGAGACTAAGCGATGCCGATGCCGACTGTCAAACTTTAAAAATAATCTAACAAGTTAGAGTATCCACGTCGAGTAGGCCTATAATGAAGTTCACAAGTTGCAGTTCTTGTTGAATTAGACCACGACTACTCGCCCTGGTTGCTAACTGCAATAACACACTTAATACATACCTTCACAGAAGAAACACTTCGGAACGTTCGTCACGACACGCAAAAGCACATGCGGTTTGTTATTGTGCCGTAGGATGCCGATCTCGTATAAAACACGTGACCCAAAAAGGGCAGGACGTCTACACCGGCTAATGGTTTCGTCAGTTATACCCGGTGTAACGACGATTCTTTTTTGCCGAATAAAAAAAGATAAGTACGCATTTTAAAATTAAACTGAATGCGCATACTAGTTAAACTATTGAAACATTACACATCAGGACATAAAAGAAAAGGATTGGCGATGGGCAAAACGAAATGATTGTCAACCTTTAACCAATTCATAATATTTTTACGATGTTTTAATATGCAAAGTAAATATAATTTTAAATATTTTTATAGTAATGAAAATGAGTATCCTTTTTAAATGCGTTACTTCAAAGGCGGCCTGAGAGCTAATCATGGTGTCAACACTATTCTGGGGTAGGCCGCGCTGGCTATCACAAACACAGGGGATAATTTCTCCTAAATTCCACAGTCAGTAGTGAATCGACTAGTGATGGGCTGACAAGTGCTGCCACCTCACGGGGCTTCGTTTAATCGAGGCTACCGCTCTGGTTGCGCCATCTAGTGAACAAACCTGCAAAAGGATTGCAAGTTATTTACCAAATCTATGCGGTATGTGGCAGCACATGTTAACGTGGTTACCGTCATCTACACGCAACATATTCAGAGCATTGTTTATCATGTCTTACTTATCAGATACACAAATGTATGCAAATGTTATACACACTGCCCGTCTGAACGAAAATTGCAATTGCTCTTAGGGATAAATGGGATAAATAGGGATAAATAAAGTTGTTTATTGTATTGTACAGTTTGATTCGTTACCAAATTGCACGTGTTTATTTTTATGACACACAATTTAGTCATTTAAAACACACGTAGGTAACAGGAACTAAGCACATTTGCATGAAACTCTACCTGCTGTGATGAAAGGGCGACCATGGATAAAACAATACAGAAATAAGTTATTAGTTAAATGAAGTCGAATCACGATTGACATGAAATGAAGTCAAATTGTCCATAACAAATTATTTTAAGTTTAATATCCAATTGGGTGGACAGGCATCATTGGTCTCCATCCATCCTCTAAATCTCTCACATGTGGCTCCAAGCGCCATGCCCCGGCAAACCGCTTCAGCTAGCGGACCAAACCATGTGAGGGGGTGGTGTTAACACGGCACCACTGGGCGAAGGACCTCCTTGACGCAGGTCACCGGCCAGGGCGGAAGAGTTCCCAGACGAACTACAACGACCTCGTGTTCGCGACCAAGGCGAGCCACCTAGATGGAGGACATCGGCTGTGGTCAGGCATGGAGAGGGATGGGCTCCGCCATGCGACATCTGCCCTAGATACACCACATGATGATGACAACCACTACACAACCCACACCGGATCGGCCGTCGCCCGGGTTACAAAGGGCCGCGCCTTCCGCTGCATACCAGGGCGGAGGTGAAAAGTGTGCGACTGATATACCGGAAACCAAGATTAGTGCCAGGAGCAACATCATCACTGGCACATGGAATGTAAGAACATTGAGAGAAGTAGGCAAGTTAGAAGAACTCACTCACGAGATGACCAGATACCGCTGGAACATCCTAGGACTCTGTGAAATGCGGTGGAAAAACATCGGAGAGACATCCACCCAGGAAGGACACAAACTATTCTACAGTGGTAGAGACGACAAACACCAACAAGGAGTCGGGTTCCTCATTCACAAAAACACTGTGAACTGCGTCATGGGTTGTCGGCCAATCTCCAGCCGACTTATCACCATCCGCCTGAGGGCAACGCCATTCAACATCACTATCATACAGGCGTATGCCCCAACATCAGACTATGACGATAACGATGTAGAAGACTTCTACGAACAACTGCAGGAAGTCCTTGACCAAACTCCAAAAAAAGACATCCTAGTGGTGCAAGGCGACTGGAATGCCAAGATAGGAGAAGATGCTTATGAGAACTGGAGAGGCACATGTGGAAGATACTGCAACACCAGATCAAATGAGAGAGGCCTAAGGCTCCTTGAATTTGCCAGCTACAACGACCTTATGC
>OZ024866.1:33488311-33498311 GCA_964017155.1 Oasisia sp. SBJ-2009 | reverse complement strand
TATATTATATTATATTATATTATATTATATTACATTATATTAAATATATAATAATAATATATATGTAATGTAATATAATGTGATATAGTGTAATACAATGCAACATAATGTAAAGTAATGTAACGTAATATAATCTAAAATAATATATTAAATTATAAAATAAAACACATAACATAATATAGTAAGGCAATATTACGTTGTGCGTACATCTTTGGGAACCAAGTATATATATATATATATATATATATATATATATATATATATATCATATATATCATATATATCATATATATCATATATATATATTATATTATATTATATTATATTATATTATATTATATTATATTATATTATATTATATTATATTATATTATACTATACTATACTATACTATACTATACTATACTATACTATACTATACTATACTATACTATACTATACTATACTATATTATATTATATTATATTATATTATATTATATTAAATATATAATAATAATAATAATATATATATAATGTAATATAATGTGATATAGTGTAATACAATGCAATATAATGTAAAGTAATGTAACGTAATATAATGTAAAATAATATATTAAATTATAAAATAAAATAAAACACATAACATAATATAGTAAGGCCACATTACGTTGTGCGTACATCTTTGGGAACCAAGTTCAGATTTCAGAGGCGCACCAAGACAATGAGATAACCGTGAAAATGTAGGCGCAACCATAGCCAAGCAATTATGTTGTTGTATGTGATATGTATCGCTATTTAATAATGATAATAAGCTAACTTCTACTGCGGCTCAATCCTTGGAAGTCAAGCGCTCGGAAGTATCGAAACAAAAGGTTTAGTCAGTTGGAATATTCCTGTTGTCAACAGTTGTACTGATATCCCAGAGAGCTAATGTATGGAGACGCAAGGCTGTAAAGGTACGTTAAATTAGTTTAGTTACCAAGCACTTATCAAACACTGGACATGTTATTGTTATTATTATTATTACGTCACACGTACGCCGGTATATTTGTTTAATCTCAAAAAAATTGATTGCTATTAATGTGCGCATATCACATACATTGTAATGTACGTACGTAGTATAATAAAATTATATATATATATATATATATATATATATATATATATATATATATATATATATATATATATATATATATATATATATATATATATATATATATGCACATACACACATGCACAAGCACACGCACGTATATAATGTGTGAGTGTATGTGTGTGTGTATATGGGCGTGCGTGCGTGCGTGCGTGTATGTGTGTTTATATAAATTCATATAGATACGTGATAAGATTATTATATAAAACTTTTTTTAATTTAAAATAGCCAAATAAAGATGCACATGTTTGGCTTATTTATAAACACAATCTATGCGCAAGAGATGTTTGTTTTATTTGACGGTATTGCGACACAGACGTGTTTTCCATTACACCTATTCTATACACAGTTTATTACAACTTGAATCCTGATCATTCACAATAAATACACCTTGAGTCATCTATGTATGCCGAGTTTAACATTAAAATCAGAACAGACGTTCGAATGTAGCTGCGAGTCACCCACGCGTGTAGTCCGTCACTGGACCTATTCGGCCGGGCCCCGCTCCCGAGCGCGTGTACACCGGCCGCTTCGATGGAGTAGCTGTTTGTCTTCGTGTAAATTAAAAACCGCTGCCGTCGTGTTTGGACGAGAGCGCAGCGGCCATATGTACATAGGCGGTGACGGTTCTCTTGCCGCTAAACCAACAGCCAAGTCGCCGCCGAATCTGCATTTCTATGGCACCTGCTAATATTTAGAGACGAATCGGCAAGCGCAGGGCGGATGGAACGCGTGAATGCCCGCGCCGAATGGCCCCGCTGCGCTTCGCGTCGACGTATTGTTCGTTGGCGTGCTGGTTGTACGTTCCGCCCGGGCGATTCTTGCAAGCGCTGGCGATGCTTTCTCCCAGCACATCTGCTTCCGAATACGGCCGATCCAGATATCGAAGGAGGGGTATTTTCCCGTCAGATGTTCAATGAAGTTCCACGTATTTGCGGGCGAAGTAAAAAGAGCGAAAAACGTCGCGAGGTACCGTTAGCGAGCGACGCCGTGGCTGTGTCGTAAGCCACGCCCCGGAGCCGGTATTGCGCGAATAAATTAGCGGGAGACGGCTTTTCTCGGCGGTGATTGGTTGGCGCGTGACAGCCGTCGGTCGGAGTGGTCGCAGTTTGCTGGTTACCGTGTGCGCGTGTAGGTCGTAACTTTGTCGGCAAGATGTGCGAACGACGCCTCGGTGATGTCGACAGCGTCGGTTGATAATCGTCCATCGGCCGTTGGAGGAACAGCGGGTGATCAGCCGTCTTCGGACAAGCGAAGGAGAGCCGGGGTATCGTAGACAGACGTCGAATGACATACGACGGCTTCGGTTTGTGTGCTGAAGCAATAAATTACGTCCACCACTGTTTACCACGACTGCCGGGTGGCTACTTCGACGACAGAACGGGTGACATCGACGGGATTACAGACGGTGGGATACATCACCATCAGGTCCCAAACGGCGCATCCCGAAGGTCGTGCTGCAAATATAGTGTAGATCAAACGAAGCTGATTAGACGGAGCGTATTACTACAGACGAACAGTACTTGAGCAACATTTAAATACATTTGCTGTGTGATAATCTCTGCGTAAGCCGCTATACGTCAACCATGCGATGGCGGGGAAGAGCGATTCACGGACACGGCGCTCAACAAGCAGCATAAGTCGCAGTTGCTACTGACAGGCGGCGGATCTTTCGCTCAACGATGCCTCGACCTGGGCGGAACACCTACAGCGACCAGAAGCCGCCGTATTCGTACATCGCTCTCACGGCAATGGCGATCCAGGCGGCGCCTGACAAGATGATGACCCTGAACGAAATCTACAAGTTCATCACCGACCGCTTCCCGTACTACCGGGAGAATAAACAGCGATGGCAGAACTCGCTACGTCACAATCTCTCTTTCAACGACTGCTTCATCAAGATCCCGCGCCGCCCCGATCGGCCGGGAAAGGGCAGCTACTGGGCACTGCATCCGTTCTGCGGGGACATGTTCGAGAACGGCAGCTTCCTGCGGCGTCGTAAGCGCTTCAAGTTGGGTGGGATGGCAGCCGCGTTTCCACCCGACGCCGACCCGTTGAAGGTAGGCTTCCACGCGGCGGCAGCGGCCGGAGCGGCCTCCTACCTACACTACCAGGCAAAACTTCGCATGCAGGCTCTGGCGGCGTCCCATGCCCCAACGCACCAAAACATTGCCCCGCCGTTCGCCAACCCAGCGGCGTTGAAACACGCACACGCATTCACGATCGAGAACATCATCGCGCCAGACTTCAGTTCCTCGTCAGCGGCAACTAGTCACCCACAAGCGGGACTCATCCCAGTGCCTCTACCGGGGTTCGCCAGCCAGTTCGCGGTGACGTCATCCGCGGCGGCGGATGTCGCTCGCAACTTCCGGCATGTGCACGTGGGGAAAGCCCACTACAGCGACGTGCAACTGACGGGCTTCTCCAATCCCAGTTTCGCGGACGTCATCAGTCGGATGTCGCGGATCACCCCGACGGTTCCGATCCCTCTGAAGCCGGCAGCGATCCCGTCTCTGCCCCGGACCGCACTGTGTGGCGGGGTGACACTGCCTCACCCTCCGTCCGGAGGCTCGCTACCCATCGGCGGGATCTACCTGTCGACACCGTCGTCCATGGCCGCCGCGGCCGCTATGGGAGTGACGGCGTCAGCCTCTCTCATGCCGGGGGCGGACTACGTCGCTCGCATCCACTGACAATGAAACCGCAATAATCTTATGAATGTGATAGTTATACTATAATGTCTACCGACATCGCTACGGTGATTCATCGCGAACGCTACCCCGAGAAACCGACGAACTATAAATGACAATATATCTCGACTCATGGCGTGTCGAGAACGCTATATTACGAGAGAAGGTTGTGGTCAACTCACTACCGTAGACAGTTGTGTATAGGTTGTAATTCACTGCGACGCGGTCGTGCACATACAGCGTGAGCCGCTGTTTCTCGATCTCACTTAAGTTCATGTACTCGCTGTGTCTTCCCCGTACGTTAGTACCCACGGACGGACGAACTAGGGCAGAAGGTAAGGCCTGATGACAATGTGCAGCGAACAATTCGAATTAAATTCGCATGAAAATGTATTGCTGTGTGTATGTACCATCCGATGTACATGAATGAGAATGATACAACTCGTTAAACTGAATTGCCTTGTTGTGTTATTAGTTGCCTTGTGTAATTATTTTGGTAATGCATATACATAGTGTTGGTGCGTGCACGAATGCATTTATTTAAGGTAGAAATACATATATAAAGATATACTGTAAATATACTTTATAATATATAGTATTATATAGTCATGTATGTTTTATATATATATATATATATATATATATATATATATATATATATATATATATACATATATACAATGCCGTACATATAATATATATAATATATATATATACACTTATTTAATATGTTTATAAATATACGTTTTGTCGTGTACATATGTATTTACTTATTGTGCATAAAACATATTATTATAACAATTATATATGCATATATATATATATATATATATATATATATATATATATATCCTGTATATAATGTATATATTATATATACTGTGTATACTGATAGTTATATATATATATATATATATATATATATATATATATATATATATATATATATATATATATATTATCAGTATATATATATGTATATACATATAAACATATAAAATAAATATATACAGATATATATATATATATATATTATATACATACACAGTATATATATATATATATATGTATATATATATATATATATATATATATATATATATATATATATATATATAATACGTTTTTATTTCAGACAAACAATGTGCATGTACAATAAGTATAGATACATATGTCGACAAAACGTAAATTTAAACACATTTTAAATAATTTAAACATATACTCAATATTATAATTATAAAATATATAACATATATAAATATATATATATATATATAATATATTTATAGTATATATATATATATATATTATAATATTATAAGCTTATAATTATTATAGATATATTTAAAATGAAGTGGCAAACTGGAATAAACCTACACTGAAAATATTGTCGTCTGAATACTTCAGAATAAACAAGTTATGTTCATTAAGTCTATCTTAGCCCTGTACTCCAAACATAATTTATCTCGTTAATTATGCATATTTTCAGGATGTCGGGGATAAAGAGAATTAATGTGTGAACAATGATTGCACTAACTTCCTGTGGTTACATCGGAAATGCCCTGTATCACTATCAGTGGCCCGGTGCTGCAAGTGCAAGGCGCGTGTCAGTAATAGGGTGGATTAGTCATAGACGCTCCACGTCTTGTGGCACACATTCCGTCAGTCAGTGCCCAAGGTAAGGAAAACATAATATCAACATTGGATATAGAAAACAAGTTGATGTGAATAGGAACGCTGTTATTTTAAACTATATAAGTAATCGAACTAGGGATGCGATTTTTCTTATTTAAATGTCTCGTTGCTACAATCATTCAACGCATATACTACATTTAAAGAAGGTAAAATGCATCCCTAGTTCGAGTATATATATAATATATATATATATATATATATATATATATATATATATATATATGTATATATATATATATATATTATAAAATAATATATATTATATATATTGATATGTTTGTATGTTTTTATCTTTGTAAGTCTGCATGTTTGTATGTATGTATATGTTTGCACACACATATACACACATGCACGCACGAACACACACACACGCATATATATATATATATATATATATATATATACAGAATCGCAGACACAATTTATAAGAGCCGTTGTTTCCCTGACCCGAATCTTCCAGTTTGCCACGCTACAGTCTCGTCAGGTAGACGGCGAACTCTCCGCCTCACTACCGTTCTTCACGCGTCTGTCGACGGAAAGCAATCCGTCAAAACGGGCCATTCTGCGGCGTCGTATGGCGCTTTACTGGGCTTATGGCGCGCGACGAGCCGTCCTGGGAGCTCCTTGTTGGCTTAACGCGCTCTAAACAGGGAGCAACCACTCAAAGCCTAATTGATGACGAGCTGCTGATGCGTGATTCGTGACTCGACTGTAAAGGGCCGCTCCACGCTCTCGTCTCGTCAGCTGTTGTCGTGCTGTGGGTTTTGCGCAAATACCGATTAATTAAGTTACTTATGAAGTATGTCAACGTTGTTATTACATCGGTATATTAATTTTTTTAAGCAGACGTAATAAATATTATTTATATTTAAATACAGTAATTAAATTATATATATATATATAATTATATATATATATATGATATATAATATATATATATATATATATATATATATTATACATATTATATATTATGTGTAATATATATATATATATATTAATATATATGATATTTTGATATGTATTATATATATATATATGTATATATTATATGATATATATAATATGTATAATATATATATATATATATATATATATATATATATAATAGATATTGTATAAAATACATATATATATATATATATATATATATATATATACATATATATATATATTATATATATATATATATATATATATATATATATATATATATATATATACATATATACATATATACATATATACACACACCCATACATTTGTCAATCCAACCCGCATTCAATTAGCCATTTATCTCAAATAATACCATATTAAAACGATGTAAAAAATACAAATACTCCAAACTAATTAATTAATTGATTAAGCTGAAAAGCTCAATACAACACTGTTGCAACATTGGAGATACAATGCAGCTGAAGATATCTGAATGTTTCAGTATTTATTATCAAAGTAAATACAAATGCACTTACACAATTTACATTCGACTACTAATAATACACCTATTCTAATAGTTACACAACATCCCATGTGACTCTACAACAAATGATTTGAAAGCTGGAGCGTTCTTCTCATTCTCAAAGTAATGAACGATACGGCGATCTACAAATCGTGATGCAAATATTTTATACCTTATAAATAATATCCTACGTTAACGGATACTACCTGCCTTTTTGAGGGCACTAGACCTTATTTACATTGTACGGTTGTTTGCAAACGCTTTGTCTATGATTGTCTGGCGCATGTATATATATATATATATATATATATATATATATATATATATATATATATATATATATATATATATAGCGCCTAAAGGAATCAACACCAGAACGCGACCAAATAAATTCGTTAAGTACAATATCATGCATAGCCACGCACAAAAGTAATTACCGCAGCCATAGAAGGGTTCGCCGAGCTTTTGGAGTCGGATGTAATTTCGATGCAAAATGTTGATAAATTCAACAATGACACAGCATAGTGGTTAGAATTTAGTCTGATGAAGGTATACGTTGTCTTGTTTCCGATGTATAATAAAGCAATTGAATATTGCAACCACACCCAGATATTAGAATTCGTTATTGAATGATAGCTAATTAAAAACAGTTCTTTACTGAGTAAAGAATTAATAAGCTTGCACAATGTGGTGTATGCCTCTCTGGTTCAGCCATTCGCGGTGATGCATTGCTTTGTAAATATCGATTTAATCATTGTTATGAATGTCTTGAAATGCGTCTATTGTGACCGTGTGCCTTCTATCTATCGGATATGAGATTTATTAACGTTTATGCTTTTTATGATTTGCCGCAGGAAACCTCGTGTATACATAATTATTTTATTTTCAATGTTTTTATCGTCTACGGGCTACAGGCATTTCCCAGTCATGCCCACTGAAAGGAAAGGTGGATGTATCCTTTGTTTTTGTAGTATGAACACACACACACACACACACACACACACACACACACACACACACACACACACACACATATATATATATATATATATATATATATATATATATATATATATATATATATATATATAT
Organism: Oasisia sp. SBJ-2009; assembly: GCA_964017155.1. NCBI lineage: Eukaryota > Metazoa > Annelida > Polychaeta > Sabellida > Siboglinidae > Oasisia > Oasisia sp. SBJ-2009. Next base: position 33,490,238 of record OZ024866.1, on the reverse strand, counting down.
ATACCACACACACATATATATACACGTACATATGCAAACACACACACACACACACACACACACACACACACACACACACACACACACACACACACACACATATATATATATATATATATATATATATATATATATATATATATATATATATGCATACATATATACATACATACATACATACATACCACATACCAAACACACACATATATACACATACGTATACATACATAAACACATATACATACACATACCACATACACACACACACACACACACACACACACACACACACACACACACATATATATATATATATATATATATATATATATATATATATATATATATATATATATATATATATATATATGTATATATCTATATATATATATATATATATATATATATATATATATATATATATATATATATATATATATATATATATATATATATATACATATATAATCTCAAACGATTCGTAATATTTATTGCTTACTTTGAAATGACGCACTCTAGTTGTATCTATGTGTTACTGTAATCACGATTATAAAGAAAATTTCGCCTATTCATTTCACAGCTTGGTGTCTAGTTCAGTGCCTAGATCAGTGTCTAGGTCGTTGACTAGGTCGGTGTCTAGGTCGGTGTCTAGGGCGGTGTCTATGTCGGTGTCTATGTCGGTGTCTATGTCGGTGTCTATGTCGGTGTCTATGTCGGTGTCTATGTCGGTGTCTATGTCGGTGTCTATGTCGGTGTCTATGTCGGTGTCTATGTCGGTGTCTATGTCGGTGTCTAGGTCGGTGTCTATGTCGGTGCCTAGGTCGGTGTCTAGGTCTGTGTCTATGTCGGTGTCTAGGTCGGTGTCTAGGTCGGTGTCTATGTCGGTGCCTAGGTCGGTGTCTAGGTCGGTGTCTATGTCGGTGTCTAAGTCGGTGTCTAGGTCGGTGCCTATGTCGGTGTCTAGGTCGGTGTCTAGGTCGGTGTCTAGGTCGGTGCCTATGTCGGTGCCTATGTCGGTGTCTATGTCGATGTCTATGTCGGTGTCTAGGTCGGTGTCTATGTCGGTGCCTAGGTCGGGGTCTATGTCGGTGTCTAGGTCGGTGTCCAGGTCGGTGTCTATGTCGGTGTCTATGTCGGTGCCTATAGGTCGGTGTCTAGGTCGGTGTCTAGGTCGGTGTCTATGTCGGTGTCTATGTCGGTGTCGATGTCGGTGTCTAGGTCGGTGTCTAGGTCGGTGTCTATGTCGGTGCCTATGTCGGTGCCTATGTCGGTGTCTATGTCGGTGTCTAGGTCGGTGCCTAGGTCGGTGCCTTGTTCGGTGTCTAGGTCGGTGTCTAGGTCGGTGCCTAGGTCGGTGCCTAGGTCGGTGCCTTGTTCGGTGTCTAGGTCGGTGTCTAGGTCGGTGTCTAGGTCGGTGTCTATGTCGGTGTCTATGTCGGTGTCTATGTCGGTGTCTATGTCGGTGTCTATGTCGGTGTCTATGTCGGTGTCTATGTCGGTGTCTATGTCGGTGTCTATGTCGGTGTCTAGGTCGGTGTCTATGTCGGTGCCTAGGTCGGTGTCTAGGTCTGTGTCTATGTCGGTGTCTAGGTCGGTGTCTAGGTCGGTGTCTATGTCGGTGCCTAGGTCGGTGTCTAGGTCGGTGTCTATGTCGGTGTCTAAGTCGGTGTCTAGGTCGGTGCCTATGTCGGTGTTTAGGTCGGTGTCTAGATCGGTGTCTAGGTCGGTGCCTATGTCGGTGTCTATGTCGGTGTCTATGTCGGTGTCGATGTCGGTGTCTAGGTCGGTGTCTAGGTCGGTGTCTATGTCGGTGCCTATGTCGGTGCCTATGTCGGTGTCTAGGTAGGTGCCTAGGTCGGTGCCTTGTTCGGTGTCTAGGTCGGTGTCTAGGTCGGTGCTTAGGTCGGTGCCTTGTTAGGTGTCTAGG
>OZ024866.1:33480811-33483311 GCA_964017155.1 Oasisia sp. SBJ-2009 | reverse complement strand
ATCGGATCGGATCGGATCGGATCGGATCGGATCGGATCGGATCGGATCGGATCGGATCGGATCGGATCGGATCGGATCGGATCGGATCGGATCGGATCGGATCGGATCGGATCGGATCGGATCGGATCGGATCGGATCGGATCGGATCGGATCGGATCGGATCGGATCGGATCGGAGACGTGACGAAGTACACAGAAAACACTTACAAGAATACAGACGTTCATCAACAAATGCCTGCGCATAATCTTACATCTGAAGTGATAATAAGATATCCAACACTACACTCTAGAAGTGGACCAAACAACTACCCATAGAAAATGATCCGATCCGATCCGATCCGATCCGATCCGATCCGATCCGATCCGATCCGATCCGATCCGATCCGATCCGATCCGATCCGATCCGATCCGATCCGATCCGATCTGATGTTATATTATATATATATATATATATATATATATATATATATATATATATATATATATATATATATATATATATTTATATATCGGTTTCGCTCTCTCCACCCCCCCCTCTCTCTCTCTCCCTCTCTCTCCCTCCCTCCCTCTCCCCTCTCCCCCGATCCGATCTCCCTCTTTCTCTCTCTCGCTCTATCTATCTATCTATCTATCTATCTATCTATCTCTCTCTCTCTCTCTCTCTCTCTCTCTCTCTCTCTCTCTCTCTCTCTCTCTCCTCTTTCTCTGTATTAATTAATGTCCTACCTCCTCGCCTGTACAAATAGACGCTTGTAGTCTCCTTAAAAACGGAATTGCTGAATTGCTGACAACATACATGTAGACGTACACGATTCCTTTCATTATCAGCTACGTGTCTATTACGTGTGTATATTAGAACACGTTGTGGGCTAATAACGTCTACTTCTAAAAATTATCCAAACAAGCACGCACTCTGCTGTCATATCTGGGATATTTTCACGACGTTTCCACTTTGAAGTAAATGCAGCGTCGCCTCATTTCGCCCCAGCCAGCGCAACTTCGCCAAACCGCGCGTTAATTAGAGAACATTAAAACGCCGTCTGCCTCTCTTTGAACGCCGGGCCTCGCGACCGAAGCGGCTCGCTGTCACTGGCTCTGTCGCCGTGATTATGACAATTATTCAAGTGCAATGGTCGCTCAGATTGCTCGCATGACGCCGGCTATAATTAGGAGAACGTGACACCTAATTAGGTGTTCGTTCCCGCTGCCTCGCCGCCAGGACTACTTGTTATTACGGCCAATAAACCATCCCCGGCACTCGGCGATTGTTTACGCGAGCGCCAAATGACCCTCTCGAAAGAGACTCGCGTCTAATGAACCCAGAAATGCATATCCGCATTGACCGATTATGTGAAATTATCTATGATCACTATATGGCGCTATAGATTGTTGTCCATGTTGTTTAACCCGTGGATTGTATAACGCATATAACTAACCAAAAACGCCGTGACTTGTTTTTCTTGCAAAATTAACTGTTGCGTTATTCAGTAATTATTACGGTAAATGTTCCAGTATTTTGGAATTTATCATATCATTTTCGTATGAGTTCCTTTGTATAAAAAAATCCTTTTTTTTACATACAAAGTGTTGGATTCCGTGGTCACGCTTTTAATTTATTTTGGAAACATCGAAACAATGGACATGGTGAGGCTCAACAATTCCTTTTTAATTCAATTTAGTTTATGCTCATTAATGATGACTAATTATGGTATCGTATTGCAATTTAATGATAGCGCTTAGCTAACATGCATCATCATTAAAAAATCAAACCGGCAACTCAGAATTCACGCTTCACGAAGGTGACAATTAAGAAGACGTTAACGAGCGCCACCTGGTGATTGTAAATGCTCTTGTTTGCTACAAGCTGTAGTTATAACGTTATTGTTTTCAAAATGGTGAAACAACGATGCCATCAATGTTATACATTACTTCTATGAAACACCAAACCATTTTATACATTGGCCAAACGATAAATAATAAAGAATAAAAGAATCAAAGAAAATATACCGTAACTACCTGACATGCAACATATTTATAGTAAACAATAGATACATCATACTTTATGTTTTTGTAAGACAGAACTAGAACTATTAAATATGTATCGATAAATCTTCCGCGAAAATATCACTTCACTTGGCGTATTTAATTTTGTTATAATCATTTACTGATAATTTAGCATTGTCAGACATTTTATGTCATTTTTATATTATATTTTAAATACTACTCACTACAGAAATGTTGCCATCAATGACCTTTAAATACTTTTAATATATCCATAGTCGGTTTTCTAGGTATGCCCCTTTGACTGTCGGCCTAAGCCGCTCCTGGTGTCAGGAAGCGTGCGGACGATGACAGTCTGATCTTCTGTGGCATACAACGAACAATGAATGAATACATTACTGTAATCGACCATTACCGAGGCACGATTTACAACAAGATCTTATCCATGAGTCATTGTGAACAGTTACTGGGGCGACACGTATACATTGTGTGTGTGTGTG
>OZ024866.1:33450811-33478311 GCA_964017155.1 Oasisia sp. SBJ-2009 | reverse complement strand
GTCCATAGGACTGCTCAAAGCGCTTTTACACTTTACTTCCCCGGCAGACCTATTCAATCAAATACCATCTCAACTTTTCTGGGAAGCATCCAGCCACATGCTACAATTAATGTGCGAAAAGCTGCGTGTACACATATCCACCACTGTCTATTGCCAGGTACACATTTATACAGCTGATTGAACTGGAGCAATGTAGAGTGAAACAACATGCCCAAGGTTTTAACAACGCAGCACAGGATTCGATCACGGGTTCTCTTAATCGAGTCCGGAGCTCTACCCCGAGCCATTGCGCTCTACGACAAAGAAGAAAACAAATCGCCAAACACTTATTTGAAATTAGCGAATATGGACCACGCATGTTAAGATACCAGTACCAGTGAACGCTACAGAACTAATGACATTGTCTTCACAGATCAACGATTACTCGACCGGAATTCTGCTTCTGCGGAAACCCACAAATGCACTAATTTTAATGAATATCTCAGACTTCCGTCTTGGCGGCCTGAAAAAATCCTAATTTGATTTTAATTTCGCATCTCCGCGAAATCCATGAAAGGTAATGGTGCAGGTAAACCAAACTCCTTCCGTTGTTTCTTGATCGAGCGTCACGCCCGACTTGGCACAAGCGTTCCACCGTTAGAGCGCTTTTGATCTTCCCCGATCGGCCGCTGCTCGTGACCGTCACGCGCGGCTGCTCCCGAGTCGTCGTCTTGCGTGAGCGCACTCGAGTTTAGCGACGACGTCCCGCGTGCTACGTCCGTATCGCTACGACCCCGACATATGCTTAATGGTCCGGCCGATACGTGGCGCATCGATACGTCGAAACGGTTGGTCGCAGCTGCTAGAGGAATGATTTCGCGGCGATACGATTCGGCCGTTGTGACGACAACGAGTTATGTTGCAGCCGACAGAGGTAGTAGAATGTGGGTGGCCGTAAAACGTTTCTGTCGTGTTGGTGGGTTCATATTTAATTCAACTTATGTCGTACACCTGTCTGGTGCGAAGTAATAAATACCGCATTGTATGTTTGTCGATGATACATAAAGTTACACGTTCGCAACGGGACTCGCATATTTATTAGATAACAGCCGAGTGCGTTTTACGCTTGTCCGCGCGAATCCGAATATTTACATATGAGCTGACGCGTAGTCATTTGCAGGTTGGTCGGAGGCTGGAATGAAAATAGAACGGGACAGGTGCGTGGAGTGCTGAGTAGCCACGAGCCGCGGTGGTGCAGTGGTAAAACATCGACATCTCCACTGAGATATTCCAGCGTTACGTCGGATAAGTTCATTCACTCCCCTTTGCTCCAGTTCACACAGCTGATGCACGATTAACTGGCTACAGACAGTGGTGGATATTTGTGTACGAATAGCCTTCGTGCAGTAAGTACACCGCGGCGTCCCGTAGAAATCGAGCGCGCTCAAACACTGGACACAGCGTTATGCATGAACTGATCTTTTAACAAAGATTAATCTGCTAGAATGGCGAGATTATAATAACGAAGAACAGTTTTCAACTTTTATGTTTTAGCCAAGTCAGCGTCATCGATTTTTCGAAATTCGTGACTATCAATGGAGCAGTATGATATTTATGATTTTAAATAATATTATTCTGTTATGGTAATGCAACTGATCTATTTCCTTTAAACATTAAAATGATAGTGAAACGTCACGTATGGGAAAATATGAACAAGATTAATCAGTCAATGTTAACAATTTGTTAGTACAATTCACTATTTAATATAACAGCATCTTGTAGTATCATTATTATGTGCAACTGTTTTCCGTTGCATTTAACAGTACAACCGGTAAATCGTGATACATTTGATTAGATTTTTATTACAACTATGTGATTGATTATATTATTATGATATGCTTATATTGAAAAAACAATGTGTGGATATATATATATATATATATATATATATATATATATATATATATATATATATATATATATATATATATATACATATATATATATATATATATATATATATATATATATATATATATATATATATATATATATATATATATATATATATATTGGTTAGCTTAATTTTACATTTCGACATGTGCGGCAAAACTCACCCTGCAACAATAGCTGCAATATGTTTATTATATATAATGGGTGAATAATCTCACTTATTTAAACTCTGGCATTAAAAATATTTAAAAGTAACAATAAACACAGTTTGCTACTTTTCCACAGATCACGGTTCATTGTCTCTTTGATTGATTGTATCCATATGAATTTGTGTTATGTATTTGAGACAATCAATCATGTTCATTGTTCTGTTAAATTGTTCCGTTGCATATCTGCAGTTTTTTTACATTAAAAAGACTGTGTTCAGAGTTCACAAAAACCAGTTCGCATGATTATAAACGTTGCCAGTCAAACTCAAGTAAATTTTTTGTAGTGTTGCAAACTACATCTAACAGCCAACAAAATGGCAGTGTGATCACGTGCTTTTCGTCATTTGTTTTTTTATATTCTGGTTTTAGGAGATTACGATTATGACCAAAAAATAAAAGAAAGGTGTTAAATTGTCAAATGTATGCAGTGATGTTAGCTCTAGGGAATACCATTCCTGTAGTAATGTGATTCATAGTAAACTGTTATCTGCATTGTTGGCCAAGGCTTGATGGAGGTCTTGCGCTTATTTTTGATTGTGACGTAAGCAATCCGATACATACTTGATCTTACCTCAAGATCTTACCTCAAGACCGGTCAATAGTTGCCCAAAACTGACCATTGAGACCATCTCAAGATTTATTTTCTGATGTTGCAGTTTCTCTATTGATGTATTTTTCCTCATATGTTTTTATCCGGTTTGCATAGTAAAGTTATGTATCAATTCGATATAACAAAGAGAGTATATTTTCAACATATTTATAATAATATTAACAACGCTATTTTAAAAGATGATAAGTAAAATCGGTATTTAAAATGTATGATTTCTACGTTTATCTGAGTGACCAGTTTCGTATGATAGTTGACAATGCGATTTGCTATCTAACGCGATAAGGAGGCATAGCCAGTAGATAATGACTAACCCGGATTTGTATATCGTGACATTATGGCGAGATTGCGGTACTCACAAAACAGTTGGATGATTACGTTAACGTTGTCATTTGATAAGTAATACCAAGTATGTGTCAATATATTCATAATCATATTTATTTAATATGTTCATACCTTTACTGTAAACATTCGTAGTTTAAAAAAAGTATGACTCGTGTAGTTGTGCTTGTATAGATTATGGTTACAATAAAATTAATATCCCACATTAGAAATCTTGTAGATTACATATTCTAAAAATACAAACGAGTTTTATAGAGAAGTAATGGCTTGATCATTTGCATGGTTTAGTTCAAATATTCTTTTCACAGAGATGCATGTTGTGTGACTTGCAGACATCGCAAGGTTCATACTATTGTGACGATACAATTACTTAATTAATTCATCGACCATCATCCATCAAAAAACAGCCATGATGTGAAAGCACACTCTATCAATTATGGAAAAGGCGTCAACTGCAATTGATACGCGAGAGTTGATGATGAGCCCCCTGCCGAGAACACAAGCGTATTCACAAAAGTAACGGCGACAAGTTGAAGAATAATATCATTGCGTCATTGATGACGACTTCATGTTCATTCTATGTCGACGGCAACATTTGAATATTGTGAAAAGTCGCTTTGTTTGTTCGTCGGACGTGTTATCAAGGCAAAAAGTCGCGCTAAAATCGAGTAATTATTTTCCATTTGCAACAATGTTGACATTTTCAAAGCCATGCGTAAATAAGTGGTGACTGTGCATTTTCTGATTATCGGATATGTTAATATTTATTCTTTTATCCAATTTATTCTCTCGTCGTGAGCCAGTATGAATATATTCACTTGATTCTTTCACGGAGTGCCGTAGAAAATTATTAAAAAATAAAAAGATCAGAAATATATTATAATATAATATAATATAATATAATATAATATAATATAATATAATATAATATAATATAATATAATATAATATAATATAATATAATATAATATAATATAATATAATATAATATAATATAATATAATATAATATAATATAATATAATATAATATAATATAATATAATATAATATAATATAATATAATATAATATAATATAATATAATATAATATAATATAATATAATATAATATAATATAATATAATATAATATAATATAATATAATATAATATAATATAATATAATATAATATAATATAATATAATATAATATAATATAATATAATATAATATAATATAATATAATATATATATATATATATATATATATATATATATATATATGTATATATATATATATATATGTACATATATATACATATATATATATATATATAATATTATAATATAATATATATATATATATATGTATATATATGTACATATATATATATATATATATATATATATATATATATATATATATATATATATATATATATATATATATATATATATGAATAGATATATATATATATATATATATATGAATATATATATATATATATATATATATATATATATATATATATATATATATATATATATATATAAATATTGTATGTGTGTGTATGCGTGCATGGGTGCGTAAATTTTGGAAATTATGTTAATGTTAGAAGAAGAACAACAGGAATATATTAAAATATTTCCGACTACATGCGATATGATATAACAGTTCAGTTGCATACATTTTCCGTCACATTACATATTATGGTGGTATACAAATGACGATAATTGATAATACTTTTTAATTCGGCGTTACTGTTAACAATTATTCAGAGAGGTTGTTGGCGCAGATGTTTGTGGACGTCCGTTGTCAACTTGCCATCGTTCCGGAAGTAGAAATGTCTTGACGGTATTGTGAATAAATATTGTGAATAAATTATCGGAATATAAACATTGCAATCGGATATATTTTCGAGATAACATCAGACCTATATAAACACTGAAGTGATTCCTCATATTTTCTTTTATCTTTTTTAGTAAAAAATTAAACGTGTTTAGTCTCCAATAAATAGTTTGCATGGTTTTATAATATATGCAATTTTGCACAGGTAAGTAGTTTAAGTATCCAACGCGTCGAAATATTATTTTGTATTATCATACTATCGTCCTTTTTCGAACGACGACACGCCATCTTTATTTACATAAATCCCTAACTTTGGGGGCCAGTTTGATACCATCTCCACTCAGATGCCGAGGATTCTCCTTCCCATATTATGTTCAATCGCTCCCTTTGTCCATTGGCCTTTGCTTTTTTGCTTTTTTCCGACCAGCGTTGAATTTACAAACTCAGTAGAGGGCCCCACAACGATTGAGGTTAAGATCGTAATGGTGTAATGGCGATAACTGATGTCCGCGGTCCGTGGCGCCGTGGGTGGGTGTAAGCTAGCCGTGTTGTAATGGCCGCTGACTTCACACCTACGTAGCACTTCACTCACACCGCACAGGTGCGTCTGAGCTGCGGTCTGCGTCCGACATTTCCCCGGCCGTTCATTGAAGAGCAGGGTCGTGAAAATTACCCCCGCGGGAGAGACGACTGCATCTGGACGTGCCTAGAACCCCGTCGGGCCGGGAAACCTACACCGGTCATTAGAAACCCCACCGCGTGCCCCCAGCGACCACAGCGCCTTTATTGGGGCGCGAGCGATTGAAAACACAAAGCGGACATCAGAGTCTTGAATGGAATCGGTCGTATAGGGTTTTACGTTGCGCGTAGGTGCGAATTAAATGAACGACGATGACGTGTTGGCATTTAACGTATAGCGGCAAGTACGTCTTACGTACGACGTGGCAAGTACGTCTGACGTACGACACGGCAGGTACGTCTCGCGTACAACTCGGCAAATACATCTCACGTACGACGCGGCAAGTACGTCACACGTACAACACGGAATATTAGCGAAGGAAAAAAGAAAAAGCAATTACTCTTATTGCAAAAGATTTCAAACAAGGCACTAACTGCACTATGTGTCACACGAGTAACTTACCACAACAAGACGGTGATTTGTCGACCGTTTTAAGAAGGATCAAGACAGTTAGAGCCGAGACTAAATGGACGCATGAAGGAAATGGAAAGAGGAAAAGAGCCGCGGAGGGTAACTATAAAAACAACTAATTATTAGTGGCCATGTTGCAAAGCAGGTTGGTGGCCAGAAGCTGTATCGTGTTTGTCTTATGTGCTAGTAAACACGGCGATGATTAAGTAAGTAAATAAATAAGTCAGTACACAACTGGGTAAGTCATTAAAATAGTAGACACATATTACGTTTAATCGTGCATAAAAAATAATGTATTTACTGATATCACCATGATGAAGTCGGACGTATGAAAATTATATATTGTGTTGTGTTGTGTTGTGTGTTGTGTTGTGTTGTGTTGTGTTGTGTTGTGTTGTGTTGTGTTGTGTTGTGTTGTGTTGTGTTGTGTTGTGTTGTGTTGTGTTGTGTTGTGTTGTGTTGTGTTGTGTTGTGTTGTGTTGTGTTGTGTTGTGTTGTGTTGTGTTGTGTTGTGTTGTGTTGTGTTGTGTTGTGTTGTGTTGTGTTGTGTTGTGTTGTGTTGTGTTGTGTTGTGTTGTGTTGTGTTGTGTTGTGTTGTGTTGTGTTGTGTTGTGTTGTGTTGTGTTGTGTTGTGTTGTGTTGTGTTGTGTTGTGTTGTGTTGTGTTGTGTTGTGTTGTGTTGTGTTGTGTTGTGTTGTGTTGTGTTGTGTTGTGTTGTGTTGTGTTGTGTTGTGTTGTGTTGTGTTGTGTTGTGTTGTGTTGTGTTGTGTTGTGTTGTGTTGTGTTGTATTGTATTGTATTGTATTGTATTGTATTGTATTGTATTGTATTGTATTGTATTGTATTGTATTGTATTGTATTGTATTGTATTGTATTGTATTTATTCAGACTCCAACAAGTCCAAAGGACCCGGTATCCGTACTGATAACTGAAGCAATAAATATAAATCATAATAAAAACAATACTATAATAAAACAATACACACATCAAAAACCCAAAAAGTTTTTTAATTCCATGTAAATATGTAACGATGATACAGGTATAACCAGCGCCAGATAGACTTCCTTGACCGTTGTATGACAGGTGTAGTCAGTGTTTGTGTCCAGTTATTGGAGGGCGTCACTTCTATCACAGGACGAATCACTGGTCACTCGTGTCGTGATTACTCTAAAGCTGACCACGACGCTACTAATGCATTGATGACAGACGTGGTTAGCAGGACTTACTATCTCACAAGAATCTAATATGACTTTGACCTCGTCCACTTTATAGCCGTCAGCTCGGCTATTATAAACAAGACTGACCTGACAGTGACGTCACAGTAGATGATATTAACAGCGCATATCACTGATGAGTTCAACAATGAATAAACCACTAGTATATATATATATATATATATATATATATATATATATAAATTATATATATATGTATATATATATATATATATATATATATATATATATATATATATATATATATTACTAGTGGTTTATTCATATATATTGCAAATTGAAAACAGTTACTGTAATCGAATCGATCAAAACGTTACAAACTGGACAATTTATTTTAATAACATATAGTTATGGCAACGTTTCACATTTCAGGAGGATGTGAAACAAATTAAATGGTAAATTAGAGTGCACGTATATGAAGACTATGGACTATATGAAGTACATTGAAAGCAAATCAGACATAAAGTAAATAAACCTATTCTTGTAAATCAATCGATTCATTTGATTATTATAATGGTTCATATTATTTATTAAAATTAATAATATATTTACGTCCAGATCATATACATTAATTTTCAAACTTAACGTTTGTTCTTTCTGCAGTATATCTGTTTGGAAATTTATGAAAACATTTTGTTGATCAAAATGTACCCTTTTTATGACGTAGCATAAACGGAGTTGTAAATATCTTAGTGATACTTAAAGATAACTTACTTACATTAGATGTTTGTAAGGTTGGTAAAGAAAATGAATTATTTGTAATCTATTCCACTAATGTGACTATACGTTGTTTATTTTCTGTAATGATCTGCAAAGGTTGTCATGATCTATAATACTAATTAGATAACTATTATCAATGTAATTGTTTAATTCGCCTAAGTAATTCAGTACATAAAACGTATATTACTATTGTTTAGAAATCAACAATGTTATTAGGTAGCGAACAGAAGCCGAGTCTAAAATAAGTTCACTGGCAGCTGTACAAAGGGCAACCTGATCGTTGACAGGCCTCGACAAACAGCCCATGGTACAAACAGGGCGTGGTGAGTGCTGCGTTTGATTGACAGGTGTCAATGTTGCCTCCCATTAGATGACGCTTGTCAGTATCTTTCTTCGGAAGGGTTTAAACCGAGACTATTTATCGTGATGTTTCATAATAACGTTTCCAGTATTAAACTAAATATGATGGAGGGGTACAGCCCGTCAATTTTCGTTAAATAAACCTGAAATATATTTCGTAAGTTGAATGTTGCGCTACCGAAATGTTCACATTGTAAATAAAGTGTTGTTCATTCAGATTGCGCGCACTATTGGTGACGTTTCCGATATCGCCATGTATCTTTATTGCTCGAAATGTTCGCGATGTTCCTACGTTAAATATAACATATTTACCTATTTTCCGGTTAAACCTGTTCAACCTGGCTAATCCCAAAGAGATCCTCGGACAATGTGTTTCGTTTATTTCTTTATTTATATATTACAATTGTAACTTTCATTACGAATATAATGAGAAACTATTCCATAGCATCGCATACTTTCAACTGTAACTAAAATATTACACAATTAATGTTGATAATTGAAATCAGTAGTAAAGATCCGCACTTGTAAACGAGGGGTAAACAACGCATTTGTGGGCGACCTATGAAATAAAGGAAACAACATTAACGTTATTAAAATAGTCGTATAATTGCTAAAGTTACTTAATTAGTTAATTCCGATGAAAAAGTTAACTTATGGACTGAAAGCAGTTTTTCTCGACAACTTTTACCTATTTATTTATATAAAGGGTTTGTTTCCATAAAAAAATAAGTATCTATAGTAATCCTTTATTGTCACGTTACTTCTAGATTGTTATTGTATCCAACGCTTTATCAAATTAATATTAAAATCTACTGTAATGACGTTACTACTGGTTGCATTGTACACCGGCATTTAGTTTTACTAATCTTAATTTATTAATGCATAAACCTTAGCTAGATTCATCACGATTTGACAGTTACCAAATAATCCGTTATTTAAAATTCGTGTAGTTTTCCCAAGGTACCTTACAATCTATGTATTTGTTTAGCGCAATTATTCGTGGATGATTCGTTGATGTTTAAATGTGATATTTAGGCAAGCACAGCTAAACATGTGCTGTCTGTTTAACAAATGATCGCTTACATTTGTTAAATACATCGCAATCGTGTTTTTTTAATCGACTATTATGCAAAAAGGTTAAATAACCCTGTGCCATAAACACATAAACACATTTTATTAAGCTAAAATCAATTAGGGGGAAGAAAAAGTAATGAAATAGTTTTTGTGATGAATTCGTAAAAATATAGCTCACTGTACATAGTTCCACAAACGATGTATCCTTATTGTCCTTATTTGGTTTCAGTTTTAATTTGAAGTAATATTGTACAGACCCAACACAAACTTGAAATGTGAATGTTTATGGAGCGCAGTGGTAGAGCATCGAACGCTCAATGTAGAACTCCAGAGTACGTCTCCTTGGCACGCTTGTTAATTGCAGCGTGGCTGAACGCTTCACTTACATTAAAACACGTAGATCTAGCGGTTACAGTTTGACCGTCTAGCGAGGGAGTCGGAGTGTAGCTTTGGTGCCACTGGTCGGTGGCTTGGTACTGGTATCGATGGCCATGTGGCTATTTAAGCAATTTCGTTCATCCTAGGTTGCCTGTGGTTTTTGGAAGTAAGCGTAAGCCGTTCTATCTATATATTCCAGTGGAACTGAGCAAACCCCGTGCACGAAAATTTATCAAATATGTCGGAGACTGAACCACTGAGCTCGGATATCATTCTCTAAAACACTCCGTGATATGATAACAAGCCAATTGATTGTTGGCAGTAGTGTATTACTACCAGACGCACGCACACACACCCAGAAGCACACACGCACGCACACACGCACGCACACAACAGTTTGACGTGGACATGCTAAATATATGTGGTATATAGAGCATAGGTCTTCCATGGTTTTATATTAGCTGCAATTAAAAGCTGAAACGTAGTTGGAATATAACAAATAATACAGAAATATGGAAGTTGTCTTGCAAATGTTCATAATAATATTATACAATAATAAATAATAGCCTATAAGGGAAGGAGTATTAAAAACAAAGGAAATGAGTATAAGTAACCTACGTAGGTCAAAACGTTAATAAATACGTAGGTTATGGGGAAATTAAGTAAGGATGTAGGTAGGTTTGACAGTATAAATGTGTTGTGTTAGTATAAAATATGTACGCAAACAAGCAATACGAAAACTTCAATAAATACCCATAGACAACAGAAAACTCTTTGGAAAATCGCGTTATACATGCTACTCTTTGATTTTGATTTATACCCCTATTGCAAACACGAGCAACGCATGCGTGCCCTCGGACATGTGTGCGCGTGCAATTGAGCGTGCGTGCGTGCGTGCGAACGCCTTTATGCGTTTACGCGAGACTGCGTCTATCTTGCGGCCATCAAAACACCGCACTTATTGAGGCGTCTCGCATTAAAGAGACCCGCGTCCCAACGACATGAGACCTGCCGCTGTTTGTCGCTGTTCATTAATAAATGACATGCCCTCGTCTCAACTAGATTAACGCGGCCGTGATTGGTACGGCATCAGTCCCGCCACATGGGGAGCGCAGCGCGGGGTGCGTCAGATTGCTCGCTCACCGCGTCTGGTACTTGATCTTAATGATCCGGTGGCAACGATATGTCTTGTTTACAGGAGCACTGATACCCCGGTTGTGGCGCCGATGAAGCATGACGCGTGAGGTGGGAAATGACAGCTCATTAAAATATTAAAATGGCGACCGGCGACCTTCATCCAAGGTTAAGCATCTCAGAAAGAGGCGTCGTGTTTTTGGATTACGTTGTGCGTGCGCATTGACTACCAAACGCCTGTCTTTTGTACATGTCCGGTAAATAATTGTAATAATTGTTTACAACAAATGTATTTTCTCTGTGAAGGTGTAATATATATATATATATATATATATATATATATATATATATATATATATATATAATGTTATTTTTTATATACATATATAATATACATATATGTATAAATACACATAAATGTATATATTACTATATACATATATATATATGTATATATATATACATGTATATACATATATATATATATATATATATATATATATATACATATATATATATATATATATATATATATATTATATATATATATATATATATATATATATATATTATATATATATATATATATATATATATATATATATATATATATATATATATATACATGTATGTATGCATATATATATATATATATATATATATATATATATATATATATATATATGCTAATTTCACGCAAACAAAACACGTACAATTCATCACGAAATTCTACTTCACTTGTGCCAGATCTTCGTTTTGTTTTGGTTAAATTATTAATCAACTGTAAAATTATTTATGGACCACAAGATCGTAATAATTACATTTACGATATATATATAATGAATTAGCAAAATATGTGGTCAACATAAAGTACTTTTTGCCATTTACGGCATTGAGAGAGAGCCAGAGTGTTACGTCACCAGAGACAGATGGCGATGTCCACGTGGTCTTTGAGAGACAACACGGCGCAACGGACAAACAAAGTCACGTGTTTTGTGCTATGTCCCACCACGGTCAACACTGGCTGTCATAAATATCGGCCGGACGTTGGCTTTCACAAGCTAGGGGATGTAACGACAGAAATATGTTAGACTATCAAAATGCGCACTTTCATTAAATAGAATGCCCCCATTATTAACTTATCAACACACTATATACCTGGTTATGAACGAACTCGATTTGTTTTGGACAAGCAATCCGAGAAAACCATTTTTATTTTGCAATTTTCTAAATTATCAACTCATAGGACGTTGTTATTAGTACGATAGCATTAAATCCAGAACAACAACGTCTAACAATAGTTTTTATCCACTGGCGGTGAGACACTTGAATCATTAGGTGCATCAGTTTTAGGTCGCCATTCTTATTCATTATTTATTTATTTATTTATTTATCTACACGTATACATCACATAACTGTCAGTTTAGTTTTGTATCGTATTAATATTTGTATTAATTTTATTTTTTATGTGGCATTATATGTCCTTTACTCAGTTTAGATTTATGTCACCATGCCTATTTATTACTAGTTATTAATATATTTATTTATTTTAGCTAGGTGTATACAACTTTTCAATATAAGCTTACTTTTATATAGCCGGTTAACTAATTTACTTATTTGTTTATTTACACGTTTATGCGCTTCTTTTAACCTCTTAAGGTAATATTCAGACAATAGTAATATGATGCAACCAAGTTAAACCTTTATGTAAAAATATGTACGATTTTACTAATAAACGTGTTGTCCGTTGGGTGCTAAATTTACACTTTGCATAGCTTAGTTCTGTAATGTTGGGTGCACGATGGGGGTTTGAAAATGTATATGTGTGTATTGTAAGTATGTTAAAGCCACAACGGATACACTCTTCGTGCATTTTTATAGTTACTTAGTTATAAACCGTTAGAATCAGAACACAATACACTGAAACTGTGTCAATGTTGACTTTGCTAACTTCATTATTAAATCCTATTTCGGGATTATCATCTATGGTATCTGTACGAGGTATGGTTTTACGGAAACATATTAAATATTATTTCGTGCAACGATTTATGAGTATTTTATAACATATTGCACTGACCACAACGGTGGTAATTAACCAGCGGGGAGTCAATTTCACTGGCCGTCATAATTAGCTGCATTGTGTTTTAAATGTATGTAATTAAAATGTCACAATGCTCATTAGGCGGCGTTATTAGTAATCGGTTTGTTTCAGTGTGAATGCCAATTACATGAGCTAACTCGACATTTAAAAACAATACTGTAGTACCTGTTAATTCACATACATTATAAGATATATCGCAGTATGTATTTTTTATAAGAAAAACGTAGTGAGACGCTACAGCATCGTCTGAGATCAGAATAGTCAATGATATTTAAACTATATATTTATTACATTTTGTCGTATGTCAACACTTCAAAAGTCTTCTTTCATTTTTAAATTCGGCTGGATAAAATATTTGCAATGACACAAATCAGCTTGCCTATATTTCGCTATATAGTCTAAGGGTACACATACAAGTTAAAATTAACAATATTTCCAAATAACATTTTAGTTGTTTGGCCTAGTTTAAAACTTTACGTGTACTTTGTTGTACATCTGCCGACATGTCATATTTTAGATCCAAAGCAAGAGTTATTATTATTTGATCGACATAAACAGTCGATAAGAAAGTGACCGCCTTAACTACTACATACTGCATTTCAATCGCGGCGATGGAGCGACGTATTTACTTAGCGCCAATCGACAAGTGCCACAGTCGGCTGTATTTGTTTTGCACAAACCAACAACACGACATTACACCTCGACTGACCGCTAGGTGGGCCGAGCAAGCGTCTGGCACACACGGCCGCCACAAAGGAACGACCCGACGCGCTTTGAAAGGAACCTATCTGTTCCCCAGAACCAGGAAGCTGTCAACGGGAGACACTTCCCGACACCTGCACGCCGTTCTCCGATCCCAGGGCAGTGTCCCCGTGTGGTTCCCGGGAGAGGAACGTCGCTGGGTAGGGTTGTGCGGGGAACAGATACGACGGACGCGGCCCGGGTGATGCGCGTTCAGCCTAGCGGAAGGAGTGCGGGCTGTCGGCGGGCGGCAATGGCCCGGCAATGAACCGACGGAACTTGTCCGGCTTTGTCGGGCGCTGTATCAATAAAACAACCCCCGTCGCGCGTCGCCAGATGAACGCAACAATGCAAGTCATGAATAAATTCACGCTCACCGCACGCTAATGAAGATCATTGTGAGTGAGGTGACGGGGAGGTGTCAGCACACCATAGGACGCGACCACATCAGCTCCGCGGCGGTGTGAAACCTTTAATTTACCCGTGAACTCACACAACTAACTGCGATGGACCAAGGCGGCAGTGCAACAGTTGCTATACGGCTCACTCACGCGGCTTGTCCCGTCACGTGCAAAGGAGACGTATAGGCACATTAGGCATAGATCGTGCAGCACCTGGACGGTACACGTGCGCGCACACACACACACGCACACGCTCGCACGTACGCGCGCACGCATGCGCACGAGCAGTATTAAACATGCTAAACAGACTAGAAGCGATCAGATAAATATGTTAACCATTCATTCAGGACGAAAATGGTTTAGCCAAATGGAATATACAAACGTTTACAGCAGACAATTTCAGAAACAGTCGAATAGATTTATTTGTAATTATCTTTTTTATACTTTCACTATATATATATATATATATATATATATATATATATATATATATATATATATATATATATATATATATATATATATTATCTATATATATATGCAGGCGGGCGGGCGGGCGGGCGGGCGGGCGGGCGGGCGGGCGGGCGGGCGGGCGGGCGGGCGGGCGGGCGGGCGGGCGGGCGGGCGGGCGGGCGGGCGGACGGGCGGGCGGGCGGGCGGGCGGACGGGCGGGCGGGCGGGCGGGCGGGCGGACCGACCGACCGACCGACCGACCAACGGACAGATAGATAGATAGATAGATAGATAGATAGATAGATAGATAGATAGATAGATAGATAGATAGATAGATAGATAGATAGATAGATAGATAGATAGATAGATAGATAGATAGATAGATAGATAGATAGATAGATAGATAGATAGATAGATAGATAGATAGATAGATAGATAGATAGATAGATAGATAGATAGATAGATATGTAGATAGATAGATAGATAGATAGATTGATAAATAGATAGACAAATAAATGCCAAGCAATGGCGGACGGAGACTGCACCTGTAAACCTTCCGTCGTGTTTTTGTTTCCTACCGGTCGAGCTGTTCGAGCACACGGCGACAGGGAAATGTCAGCGGCTTCACGATCCGTCATGTCAGTCAATAAATACATAGCCACATTACTCTACGAAGCCCGCAGTTAGCAAGTGGTAATGTGGTCAATTTGGACCTGGACGGCGGCTTTATTGATATTAACGCGCCGGCAGATGAGACAATGGACGGCGACGATTGCAGCGCCACTGCGGCGTGATACCTTTGGTTTACCGTGAACCGACACAACCAACCACGATCAGCCAAGGCTGCTAGAGTAACATGATACTACTTATTAACGCAGCAAACCCCGATACCTGATAGAAGTCAAATCGGACACACTTGTAAATGTGTAGTCTGTTGTCGACTCTGACAGCGATAATCTGTGACACACGCACACATGCACGCACACTCATACACACATGGATACACGCAGACTCACACACGCACGCGCACGCGCACGCGCACGCGCACACGCGCACACGCGCACACGCGCACACGCGCACACGCGCACACGCGCACACGCGCACACGCGCACACGCGCACACGCGCACACGCGCACACGCACACACGCACACACGCACACACGCACACACGCACACACGCACACACGCACACACGCACACACGCACACACGCACACACGCACACACGCACACACGCGTGCGCGCGTGCGCGCGGGCACACACACACACACACACACACACACACACACACACTCACACACACACACACACACACACACACAAAACTTAGCACACGTTCATACACGTAAACATTGCGCTAGATGTTATTTCACTTGCACACATTTTCTTTTTCTTTCATAAAGGTGCATTATTAACGTACGGAATCTCCACTGCTATTCGATACACGGCAAACTTTACCATTTATGTATGCATGTTTCGTAATTTTATATTAATTACAGCGTATCAGATTCAATGTGACTGAAAATGAAAGCGGATAATACACTATTCCGGGTTTCGTAACACACAATAATAACAACTGTGTCAGCAGCAATTGTGTTTGCGTGAGTTAATAGACACAGCCCTCGCTTGTGGACACGGGAACCCGTAATTTTATTCTATTATATACGAAAGCAACATCAATGACCACCCGTGAGAAATGCCGTGTTAGCGTTGACGATGTCTCGTAATTACTTTGAACCCTCCGATAAAACTGGCGTCGGTTGTGTGTAGAAACAAGGCGCGCGACACATATATCGATCTCGACGTAAGCATTATCACAGTGCCCGCCGCTGGGCGGCGATTTGAACGGAAGCGTCTCAATAAAATCCGCTTCTTAATACATCGGCGGCTGACAGGTGGCGCAGATTTAGTGACGTCAACGATCCTTAATCCGCACGCACAAAGGGCGTCGCCAATCCCACCCCGCTTGCTCGCTATCGCCGGGACATAACTGGATCGTTAGCCGTTGCGCTTAACGCCTTTTGAAGTCCGTCTGCCGCCTGTCGGTAACGCTCCACGCGTCCGTCGCTAAGGTGTCTCGACACGCAATAGTTCACTTTAAAACATGCTTTATGGCATCTCTGCCTTCCTGACGTCCGACGGTTGTGTCTTTGTCGTGGTCGTTTCGCAGCGAACTCATCAAAGAACAATGATCGATTTGTCTTGCCTGGCGCTGACACGACTAACCGAGCAACCGGTCCGGCGTCGTGATTCATGACGTTGCGCCTTATAAATACGCAGATTTATAGCGAGATTGCGTCGCTTGACGAGGATTAACCAGTGAATACAGACGTCGGTTGTATAGATTACACAAACGACCTGATAACGAATGGAGCAGCTATTCGCCCGACGCGCTTGGTTTAGTACATGCAACACTTGATTTATCTCACAGATATAGGGCTATTAGCCACACGTCGGATGAATAACCGGTCGTATTTTTTCTGCTCAAAGAAACACGCCGTGGTCCGCCCGCGTGCATTAATCACGCGCTATTTGATGCCGTCGCGTATTTGTGCGAGTGAATAATGGAATGACGTCACGGCATGTTCGCGCCATATTGTTTGTCGAGCGTCGGGTCTATTAACGCGTGGATGTTGAATTAATACGAAATAAAGGCGAACGCAAGAGAAAGCAGATCTGTTGACGGGTCCGGCTATCGCGCTCTTACAGAAATGACCCAAGGCGTACAGCTACGTCGACGTTTGACCATAGTTTTGTAGAAATAAAATGCTGAATTATGTGATTAACAATGGAACGCGCCTTCCGCTTCATCCAGGCAACGGTGGCGAAAGCGCTGCTTATAACAGCGGCATCGCATGAACTTCAAGAAGATGGTTGATATTGATAATGGTTGATAAAGCGTCGCCATAGTGTGTTTTCAAGTGATACACAATAGCGTTATTATGTAACTCACTGAATTTCAGTAACTTAATTTGGAACGATCTGGTTGTTGGGCGTTTACTTGTACTTTCACTTTCTAAACTCGCTGTTCCTAAGCATAAACAACTCGACAGGGTGAAGGTCACTCTCGCTCCCCAAGCCTCGTTCGCGGGAAGACTAAAGCGTGTTCTGCTTAAAGCTCCATTTCCATAGTTAGGAATCGTACATAGTTTCGATGCGATCGCATCGAAACAAAAATCGAAAGAGTTCGCATTTGTCCTATTAATTGAAAAAAATTGAAGTAACATGTCTGCATAAACCAACTAGTCAATCATTCGGAAGTATTTGATACCTCTGCTTTTTGTGAAATTACTAATAATCGCTGGGAGTAAACGATTTTTACGGGAATGAGTGGAGGGAGCATCTTTAACCGACTCCTGCTTGCTGCGTGACTTCGCCGAGAAGACAGTCTGGTCAAACTTACGCAATGCCATTGTTCGAAGCCGTCATAAGGCTGGATTAATTCGCAGGTTTACGTGTTTAAAAATAATTAATGTTTATACAGTATGTATGTTTTTGATAACGAAATAAATTTATAAAATATCAGTACATAAAATAAGAAATAAAAAAATCAGGTAAAAAACTAATAAAGAATTTTTTTCATTTCTGTTTATTTTGTTTGTTACATGTTTCAGCATATGTTTATTTTTGAATAGTTTTATATAGTATAGTATTATCTGATAAAAGGAGTATCTGTTTAATTTTAAGTTTGTCTCAGAGCCAAACATCAGTTAGTAGTAGTTCCTTCATTTAAAATATTGACAACATTATACCAAAAACAAACGTTTAGATATATATATATATATATATATATATATATATATATATATATATATATATATATCGTACTTGCCGAAAAGAAATCGAAGCATTATATTTATGATAAATTGACAAACTTGCCGAACATTCAAACGACTATATATATATTTCTATTATATTCGGGGGTAAATAATGATGGCTACATCAAATTGCGATAAACAGTGCGGCGTTTGAATGTTCGGCAAATTTGTCAATTTATAATAAATATAATGCTTCGATTTCTTTTCGGCAAGTACGATGTTTAAAGTAGTATACGTATATCGATATGGTGTAAGTACTTAATGCATGGTAACAATTTGAAGAACACGTGTAAAACCGTAGTTTTCTCCAAAATGTTCGAACTTGACGATCTTACTTATTAATCGTGATATTTCGTGAACATGCCACAATTGTAGTAGACACATTAGTATCAGATTTTTATTTTTTTGCAGTTTATTTACGTCGTCAAAGGCAACAGCGGAAGAGATGTCGACAGAAAATCTAACAACCTAATCTATTCGCATACAGCGTTGTTCGCGTGACATTTGCCCAGCTGCGTAAATAACGAAAAAACCTCTATTATTAGTTCTTCTCCATTTTTATTATTACGAAACAAATTTTTATGAAACAAATTGTTCAATATTTTATTTTTTAAAGATAATACTTCATGTGAGGTAAAGACTGTGACATTCTTTTATAGTCTAATCAATCAAATCTAAGACTCGTCGTCAAGTTTGAGGAACTCTATTTTCATCTGGTGTTGAAATAATGGCGAGAGCAATGTTGGCACACAGTCTCGGCCACCGAAATTTGAAGTTTTATGTTACATTCCGACAATACAAACACATCTAGTTGGCAGAAAAATACACTGATCGACTCATCGTAGAAATGACTCGTGACATTTAGTTGGTATAAGCAGCTGACTCGTGGTTATCTTTCTAGGAAGGATGTGGTTATTTGCTACCTCTCCACGTCCAAAAGCATGTAAACGCCTGATGTCAATCTTACCAAAGGTACCTACATTTTAACCGAACCTAATCGAAAATAATCTAATTTAGCCTTAAACCTAATAATAACTCTAAAACTAATCCTAAACTTAAACATGTTTGTACATCGGAACAGCCATAAAAGGGCATTTGGACGTGGAGGGATAGCAAATGGTCGACGCCTTCTAGGAAAGTCTTCATTGCATTTCGTGCATAACTGTATGTTATTCAATTGCTGAATTTGTTACTTATACAGAATAGACAACCATGCTGCTCATGCACAAACGTGCGATCAATATTTACCTCGTTAAGTGTTGCCTAATTAGTGTAATGAGCCACTGCGCTCTGTACAAAATAAAAACTGAAGAGCTAACCTAAAGTCACATTCAATAATATATAAATAGTAATATATAAAAACTCCATCAATTTTGCAGTCGCTCAACCGTGCGGCCCCAGTTTAACCCGGTTACAACGGGAACGACCCGATTCGTGCGGAATGGTGCCAATTGGGGGACAGTCATCTGGTCAGCTGAATGGTCAGCGATCGATGTTCAGACGTATCGTCAGGACACACGAATCCGTGACAAAACATTTGGTCATCGACTATACGCTACTATATTAAAGGGAAAACAAAGTCAATGTTTGCATCATATGGGATTAACAGAGTTAATAAAAAGTAACAACTTCCAACAACAATCATATTTTTAACGTCAGTGGTTTACCAGGAAAAAATGTAAAACACATAGACATAGAAAGTCTACAGACTACGCCATTTTAGAAACAAAATGACGTCAGAGAGTCGTCTTGGTCGGCGTGAACTGTGCATGCGTATTATTATCTGTTACTTTCTAACCTAACCACGAAAAGACCGCCAACAGCCGCCAAACTTCTCCCCACATTTCTTACATACATATACATATACTACATTACAAAAAATCACTTGTATTCGTCTAACGAAGAAAATTCACAAAAGAAACGCAAATCTTGACGAACGGCAACTCGACAACTTCGACTACCGTAAACTCGCTATTATAAGTTAGCTTTACACAAAATACCGCTAGATGGCGCGCGAATATTTATTAACCTTACTGCATTCGCACGCGCGAATTAGTTTAATTAATTATAAATAATATAATAATAATTAGCTGCATCACTATGATCTGCAGAAAATGTTAAACGGCAAACTAAGGCAACGCTTTGGTGATATGGGTCTAATAGAGTTGATAAAAAATTACAATTTAATATACAAATATATAATTTTATTAGTTTATTTTATATAGCGCCAAATCCACAAGTCTCTTCTCTTCTATTCAACATACTGTTATTAAAGTATATGCAATAATAAGAATGCTACCCACAGGTAATATTTTAAAATAAATATTAAAAATATATGTGTCTGCATAATTATCCAAAATTGCCTATTAGTTATAAAAGAAAAAGGAAATTACGTGTTTTTCAATGAAGTCACATTGTTTATTTTATCAATATTTCTATAAACATCCCGCGTGTACTGCGAGCATGCAAGCTTATATTACATAAGCGATGTTTTAACAATAATAACTAAAACAATAACATGTTAATATTACTGTTTTTAAATCCTTCTTTTTCTACCACCATAATATTTCCCATATATTCATATTCCTCTTTACATTTTAGTGATTTATTATTCCGATAATTAATAAAGTGTCTTGTTCAAAAATAATAATTATTACATATCTGGTGGTGGAAATGTTATTCATGAGTATAACAAATAGCTTCAGTAATATGTTCTCATGCATAATGGTTGTGTATGTGCTGAATGAAAATTATTATTACGTCGTACTTATTTTACTACTTTAATTATTTATTATTATTAACCATACTTTTATATTCATTTATTACAATTGTTGTTATGTAATTTGTATGTTTATTTATGACTGATAGGTCAGCTTAGTTAATGATATAGAAACATGTATTTTCATTATTTATTTTTAAATAATATTATCTGTGGGTAGTTTTCTCTTTATTGTATTTTTAATAGCATTATTTTGTGAAGCGCCACAAACAATTATGGATGTGGCGCTACATAAATAAAATATTATATTATAATAACAATTTTTGTTTGTTTATTTAATATAGCGCCACATCCAATTTAAACTTGTTCATGGCGTTTTACATACATTAAAATGCTAAACAACAAATACACACCAGAATAAAAAAAAACAATAAATATACTAGAAACATATATGAACAATTATAAAAATAAAATATCAATATAAAAATAATAACACTTATAATTTCCTGCAAATCATAGTGATGATAATAATTAATTATTATTATTATATTATTTATAAGTAATTAAACTATTTCGCGCGTGTGAAGTAAAACAATTAAATATTCGCAGTCAGAAACGTGGCGTCTAGCGGTATTTTGTGTAAAGCTTTTAAAAGCGATTTTACGGTACCGCTGGGCGGCCGAACAAGTTGTACTCGAGGTCTGCGCGTTTTTGTGTGTGAATTTTCTTCGTTAGAGGAATGCAAGAGATTTTATTACATAACAGAGTGTATGCATATGTATGTAAGATATGTGAGGAGAAGTTTGGCGGCTGTTGGTGGTCGTTTTGATGGTTAGGTCAATCAAATCGGGTCGTCTAGGATCCGCGCTGTGTCTGTGACTGTCCAAACGAATCCACCGAACCACTGTTTCAGTTCTTCTCGATTCATAGGTTAACAAGAAGACATCATACTGATACTGTCTTTCACTGTACTATTACTATAAGCGTTTGAGGAACAGTGTGGCATATTGATGTCGCGATTTCGTTGTAAACCTACGTAAGGCACGTTTAGCGAACCGCTTGGCTCTCTGTTATGACAGCTGAACCATCAAACGACACTGTGACGTATTACTTTCCCAAAGTGCTGGGTTTTGATTGGTTGCATGGACCAAGATGGGCCCGTTCATGGAGTCGGTGATTTAGCTAGATTTACCCACTTTAACACCACTTTCTGAGGAAACTACTAATGCGAAAAAGTTGATTGTAGATGCAAATGGTTAGTTTGTGTAAACTTGTTTAGGTGCATAACACCAAACCATTGCCTTATTTTTCCCTTTAAACCCCCCTGTATGGTAGGAAGTGCGAGATTGTCTCTATAGTTTCCAGTAGGCAGTGACGGGAAAGGTACGAAGAGCACATAGTGAAAAGAATACTTATGACAGACATACCAGGAAGAAAAAAAGTGACTGTCAATTGAGGGGATGGTGGTTCAATCCCACCTGCCGCCGTTTCGAAACTTAGGCGATTTCGTTCACCCCACATTTGCCTGTGTCTTTCGGAATAGACACTAAAAGCCGGTGGTCCGGTTTATCTTGTGCCTATGCCCGGGGAAGTTAAAGATCCCACACAGGGGGTAAATGTTTTACCTGTAATGAACTAATTCTAGAGAAGGACAAATATAAATGCCAATGACAATAACCATAAGTCAATGACAATAATCGAACCGAACACCACACTCTGGAAAACAACCAAGCAACTACCCATAGAAAATGAAATAAAGAAGAGAAAATGGAGGTGGATAGGACATACACTAAGGAAACCACCAGAATCAATCACCCGTCAAGCCATCACATGGAACCCCCCAGGGAAGAGAAGAAGAGGTAGGCCACGAAACACCTGGCAGAGAGACACAGAAAAAGATACAAAAGAGATGGGGTACACCTGGAAAGAAATGGAGAAGATGGCCACAGACAGAAAACAGTGGCGTTCCTTAGTCGATGGCCTATGCTCCGAGCGAGCGAAAAGGCATAAGTAAGTAAGTAATGACAATAATGGTCAGCAAGTTGACCGAGGTCATTTAATGGACGAAGAAATACGAAATGACGACTAAAGACAAGGAGGAACGTTGCCTGTAAAAGAGACATGGACACCGTGGGTCTCAATGCAGATAGACGTAAGCAAGGCACCAGGAAGGAAGATCACTAGCCATGCCGGCGACCCCACATGACAGGGAGAAGCCAGTGAAGAAGAAGAAATGGAAATTCGACGGAGCTCCCTAGACCTCCGCAGGCGTCCCACAAGCAGACCCAGACGGACACGACGCGGCCCTGAAGCCGGGCGAGTGGGCGATAATTCGGTGTGATAACACATGTACCACAAATATTGGAAGAGTGAATTATTAATAAGTCAAACAGCATTTGCGCGCGCTGCGTCGCTGCACAGTCGTCCTGAGGCTGTGTTGATTAGCGATGTATCACCCGGGACCGACAGCAGGCCGACAGGCTGAAGACACGTTTGATTGGGTCTATCCTCCGGAGAAGCGACGAGTCGCCCGGCGCAGGGCTTAACCGCGCAAGGCACCGGCGAAAAGAAAGCGTTGCCAATAATCGGTGGGCCAAGTAATTAAAACGACACGGTGCAGTTCTGGGGGAATAATATTGTCATACCGGGATTGTTGTTTCTGTATGGTGTTGGCGTGCCGTAGGTTGTTTTCTTGACAAATTACGCGCATCCGTAGGGGCGATAATGGATTATTCGTAGTCGAGGAAAATGTATACACAGGCCGTATACAGGACAAACAAAAACAAGGCGTGGCAGTTTATCGTCAAACATAATCAGTCATTTCATCAATAATAATAGTGTATGGTTAGACATTTAATAATGGATGTTACATATGATACACAGCATGACCGTGAAAATATTAGCTACGTGGAAAAACAAGGCACGCATCATCATAAATTCCTCAATTGATGTTTAAAATTAAACTTGTCGTAGTTTTGTTGGTTGACTGACTGGTTCAATAGTCAATCCATTCGTTCGTTTGTTAATAATTTAATTCGTTCGTTCGTTCGTTCGTTCGTTCGTTCGTTCGTTCGTTCGTTCGTTCGTTCGTTCGTTCGTTCGTTCGTTCGTTCGTTCGTTCGTTCGTTCGTTCGTTCGTTCGTTCGTTCGTTCGTTCGTTCGTTCGTTCGTTCGTTCGTTCGTTCGTTCGTTCGTTCGTTCGTTCGTTCGTTCGTTCGTTCGTTCGTTCGTTCGTTCGTTCGTTCGTTCGTTCGTTCGTTCGTTCGTTCGTTCGTTCGTTCGTTCGTTCGTTCGTTCGTTCGTTCGTTCGTTCGTTCGTTCGTTCGTTCGTTCGTTCGTTCGTTCGTTCGTTCGTTCGTTCGTTCGTTCGTTCGTTCGTTCGTTCGTTCGTTCGTTCGTTCGTTCGTTCGTTCGTTCGTTCGTTCGTTCGTTCGTTCGTTCGTTCGTTCGTTCGTTCGTTCGTTCGTTCGTTCGTTCGTTCGTGTATTGGCGGTCTGTTGCGTTGAATGTATGTATGTTGGTGCAATCGTTCTTTTGTTCATTCTTTCTCACTTTCGTTTGTTTTTCTTTCATTCATTCTTTTGTTAGTTATTTCCGTTTTCTGATTCGTTTATTTGTTCATTTGTTATGATACGTTGTTATGTACGTAGTGCACTGGTACTTATAGTGAAACCATGATTGGAACACAAATAAATATATATATATATAAATAAATAAATGATTTGGGGTTTGCGGCGTTCACCTATGTTTTGTTGACAATGTTACAAGGAAACGATATTATCACAGTTACAGAATACAACAATAAAGATTAGTAGAGTAAAGTAGACTAGCATCTATATCAGGGATAAAGGTGCTTTATATCAGCGATAGACTAGTGTTTATGCCAACAATTGACAACCCGACGATATGCCGTTTATGCCGGCGATATGATTGCTGGCAAAGCATATTATGCTTTGGTTTATGTCAACATTATCTGTGTTTGTTTTAACGCTGAACGCACGTTTACAGCGTTAGACTTTCATTTATGCCAACGCAAGGTTTGCGTTAATGTTAACGTTATGATGTTGGCTATGCTGATTTCGTTTATATCAACATGTCAACGTCGGGCTTGTGTGTATGTCAACGTTGTGCTTATGTTTATGTCAACGTTGGGCTTGTGTTCATATCAACGTCAGGGTTTGTGCTTAGGTCAACGTTGGGCTTGTGTTTATGTCAACGTTGAGCTTGTGTTTATGTCAACGTTGGGCTTGTGTTTATGTCAACGTTGGGCTTGTGTTTATGTCAACGTTGGGCTTGTGTTTATGTCAACGTTGAGCTTGTGTTTATGTCAACGTTGAGCCTGTGTTTATGTCAACGTTGGGCTTGTGTTTATGTCAACGTTGGGCTTGTGTTTATATCAACGTTGGACTCGCGTGCAGCATGCAGACGCGTCTGAACCTGCATTCAATAATTACGTGTTCTGGCTTGTTATTTATCCTTATTATTTCCCCCACAAAAAGATGCGCCATTAGCGCGTGATCTACGACCCACATTGCCCTCGGTCGGCTGTCTTCGGGGCGAGTCTTCAGTTTTAATAGACTCGGATCTGACGACAAATTACCGCAGATTAATAGCGGCGAAATTCGCAGATTAAGGCGCGCGACAAATAATGCCTTGTTTAATGCGACGTGCGCGAGTGTTGAAACCCGTCAAATTAGCGAGTCGAGGACCGTAAATAAATTTAGAGTCAGAAGGCGCCAAATTACTTATGACGTATGCGTCGCTGACACGCCGACCGGGATGCGCCTGAGTTTCCCGGCGGGTTTCATAGCCGGCTTGTTGGGACGGCGACGAACGCTGATCGACTCAGCCCGGGGCTCTAGGACCGTTGGGAGACGCCGAGAGACGCTGGGAGACGAGACACGGTGAACGTGATTTGTGTAGTGCCCGCGAGAGTCGCCATAGGCGATCAAACAGCCCCACGCAACGGCGAGTTTAGGGAATTCCCGGCTCGTCATTTATACTTATAAGACACGCGATGTTGTTGCGCGTGTAATCGCCGAAAACAGCTGCAACCTTTCATATATCTACTCACCCGTGCGTTGTTTGTGGTTAACTGGCGCGACCAGGGTGCCGAAAATAGCAAGCATGTAGTGTTTGTCCGATGTTTTGAATATTTATGTGGAAAGACGCTAATGACTGATCAGCTATCTTCGGTTTTTATCTCGAAAGGTTATCATTTTTTAAGTTTTATTCATTTGCTTGGGATAGTATTAATCATATTATATTCTAAACAAATGTCTGCAGTGTTTTGTTATTCCATCTGTCTGTTGGAGGTGTTAGACATCACGGCCTTCCAAATCCTTCCGACGTGTGGACTTTGGAAGGGTCCTACAACTGTCCCTGCTGTAGCCAGGGTATCAATCATTTGTATTCGCTGTATCTGTGTCATCGTCTTACTGACGTTCTGGTCGATGTTAAGCATAAATAGATGTTTCAAGCTCCCGCAAAACACATGCAAATGCGACACCCATCAATATAACTTTACGATTCAGTTCATTATATATCTGTATCTGTTTAACATTTTTATTAATCAACTTTTACTAGACTTGAATAACTGTTACGCAAGCGTCAGAACAGGTGATACACTGTACAATTCTATGGCTTATGCCGACGATATTACTTTATTCTCAACAAATGTTCAAGATCTACAGAATTGATGTATGTGTTGCATATAGTAAAGGTGGAGATTCAAATTTGGGGTTGAAAAATCGAAATGCATGATTGTAGGAAAGTGTTCGTTATACCAAGACCAAAAGTGGAGGCTTGGTGACAAATGTATATGTAATGAAGAATCGCTTAATATACTTGGTAATGTGTTTAATCGTATTGGTAATAATGCCAGCCATGTCACCAACAGACTAACAAAATGCAGACAGTCATTTTATGGGCTTGGTAATCCCGGTATGTTATACCCAGGAGCCACTCCTGATGTTCAAGCGTATCTGTATAAATGCATATGTCAACCAACGTTAACATACAGTTTAGAATGTATGGGAAGCACCGCCATCCAAATGCGTCGACTTGAATCTGTACAGGGTAGATTAATTAAACAAAGTCTTGGATTAAATAAACTATCACATAACACAGCCTTACTTAAAGCACTAAATATTGAAAAGATCGAAGATATTGTAAATAGAAAAAAAAATATTTTTACTGACAACATATTTTGTTTTAAATATGCTCTCTGGTAAATGTTAGTGTGTGTGTGTGTGTGTGTGTGTGTGTGTGTGTGTGTGTGTGTGTGTGTGTGTGTGTGTG